>CM077675.1:205470691-206122358 GCA_039707655.1 Elymus sibiricus
GCCAGATCTGGAGCCCGTTTGGGGCTCCGGAGAGGGGAATCTTCGGTCTTCGTCATCATCAACCCTTCTCCATCGCCAATTCTATGATGCTCCCCACCGGGAGTGAGTAATTCCTTTGTAGGCTTGCTGGTCAGTGAGGAGTTGGATGAGATTCATCATGTAATGGAGTTAGTTTTGTTAGGGCTTGATCCCTAGTATCCACTATGTTCTGAGATTGATGTTGCTATGACTTTGCCATGCTTAATGCTTGTCACTAGGGCCCGAGTGCCATGATTTCAGATCTGAACCGTTTATGTCAGCACCATTATATCTATGTACTTGATCCTATCTTGCTAGTCATATGCACCTATTACGTGTTATGATCCGTAAACCCTGGAGTGACAATAGTCGGGATACTTTCCGGTGATGACCGTAGGTTGAGGAGTTCATGTATTCACCATGTGTTAATGCTTTGTTCTGGTTCTCTATTAAAAGGAGGCCTTAGTATCCCTTAGTTTCCTTATGGACCCCGCTGCCACGGGAGGGTAGGACAAAAGATGTCATGCAAGTTCTTTTCCATAAGCACGTATGACTATTTACAGAATACATGCCTACATTGCATTTATGAACTGGAGCTAGTTCTGTATCGCCCTAGGTTATGACTGTTATATGATGAATATCATCTTACGAGTTCACCGATCCAGTGCCTACAAGTTTTCCACAAATTTTTCTTGCTAAGTTACTATTGCTACTGCTACTGTTACACTTGTTATGAAACTATTGCTATCACTGCTACTGCTACTACTACTATTGCTACTGCTATCAAAACTATCATGCTACTGTGCTACTGATCACTCTGCTACAATGTTTAATCTCCAAGTGTGGTTGAATTGACAACTCAACTGCTAATACTCGCAAATATTCTTTGGCTCCCCTTGTGTCGAATCTATAAATTTGGGTTGAATACTCTACCGTCGAAAACTGTTGCGATCCCCTATACTTGTGGGTTATCAGATGTCTGCCGCCGACAAACGCCACCGTAGTGTCCATCACAAATCAGGCATGAGGAATTCAATCGAGCATTTACATGCTCTAATTGGTACAGTGCATAGTTGGCAGAGTAATTTACAAAACATTAGCTCACAATTTTACATCAATATAATACATATGAACTGCGCGCGCACAAAAGTGCTACTGCTCCTAACGCCGACCCAGCATGCTTCCATCGATATCGTGTCGTTCCTGGGCTCAGGAGGACATGAGGTCGCCAAGTCGATGACTTACACCTTGATCGACCGAGGAAGGGTCAGCCTCGACATTGGTGATCGCCGCTACTGCCTCGGACGCGGCTCTCACCAGGACTGCGGCATCCGCCGGTAGGTACATCGTCCCGACGGCTGACGAGACCCTGGCCATCACTAATGCTGCAGCAACTGCCGCAAGCCCTCCCCCAGCGTCCGGAGCTGTGTCCTCCTCCATCTGGGACATAAGCATGCGCCTCGTGCGGCGGCCACTGACGCAGTTGTCCTTGCGGCGTCGCAGTTCCTGCTATGCCGCCCGCTGGCGCACTCTGCACTGAGCCCGCAGTATCGCCCGCTGGCGATCCCTAGCTCCTTTCAAGATGACCCTGACTAACCTCTTGCCTTGCTCATGTCGTTATTCCTGCCTCCTCTTACCACGGTTGGGAGAGGTAGCGGCATGGTCGTCGATCCTCAAGCCGACCATCACGTCGGCAGCCTCGATTCCGCCATCGCCCAACTCCATCCTGCCGTCGACCATTGGGGGTTTGATGGTGTGTGTGGCAACTAGCCAGGGAATCATTGACTCACCGCAGCCGGCCATCGCTGTGGTTATTTCTAGCTAGCTGCTGCCAAGGGGGTTGGGGATTTTATAATTTACCGATGTGGCTGGCGCTTGCTCTTGCGCGGGAAGCATTTTCACAGTTTTTGAGTTCTTTGAGGTGCACACATAATCGCACACGGAACACATATAGGAATTGTCTGCAATTGTGCATAGGGTCATAAATAAATATCATCACTCTTCGCTCTCCACCGTATCTTTCCCCTCTCGCACCCCCAAATCTGGCCTTCTTCTTCCCCACTGTCCTCGCCTCCACAAAATCCTCAACATTACAAATGTCATCCGCGCGGAGGAGCCCGTGGCGGAGGAGCACGCGGTTGAGGCAGGTCTTATGCGCGGAGGAGCCCGCGGCGGCGGCGGCGGTGGTAGGCGCTGCTAAGGGCCCGGGGGCCTTGGCGGCGGCGGCGGTAGGCGCTACTGAGGGCCCGGAGGCCTTGCCGGCGGCGGCGGTAGGCGCTGCTAAGGGCCCGGAGGCCTTGGCAGTAGTACGCATTGCTGAGGCTCCGGAGACCTGGGCGGTACGCGCCGCTGAGGGTGTGGAGGCCTTGGCAACAAGAGCGAAAGATCTGAAGGTTACATCAAATCAGTTGCGGGCAAGCGCACTTCTGTACGCGGAACGCGCGGCTGTGACCTTTGAAAGGGCATCATGAGCCAATCAGTTCGCCATTGCCTTGGCGGCTTGCGTGGATTTGGAATCGGTAAGGACAGCAGCCTCCTTAGAATCTGCTACCGCTCTGGCACAGCAAGCAGCTCTTGGCTTACTTGTTTACGACCGCTTTGAATATGTCCGTCGTCGGATGGCCGCACGCACGCCTTCAGCCGTGGACGGGATTTTCCACGAGACCGGAGCTACTGTGATGGAGCAGGAGCAGAGGAAAGGTCGGGCCTATGAAGCGTTCAAGAACATGGTCATCGCCAACCCGAAAGTGGATCCTTCTTCCATAGAGAGGATGTTGCATGAGTGTAGACAATATTTCAACATTGGCGAACCAACAGGCCAGCCCCGCAACAACGCTGACGAGTAGCTGTTTCCGTTTTGCTGTTTTCTGAACCTTGCTGATATGTAATGTCGCTATTATGTTGTTTAGTTAATTATGTAGTAGTGAGGATGATAATTTGTGCTATCACTTTCTGAATTAGGTGCTTATTACGAGGAATCGTCTGTGTTATTATCAGCTTGTGTTATTTTCTGTCTTTCCACACAATTTAGACTACTGACCTATTTGCTGGGCATCAGCATCACACACATCTTGTTACGACCAATTTTTTGTGTTATTTTGGCTCGCACATTTCATCCGAGCGCACGGTATGCTGTCTGTCGCACACATCTATATTTGTGCAACCATTTGTGTTAGTTTGGCTCATCGCAAATAGTTCACCCGAGTGACCTATAGGTAGCATAGATGTTGTGCAGACAGAGCAAATCATAGTACACATGGACAAAACTAGGAAACCCGTCAGTGATGATTGCATCAATCGCTGACAAATTGTATACCAGCAACCGTTTCCCCACAACACACACAGGTTATTAACACCAATCGTTTGTCTTATTTCTTGTATTCGCACACAATTCTGATTACTCACCTATTTGTCCTCTATCGCACACATCTTGTTATGCCGAATCGTTTGTGTTCTGCTATGTCATCGCACACAGTTTATGGTAGTGAACTGTGTGCCCTATATCACACACATCTTGTTATGCCGAATCATTTGTGTTCTGCCATATTATCGCATAAAGTTTATGGTAGTGAACTGTGTGCCCAATATCGCACACATCTTGTTATGCCGAATCGTTTGTGTTCTTCCATGTCATCGCACAAAGTTTATGTTAGTGAACTGTGTGCCCTCTATCGCACACATCTGGATCTGTGTAACCGTTTGTGTTATCTTCGCTAATCACAAACGGTTCATAAGAAGAAACTGTCTGCCGTAGATCGCACACGCAGAAAATTTCTGAATCGTATTTGATGGATCCTCCATCACACACAGTTCATGTCATTGGCGACGGAGCTTGAACTATACCATTTGCGATTCATGCATCGCACACAGTTTCGTTGAAGGGTCTCTGATTGTAGTGTCGCGTTAGCAGCATCTTGCAGTAGTGATTGTAGGTGATTTTCAACTAGGAATCCCCTATAGGATTTTACTTTATTCTTGACAGAACCCAATAAGATGATTATGTCCATATAACCCTGACCTTGTAAACCACGTGTAGTTGCTTAGCTGCTATAACGTGGATTGGGAAACACCAATTATTATTCCACCATACAACCGCATGGTTGACTACTTAGTTACTACTTAATTAATGGATCGATCTGGGTGGATTGGCTTTGATTGGGTCATCGGAGTGTAGTCTTTTGTGGGTAATACCACCTAGTTACCAGGGATTGTATGAGTTCAAAAGTTGAGTAGCTTCCATGTGTGACCATGAGACAATATAGGCTCTGTTGGATCGAGTAAGTTGTGGGAACCCTCCTGCGCCAGACCAGCTGATGTAGGATTGGCATGTAGTTTGGACTGGGTCGGTCTTTTTTGAGAGGAAAACTACTTCCCAAAAGTTTTGTCTTGATATACCTAGCTATTACACAAGAGAAGTTTAGTGGCACGAAGGTGTGATCGGGAATCGCGGGTAAAGTACACAACCCTCTCTAGAGTGTATAAAATTGATCATGATTAGTCGTGTCCCCGGTTATGGACAACCTTGAGCAACTCATCTGAGAATTGTCAGATGATACGTCTCCAACGTATCTATAATTTTTGCTTGTTCCATGCTGTTATATTATCATTCTTGGATGTTTTACAATCATTTTATAACAACTTTATATCATTTTTTGGGACTAACCTATTGATATAGTGCCAAAGTGCCAGTTGATGTTTTTGCTTGTTTTTTACTTCGCAGAAAATCAATACCAAACGAAGTCCAATCATGACGAAACGTTTTGGAGATTTTTTCTAGACCAGAAGACATCCAGTGGGCCAAACAAGTGCCGGGGGAGTGGGCCGAGGAGACCACAACCCACCAGGGCACGCCAGGGGGGGCCCGGCACGCCCTGATGGGTTGTGCCCTCCTCGGGGCCCCTCTCAACCGCCTCTGATGCCTATAAATTCCAATATTCCAAAAACCCTAGGGGAGTCGACGAAACACAATTCCA
The DNA here is from genome assembly GCA_039707655.1 of Elymus sibiricus. Classification (NCBI taxonomy): domain Eukaryota; kingdom Viridiplantae; phylum Streptophyta; class Magnoliopsida; order Poales; family Poaceae; genus Elymus; species Elymus sibiricus. Next base: position 205,475,683 of record CM077675.1, read on the forward strand.
GCCGTCGCAAGTTCCAGAACCTCGAGATCCAATCTAAACACCATCACGGAGGGGTTCATCTTCTTCATAGGTGCCTCTCCGATGATGCGTGAGTAGTCCACCATAGACCTACAGGTCTGTAGGCAGTAGCTAGATGGCTTCCTCTCTCTCTCTCTTATGACTCTCAATACAATGGTCTCTTGGAGATCTATTTGATGTACACTTTTGCGGTGTGTTTGTTGGGATCCGATGAATTTTGAGTTCATGATCAGTTTCTATCCATGAATATTATTTGAGTCTTCTTTGATCTCTTATATGCATGATTACTTATAGCCTCGTATTTCTTCTCCGAATCTTTGGTTTAGTTAGGCAAACTAGATCGTTTTTTCTTGCCATGGGAAGAGGTGCTTTGTGATGGGTTCGATCTTGCGGTGTTATTTCCCAGTGACAGAAGGGGTTGCAAGACACGCATGTATGGTTGCTATTAAGGATAACAAGATGGGGTCTATTCCTACATGAATAGATCTTGTCTACATCATGTCATCGTTCTTATTGCATTACTCCGTTTTTCCAAGAACTTAATACACTAGATGCATGCTAGATAGCGGTTGATGTGTGGAGTAATAGAGGTAGATGCAGGCAGGAGTCAGTCTACCTATCTTGGACGTGATGCCTATATAATGATCATCGCCTTGGATATCGTCATGACTATTTGATTTTCTATCAATTGCCCAACAGTAATTTGTTCACCCACCGTGCGCTATACTCATGAGAGAAGCCACTAGTGAACCCTATGGCCCCCGGGTCTACTTTTCCAACATATTGCTTTCAGATCTATCTTTTTGCATCTTTGTTTTCAAATACAAACCCACAAACCCAAAAACATATTGCTGCATATTTTATTTGCTCTTTTTATTTTGTGCTCTTGAGAGATCTATCTCTCCTATCTATCACTACCTAATCTATCTTTTTATCGTAGAGAGATTGACAACCTCTCTTTCGCGTCGGGCTGCAAGTATTTGTTGTTTGTGTGCAGGTGCTGCTTATTGGGTGGTGGTGATCCTCCTACTGGTTCGATAGCCTTGGTTTCATAACTGAGGGGAATACTTACCATCGCTGTGCTGCATCATCCCTTCCTCTTTGGGGAAATATCGACGCAGTCTCAAGCCACGTCAAAGGAATTTCTAGCGCCGTTGCCGGGGAGGAAGTGGTCTCTTCTACGTGCCTATCATGGGCGCCGAGGGGACTCCATCATCATCTACCAGGTTCCTAATCACAAATCTCATCTCCTTGCAATTACATTATTTGCCATTTGCCTCTCGTTTTCCTCTCCCCCACTTCACCAATTTGCCATTCTATTCGCCCTCTTTATCGTTTGCTTTTGTCTCGTCAGATCTCGTGCCTAGTCATTATGGCTAGTTTTTCCTTTGTTGCGTGTACTCCCGATAATGAGGTTCTTAGTTTAAGCAAAGGGGAGGGGAGAACCTAAAAGATGCTTGGTATAGGATTTGCAATGCCCATAATAAATCTATCCATAAGCAATCTACCGTTGTTCTTCTTCGTAGCTTTTATGTGGGCATCACCACTTGGTATAGATTCGTCCTTGATACTATTACCGGTGGGAATTTCTTGATGTGTCCTTCTTTATATGCTTTTAATGCTTTGGGAAGTTTAGTGGGATCACCACCTATCATGATCAATGAAACAACTTTAACTCTCGAACATGTTATGGAGAGATTAGATGCTATTGAAAAGATGATGATTACTAAAGGACATCTTGATGATCTAGATAAAACGATGCATAATCTTGCTAATAAAATTGGATCTAAGGCGGGAGATGCTCTTAAATTACTTAGGGAAAAAGAAACTGTAGTTAACGAAAGGGTAGAAGAGAGCCCTCACCGGATTGATAAGTTAGAAGAGATTTTTAGTAATTTGGGTTCAGCTTTTTCTTCTATCAAAACTATTGGAAAAACTCCCGTAAAAATTAGCAATACCACAGAATCCATAAAGAACAAAGTTGCTACACCTAGTAGTCACAAGGGGGGGTCTTAAAATGATTAGTATTCATCCCGACTTTGTTGAAATCATAAGGGATCCTATTTACAAGAATGAATTTTTTGGTTTCCTTCCTAGGAGTGTTGTCATTGAGAATATGCATGCTAGATCCTTGAAGAAATCTAGTTGTGTGATTGAAGAATTGAAAACCAAGGATGACAATACTTGAATCTATGCGTTATGCCTAGCTAGGGGCGTAAAACGATAGCGCTTGTTGGGAGGCAACCCAATGAATAAATAATTTTTTGCTTTTTGCTTTCTGTTTTTGAGTGTTGACACAATTATGCCTCTGTTATGATTGTGTTTTTATGGTTTATTTAGTGTTTATGCCAAGTAAAGCCTTTAGGATGATTCATAGGATGAGTAGAAGCGATGCTGAATCTGAAACAGAAACTTTGCGTCCAGTATATAAATTTTCATTTTTTCCTGGAACATGATCTTGAGCTGAAATTTTAACACAGTGTCGCTATATAAATTAGTTACGTTGTCATAATTTTTCAGAATTTTTATAGTTACATAATTATGGTTAGAGTACAGATTACTACAGACTGTTCTGTTTAAGACAGATTCTGTTTTCGTTGCATTGTGTGCTTGTTTTGATGAATCTATGGGTTATATTGAAGGGTATGAGCCATGGTAAAGTTAAAATACGGTAGGTATAATGCAATAATAAAATATGAATGGGTTTGCAACAGTACCTAAAGTAGTGATTTGCTTTATTATACTAACAGATCTCACAAAGATTTTGTTGAGTTTTGTGTGATTGAAGTTTTCAAGTTTTGGGTGAGATCATGATGGATGAATGAATAAGGAGTTAAAAGAGCCTAAGCTTGTGGATGATACCACACCCCCAAGATATATCCAAAGAGAAACAAGCAACTAAGCTTGGGGATGCCCCCGAGTGGCATCCCCTCTTTCTTCTAACGACCATCGGTATTTTACTTGGAGCTATATTTTTATTCGTCACATATCATGAGTTTTGCTTGGAGCATCTTGTATCATTTGAGTCTTTGCTTGCTTTGCTTGTTAGTTTGTCACTTGTATCCTTGCTAGACACACCTATTTGAGAGACCCAAAACTATGCTATGATTTGTTAGAATTGCTCTATGTGCTTCACTTAAATATTTTGAGCTATAGAATTGCTCTAGTGCTTCACTTATATCTTTTTGAGCACGGTGTGCTTGGAAATTTTTGTAGAAATACTCTCATGCTTCACTTAGATTAATTTGAGAGTTAGTAAATTTTGAATAAATCCTCTCATGCTTCACTTATACCTTTTTGAGAGATGAAATCTTTATGCTCATGTGATTCACTTAAATTTGTTTGAGCTTGCCAAAAGCAATGGCAATATATAAAAATAGTCCCAAAGTGATAGATATCCAAGGAGGATATAATAAAAACTTTCACGAAGATCATTGGACAAATTAAACTTGATTCTTTGTAATAGTTTTGAAACATGACGATAGTAATATGTGAGTCATGTTAGTGAGTAATTATGCTTAGTAGGAATATTGGTGTTAAGGTTTGTGATTCCCGAAGCATGCATGAAAGTCAATAGTTATGCAATGAATTTACATCCTACTTGTGGTGCATTATTCGGTGTTAGTTATGCTCAATTCTCACTTATGTGAATTTTTGTTTCTTGGTTTGGTTGCTTCCCAATCTATTTGCTAGCCTCCATTTGTACTAAGTAGAAATACTACTTGTGCATCCAAAATCCTTCAACCAAATTTTGCCTTATGAGTCCACTATACCTACCTATAAGCGGTATTTCCATGCCGTTCCAAGTAAATTTGCATGTGCCATCTCTAAATTTTCAAAATAATTTTTCTCTTTTGTGTGCTCGTACCACTCATGAAACGGTGGGGAGTGTCCAATATTTTTCTATGCTAGATGTGTTATTCTCAAGATGAGTGTTTATTCACTTGTCATTGCACGAGAGTGCGGCGGTAATAGGGATGCCCATTCCCAAAATGAAAAAGAAAAAAAAATTTACTTTATGTTGTCAAATAATAAATTCCTTGGAAAGTGTTGGTATGGAAGGCAACCGTGGATACGGCCCGCCATGGTAAGTGAGAGTTTGGTGGAAAAAGGAATAAACTTTATTTTCTGTTTGATAACCGCCTATGATATATCTAGCATGGAAAGTATTGTGAGCTACTTTGTCGTTTTCGTTGACAGGAAAAGCATGCCACCCAAAATATTTTTCTCTTTCAATTTAAACCTTGAGCTCTGGCACCTCTACAAATCCCTACTTCCCTCTGCGAAGGGCCTATCTTTTACTTTATGCAATTTTTATTTTTACTTTGAGTCTCCATCTTCTCTTATAAAGCACCAACTAGGGGGCACTATGATCGTACTTGAGCATTGGGTATAGTTAATATTTGAGTGTGTTTCATGAATGGATCAATGATTGAGCATGATGGGGTAGGGATAACTTTCTTTAGTGTTGATATTTTGAAAGACATGGTTGCTTGTTGACGTGTTTGAGTATTGAAGCCATTATGTTAAAACTAGACTATTTCTTTGAATCATTATAAGTCCAAATGTCCATGCTATACAAAAGAAAAGAATATGATGAACATGTTAGGAAGCATTCCACATCAAAAATTCTGTTTTTATCATTTACCTACTCGAGGACGAGTAGGAATTAAGCTTGGGGATGCTGATACGTCTCCAACGTATCTATATTTTTTTCTTGTTCCATGCTGTTATATTATCATTATTGGATGTTTTACAATTATTTTATAACAACTTTATATCATTTTTGGGACTAACCTATTGACATAGTGCCAAAGTGCCAGTTGCGGTTTTTGCTTGTTTTTTACTTCGCAGAAAATCAATACCAAACGGAGTCCAATCGCGACGAAACTTTTTTGAGATTTTTTCTGGACCAGAAGACACCCAGTGGGCGAAAGAAGTGCCGGGGGAGTTGGCCAAGGAGACCACAACCCACCAGGGCGCGCCAGGGGGGCCCCGGCGCGCCCTGATGGGTTGTGTCCTCCTCGGGGCCCCTCTCTGCCGCCTCTGATGCCTATAAATTCCCAAATATTCCAAAAACCCTAGGGGAGTCGACTAAACACAATTCCAGCCGCCGCAAGTTCCAGAACCTCGAGATCCAATCTAAACACCATCACGGAGGGGTTCATCTTCTTCATAGGTGCCTCTCCGATGATGCGTGAGTAGTCCACCATAGACCTACGGGTCCGTAGGCAGTAGCTAGACGGCTTCCTCTCTCTCTCTCTCTCTCTTATGATTCTCAATACGATGGTCTCTTGGAGATCTATTTGATGTAAACTTTTGCGGTGTGTTTGTTGGGATCCGATGAATTTTGAGTTCATGATCAGTTTCTATCCATGAATATTATTTGAGTCTTCTTTGATCTCTTATATGCATGATTACTTATAGCATCGTATTTCTTCTCCGAATCTTTGGTTTAGTTAGGCCGACTAGATAGGTTTTTCTTGCCATGGGAAGATGTGCTTTGTGATGGGTTCGATCTTGCGGTGTTCTTTCCCAGTGACAGAAGGGGCAGCAAGACACGCATGTATCGTTGCTATTAAGGATAACAAGATGGGGTCTATTCCTACATGAATAGATCTTGTCTACATCATGTCATCGTTCTTATTGCATTACTCAGTTTTTCCATGAATTTAATACACTAGATGCATGCTGGATAGCGGTCAATGTGTGGTGTAATAGAGGTAGATGCAGGCAGGAGTCGGTCTACCTATCTTGGACGTGATGCCTATATAATGACCATCGCCTTGGATATCGTCATGACTATTCGATTTTCTATCAATTGCCCAACAGTAATTTGTTCACCCACCGTGCGCTATACTCATGAGAGAAGCCACTAGTGAACCCTACGGCCCACGGGTCTACTTTTCCAACATATTGCTTTCAGATCTATCTTTTTACATCTTTGTTTTCAGATCTAGAAACCCAAAAACCCGAAAACATATTGCTGCATATTTTATTTGCTCTTTTTATTTTGTGCTCTTGAGAGATCTATCTCTCCTATCTATCACTACCTAATCTATCTTTTTACCATAGAGAGATTGACAACCTCTCTTTCGCTTCGGGTTGCAAGTATTTGTTGTTTGTGTGCACGTGCTGCTTATTGGGTGGTGGTGATCCTCCTACTGGTTCGATAACCTTGGTTTCATAACTGAGGGAAATACTTACCGTCGCTATGCTGCCTCATCCCTTCCTCTTTGGGGAAATACCGACGCAGTCTCAAGCCACATCATCAGATTGATCTCATTCACCTCTTCCATTTAAAATCAATACGTTGAATCAACAGGGAGTTATTTGTAGCGACCCAACCCGAAACGGTCAAGTCTCTGTGTAGCTATACCATCCTAAGATCATGCTGGCACACACAGTACATCAATGTATATATCAAAGTTCAAGCACACCTGCTTTATTACAACGAAATCTCATGTAGAGTCTTTATTACAATAATAAAATTGGCAGAAGGTCAACTCATGAGATAAACTACTACAGAAGACGTAGAAGATAGCGAGTCCATCCGACTCCAAGGGCATATCATCGAGCGTAGAACGTTGCCTCACTCCTGGTCGGAATAAACCTCTGCAACATGAGATGTTGCAGGCGTGTAGGTCCACATTTTGAATATGTCAGCAAAGTCATAAGAGAGAACTGGTAAAATAATCATCTACACTATATGCAAATATGGCTGGTGGGGCTATAAGTAAAGTTTTAGCGAAAAGCTGATTTTTTTCCAACAACAAAGGGGTCAAAAATATTACTACATAGTTGGTTGTTAATGATAAGGTTTCGCCAACCAATTATCATACCCCAATTATTAATAAACCCAATTCACTATTATTAATTGTCTCGAGAGTTCCTGATAGTTTCGGTTCCAAAGGCTCAACCTGTCCGTAACCGGGGACACATCTAATAGATTAGATTTTGGTATTTTGCAGAGTCTTGCACACTTTCCCCACAAGATTTGATCGCCTCCTCGCACTGCATTGTGTTTGAAAACCGGATGACCGAAACATTATCTTCCAAAGAGTTCCTCTAGGCCATTGTCGGTGCCCATCCAGTCCTAACATTCTTCTACATCTTGTAGCACCGTCCGGCCAGAGTCACTACAATGTCCAACCAAGCCAGAGCCCATAATGGCTTGTGGGTATGCAGGTAAGCCTCGGGTCTTGACGTATCCATCCGTCTCTACGTGCCTGGGTGGAACTTTCCGCGTGAATACTGGCACTTCTCCAGCAACACCTAGGCTAACCATTGGTTCCTCTAGGGAGCCGTTCAACAAATTTCCACCCAGAGGTACATTGCATCATGAAGTCTTCATGTCTTGAGTCTTGAGGTCTTGATCATAAATTAACTCTCACAACTCCCATGAAAAACATTCAACCAACCCCGTCTACTAGAGCATAGCAACTAAAAATTTATCGCAATCCCGGGCATTGGTGTCAAGGGAGTGGGGTATTCCTACCTCATGATACTACTTGCAAGAAAAACAATACAATGTAACCTACTAGCATGCATGGTGGTCAGTGGTAACTAATGCAAAATAAAACATAGGGAAAAACAATGATCAAGGTGACTTGCCTTCCTGATGATCTTGAAATGCTAATGACTCGTAATAGCAAGCTTCGCACTCCGGATGATCTAGCGAAGCAAAAAAAATAACACAATAACCAAACATATACACACCCAATAAATAACATCAAGTATAATTAATAATAAGGCAATCAATAAAACAATCAAAGAAAAAACATAAAGGCAAAACCAAAGAAATCACCAAAACTCTAAAGATAAGTTTTACTAGAGTAAAACAACTATAAATAGTTTTCTGCAACAAATAAATTTTTAACAGAAAGAAAATTAAAGTTTTATTAGAATAACAGAAAGAAAATTTCCTACAAATTTCTATGCAAAAATAATCAATCAAAAATATATCATAACTCTACTTATGCTCAAAACAAGGTTTCTTTCAAAACAAAAGAAACAAGAATAACAAAAGTTATTTTCAACAACAAATAAAATACGAAACAATTCCTTATTTAACACTATCTTAAATTTCGTTTCCTTATTTGACACTGAAAACCTTTTTCTTCCCTATATAACAACAAGTCTAAATTTTATGCCCTTTATGACACTTTCGTCCATTTTAAGCCTAGACGATACCTGAAAAGACCCTTTTGCCCCTCATATGGTATGTATATGTGCAGGACAATAGCGCACACATAACATCAGTGCGGGGCAGTAGCGCGCACACACAACGATAGCAATACATACACATGCATCAACACGCGCACGCGCGCACACACATGTATGCAGCACACACACACAACAACAACACACACGCACGCACGCAACACACACACTCGCAGCAGCACACACTCACACACAGGTAGTAGCACATGCAGCAGCACACATGCATGCACGCACACGCACACAAACACGCAGCAGCACACGCGCGCGGACACACACAAACACGCAGCAGCACACACACACGCAACATCAATAGCACACATGTGCGTGAGCGCACACATACATGGGCGAAGGCTATGGGTGGATGATCGATACATAACAGAAAATGTTTCATTGTTATGACTGATCTAATCCTAGCCGCGAGATTTAGTTGTGACGGTGAGAGAGAGAGGGAGCTCACAACGGGGCGGGGTGGATCTCCGGTGAGGCTCCGGCGATGGCGGCGGCTCGGGGTTGATGCGGGCAAGCGCTCCGATGACAGCAAGGGCAAATGGGTCAGGGCGATGCAGGGTTTTCAGGCGGACCCGATGGGGGTGACGGCGTCGACGGAGGTGGTCAGGGTGGAGCAGCGGGTCAACAATGGTGCGGCGGGGCTCTGTCTACGACGGTGAGCGACTACGGGGAGCTGGTGGCACGGGAGGGGGTGGTGTGTGAGGGGTTATGTCGAGGAGGGGTCAGTATGGATAGTACCGAAGGCGTGGAGGGGGCGAGGTCGGAACGGCAAGAAATCGTAGGGAGGGAGGTTGCAGGCATCGGATCCGACGAGGGAGGAAGATGAGCGCGGGAAATCGTGGATCGGGCGGTGGGGCCTGCATGCCAAAGAGAGAGGGGCGGATTCGAATCAGGCGGCTGATCCGGTTCCGATTCGGCTCGGGCGCGCGCTGTGGGCCGAATCCAACGAGGTGGGCCGGAGGGCCGGGGTTTCCGTTTTAAAAAGAGTTTCATATTTTAAAATATCAAAGAGAGAAAAGAAAACAAAACAAAACAAATAAAATATACTATATACATATTATATATCAAAATGATCAGAGAAATAAATCCAAAAACATGAACTATTTTCAGAGGCAAAATAAATATGTTATAAAAATATATATTTTTGAAAATTCCAAATAAAACCAAATTTGACATTGAAATAATTTAGCATTGTTTTCTTCTGAGTTTTGGGTTGTCATTTTACCTCCTCTCATACTTTTTGATCAAAGTATTTTGTCAGGAATTTGTGAATATAATTCAAATGCCAATTTGAAATGAAGTCAAATGCAAATTGAAAATTCAAATATCTCTTTCAAATTCTATACGGAAGTGAGCTAAAAATAATTGTAGAACATTCCAAATTGCAAATTTGGGATGTTACAAACCTACGCACCTTAAGATGAATCTCGCCCTCTAGATTCGGGTTGGCAAGAAAATAGGTGCGGGTGGTCTCGACGAAGGTCTTCTTCTCGTTCCTAGGTGGCTTCTTCCTCGGTATGGTGACCCCATAGAACTTTGCAAAACTTGATGATCTTGCCGCAGGTAACTCTATTCATAGTTTCGAGAATCCTAACGGGCTTCTCCTCATAAGTTAGATCACTATCAAGTTGTATGGCCTCTAGGGGCACTGTGTCTCTCAAAGGAATATCAACCATCTCAGCATGGCGCTTCTTCAACGGGGAAACATGAAAGACGTTGTGAACTGTGACAATCCTTTCGACAATTGCAGCTTGAATGCAACTTCTCCTCTGCGTTCAAGAATTTTGTAGGGGCCTATGAATCTGGGTGCTAACTTTCCATTAACACCAAACCTCTTGATTCCTTGAAGTGGAGACACACGGAGATATGCTCGGTCTCCCACTTTGTATGTTACTTCCTTGCGTTTACTATCAGTATAACTCTTCTATCTGGACTGGACTATCTTGAGTCTGTCACAAATCAGCTTGACCTTTTCTTCGAAATCTCTGATAAGATCAGGACCAAAAAGTTTTCGGTCTCCAATACCATCCCACATCAATGGTGTTCTGCATCTCCTTCCGTATAGAGCTTTGAAAGGGGCGATCTTCAGACTAGTCTAATAGTTGTTGTATGAGAAATCTGCATAGGGCAAGTTATCATCCCAGCTAGCTCCATAGTCTAGCGCATGAGCTCTCAACATGTCCTCCAGAATCTGGTTGACTCTCTCGATCTGTCCATCTGTCTGCGGATGAAAAGTTGTACTGAACTCCAGCCACGTACCCAAAGTTTTGTGTAATTGATTCCAAAACTTTGAGGTAAATTGTGTTCCTTTGTCTTATATGATACTCCTCGGAACTCCATGCAGACATACGATCCTGGTCATGTATATCTTGGCTAACTCAGCACTGGTATAGGTGGTCTTCAAGGGAATGAAGTGAGCTACCTTGGTCAAGCGATCAACCACTACCCAGATGGAATCATAACCTAAACGACTCCTAGGTAATCCTGTGATAAAATCCATCCCAAGTTTTCCCCATTTCCACTCGGGTATCAGCGAAGGTTGAAGTAATCCAACTGGCTTCTGACGTTCTACCTTTACTTGCTGACAAACATCGCATACTGCTACATACTCGACAATATCCTTCTTCATGCATGTCCACCAGAAACTTTCCTTCAAGTCCAAATACCTTTTGGTGTTGCCTGGGTGTATCGAGTATGGTGAATCGTGGGCTTCCTGAAGTATTAACTTCCTGATCTCTGGATCATTGGGCACATAGATATGATCCTCAAACCATATAGTTCTGTGTTCATCCTCATGAAGACGTTTAGCTTTTCCGTTATTCATCCTTTCCCTTATCTTAGCAATATCCTTGTCCGACTTCTGGGCTTCATGGATTCTTCCGATCAAAGTGGACTGAATCTCAAGTGTGGCAACATATCCTCTTGGAACTATCTCCAATTTTAGATTTTTGAGATCATCGACTAACTCTTGGGGTAATCCTCTCGCTATGAGGGTCTTCACATAGCTCTTATGGATCAAAGCATCTTCTACAACATTTGATTTTCCTCGGTGATAATGCAATCTCATGTCATAATCCTTGATCAACTCTAGCCACCTCCTCTATCTGAGGTTCAATTCCTTCTGCGTGGAGATATACTTCAAGCTCTTATGATCCGTGTAAGTATCACAACTATTTCCGATGAGGAAATGTCTCCACGTCTTGAGTGCGTGCACTACGGCTGCTAACTCCAAGTCATGGATGGCATATTTCAACTCATGAGGTCGTAGCTGTCTGGATGCATAGGCTACAACTTTTCCGTCTTGCATGAGCACTCCTCCAAGTCCTTGACTTGAAGCATCACAATATACCTAAAATTCCTTATGAATGTTCGGCAAAATCAACACTGGGTTTGTAACCAAAGGTTTCTTCAACTCTTGAAAACTGGGTTCACATTCCTCAGTCCAAATGTACTTAGTCTCTTTCTTCAACAACTCTGTTATGGGCTTTGCAATCTTCGATATGTTCTCGATAAACCTCCGATAATATCTTCCAAGTCCGAGAAAACCGCGGTTACAACCTTGGACGGTTACAACCTTGGAAGGATCAACTGTTGTTCCTTCCCCAAAAATAATATGTCCGAGAAATCTTACTTCCTTCAACCAGAATTCACAGTTGCTGAACTTGGCATATAACTGATGTTCTCAGAGCTTCTCCAAAACTAAACGCAAGTGTTCCTCATGTTCTTCCTCGCTCTTGGAGAATATTAATATATCGTCGATGAACATCACGACAAACTTGTCCAGATATCCCATAAATACCTTGTTCATCATACTCATAAAATATGCAGGAGAATTAGTCAAACCAAATGACTTGACCATATACTCATATAAACCATACCTTGTGGTGAAAGCTGTTTTGGGTATATCATGTTCACGTATTTTCTACTGATGATACCCTGATCGAAGATCGATCTTGAAGAATACTCTGGCTCCAACTAGCTGATCAAGCAAATCGTTTATCATCGGTAGAGGGTACTTGTTCTTTATAGTCACCTCATTCAGTGCACGATAATCAACTACCATCCTCAAGGTTTTATCCTTCTTCTCTACCAAGAGAACTCGGGCTCCCCAAGGTGATGAGCTTGGGCGAATATAACCTTTATCCAATAGCTCCTTAATATGTTTCTTGATTTCCTCCAAATCATTTGTGGGCATCTGATAAGCTCTCTTGGATATTGGGGTTGTCCCTGGCAATAACTCAATCGGGAACTCAATTTTTCTATCTGGTGGCATGCCTGCCAATTCCTCCGGGAATACATTGGGGAAGTCTTGTACAACCGTCACTTCCTCTTGAACAACTCCCGTGAGTGAATTTACCCTAGTATTCTTCGGGGTGTGCCTGGATACATACTTAATCCTCTTTTGCTCCGGGGTGGTGAGCAAAATCGACTTACGAGCACAATTGATGTTTCCTTCATACTTGGTCAGATAATCCATGCCTAGGATTAAATCCAATCCATGTGACTCTAATACGATGAGGTCGGCGGGATATTCATGGTTTCCAATGTTGAGGTTGATCGCATGACATCCTAGTCCTGCCATCATCTCGGCTCCTGGGGAACTGACCTGAAAGGGTCTACTAAGGGTCCTAGTGGGCAACCCATACTTTTCCACAACTACCCTCGATATGAATGAATGTGTTGCACCGGAATCAAAAAGTACCAGTACTGCACGTAAATTTATTAAAAACTTACCAACCGCAGTCTCTGGCTAATAATAAATCTCCTCCACATCAATGTGGTTCACCTGAGCGCGGGAAAAGGGTTGGGCTTCTTGGTTTCTGACTTTCCATTGCCATGGCCGTTTCCATTTCCCTGCTTGGCCTCCGGACAATCGGTGGAATAATGTCCCGTCTTCTTGCACTTGAAACAGGTAATATGACTCAGATCTTTCTGAGCCGGAGCGGGACGGTGCGGACTCCCATTGCCTCTATTGCCATTCTTGAAGTTGTTTTTGTTGTGACAATTGTTCCCATTTCTTCCATGGTTATGACCTCCATGCGTATGTCCTCCATGGGTGTGGTGATTGTGTCCTCCAAACCTATCGGATCCTAATCTGGTATTCCCTATGTAAGGGGAGTAACGGGGCTTCTACTGAGTTCCAGAGCTATACTTTCCATGCCCATACATTCGCTTGCAGTTCTCTATCTGTTATTGCTTTCCCTCTAGAATAAGAGCCTTGTTTGCCAGCTCCCGGTAGTTGTTGAAGGTAGCAATAGTCAACTGAATGCTCGGTTCATCATTAAGTCCCTCCATGAACTTCTCCTGCTTGGCTGCATCATCAGCCACATCTCCGGGAGCATATCTGGCCAACAAGCTAAACTCGTCCACGTACTGAGCTACAGAACGGTTGCACTGGCGTAAGTTGCAAAACTCATGCTTTTTCAAGCTCATGACTCCAGCTGAGACATGTGCAGTGTGAAAGTCCTGCTTGAATTGATCCCATGTCACAGTGGCAATGGGATAAGTGGTGGTGTAGTTCTCCCACCAGAAGCTACTGGCCCTTCCAGTTGGTGTGTGGCACATCGCACCTTCTCCGCTTCAGTGCATCTAGCGGTAATCAACTCTCTTTCCATCTTACAGAGCCAATCATCTGCCAAATGGGCTCAATGCTGCTGGAAAATTTTGGTGTTCAGCCTCAAGAAATGGTGAGGTTGTCGGCCTGCGGTGGAGGGTTGTGTTTGTTGTTGGCTTGTTTCTGGTAAACAACTGCATGAGTGCATTCTGCTGCTGAATCAGCTGAGTGAGCTCTGGTGGGAAGTTCGATCCGGTGTCACGTCTTGGAGGCATTTCATGTTTTAGAGTGAAGAGAATTAGAATAGAACAAGGGTCTAAAGAGAAAATAACACTACCCATATGCATGCAACAATCATTAACACACCAAACATTCATTTATTCATCTCAACATGGTTCAAATCTCGGGATACAAGTCTTACGATAAAACGAAACATCGGCCTAATTAATCAACGAGAAAAATAAAGATAACGTGGTGGTCATGACTAAGTGTCCTCCTCAGAACTCCATGTTGGTGCGTCCTCCAGTGGTGCTCTCCTCGTAGCCATCATCGTCACTCACGAAGAGGCCATTGACGTCATTCGGGTGAAGGTCCTCTCCCTGGTCCAGTTTCTCCTCCAGGGATGCAACAAAAAGCTTCAAGTTCTTGATCCTCTCGAGAAGGTCCTTGACTTCATCTTCATGCTCTTAGTGGGATTCACGCGCTTCATCCTCCAGTTCAACTTCACGGATCATCAGCTTCTTGATCGTCTTCATGCTTATGCGTGGCTGAGTCTCCAGAGTCCCGATGTGAACCTCCAAGTCTTGGATGAATGAAATGATGGAGTCATCCTTCCAGGTGCATACGATCTCTCCATCTGCGGTCTTGCGGGAGATCATGGTGAGGTCTGATCTGATGATATCGCCTCTGTACTCCTCCCTGATGCATCCAAGTGCATGATGAATGGCCATCTTTCTCCCAAGAATCCAAGTGGGAGAAACAAACTGGAAGTTGATGGGCTCCGAGTGATTTCCGAAGGTCCTCACGAGAATGTGCACCTCAATCTTATAACGAGGGTCTGTCGGAAGAGCCATGACAGGGGTTCCGGTGATAGTAGGCAGAGCAATCCTCAACTCCTTGATGATTTTCACCAGTAGCGGGCCGAAGGGCATCGTCTCGTCAGGCTAGCAAAACTTCGTGATCGGGACTGGGGTGAAGGAGGCCATCTAAAATATTGAAAATCGGAGAAGAGTCAGAAATGAACAGGTGAGAATATAGGAATTAAAACATAAAATAAAAATGATTTCTTCCTAAGGGCTTTTCCAATCCTAGTGGTTACGTCCTACGGTCAGCGTGTGCTCTAATACTATATATGTATCGATCTGACCCAAAACGGTCAAGTCTCTGTGTACATGTACCATCCCAAGATCATGTTAGCACACACAGTACATCAATGTATATATCAAAGTTCAATCACACCTGCTTTATTACAAAGAAATCTCATATAGAGTCTTTATTACAATAATAAATTTGGCTGAAGGACAACTCATGAGATAAACTACTGCGAAAGACGTAGAACAGAGCGAGTCCATCCGACTCCAAGGGCATATCACCGAGCGTAGAACACGTTGCCTCACTCCTGGTCGGAATAAACCTCTGCAACATAAGACATTGCATCCATGTAGGTCAGCATTTTGAATATGTCGGCACATTCACAAGAGAGAACTGGTAAACTAATCATCTACACTATATGCAAATATGGTTGGTGGACCTATAAGTAAAGTTTTAGCGAAAAGCTGATTTTTTTCCTACAACAAAGGGGTCAAAAGCCAAAATATTACTACAAAGTTGGTTGTTAATGAGAAGGTTCCGCCAACCAATTCTCATACCCCAATTATTAATAAACCCAATTCATTATTATTAATTGTGTAGAGAGTTCCTGATAGTTTCAGTTCCACAGGCTCAACTCGTCCGTAACTGGGGACATGGCTAATCGATTAGATTTTGGTACTCTGCAGAGTCTTGCACACTTTTCCCACAAGATTCGATCGCCTCCGTTGAAGTCCTCGTACTACATGGTGTTTAACAACCGGATGACCGAGACATCATGTTCCAAAGGGTTCCTCTGGGCCACGGCCGGTGCCCATCCAATCCTACCGTTCTTCTACATGTCGTGGCACCATCCGTCCAGATTCACTACAATGTCCAACCAAGCTAGAGCCCATAATGGCTTGTGGTTGTGCAGGTAAGCCTCGGGTCTTGAAGTATCCATCTATCTCTTCGTGCCTGGGTGGAACTTTCCACGTGAAGACTAGCACTTCTCCAGCAACACCTAGGCTAACTACTGGTTCCTCCAGGGAGCCGTTCATCCAACTTCCACCCAGAGGTACATTGCATCATGAAGTCTTGAAGTCTTGAGTCTTGAGGTCTTGATCATAAATTAACTCTCACAACTCCCAAGAAAAACACTCAACCAACCCCGTCTACTAGAACGTAGCAACTAAATTTTTTATCGCAATCCCGGGCATTGGTGTCAAGGGAGTGGGGTATTCCTACCTCATGATACTACTTGCAAGAACAACAATACAATATAACCTACTAGCATGCATGGTGGAAAGTGGTAACTAATGCAAAATAAAACATAGGTAAAAAATGATAAAGGTGAATTGCCTTCTTGATGATCTTGAAACACTAACAACTCGTAATAGCAAGCTTCGCACTCTGGATGATCTAACGAAGCAAAAAAAAGCAATAGGCAAACATATACACAAATAATAAATAACAGCAAGTATAACTAATAATAAAGTTATCAATAAAACAATCAAAGAAAAAAACATAAAGGCAAAACCAAAGAAATCATCAAAACTCTAATGAAAAGTTCTGCTCAAGTAAAACAACTATGAATAGTTTTCTGCAACTAATACATTTTTAACAGAAAAGATAAAGTTTTATTGTAACAATAAAAGAAAATTTGCTACAAATTTCCATGCAAAAACGATCGATCAAAAATCTATTATAAAACTCTACTTATGCTCAAAACAAGGTTTCTTTCAAAACAAAAGAAACAAGAATAACAAAAATTATTTTCAACAACAAATAAAATACCTACTGTTATCTTGCAGAAACTAATTTCAACTAGTCAAGATAATACAAAATAAAATAATATAAAACAATTCAAACAAAAGGAAAATAGCACTAATCCTATAAAATACTAAAACAGTACTGTTTTGGTTAAAACACAAATTAAAATTAATCTAAAAACAGCAAAAGAAATTCCTACTGTATAAATAATCTAACTAGTGAATAGGAGAATTTGTTTTAATTAAAAACCTATTTTAAATCTCTAGTTATAGCCAAAATAGTGATTCAAACAAATTTGAAGAAATTTAAATTCAAAAAAAATCCAAACATGGCCAAACTTTGCATCAATAGAAAGTTCATAAAATTATGCCTAAACAAGAAAGAATCACCTAATAATATTAAATATGGTAGGAGATATTGAATTTCTAAAAAAACATTTTCTGTTTTTTAAAACAGAAAAGTGCGGCTCGGTGACTGCCACGTGGCAGTGTGTGAGTGGGAGAGCGAGCGTGCGGCCGAAGGCTACGAGCGGATGACAGATACATAACAAAAAATGTTTTGGCTTTATAAGTGATCTAATCCTAGCCGCGGGATTTAGATCTGACGGTGGGAGAAAGAGGGAGCTCACAGCGGGGCCGGGTGGATCTCCGGCGAGGCTCCGGCGACGGCGATGGCTCGGGGTTAATGCGGGCAAGCGCCCGACGACTCTCGGCGATGGCGGACAGTTCAGGGCGATCCAGAGGTTCGAGGCGGACCCGATGGTGGTGACGGCGTCCGCGGAGGTGGTCGGGGTGGAGCCACGGGTCAACAATGATGGGGCGGGCTCTGTCTGCGACGGCTAGCGGTTACGGTGAGGTGGGGGCACAGGAGGGGGTGTTATGCAAGGGGTTCTGTCGAGGAGTGGTCGGTATTTATAGTACCGAAGGCATGGAGGAGGGGACGATGCCAGAACGACAAGAAATCGCGGGGAGGGAGGTTGCCGGCGTCAGCTCCGGCGAGGAAGGAAGGTGAGCGCGGGAAATCGGGGATCGGGTGTGGGATCCGCTTGCCAGAGAGAGAGAGAGAGAGAGAGAGAGAGAGAGTGGGTGATTCGGATCGGGCGGCCGATCCGGTTCTGCTTCAACTTGGGCGCGTATTGTGGGCCTAATCCAGCGAGGTGGTTCGGAGGGCCAGGGTTCCTTTTTAAAAAGAGTTTCCTTTTTTAAAATAACAGAGAGAGAAAAGAAAAGAAAAAACAATAAAAATATACTATATACATATTATATATCAAAATGATCAAAAAAAATGAATCCTAAAACATGAACTATTTTTTAGAGGCAAAATAAATACTTTACAAAAAACGGTTTTTTTTAATTCCAAATAAAACCAAATTTGACTTTCATATAATTTGGCATTATTTTCTTCTAACTTTTGGGGTGTCATGTTACCTCCTCTCATACTTTTTGATCAAAGTATTTTGTCAGGGATTTGGGAATATAATTCAAATTCCAATTTGAAATGAAGCCAAATACAAATTGAAAATTTGTATGCCCCATTCAAATTCAATCACAATGCATAGATGCTTAGCTATAATTGTAGAACATTCCAAATTTCAAATTTGGGATGTTACATTATTGTGATGATCTCAGAGAACTGGGGTAACAGAGGATGGCAAAGTCGTTTTCTCTAAGTTCTTTATGGCTTTAAAGCCTTGCATCGATGGCTTCAAAGCAGGGTGCCATCCATATTTGAGCATAGGCTCTTCTTCTTTAACTAGGAAGTGGAATGGTCAATTGGCAGCATGCAATGCTCTAGATAGCCACGATTGGATGTTCCTTGTTTCTATTGGCTTGTTTCAGTCAGAGAAAGAGGTTTCATGGACATGGTTCATGATGCAGCTAAAAAGATGCATAGGGCCAGTGTCACCTTTGGCATTCCACATAGATGCATGTAAAGAGCCAGAAATTGCAGTCCAGAATGTTTTTCCCCATGCTAAGCAGAGGGAGTGCTTCATCCATATGTGGATGAATTTGATCAAAGAATTCAGCGGGGAAGAATTTGAGCACATGTGGCCAGTAGCAAGATCTTACACTAATCACACACATTCATATCATCTTGGTAAGATAATGGTAGCATGTAGTGAGTTTGGTCCATGGATGACCACCTAGCATTCTCTATTATGGTACAGTCAGGATTTAACACTTTCATCAAGTGTGATTATATCAACAACAACTTGGCAGAGTGTTTTAACAACAAGGTGAAGCAGTTTATAAAATTTCTTGTGCATGACATGGTTGACCAAATAAGAATCATGATCATGCATTTGTGGGAATTGAGAAGAAGGATTGGTGATTGTCTACAGGGGGATAAGCTTCCTGTAGTGGTACAACAGGTGGACAACTGGAGAACAAATGTTACACATTTTTCTGTTGAAAAATCTATAGTGTGGTGTGCTAATGTTAGAGATACGGCATGTTGTTAACACTGAAATGCATGACTGCACTTGCCTCGAGTGGCAACACACTAGGATACCATGTGAGCATGCCATGCTTTTCGTGGCCTCCCGCTCGAATATAAACATGCACCAATATTTCCATGAATAGTACTCAGTAGCAAGATTCAAGGTTGTGTATGTAGCTCTAATTCCAGCACTTACAGATCAGTCTGAGTGGCATGAAGTGGAAATCGAGTTTTCCATGTGTCCTCCCTTAACGAAAAGAAAGGCTGGCAGGCCTAAGGAGAGTACATTCAAGCCATCGTTTGAGAAAGCTGAGAGTAGTAAGAAGGAAGATATAGATGCAAAGCCTAAGAGGTCACGGAAAGGTAACAAAAATTGATGCAAGTTGTGCCAGGAACTTGGGCATGGAAAATGATCTCCAAAATGCCATTACACTCCTGAAAGATAAAGTATGTTCATGTTTGTGATATTTTTGATTTGGCTACTATTTTCTATTACAAACCAAATGAAATGCTTTGTATGTCAGGAGGAAGCATGCAGGCAAGCCCCTGGTTGCTGAAACATTTCAGACTGAAGCTAATCCAGTGAAGAAAACCAAGACCATTAGTGATCTTTGTGTTGTGAAATCAAAAGCAAGTTGTCGTAAGAAGAAGAAGTGAAAACTATTAGCCTATGAGTCTCATTTTGTGTGATGTAATGATACGTGTATTTTGATGTGTGTTGTACTTTGAGAACTATGTGCCATGTTCCAAATTTGATCCATTGAGCCAACTTTCGAATTTGAGGCACATTTCAAATATATACTTGTATGGGTATTGATGTTCCGATGCATTCTCAAGTTTTATGCACGTTAGGTGATCAATCCGAGCACTTTTGTGAAGTAAAACTCCTATTCATGAAAAATGTGCTCCAAATAAGCTCCAAACCTAGGGTAAACAACCCTATTTCTAAGCATATTTTTACACTTAGCTAAATGAGCTCAAAAAAAACCTTGTCATCTAGTGTGCAAATATAGGGTCCATGTCAATATGGGATCGTTTGGAAAAACTATGCCATGGTTAACCCTAAATCCTAGATCATTCCCCTTGAAAGTCATGCAACCTTGTTCGTGATAGCTAAGTTATGTGAAGGGAATTTCATGAAAATATCCGTAGTCATGGTTTCTTATTATTATTTTTCCTAGCAACTTAGCAACATAAAACGATGATGTGCACGAGTTTCATATTTTTTTGATTTTTTAAAATTAGTTATGCTCAAGCCTAGTCTTTAAACCCCTCTCAAAACCCCTCAAACCCCTCTCAAAACTCCGCACTATCAGGGTCATTGGATCGTTGTTCGGGAACGGTTTAGATCAGGCGCTAGGGTTTTCCATGGTCGATCCACGAGATGAGACCTGATTGGCTGGATGCGAACGGGTCTTCCGTGGCTACGGACATGAGTGGCCCACCTGGCAGCGGGGGAACAGGGACACGCGACAGCGGCTGTGGGCCACGTGCTTGACACCTTTTCTGAAACGCATTCAATCGGGGCGGGACGCTCGTCGGACCGATGGGCCGTCGTAGAAAGGCCAACGTCTCAGCCTGCCATGCATGTGTGCAACCACCCGATGCAGCCTGCTGTGCATGCACGCAGCCACCCGATGCAGCCTGCACTGCATGTGCGCAGCCACGTAGCTTCATCGCATCAGGGCAATTAGTGCACCCTCGAAACACAGCTTTATCGATCGACACGCCTCAATGCAGTGTGAAAAACGGAGGCATTGCTCTGATGAACGCATTCAAACAGGTGTGTCGCACCGCGGCTATTTAAACACCTCCCGTCTACATCTTCATCTCAACTTGATCTCATCCATCTTCTTCTTCACCAAAAGCCAAAGCAAAAGCCAGATCCCTCCCATGACAAAATGCAGTTCTATGACCCAACCTACCGTCTGCCGGACACCGTGTCGGAGATGCGGTACCCCGCCAGGGTCATCGTGGAGGACACCCTACACGTGTGGGCCATCTCAAGGTGGAGGGGCTCGACAGAGCTGGTGAACTACTTCCTCGTTGCCAGCTACCGCCACCTCCCATGCGGCTCTCCTGTGATGTTCCGCATGGAAGAGGTTCGTGCCAACGGAGGCCTTGTGATTGGCCTCGCTTCTCACTTTATCAACCACTTCGATGCCTCCTTCCTCCTCGGCAAAGTCTTCTGGTGTGGGTGCGAGTTCATCGCCTTCACCACCCACAACATCTTCACCAACTTCGACAATGTATTCCCCACCGCCAACGGCATGCACACTCTCCCCTACAACACCGAGGACGAGGAGTGAACTTGGTGGTGGAGGGGTCAGGCCGTGTTAAGTGTTGCCCAATGTAGGGCTAAGTTATCTGTAAGGGCGCTACTATAAGCTCTAATATTAATATATATTTATGTAATGTGTGTGTTCCCTATATATTAAGGGAATATATCAAGGGATATCTATCTATGTAATATGCCTGAACTTGAATTTTATATTAACGTGATTGTCTATTGCTGGAGAGACTAACAATGGCGAATCTAGGAACAAAATGAAGGGTAGGCCTAATTTTGTTGTCAAAATAAGCTCAGAATTTACTTCCTAATCTTGATGTCCTAATCGTTTGATGTGTTTTGAAATAGTGGTAGAGCTACCCAAAAAATGTTAGCCGGGCCGGATAGTAAAAACAATGCTACCAAACTAAAAATCAATACATTATTGTGGGAAAAACTTCATGTAAAACTTTATTTCGCTCTATAACTGGGTGGGCCGTGGCCCTTTGAGCCTTGCCATAGCTCCGCAGTTTTGTCAAAATTGCATGTAAAATCATACAAATTCACTTTTTGATTTGCGTGCGGCATCGGTCTTCTAACAAGAATCATACAAATCATGAGTCATTCAAAGTGCATGCAAACAACTTGAAATACGATCTAGTCTTAGCAATACGATTTCATACATATTTTATTTGGGTTTTTTACATCTGTGCCCCTGGTTCCTTAGTTGTACTCACTCATCCCCGCACTCTTAACTTTTGCTCACTTTTCCCCACTCCCTTATCCGAAACCCACACAAATGGTCACAGTGGAGGATGCCGTCGGGTCAATGGTTTGACCGTTAACTCTGACGAGTGGGTCCGTGTCGGAATGGCTCCTCCTTTGCCCATTCTGACGTGTGGGGCCGCATTGAGACACGTCGGATGGGCTTGTCTGAACCTCGAGTTCGAGCCCTACAGCACCACGCTGCTCCGCCCCCTCCGCCGCCGTCGTGCCCTCCAACCTCTAACCCCATTATGCCTCCGCCGCCGCCGTGCCCTCCGCCAGATATACCCCCACATCCCCATCTGGATTAAGCAGCGATGTCGGGGGAGCAAGCTCTCAAGCCCATCGACCGTGGAGAGGATTGGGTGGAATCGGATAATTCATGGATTACACCTGGGTAAGTGTCCTTTTCCCCTCTAACTGATTTGCTAATTCGTAAATTCAGCCCTTTTTGACCGCTAGTCGCTTGAATCGTTCAAATTTTGCTAAATTGTTCCCGGCCTAACAACACCACTTATTTGAATCGAATAGGATTGATCCTGCGCTTGCTTTCCGACTGTCGGTTAGGATGGAAGTTAGTGTGCTGCGCGGTAGAAAACCGCATATGCTTACTGGATTTTTCTATCCGAAGGTGGTAGAAACCAGTATGTTGTTCAAAGATTTGCTCTCGATGCTCCGAAATTCTCCATATGGATGGAGCACTGCCGATGTTGTTGAACTGAAATTTTTCAGCAGTACCGAGCAAATATTTATACCACTAGCTTGCGATGAGCATCTGGGATTGCTCTTTACTTTGAATGCTGAAAGCCGCTTTGGTAAAATCCATATTGAGGTGCTTCAGCCACGCAATGAACGTTAGAAGGGGAAGGGTGTTCAGGAATCTTCTTCCTCTGCTAACGGAGAGCGCCCCGGCACTCCTTGTAGGTCAAAACCAAGCAGAGCTAGTGGTTCTGAAAGTCACAATATATCTGCTACTGTTTCTTGTGCCACTTCTCATGTCGTTGTCGCAGCCGATGTAGTACAGGATGGAGAGCCAGACGAAGAGGTGCCTCGACATGATGACGAGGATGAGAATATGTTCCCTGACCTTGTAGATATTGCCAGTAAACTAGCAATGGAAGATGAATTTCAGGAGCAACCTATCAGCCGTGCTAGATTTGATGACACTGACGATGAAGAGAGGGAGGAGAACATCGACAGCTTGGTTTTAGATGAATATGATGGTGAGGACATGCCAACAATTGAGTGGAACAGGGAAGATCCTCAGCTTGGTGTCGGCACCGTATTCCAGTCGATGGTGGACTATCGTAATGCAGTGACTACATACTGCATTCTCACACAAAATACATATGTGATTGAAAGGAGTGAGCCATCAAGGTTCACTGTTCGTTGCCCATATGATAGGTGTAGATGGAGGTTGCATGCATCACGTATGTTGAGGAGCAAGTTCATTCAGGTTTGTGTATTTCAGTATATACTGATTCTATTTTCAGATCATTGTGTAATGTTTTCAGATCATATTTGTTTCAGATAAAAAGGAACCCACACCAGCACACTTGTCCACCTGGAGGGGGAGAGGGGAAGGCTAAAACAAAGCTAACAAAGAGTAGATGGGTGGCAGATGCAATTTTGGATTCGTTGAGAGAAAAACCAACACTTGGTCCAACAGAACTCCAAGGGAAGCTATTTGAAAGGTACAAGATTGTTGTGCCTTACATGAAGGTTTTTTATGGTAAGGAAATAGCTCTTGACAGGATTAATGGCCCTTGGAATGAGAGCTTTCAGTTGCTCTACACATTTAAAGCTGAAGTGGAAGCTGCTAGTCCAGGGAGTGTTGTAGAGATTGAGAAGCATACAGTTCCTTACAAAATAAAAGGGAAGTCATTTGAGAAGGAGTGCTTCAAGAGGGATTTTGTTTGTTTCAAGGCTTGTTGGCAGGGGTTTCTGGATGGTTGCATGCCCTATTTGGTTGTTGATGCAACTGCTTTGAATGGAAGGTGGAGAGGACAACTGGTGGCAGCTTCTACAGTTGATGGACACAACTGGCTATTCCCAGTTGCATTTGGTGTGGTGAAGGTAGAGTCCGAGGAAAGTTGGGTCTGGTTTCTGCAACAGTTGCGCAACCTTATAGGTACACCCCCAGGTTTAGCTATACACACAGATGCTTGCAAGGGTTTGGAGAGTGCAGTGGAAATTGTATTCCCTGGAGTGGAGAATAGGGAATGTATGTGACACCTAGCGCAAAATTTCAGAAGCAAGTTCAAAGGTAGAGTTTATGATGAGAACTTATGGCCAGCGTCATACACATGCAGTGAGAGAAAGCATGAGCATCATTTGAGAGTGTTGTATGCTCACAATCCTATAGTGAAGGAGTACCTAGATGCACACCATGGAAAGTTGTGGTCAAGAAGCAAATTCACGCAATATGCAAAGTAGACTATGTGACCAGTAACCTGGCATAGTGTTTCAATTCAAAGATCAAGTCATTGAAAGGGCTTCTTATATGGCAAATATTTGATAAGATTCGGCAGATGATCATGATAAAGATGGCTCTTCGCAAAAGAATTGTAGAAAAAGAATATGTTGGCCATCTTATGCTCCCATCTCTTATTAAGGCTTTGCATGCCAAGGCAAGAGGATTGAGCAGAATGAAATGCATTCGAGCGGCAACACACGAGGCTGAGGTAATATATACTGACAGTAAAAACAGGGAATGGAGATATCCAGTTAACCTAGAACTAGGGAATGTAGTTGTAGGCAATGGTAGGTCCGTGGGAAGCCATGCATACATGCCCTACATCTGATGACTGTTATCGGTGGTGAAGATGGTGAAGTTGATCAATACATCTCTGAATATTTTTCTGTTGCCAAATTTAGGGCTGCTTATGCTTCCAATGTGCCTGCACTCTTGGGAAAATACCAATGGAACATAGTAGATCCAGGGTTCAAACTACATTCTCCTGTACTGACTAGACCACCAGGAAGACCAAGGAAGAACACGTACAGTAGAGGTGAAGAGGGCCGTGTAAAAAGACGGCGTAAGTGCAAAAAATGTGGAATCCTAGGGCACATTGCTAGGTTATGTACCAATTCAGTGGATGCTTCATTTGGAGAAGAGGAACAATGGACAGCAACAAATGCAATTGAGAATGCAGCATTAGAGCAGATTGGAGCTAATGCAGAGGAGAATCCGGCATTAGAGCATATTGTAGCTAATGAAGAGGAGAATCCGGCATTAGAGCAGACTGCAGCTAATGCAGAGGAGAATCTGGCATTAGAGCAGACTGCAGTTAATGCAGAGGGGAATGAAGCAACTGAATTAGCACTGCCGGCAGCTTGGTATGTGTGCAACAACCTTCCCTTTTTGTGCATTTCTTCTATTTTTTATCAATGGTTTATACTCTTTTTTCTGTTTGACCTAGCTCTAGGGAAATTAAAGGAAAAGGAGAGAAAAGGCCAAGAGAAAAAGAAACTTCGGTTCAGTCGTCATCCGATGTAGAATTTGAAGCCATGGCTTGTGAAGGTTTTGAAGCTATTGAACCCCATCAACTGGCCAGTGGAAGTTCTCCGTCAGCACCTCGACAGCCACCAACCGAAGCGAAGATCAAAAGGAAGAAGAAAAGTTGGATATCCCAGCTAGGGAAACCAGGAGCAAGTCTGTTAAACCATCTAGGAACACAACGAGCAAGGAAAAGATTTGAGCTTTGAAGGTTGAATGCAAGTTGTAAACATTGAACTTTAAGGATTTGTAATAATCCAAAACTGGAGGCGAAATTTCAATTTGGACTAACCTTTGAATTTTAAGGATTTTTAATAATTCGAAATTGGAGGCAACATTTGAAGTCCATTGCTCTGTGATGTGATGATTGCATAATTCGAATTAGGGACCCTTTGAATTATTGTTTGGGACTAAAGTCTTTGTTGTTGGTGGTGGTGGTGGTGTTGGCGACAATTTGGATTATTACACGTGACAAAATTTGAATAATGAAAAAATAAGTCTCGATCCTTCTTATTGACACTAAAACAAAGCTCTCATGATTTTATTGATTTCTTTAAAAAATACGTAAACCAATACCCACTATCACTCTCTTCTCGAACTCTATACAACCTCGTACGTGATAGCCTATTTTTGTGAAAGGAGTTTTCATCAAAATGTCCATAAACCAAGATTATTAATTTTTTGTCATAACCATGTCACATACAATGGCATTGTGCGCAAGTCTTCCATTTTTTGATTTTTTTGAATTAGTTCTGCTCATTTGAAGTTGCAAATGGTAGGTCACATCAAAAAACGTTTTTTCATAAAAATGTCCCAAAACCAAGTTTATATTATTTTTATGTTAACTATGTCTTATGAAACGATGAACAGCGAAGGTTTCATATTTTTTTGATTTTTTTTGAATTAGTTAAGGTCATTTGAAAGTCAGTCAAACCTAAGATAACCCCGCTGACCGGCTCAAAACCCCCCAGCATCTTTCCAAACCCTAGCATCGAACTGTACCCATCTGATCATACCCTAGCGCCAAGTGACAACCCTCAGATATGGTCTTCTAGAAGGAATTCTGAGGGTAGGCTGCGCGCCGTTGGATCACATGGACTGCTCTGCATCGTTGGATCGTTGGGGCGATCTGCGAGACGGCGAGAGGTTGGTTCTGCTCACACACCACTACGACATTGCCTCTCCTTTCCTCTGCTTCTTCTTGTGCGGTGATGACAGGAGGCCCTCGTCTGCTTTGTATTCCTCGGCGACCAGATATGTCAAGCTCCACCTCAGCCTCCCGCCCCGTGTGGACCCAGTATGGTCAACTGCCCATGCTCTCATGTCCTGACTGCCCACGCATCGCGCCACTGAAACGGTTGACTTCGAAGGAGGACGGGAATGGCAACTTTGGGCGCGAGTTCGTGAAATGCGAGAGCAAGCCAGAGGGGCAGGTTAGATCTCATGATTTTCCTCTTTGCTTTTAATTCTTTTTCGTTGGATCTCGGATTTAGGGCTCATGATTTCGTTTCAGATCGTGAAGAAGTGCACACATTTTGAATGGCTGGATGACTACGTACTAAGGCTTCAAGGGAAGGGCTTGATTCAATTCAATGGGGCCGCAACCCAGGAGCTCAAGCTGCCGTTAGCCGTGCGGAATTTGGTGTCTGAAAGTGCTGCTCTGACAGTTGGGGATGTGGATCTGAAGGGAGAATTAAAGAAGATGAACAAGAACTTGAGGCACATGATTCGATTGAACAAGCAGGCGAATTTGATAACTTTAGGATTTTATTTTTGTATAGTTGCCCTAGGATTTTCTTACTTGCTGGTAATCACTCGTTAGAGATGTTATTACTACGGTGTAAGCTTAATTTGTGGATCATGTGCTCCCTGGGTTGCTTAAACTATGTTCCTGTTGGTTCTCCAGCTCTGGTTGGGCCATCGCATGGCGTTGACTGTCGAAGGCCCAAAGATAAAAGAGGCCTACGAAATGGTGCACGCGTTGGTTCTTTTTTTTTGCTTATTGATTTGATCGCACCTACAGAGAATGAGTGCACGTTGATTCTGTTTTACTTTTTGCTGATTGATTTGAAATATGGCCACCAAAAAATAGTTTACAGCGTGCGAAATGGCCACAAACTATTCAAAAAAGCTTCTTTCTGTTCATAATATATAGGGAAATACTCCCTCCTTTCCGGTTTACAGGGCTCAAATCTGAAATCTCATCAACCAAGGTGAATTCTAAGTGGATGGCACTAGTTTAAACTAGCCAATGAAATAATTGTCTCATATTCAATTTCCAAAGCAATAAATGTACCACCCTCCTTCTCAGTTAGACTAAAAGCATGAATTAAATATGGCGTGAGACTCAAAGCATTTTAACTCAAAATGAGCCTAATATTATGGAAATCTGAAACTTTTATATGGCCACCAACCGAACGGACGTGCACGCGCTTTCTCCTCGTCCGCCTCGGGGACGCGTGGCGGCCTTCCAACTACCCACACATCCCAAAGTAAATGTGCACGCGCGGCGGGCCCCGGTCGTCAGCCACCTCTGTTCGGGTCGTCGTCCTTCTTTAAGTGGAAACTCATGGACAGTGGCTTCCACCCTTCCAAAAGCCTAGCCTATCCCTTCCAACCCCGGCAGGGTCTACGAACACTAGACCACCGGCGACAAACACTAGCCCACCGGCGACAATTTGAAAAAATAGCTTTTTTCCTTCTTCTTCTTTTCAACATCAACATGGCTCATTTTTCTAGCTTTAGTTTCCTTTTGGGTACCCTTTCCTTTTTGACACTTCAAATAGCCCATTAGCCGCGCGTGCCAAAACTTTGGAACGCATAAAATATAGGACCAAAACAAAAATATCACTAAATGGGCTACAAAATAACAAATAAAAGTAGCAAGCATAACATAGATATATAAATAGGGTAAGGTACGTAGAAAGCATAACATAATTCTTACATAAAATACTATATAACACGACATAGGTAAATAGTTCACGTTACACCCAACGACATAACATAGAAATATATAAAAAAGCCCTAGGGTCTAACACCCTAGGGCAAGACAAGCTTCTCCATGCCTCCTCTTCACTGCTCCGCCTCCCTGCCATTCTCGCCGAGGTGGTAGGGGAGGCTGTGGATGACGTTGCGGTTGGAGAAGATCCTATCGACATCCGTGAAGATGTTGTAGGTTGTGAATGCGATGAGCTCACACCCACACCAAAAACACCTTGCCGAGCAGGTGGAACGCATTGAACCTGTTGTGGAAGTTGACGATGAGCCCTGACGGCGGAGAGCTAGAGTTTGGATGCAGTTCCTCCAGTCGGAACATCGCCGGCGAGCCCGCTCGGAGGTGGGCGAAGCCCGCACGGAGGTACCACTCGGCCAAATCCCAGCCAGTCCTCCAGCGTGAGATCGTCCACACGCAGAGCGTTTTCTCCACAACGATGCTGGGGGGTACCGCATCTCCGGCCTGACTGGTGACATCTGGAAGGTGGGGCCGTAGTACTCCATCTTCGCCTGGCTTGGAGAGTGCTCTGGATCTGGGGGAAGAAGAGAAGGGGAGCGGCGCAAATGGATGTGTGGAGAACAGTTGGAGGGGTGGGTGGTTTAAATAAGGGAGGCATCGGCCGCATGTTGCTACGTTCAAAGCCGCGCGGTGATCCGTATGCCCTAGACTTTAATTACTATGCTGAATTGATGATGCAGATGTTAAAGGCTGAAACGATGTGAACTAGTATGAATCAATCGAGGAGACGTGTGCGAGAAGAGATGAACCAGCGGCAGCGACCGTCTCTGCGCCCGTGGCGGCTCACAGGAAGGCTGCGCCAGTGGGGCATCGTGGCTGCGCGCATCGGCGCATGTAGGTAGGCCAGCTGGATCATGCCGCGCATGCATAGCAGGCTTATCGTGGCGGCGTGCATCAGCGCATGCATGCAGGCGTTTCATGCAACGGCCCAATAGTACAACGAAACCACGGCCCAACGGTCCAACCAGCACCACCCTTCAACACGGCCCCACTTGGCAGGTCCAACGGGCGACACAATCCAGCGCGTCCCCACTCGTCAGCAGTTAATGATCAAACCATTGACCCGACGGCATCCTTCATTGTGACCAATAGTGAGGGTTTCGGACTAGGGAGTGGGGAAAAGTGAGCAAAAGTTAAGGACGTGGGGATCAATGAGTACAACTAAGGAACCAGGGGCACAAGAATAGAAATCCCATTTTATTTAAATAAAATGACAAATTCGGCGTGGCCCTACTCCCAAATCATAAACTAAATCTTCTGGTTCAACCTGCGAGCGGCACGCGGCAAACACGTTGTCAAAGCTAAGGCCATCCCAGAAGGCACGTCGCCCAGTGACGTTAAAGTGCGGCATCGGGTTGGGGCCGTAAGCGCTGCATCCGAGTGGCATGGTCCTGCTTGAGGATCTGTGTCCATGTTGGGTTGTTAGGACTTAGGATCGAAGCCTAGATGTGCCCTCTCCTCTGGCGTCAAGCTTGCACGAAACCTATGGACGGCACGCGCAAAGGGGACCGTATCGACGGAGGGGATGGTCGCCACCAGAAGTCCCCCCCCCCCCGCACTCAGAACCTATTCTGCTGGCAGACGTGTGTCCAGCGGCCTCGGGATGTCGCAGATGGCGAGAATCTTGGCTTGACGGAGAGTGATACTGAGCGCCCACGCCATGGATGCGAAAGGGGGGAGGGAGAGGAGGGGCTAGGGTTTGTGTTACAGTGGCGGCGGCGGTGGATAAGGTTGTGAAGGCGAGCGGGGAAATGGGATGGGGTACTGCATTACGGCACGGGAAGGGGTGGGTTTGCGGCGTTAAGCCACCGTCAATGGGCGCGGTGCCACAACTCCCCATGTGTGAAAACGCGAGCAGCGGCCTATGTGGAAACAACAGGCGATGCTGATTAAGTTTTGCATGCTCGTGGGTCCCACACGTCAGCCGCAGACTGTGTAGGATCAACCGGCGATGCGAAATGAGTAATGCATGCAGCCTTACATGGCGGTCCCACGCATCAACAACGGCAAAATGAATGCATGCGGCCTTACATGTCGGTCCCACGCGTCAGCACCAGCGCTGTGATGGTTAAAGGCTTTGACCCGACGGCAAGGCCCCGTTTGGCCTCTTGTGAGGCGCGGGCGAGTGGAGGGGAAATGTGAGCATAGTAAGATCGGCTTGAGATCTTTGTAGTTGGGCATCATTTGGATCAATGTGCACACGGTGTCATATCTCTCATCCAAAGCTCTAAGTATCTTCTTGATGATGAATTTGTCGGTCATCTCTTCGCTTCCTAAGCCGGCAATCTCATTGGTGATGAGAGCTAGCCTAGAGTACATCTTTGCGACTCCTTCACCATCCTTCATCTTGAACTTGTCAAGCTGACTTTGAAGAACATCTAACTTGGATTCTCTCACTGACTCGGTTCCTTCGTGCATATCAACCAAAGTATCCCAAATCTCTTTTGCATTCTCAAGACGGCTGATTTTGTTGAATTCTTCGGGGCATAGGCAGTTGAAGAGAATGTCACATGCTTGAGCATTGTATTGTAACATCTTCAATTCTTCCGCGGTCGCTTCACGATCCGGTTCCTTTCCATCACCAAAGAATTCACCTTGCAAGCCAACACGAACAACAGCCCAAACGGCGGGGTTATGACCAAGAATATGCATTTTCATTTTGTGCTTCCAACTAGCAAAATTAGTGCCATCAAAGTACGGACCTCTACGGTGATAATTACCCTCACCAGACGCCATACTCTCCTAGGTTGTGAGACCAATGCAATGGAGACCAAAGCTCTGATACCACTTGTAGGACCGAAAGTATGTCTAGAG
Source organism: Elymus sibiricus (assembly GCA_039707655.1). Lineage (NCBI taxonomy): Eukaryota > Viridiplantae > Streptophyta > Magnoliopsida > Poales > Poaceae > Elymus > Elymus sibiricus. The sequence goes on from CM077675.1 coordinate 205,507,346, forward strand.
GGGGGGTGATTAGACTACTTGACCAAATAAAAGTTTTGCCTATACCAAATTTTAGAGTTGGCAGTTTTTAGCATTTCATGGCAAGTCAAGTACACCCTACACATGCAAGTCTAAGAGTATAGCAGCGGAAAGTAACAACAAGCATGAGTAGAAAAGATAGGGTAGGAAGATCAAACGCAATTGTAGACACGATGATTTTTCCCGTGGTTCCGATAGGTGGTGCTATCGTACATCCACGTTTATGGAGTCTTCAACCCACGGAGGGTAACGGTCGCGAGAATCCACGGAGGGCTCCACCCATAAGGGTCCACGAAGTAGCAACCTTGACTATTCCATAACGGCTTCCGTCCATGAAGGACTAGCCTCACTATGGGTAGATCTTCACGAAGTAGGCGATCTCCTTGCCCTTACAAACTTCTTGGTTCAACTCCACAACACGAAGTAGGAGGCTCCCAAGCGACACCTAACCAATCTAGGAGGCACCACCCTCCAAAAGGTAATAGGCTCGGTAATGACGATGAACTCCTTGCTCTTGTGCTTCAAGATGATAGACTCCTCAACACACAATCACTCTCTCACAGATTTGGCTTGGTGGAAGCGATGGGATTGGTGGAAAGCAACTTGGGGAGGCTAGAAATCAAGATCCATATGGTTGGAGTGGAAGATCTTGACCTCAACACAAGGGTAGGTGGCTCTCTCTCAGAAAACTGGATGGGGCAAGTATGGAATAGTTCTGAGTGCTTCTCTTTCGAGTAGGTGGTGGTGAAGGGGTATATATAGGCATCCCCAAAAATCCAACCGTTACACACAAAATGACCAACTCGGTGACACCGATGTGTTAATCTCGGTGGTACCGAAGTGACCAAAAGGTGGCAACTTTTGAATCTCGGTGAGACCGATATAGGAAACTCGGTTGCACCGATAAGGTGACCAACGATCAGATTGACATTCTCGATGACGCCGATCCAACAATCTCGGTGGTACCGATATTGTGAATTTGCGTAACAGAAAGTTGGCAACCTAAACTCGGTGGCACCGGAATGGAATCGGTTGCACCGAAGTGGCTAGGGTTTGGCTGAGTCTGTCTGAGTTTGGGAATCGGTGGCACCGAGTGGAAAGTGTTGGCTGCACCGATTTTGAATATTTGGCTATGGACAGACTTTGTGGAAGAGCTTGTGGGTGTTTTTGGTGACTATTACTTGTGCACGTATGAGCATTTTGTTCACCAATCAAAACCTTACCCCCTTTTAATAGTATTGGCTTTCCTATGGACTCAAAGTGATTTCTCACAAATGTAAAAAGTAGAGTCCTCTTGCTTGAAGCTTTGCCAATCCATTTCCTTGCATCTTGGGGTATTTCCACAATCTTCACAATCCTTTTGCCATCCACCAAGGGAGCAATATACTTAGTGGAAACATTAGTTCAATGACTTATATGTTGTTATTAATTACCAAAACCACCAAGGGAGCAAATGTGCTTTCAACATGTATATCGAGCGTATCCTTGATAACTTGCCTTCTAGTCTCCGGTGTGTTAGGACTAAAATATATTGTGCTCTTTTCACAATTAACACATTGTTCGGATGCTGCACCATACATTTGCAAGATGTTGTTTAATCTTGTTGCACATCGATTTTCAGCTTGCATGAAGATGAGACTATCATCTGCGAAAATCAAATGATTGACCCATGGGGCTTTGTAGCTCACCCGAATACCTCTATCAATCTGCCCATAGTACTTGATAAGGGAGGAGAAACCTTCTGCGCACAATAGGAACAAAAAGGGTGACATGGGATCTCCTTGCCTTAAACCACAAGTAGGAGTAAAGTGCAGAAGTAATTCACCATTTACCGTGACAGAGAAACGAACTGAAGTAACACACTTCATGATCAATCTCACCAAGTTGATGCCAAAGCCAATTTTAAGGAGAATTGCCTCAAGATTGCTCCATTCGACCCTATGATAAGCTTTCACCATATCAAGTTTGATTGCACAAGAATAATTCTTACCATTCCATCTCCGCTTCATAGCATGTACACTTTCAAACGCAACCAGTATGTTATCAGTGATGAGCCTGCCGGGAATAAATACACTTTGCTCCTGACTTATGATCACATCCATGAATTCCCATATCTTGTTTGTAACAGCCTTGGCTGCAATCTTGTACAGAACCGGACATAGGGGCATAGGACGATATTGAGTGAAATTATGTGGGTTTTGTACCTTGGGAATGAGAGTAATAGACGTGTCGTTCAGTCCCGTTGGGAGGTCACCACCATTAAGAAATTCCAGAATTGCATTGGTTATATCATCTCGTGGTAACTCCCAATGCTTCTTAAAAAAACCTGTTGTAAAACCATCGACACCACGTGCCTTTGATGGAGCCATTTGAAACAGGGCCCTGCGCACATCCTTCGGTTAAAAAAATTATCCAAAATTGAATTCATCTCTGGGGTAACTCGCACGGGCACATGCGATAATACTCCACTTGCCTCCGACGGTCCTCGCAAAATATAGAGCTGCTGGAAGAATTTCTAGATCTCAATTTTGTCCTCCTCTCCATTAGCACATACTGAACCATTCAATCTACGCAGCCCAACAATTTCATTAATGTGTTGTCTTTGCTTGGCTGTGCATGGAAGTGCTTCGTGTTGCGATCACCATCACGAAGCCAAAGAACTCGCGATCGTTGACGAACCCAAATCCCCTCCTGACGAAGGGCCTCACGTAACTTTACAACTATACTTTTTTCTTCATCATTTGGTCCACGCCCTACGGACTGACGCTGTAGTTTGTCCAGTTTTTCCTTAAATTTTCGGACTGTTCATGCGAGACAGCTGAACTCGTTCTTCCCCCATGGTCCAAGCCGCTATTGCATTGCACCTAGTGACTCGATCACCCCCTGCAATCCGGGTGCCTGCTGTTGTTGGAGCCAACACTCAGCCACCACTCGTTCATAGTCCACATGTGTCTGCCACACATTTTCATATATGAACAGTTTAACTACTCATCCATCTTGGTCGCCCATCTATTCCCTGAACTCTGCCATGACAAAACAATGGTCGGACTCAACAGCACTAATGTGGCGTACACTTGTGAAGCCAAACATATGTCAGAATTGTTCGTTAGCGAGCACACAATCAATCCGAGCTTTCACATTTGCTCCTCCATCCTGCCGGTTGTACCAAGTGAAAGGAACTTCCTTCCATCCTAAGTCTTGGAAAGCACATTCATCAACAGCTTCATGAAATGCTTGCATTTGCCATTCAGGGTGTGTTGAACGACTGAAATGTTCATCGGCGTAGAGTGTTTCGTCGAACTCTCCCATGCAAATCCAAGCATCATGCGGTAATGAAAACAGGGTTTGATGGAAACGCCAGTTGTGGTGTCAATCCTCCACTCTTGGTGCACCAGAGAAGCCCGTAAACCTCCAGACATCTGAGTACCAATCCACTCTCCACACCACAACATCAATGTGGCCAGTACTATAGTTCTTGAGCTTAACAGACACATCGTTGGACTAAAATAGTCCTATGCCTCCGCTAAGTCCCACACTGTTGATAGCAAAACTTCCAGAGAAACCCAAAGTGAATTTCAGGTTCTCTACTCTCTCAGCCCTAATCTTTGTTTCCATTACAAAAAGAAGGGCGGGACCTTCTTGCTTCACCACATTGCGAAGCTCGTGAACTGCCTCGGGGTTCCCAAGCCCCTGGCAGTTCCAGCTTAAGCAAATCATTTCTCTTGGCAGGGCTAACTCGCAGCCGCTGCCAAAGTTTTAGAAGTTGTTGGGGTTGGTTTCTTCTTCTTTGATTCTCTTAAGGTGCCATCATCTGCACCTCCATCCCAAACAATAGATAATTCATTGCCAGTGGTTTTCCCCTTGGCATCATTTGTTGCGTGATTCATCAATAAGGACGTCTCCACCTTCCTATACACCTTGGTCGGTGGCCCTCCATTACGTTTGGGCGCCTTGTTCCTTTTCACATGTGAGTTTACCTCAGTTCCTCCATCAGCTGTGGTGGTTGAGTCCATCGTTTCTTGCTTGTTGTTCTTTCCTTCACTACTGCAGGATGGTCCAAATACAACACATGTATCAGAGACCCTTCAACAAAACTATTTGCGATGTACATCATAGCGTGTGTGATGTAACATAAAAAAAGCATGTGCGATGTCGTAACATCACACACATTTAGAAAACATAATTGTGCGTGATGTTGTGCAAACAGTTTTTGCAAAAATTGTGTGTGTGATGTTTCCTATTATTGCACACGGTTTGAAAAAACATAAACGTGTGTGACGCTTTGCACACGGTTTTACAAATGATGTGTGTGTAATGTACTCTACCATTGCACATAGTTATTATAATGCAACTGTGCGTGATGCCATGCACACAGTTTTTGCAAAAAGTGTGTGCATGATATAGCATATCATTGCACACGGTGTTAAAAACGCGAACGTGTATGATGCCTTGCACACGTTTTTTTGCATACATTGTGTGTGCGCTGTAGTATGTCATCGCACACACACTTTTATAAATGGAACCGTGTGTGATGCCTGAAATTATTATTATTATTTCAAAGAATAATGGTTTTCGCGATATGTTTGAATGCGAACTGACATTTTCCTTCGTCGTTTGACTTTGAATTTTTTTTCTACACTTAACATGCACCATAGAATCCTCCATGTTAAAATTTGGCGCTTTTCAGAGCTCATTTGCTATATTTGAGTCATTAACTACATTTATAGTCATTTAATGGATATAATTCAAATTTAAACTATGAGTGCATGAAACAGTACACAAAAATGATTTGAAAAATCATATTTTGGGTATTGAGTATATTTGTATGCCTCATACAAGAAATGTATATAAATTTATAAGAGATATGTGGCAAGAAGCAACCGCGAACATGTAGTTTATTGGTATTTAAATTATAAAAATTGTAAATAAAGTTTGAAAAATATGAAACTTAGCATAGTGTTATGATATGACCTCACTATGATGTGGTAAAAATTTAAGAAGGTTTCACATTTTTTTGATGTACATCCTTTAGAAATCAGACAACCTCCGAGGAACGATCATGGTTTCGAGAGTGAATGCACCAAGTTGGTGACGAACTTATATTTTACTTTGTCATTGACCTTGATTTTTTTTTCTACAGTTAAGTTACACCATAGAATCCTCCGTATTAAAATTTGGCACTTTTTGGAGCTCATTTTCTATATTTGAGTCATTAACTGCATTTCTAGCCATTTAACGGATACATTCAAATTTGAACTATGAGTACAGAAAATAGTATACAAAAATGATTTGAAAATTCATATTTAGGGTAATGAGTATATGTGTATGCCTCATGCAAGAAATAAATATAAAAATCAAATATCTATGTGGCAAGAATCAACTGTGAACATGAAGTTTATTGGTATTTTAATTCTAGAAAATGTAAACGATGTCCAATAAATACGAAACTTGGCATGGTGTCAAGATATGACCTCAGTATACTATAGTAAAAAATTGAGAAGGTTTCGCATTTTTTTGATGGTGTAAGGGCAAAAATCAAATGGCAAGAACGCACATATGTGTGTACTGAATTCTTATTGGTGAAGAGATTGAAGCCTTGGATCGATGACATGGCATGAATCCCTCCGTCCACACTCCACACCCAAGAAAAATATCTAGCCTTATCTCTTCACCACGTACTCTACCACATCCACACATGTATTTTGCTAGCATCAATCCAACCTCCTGTAGAACCACGGACATGACACACACTTCTTCCATGCCATGGCTGGCAGGCGGACGACGCCTGCTCCACGCTTCAGCAGGACACGGCGGGGCGGGGAGCAGTCGGCGTCGGGCGGCCGTGCGTGAAGCGGGTGCCATGGAAGCCATGAGACTCGTCGTCGGGCGTAGATGTGAGCACGAGCACGAAGCGGACGTCCAGCTCCGGGATCTCTATCCGGTGGCACAATTGCTTCAACAAGTTCTGCATCCCGGGAGGTAGCTTCATGGAGGCACAGTTCGTGGCCATGTAAGCTAGCTTTCCGTGTGTCTCTTTCCAAGAATCCATCCACCAGGTTGGCTACTAGCTAGCTTGCCGGATAGTACCAATTTAATCTTGTTTTTGTATGTCTAAATATGATGTCTCTAGCCATCTAATCGATTTCTGATTCTTCTCATCCATCAAGATTCCCCAAGACATCAAACTAATCACAAAATCTCTCTTGTGAAGTCCTGAACTTTCTCTTGCTACTTTTTGATAAAAAAATTATGCATAACTAGTGTAAGAACTAATTTCAAGTAGGATACTTGAGTATGTAATGCATAAAATTCATAAAAAATAGAAATAAAATTCAAAAATATCCTAGTTTTTTGCATGGTATATAATTTAGTGCGTGGGGTACGCTCCAATTTCAGCTCATTTGGAGATATGAGTAGCTGTCAGCAAAAAAGACAGGTCAGAACAATACATGAACAGTAAACTTTTTTACAGACCCGAATTTTGTCTTTTTTGCCGAGGGATACTTAGATGTCCAAATGATCTGAAATTTGGAGCGCACCTCACGCACCAAATTCTCTACCATGCAAAAAAATGGAATTTTTTGAATTTTTCTAGTATTTGTTTTGATTTTTTTATGATCGAAGGTGTGGATGAGCCTAGGTACCGAATCGCTGCTGTGTGTAATGATTTACTTTCTTTTTACCTTGTCAACCTTTTCTCTTGGTTTTTCAGGATGATATAAAATAAGAAATCTGGGAAGGTTTGGGAGTTGATGTCATCGGTGAACAAGAGACTCATGAAGCTTTACGACATAATTAGATGTGATTGCTAGTTGTTTGTGTTGACTCTTGTGTGATGTGAGATAGTACATTTGTACTTTTGTATGTTATATGACAAAGCTTGAAAAGAAATCATATAGTGGATTTTGAATGTCAATTTTTGTGTTATGTTTGATTATCAAAAGATAATCCTAGTAAATTGGTTACGTCTAGCTGATTTTAGGAGTAATTAACACGTCGTTAAGATCACACATTGCACACAGATTTTTGGATCCAATTGTTTGTGATAGCATTTACAGCACACACGTTTTTTTATTTTTAATCGTGTGAAATGAATCACGCATTGCATACAATTTTCATGAAATAATCGTGTGTGAAGCTAATCCGAATTGCAAACAGTTTTTGTGTTGAACTGTGTGGGATGTACCCCCAATCACAAACAGTTTTGGTAGCGTGTGCGATGGACCCCCCCCCCCTATCGCCCACACAGGCAAGGTGACGGTTTGAAACTACGTCACTGAAAGGGTTTAAAAACCGTTTGCTTAGGACCTCATGCACCCGTGCTTCCTGGCCTTTTGATGATGAACCATCTGAGGATGCAGCTCTCGTTTTCTCTTTTGGCAGCCTGAGTCCCTTTCCGAAAGGCAGATCACCATGCTCATCTCTCGTACCTGGCATCGGACACAACAAGTCTGAGTGGCCTAATTGACCACATGAAAAGCAAAAGTGGGGGATGTTCTTGTACTGTATGTCATCGGATCAGTTTGCCCCCTCCTTGCAGACTCAATCAATATCCACCTTCTCAATGGTTTAGCCACATCCAGAGTAACACGAGCGTGCTGGTAGCCTCCATCATGATCGAAGTGGATAAGAGTTGCGTTCTTATCAATCTGCTTAGCAATTGCCTTTCTCCACATCTCACCCTATAGGTTAAACGGGAGGTTTACAACTCTAGCCCAAACTTACAATTTATCGAACCTGAGTTCCGACGGCCGCATACACTCGTCGAACTCCAACAGGATCACCACGTTCTTACTGATATGCCATGGGTTCCCTTCTCACAGGCGATACATAGCCCGTTTCACGGCGAACTCCGCCACAAATATGTTCTCTCCAACTATGCGGAAGATCAGTCCCTTAGGGTTACCCCATGCAGGGGTAAGGCGTTGGAGATCGTATGGATGTGCAGTATGTTCCGATGGAGCACCTTGCACGCAATCATCCACTTCTCCAGTGCGCCATCAACTCTATCATCAAGAACCAGCGGTGTTGCATCTTCTTCCGAGATTTCCAGCTTTCACAGTTGTTCCTCGAGGCAAGCCCTGGCTGACTTGGGCGAGAGATCCCCCAACCCTCGCTACCGCCGCTGCCTGATACATTCATCTCAGGCCGGCGATCCAAAGCGCGCCACATCGATGAGTCCATGTGCGCCGCCAAGGTCCGCCAAACCCTAGTCGCCCTAATCGCCTAAAAAGGACCATGGTTTCCGGAATTAATGATGATTTGTGGAATCTCCTTGGCACACCATCTTCAGAAAAGGGCATGGCGGTTAGAGCATCTACAGTCGGACATGGCTAACTCCCGGAGAGGAGAGGAGATGCAGCACAGTAAAGATAAGTATTTCCCTCAATGAGAACCAAGGTTATTGAACCAATATGAGGACCACGCAAATTCCCGTCTTCAGCACCTATACACAAAAGAGCACGCACTTGCACCCAACGCGGGCAAGAGGGTTGTCAAGCCCCTTGAACTCGTTACTTGCAAGCGATAAGTAGTCATAGATAGATAATACAAATATAAAATAAAATAACAGTAACTAAATGGCAGCAATATTTTTGGTGTTTTTGTCATAATATATTTTGTGAAGACCCGGGGGCCATAGTTTTCGCTAGAGGCTTCTCTCTCTAAGAAAGCATACGGTGGGTAAACAAATTACTGTTGGGAAATTGATAGAAAAACACATAGTTATGCAATATTTATTCATGGCAATGATCATGTATATAGGCATCACGTCCATAAAAAAGTAGACCGACTCCTGTCTGCATCTACTACTATTACTCCACCCATCGACCGCTATCCAGCATGCATCTAGAGTATTAAGTAAAAACAGAGTAAGGCTTGGAGCAAGATGACATGATGTAGACAAAGTTAATCCAATAATTATGAATAAAACCCATCGTTTTCCCCTTAATGGCATTGATAAAATACGTGTCATGTCCCCTTCTATCGCGAGGATTGAGCACCACAAGATTAAACCCATCACAGCGCACCACTCCCACTGAAGATAAATCAATCTAGGTGGCCGAACCAAACCGATAGATCGGAGAGCAATACGAAGCTATAACAATCATGCATATAAGAATTCAGTAAAGACTCAATATATTTTCATGAATAATCTGAACATAAACCCACAATTCATGAATAATCTGAACATAAGCCCTGTTCCGGTGTCCCCTTCTATCGCGAGGATTACATCGGATAGAACACTGATGACCCACAAGTATAGGGGATCTATCGTAGTCCTTTCGATAAGTAAGAGTGTCGAACCCAACGAGGAGCAGAAGGAAATGACAAGCGGTTTTCAGTAAGGTATTCTCTGCAAGCACTGAAATTATCGGTAACAGATAGTTTTGTGATAAGATAATTCGTAACAGATAGCAAGTAACAAATGTAGCAAAGGTGCAGCAAGGTGGCCCAATCCTTTTTGTAGCAAAGGACAAGCCTGGACAAACTCTTATATAAAGCAAAGCATTCCCGAGGACACATGGGAATTTCTGTCAAGCTAGTTTTCATCATGCTCATATGATTCGCGTTCGTTACTTTGATAATTTGATATGTGGGTGGACCGGTGCTTGGGTGCTGTCCTTACTTGGACAAACCTCCCACTTATGATTAACCTCTCTCGCAAGCATCCGCAACTACGAAAGAAGAATTAAGATAAATCTAACCATAGCATGAAACATGTGGATCCAAATCAGCCCCTTACGAAGCAACGCATAAACTAGGGTTTAAGCTTCTGTCACTCTAGCAACCCATCATCTGCTTATTACTTCCCAATGCCTTCCTCTAGGCCCAAATAATGGTGAAGTGTCATGTAGTCGACGTTCACATAACACCACTAGAGGAGAGACAACATACATCTCATCAAAATATCGAACGAATACCAAATTCATATGATTACTTATAACAAGACTTATCCCATGTCCTCAGGAACAAACGTAACTACTCACAAAGCATATTCATGTTCATAATCAGAGGAGTATTAATTGTCATTAAGGATCTGAACATATGATCTTCCACCAAGTAAACCAACTAGCATCAACTACAAGGAGTAATCAACACTACTAGCAACCCACAGGTACCAATCTGAGGTTTTGAGACAAAGATCGGATACAAGAGATGAACTAGGGTTTGGAGAGGAGATGGTGCTGATGAAGATGTTGATGGAGATTGACCCCCTCTCGATGAGAGGATCGTTGGTGATGACGATGGCTTCGATTTCCCCCTCCGGGAGGGAAGTTTCCCCGGCAGAACAGCTCCGCCGGAGCTCTAGATTGGTTCTGCCCAAGTTCCGCCTCGAGAAGGCGGCGCTTTGTCCCGAAAGCTCCCTTATGATTTTTTCTAGGTCAAAACCCTCCATATAGCAGAAGATGGGCACCGGAGGCCTGCCAGGGGGCCCACAAGCCACAGGGGCGCGCCCAATGGGTAGGGCGCGCCCCCCTGGCTTGTGACTCCCTGGTGGGTCCCCTCTGGTATTTCTTTCGCCCAATATTTTTTATATATTCCAAAATAATTCTCCGTAGATTTTCAGGACTTTTGGAGTTGTGCAGAATAGGTATCTCAGATTTGCTCCTTTTCCAGTCCAGAATTCCAGCTGCCGGCATTCTCCCTCTTCATGTAAACCTTGTAAAATAAGAGAGAAAAGGCATAAGTATTGTACCATAATGTGTATTAACAGCCCATAATGCAATAAATATCGATATAAAAGCATGATGAAAAATGGACGTATCAATCACCGCGGGAATCGTGGTGAACTTTGCATTGAAGCATAGAGAGAGAGAGATCCATCTAGGTACTAACTATGGACCCGTAGGTCTATGGTAAACTACTCACACATCATCATGGAAGCAGGAAGGTTGATGTAGAGGCCCTTCATGATCGATCCCCCTCCGGTAGGGTACCGAAACAGGGCTCCACATGGCCTCCCATCGGAATATGGACTTGCGGTGGCGGAAAAGGTTTTTTGGCTGGCTCTTGGGTGTTTTCCCGATTTTAGAGAACATATAGAGGAGGAATTAGGTCAGGATGCCATGGGAGGAGGTCCCAAGCCATCAGGGCGTGGCCACCCCCCTAGGCGCGCCCTGTTGGCTTGGCACCACACCGTGTGGCCTCCGGTCTCCCTCTGAAACTTCCAGGTCCTATTTTTTTCTGAAAAAATCATCAAAAAAAATTGGGGCATTCGAACTTCGTTTGGTACAGTATTCCTAAAAGGCCAAAAACAAGCAAAAAAAACAGCAACTAGCACTGAGCACTAGGTTAATAGGTTAGTTCACAAAAATGATATAAAATATTCCCTTCGTTCCAAAATATAAGACCTTTTAGAGATTTCACTATAGACTAGATACGGATGTTTGTAGACATATTTTAGAGTGTAGATTCACTCATTTTGCTCTGTATGTAGTCCATAGTGAAATCTCTAAAAGGTCTTATATGTAGGAACGGAGGGAGTAGCATATAAAGTATCCAAGAATGATAATATAGTAGCATGGAACAATAAAAAATTATAGATACGTTGGAGACATATCAGCATCCCCAAGCATAATTCCTACTCGTCCTCGAGTAGGTAAATGATAAAAAAATAATTGTTGATGCGATATGCTACCCAACATGTAATCTCTTTTAGGTATGATCTTTGAGAAACGATGAACTAATAAACATCAATATAGTAATATCCATAAACATAAGCAACATAACCATTAACTTTCAAAATATACGATCCTTAAAGAACGTTACTCCCCACTCATTTTATCATATTAGCATGGCATGACTCCGTCTTCACCACATAAGTACAAATCATGATCACCACGGTGTCAAGTCACGTAATTGGATCGTACTTCTAACACGCTTCAGTATTTTCAACCTCACTAGATACATGGGTGTGAACCATGGATATAGCATATGGGTGGAATAGAATATGATGGTAGATATCAAAAGGAGTCAAAGTGTAAAGAAAGTCTCGCATCAGCTAGGCGTATCAAGGGGCTATGGAGATGCCCATCAATAGATATCAATGCGAGGAGTAGGGATTGCCATGCAACGGATGCACTAGAGCTGTAAGTGTATGAAAGCTCAGCGCAAGCTAAGTGGGTGTGCATCCAACTTGCTTTCTCGTGATGACCTCGGGAATTTGAGGAAGCCCGTCATCGGAATATACAAGCCAAGTTCCATAATTGAAAATTCCCACTTGCATATGAAAATGACAACTCAGGAGACTCTCTATATGAAAAACATGGTGCCACTTTGAGGCACAAGTGTGGTAAAGGATAGTAGCCAAGTCCCTTCTCTCTTTTTCTCTCATTTATTTATTTACTTATTCTTTTATATTTTTTCCTTTTTCTTTCTTTCTTTTTCTTTTTCTTTTTCCCCCTTTTTTCTTCTTGGTGGGCTCATTTGGCCTCCCCCATTTTTTCATATTTCATCCAGAGCTCATCCCGACTTGTGAGGGAATCATTACTCCATCATCCTTTCCTCACTGGGACAATTCTCTAATAATGATGATCATCACACTTTCATTTACTTACAACTCGATATAACAACTCAATGATGAAAAAGAAATTACTCTATATGAATGCCTCTGGAAGTGTACCAGGATGTGCAATGATCTAGCGTAACATGTAAACGATGATGAACGGTGGTTGTGCCACAAATACTATGTAAGGTACATTATCATGCAAAGCAATATAATGATGGACACACAAGTCATGTGATGTAACGGTGGAAGTTACATGGCAATATATCTCGGAATGGTTATGGAAACGCCATAATAGGTAGGTATGGTGGCTGTTTTGAGGAAGATATAAGGAGGCTTATGTGTGATAGAGTGTATCATATCATGGGGTTTGGATGCACCGGCGAAAGCTGCACCAATCCTCGAGGTGAGAATGGGCAATGCACGGTATCTAAGAGGCTAGCAATATGCAAAAAGGTGAGTGTGCATACATCCATGGATTCACATTAGTCATAAAGAACTCATATACTTATTGCAAAGCCTTATTAGCTCTCTCAAAGCAAAGTACTATCGCATACCCCTAGGGAGGAGGTTGGGAGGAGTTAACCATCACGCGCCTCTGACCCGAACAGCACTAGGATTTCAATGAGGAATAAGAATGCTCACACATCATCATCATATGCCATAACCAATATTTAGATTAGCAACAAGTAACACGCTTACCGATATTTATACTAACACACAATCATGTACTCTTGCCCTTTCATATTACTACATCAATATCATTAACCCACAATCTCTTATATGGTGAGCTACATGAAAGTTTTGATTATACACTCATTGAATACCTATCCTTTTTGGACTAGTCTTACAACCCATGCAAATTACCGTTACTATTTATTAGACTCTCAAACAAGCTTAAGTGAAGCATGTGAGTTCAATTATTTCTATAAAATCTACACACCACCATGCTCTAAAAGATATAAGTGAAGCACTAGAGGAACTCCTTAGCTCAATAGATATAAGTGAAGCACATAGAGTATTGTAACAAATCATGATGAACATGTATCTCTCTCAAATAGGTGTGTTCAACAAAAAATGACTGTGGCAAACTAAAAATAAATTAAACTATAGTACACGACGCTCCAAGAAAAACACATATAAATGAGGAATAAAAATATAGCTCCAAGTGACATACCGATGGAATGGAGACGAAAGAGGGGATGCCTTCCGAGGCATCCCCAAGCTTAAATGCTTGAGTCTTTCTAGAATTTTACCTTGTGTTGCCTTGGGAATCCCCAAGCTTAGGCTTGATGACCCACAAGTATAGGGGATGAATCGTAGTCCTTTCGATAAGTAAGGTGCCGAACCCAACGAGGAGCACAAGGAAATGACAAGCGGCTTTCAGCAAGGTAATTTCTGGAAGCACTGAAATTGTAGGTAACAGATAGTTTGATAGCAAGATAATTGGTAACGAGCAAGTAACGGTAATGGTAAGTAAGGTGCAGCAAGGTAGCCCAATCTTTTTGTGGCAAAGGAAAGGCCAGAACAGTCTCTAGTAATAGGCAAAGTGTTCTTGAGGGTACACGGGAATTTCATCTAGTCACTTTTATCATGTTGGTTTGATTCGTGTTCGCTACTTTGATAATTTGATATGTGGGTGTACCGGTGCTTGGGTGTTGTTCTTACTTGAACAATCTCCCACTTATGATTAACCCCCTCGCAAGCATCCGCAACTACGAGAAAAGTATTAAGATAAAATCTAACCATAGCATTAAACGTTTGGATCCAAATCAGCCCCTTACGAAGTAGCGCATAAACTAGGGTTTAAGCTTCTGTCACTCTAGCAACCCATCATCTAATAACTACTCCACACTGCATTCCCTTAGGCACATGAATGGTGAAGTGTCATGTAGTCAACGTTCACATGACACCACTAAGGGAATCACAACATACATATCATCAAAATATCGAACACATATCAAATTCACATGATTACTTGCAACATGACTTCTCCTGTGACCGAAAGAACAAAGGTAACTACTCACAAATAATAAACATGATCAAGATCAGAGGGGTATTGAATAGCATAATGGATCTGAACATATAATCTTCCACCAAATAAACCATATAGTAATCAACTACGCAAGGTAATCAACACTACTAGTCACCAACAGGTACCAATCTGAGGTTTCGGTACAAAGATTGAACACGAAAGATGAACTAGGGTTTGAGAGGATATGGTGTTGTTGAAGATGTTGATGAAGATTGGCCTCCCAAATATGATAGGGGTGTTGGTGATGACGATGACTTCGATTTCCCCCTCCGAGAGGGAAGTTCCCCCGGCGGAATCGCTCCGCCGAAGGGCAAAAGTGCTCCTGCCCAAGTTCTGCCTCGAGGAGGCGGCGCTTCATCCCGAAAGTCCTCCTCTAATTTTTTCTAGGTCAAAAGTGATTATATACCAGAAGATGGGCACCGGAGGTGGGCCGAGGAGGGCACAACCCACTAGGGTGCGCCCAGGGGGGCTGGCGCGCCCTGGTGTCTTGTGCCCACCAGGGCGGCCCCCTCCGGTAGTTCTTTGCTCCAGTATTTTTTATTATTTCCAAAAATAATCTCCGTAAAGTTTCAGCTTCATTGGAGTTGTGCGGAATAGGTATCTCTGATGTGCTTTTCTCCGGTCCAGAATTCCAGCTGCCGGTATTCTCCCTCTTTGTGTAAACCTTGCCTATTATGAGAGAAAAGGCATTATAATCACTCCCTAAAGCATTATTATTCAACAAAACATAATAAATAATAGTAGGAAATCATGATGCAAAATGGACATATCAACTCCCCCAAGCTTACACCTCGCTTGTCCACAAGCGAAAGCCGATATTGAAAAGCATCTCCACATGGTTTGAGAGAGAGGTGTCGATAAAAACAAAATACAGACATAGTAGCATCATGCTTATTATTATAATAGCAACAAACTCTAACATAAAATTTATTCAATACATTTTTATCATATAACTTCTCATGAACAAGTACCAATTCATCACAACATAGAAGTATGAAGCATAAACCTTATTGGAAACCAACAAACTATGTTCTTAGTCAACTTTGCAACTACAATTCATCATATTTTTAGGAAGGGTCTCATGTCGAAGCCTTTTGGCAAGTCCACATGCTCAACCATCATTCAGTCTTCTATGATTGCTAACACTCACGGCATACCCATGAGCAAAAAGTTTCAACCGGACACATAGGAAGATAGGGGCTTATAGTTTCGCCTCCCAACGTATTCACCTCAAGGGTGATGTCAACAATAATAACTCATGCCCACTCATATCCAACTGGATATATGTGCCTAGATCTTTCCTCACCACATGATGCTTGCAAAAGAAAAAAGAAAAAAGGAATAGGGAAGAATACTTTGACTCTTGCATAAAAGTAAATACATAAAAGTAAAAGATAGTCCCTTCACAGAGGGAAGCAGAGGTTGTCATGCACTTTTTGGTTTGTATGCCCAATCCCTTAATGTAAAAGAATGTCACGCTATATTGCCCCCTATGATAGCAACCTTTATTATGCAGTCCGTCGCTTTTATTACTTTGCCATCATAAGTTCGTATAGCGCTCAATTTTCTCTTACACTAATTGATCAAAACACTTTTAGAAGCAATTTTTATTGCCTTATTGCACCGATGACAACTTACTTGAAGGA
Organism: Elymus sibiricus; assembly: GCA_039707655.1. NCBI lineage: Eukaryota > Viridiplantae > Streptophyta > Magnoliopsida > Poales > Poaceae > Elymus > Elymus sibiricus. Next base: position 205,523,553 of record CM077675.1, read on the forward strand.
TCTTACTCAATCCATAGGTAGGTATGGTGGACTCTCAAAGAATGAATTTGGGTTTGGGTTTTTGGATGCACAAGTAGTATCTCTACTTAGTGTAGAATTTTGGCTAGCAAAGATATTGAGCAGGCACCACATGTTGAAGGATCTATGATAATATAACTTCTATGTGGATATGAACAAGCACAAATCATTACATTGTCTTCCTTGTCCAACGTCAACAGTTTTGACATATAATATTTGATGGGGGCTCACAATCATAAAAGATGTCCAAGATGGTGTATTTGCATGTGAATCCTCTCTTCCCTTATTAATTCTTTCATGAATTGCATCATTGACCAATGCTATGTTTGTCAATCTCCAATAAACTTTACTACTTATACTTTTCTTTATGTGATGTCATTACTCACCATAAGATTAGCATATGATTCTTTTCATTTATTTCTCTTTCCTTTTATTTTGATTGCAACAAGAAGGTAGAGAGGCAAAAACTCAAACTAAACTTTATTATATAACTCTCACTCGATTACATAGATAGATAGGCCACGAAACTAACACACGAAAATATATCATGCTAAACTGTTATTCAACTAAAGCAAAGGAAAACTAAAGATCGAACTAAAATAGGTAAAGGTGAATAAAAGTGATGGTAATACGATATCGGGGCACCTCCCCCAAGCTTGGCTCAAGCCAAGGGGAGTGCTCATACCCGTGTGCTCAAGTCTCCTTTGATGGTGGTGATGAAGAAGGTGGTGGTGATGATGTGGCCTTCTTCTTCAACTTATATTAGAGCATAAAATTTTCCTCCATTAGATCGTCATTCTCCAACTCGACCTTTAATACCTTTTTGCATAATGCCACCTTGCTCTCCTGCAGAAAACGAGATGGGATAAATTGGGCCTCGGGTTTGTAGCTTCTAGGGAGACTTGACTTCTTAAATTCCACATGCATATCTCCGGGTTGAGGCAATGGATCATCCTCTTCCTCAGAGCTATCATCCTTTGTTTCCTCCATGGCAGCATCTTCCTCCTCATCTGAGGTCCACAGATAGGGGTAAATTTCCCTAAAGATCTTTGGGTCTTCAACATAGTGATCCCCCTCTGAATCTTGAGACGACATATTTTCAGATCTGCCAGGAAAAATAGCACGAAACAAGAACAGAGGATTTTTTCTGCGATGCAGTCGTCAAAACAGTCGGGGGTATATATAGAGAATTTTTATTCTTGGGAAACAAGCATATGGAAGGAAAACGGGGTCGGGAAGGTGTCCGAGGTGGGCACAACCCACCAGGGCGCGCCCAGGGGTGCCTGGCGCGCCCTGGTGTATCGTGCTCACCTCGATCACCTTCCGGTTTATTTCTTTATTTCCAAAATTTTCTAAAATTCCAAAACTGACAAAAAATATTTTTCCGGATTTTTCGGAGTCCGTTTACTTACCGTATCACGTACCTGCTATTTTTCAGAATTCTGGAGTGTTTCGGAAGGTTTCTTTTATGTGTTCCTCCTGTGTCATGGTTTGGGTAACATTGCTTTCAACGTTAATAGGTGTACCTGAGATATAGTGCTTAATTCTTTGTCCATTGACCACCTTCGGGTTAGTACCTTCGGCGTTATTAATCTTGATAGCTCCAGAACAACAAACCTCTTCGATAATATAAGGTCCTTCCCATTTGGAGAGAAGCTTACCTGCAAAAAATCTTAAACAAGAGTTGAACAAAAGAACATAGTCTCCTATTTTGAATTCCCGCTTTTGGATTCTTTTGTCATGCCATCTTTTTACTTTTTCTTTGAATAGTTTGGCATTTTCATAGGCTTGGGTTCTCCATTCATCTAAAGAGATAATATCAAATAGCCTCTTCTCACCGGCAAGTTTGAAATCATAGTTGAGTTCTTTAATTGCCCAAAATGCTTTATGTTCTAATTCTAGAGGCAAATGACAAGCTTTACCATATACCATTTTGTATGGAGACATACCCATAGGATTTTTATAAGCTGTTCTATAGGCCCAAAGTGCATCATCTAATTTCTTAGACCAATTCTTACGAGACCTATTGACAGTTTTTTGTAATATTAATTTTATTTCTCTATTGCTAAGTTCAACTTGAACATTAGATTGAGGATGATAGGGTGATGCAATTCTATGATTAACATCATATTTAGCAAGCATCTTACGAAAAGCACCATGAATAAAGTGTGAACCACCATCGGTCATTAAATATCTAGGGACTCCAAACCTCGGGAAGATAATCTCTTTAAGCATTTTAATGGAGGTGTGGTGATCAGCACTACTAGTTGGAATAGCTTCTACCCACTTAGTGACATAATCAACAGCAACCAAAATATGAGTGTACCCGTTAGAGGAAGGAAAAGGCCCCATATAATCAAAACCCCAAACATCAAATGGTTCAACAACTAGTGAATAATTCATAGGCATTTCCTGTCGCTTACCGATATTACCAATTCTTTGACATTCATCACAAGACAAGACAAACTTACGGGCATCCATGAAGAGAGTAGGCCAATAAAAACCCGATTGCAATACCTTGTGAGCAGTTCTATCTCCCTCATGATGTCCTCCATAAGCTTCGGAATGACATTTCCATAGGATTTGTTCATGTTCATGCTCAGGTACACAACGTCTAATAATACCATCTACTCCTTCTTTATAAAGATGTGGGTCATCCCAAAAGTAATGTCTCAAGTCATAGAAGAATTTTTACTTTTGTTGGTATGTGAAGCTAGGTGGTATATATTTAGCGACAATGTAATTAGCATAATCAGCATACCAAGGAGTGTTTTGAGAAACACTTATTGTAGCTAACTGTTCATCAGGGAAACTATCATCAATAGGTAGTGGGTCATCAAGAATATTTTCTAACCTAGACAAGTTATCAGCTACGGAGTTCTTAGCTCCCTTCCTATCAACGATATGTAAGTCAAATTCTTGAAGCAAGAGAACCCACCTAATGAGTCTAGGTTTAGCATCTTTCTTTTCCATAAGATATTTTATAGCAGCATGATCGGTGTGAACAATAACTTTTGAGTCAACAATATAGGATCTAAATTTATCACAGGCAAACACAACTGCAAAAAATTCTTTTTCCGTAGTAGCATAATTTCGTTGAGCATTGTCTAGAGTTTTACTAGCATAATGGATAACATTCAATTTTTTATCAACTCTTTGTCCTAGAACAGCACCAACAGCATAATCACTAGCATCACACATAATTTCAAAAGGCAAGTTCCAATCAGGTGGTTGAACGATAGGTGTAGAGGTTAAGGCTTTCTTGAGTGTTTCAAAGGCTTCCACACAATCATCATCAAAAACAAAAGGAATATCCTTTTGCAAAAGATTAGTAAGAGGCCTAGAAATTTTAGAGAAGTCTTTAATGAACCTCCTATAGAAACCAGCATGACCAAGGAAACTTCGAATACCTTTAATATCTTTAGGACACGGCATTTTCTCAATTGCATCAATTTTAGCTTTATCCACCTCAATACCTCGTTCAGATATTTTATGCCCCAAGACATAGCCTTCATTAACCATAAAGTGGCATTTCTCCCAATTCAAGACGAGATTAGTTTGTTCACATCTCTGCAAAACTGGATCAAGGTTGCTTAAGCAATCATCAAAAGAAGTCCCGTAAACGGAAAAATCATCCATGAAAACCTCCACAATCTTTTCACAAAAATCAGAGAATATAGCAGTCATACATCTTTGAAAGGTAGCAGGTGCATTGCATAAACCAAAAGGCATATGTATATAAGCATAGGTTCCAAAAGGGCAGGTAAAGATGGTTTTCTCTTGATCGGATTGTGACACAGGTATTTGAAAGAAACTAGAATATCCATCTAGGAAACAAAAGTGTGTGTGCTTAGATCGTCTTTCTAGCATTTGATCGATGAAAGGCAGAGGGTAATGATCTTTTCTAGTAGCTTTATTTAATTTTCTAAAATCAACTACCATTCTATAGCCAGTAAAAATTCTTTGTGGAATGAGTTCATTCTTATCATTAGGAACAACGGTAATACCTCCTTTCTTAGGGACACAATGAACGGGACTTACCCACCTACTATCAGCAATGGGATAGATTATACCTGCTTCCAGAAGCTTTAATATTTCAGTTCTTGCCACTTCTTTCATCTTAGGATTTAATCGCCGTTGGTGATCAACAACGGGTTTAGCATCAGGTTCCATATTAATCTTGTGCTGGCATAGAGTGGGGCTAATGCTCTTAAGATCATCAAGAGTATATCCAATAGCAGCCCGGTGCTTCCTTAGAACTTTTAATAATCTTTCTTCTTCATGTTCTGAAAGGTTAGCACTAATAATAACAGGATATATCTTTTTCTCATCAAGATAAGCATATTTCAAAGTGTCAGGCAATTGCTTTAATTCAAACACAGGATCACCTTTGGGTGGAGGAGGACCTCCAAGAGTTTAATAGGCAAATTGTGTTTCAGGAGAGGTTGTTGTTCAAAGAAAATTTGATCTATTTCATTTCTTTCACGCAAGTGCATATCATTTTCATGGTCAAGCAAATATTGTTCTAATGGATTAGTAGGAGGCACAGCAATAGAGGCAAGACCAATTATTTCATCCTTACAAGATAACGCTTTATCACGAGGTTGTCTACTAAACTTGGAAAAATTAAACTCATGAGACACACCACCAAAACTGACACCGACAGTTTGTTTTTCACAATCTATCTTAGCGTTGACGGTGCTCAAGAAAGGTCTACCAAAGATAATGGGGCAAAAGTCGTCTTGTGGGGAACCAAGGACTAGAAAATTAGTAGGGTATTTTACTTTCCCACACAAGACTTCAACATCTCTAACAATCCCAAGTGGTGTGATGGTGTCTCTATTAGCAAGTTTAATAGTAACATCAATGTCTTCTATTTCAGCAAGTGCTATTTCATCCATAATTTCTTGGTATAAGGTAAAAGGGATAGCACTCAAACTATCACCCAAATCACATAAACCATGATAGCAATGATCTCCTATTTTGACTGAGACAACAGGCATGCCTTCTATGGGTCTATGTTTATCTTTTTCATCGGGTTTAGCAATTCTAGCAGCTTCGTCACAGAAGTAGATAACATGCCCATCAATATTTTCTACCAAGAGATCTTTAACCATAGCAACACTAGGTTCTACTTTAATTTGCTCAGGGGGTTTAGGTGCTCTTATATTACTCTTACGAACCACAGTTGATACCTTAGCATGTTCCTTTATCCTAACAGGGAAAGGTGGTTTTTCAATATAAGCGGTAGGCACAACTGGATCAACATTATAAATGATGATTTCATCTTTAGCTATGACCGGTTCTTTAATTTCTTCTTTAATAGGGGGATGATATTTAAACCACTTCTCCTTAGGGAGATCAACGTGAGTAGCAAATGCTTCGCAGAAAGAGGCTACTATCTCAGAGTCAAGTCCATATTTAGTGCTAAACTTGTGAAAAGTCTCGGTATTCATGAAAGATTTAACACAATCAAACTCAAGCTTTATACCTGACTCATTACCTTCGTCGAGTTCCCAATCTTCAGAGTTGCGTTTAATTCTTTCTAAGAGATCCCACTTGAATTCAATAGTCTTCTTCATATAAGAACCAGCACAAGAAGTATCGAGCATGGATTGATCATTATGAGAAAGCCGAGCATAAAAATTCTGAATGATAACTTCTCTCGGGGTGTCATGATTGGGGCATGAATATAACATTGACTTAAGCCTCCACCAAGCTAGAGCGATGATTTCTCCTTCACGAGGCCAAAAATTATATATATAATTCCGATCACGATGAACTAGATGCATGAGATAAAACTTTTGATGGAATTCTAATTGCAACGATTCCAGTTCCATGATCCAAGATCATCGCATAGCCTATACCATGTCAATGCTTTTCCCTTCAAAGATAAAGGGAAAACCTTCTTCTTAACTTCATCTCCGGTTAAACCTGCAAGCTTAAATAATCCACAAATTCCGTTCACATATAAAAGGTGCATATCAGGATGTTCAGTTTGATCTCCTGCATAAGGTTTAGGAAGCAGTTGTTCTACCATACCCGAAGGAATTTCATAACCAATATTTTCAGTAGGTGTAGTAGGTTGAGGGGCAAATAATTGTGGTTCCGGTCGACGTGAAGATACCCCAAACAAACCCCTCAAAGGATTGTTTTCCATAGTAGCAAGTAACAATAAATTTCAGCACGTAGTATAAGTTTTTCCTTACCGATTTCCACTTACCAAGAGCGCTTCACTCCCCGGCAACGGCGCCAGAAAAGAGTCTTGATGACCCACAAGTATAGGGGATCAATCGTAGTCCTTTCGATAAATAAGAGTGTCGAACCCAACGAGGAGAAGGAAATGACAAGCGGTTTTCAGCAAGGTAATTTCTGGAAGCACTGAAATTGTAGGTCACAGATAGTTTGATAGCAAGATAATTGGTAACGAGCAAGTAACGGTAACGGTAAGTAAGGTGCAGCAAGGTAGCCCAATCCTTTTGTGGCAAAGGACAGGCCAGAACAGTCTCTAGTAATAGGCAAAGTGTTCTTGAGGGTACACGGGAATTTCATCTAGTCACTTTTATCATATTGGTTTGATTCGTGTTCGCTACTTTGATAATTTGATATGTGGGTGGACCGGTGCTTGGGTGTTGTTCTTACTTGAACAACCTCCCACTTATGATTAACCCCCTCGCAAGCATCTGCAACTACGAGAAAAGTATTAAGATAAAATCTAACCATAGCATTAAACGTTTGGATCCAAATCAGCCCCTTACGAAGTAGTGCATAAACTATGGTTTAAGCTTCTGTCACTCTAGCAACCCATCATCTAATAACTACTCCACAATGCATTCCCTTAGGCCCATGAATGGTGAAGTGTCATGTAGTCGACGTTCACATGACACTACTAAGGGAATCACAACATACATATCCTCAAAATATCTAACACATATCAAATTCACTTGATTACTTGCAACATGACTTCTCCCGTGACCTCAAGTAAAAAGGTAACTACTCACAAATAATAAACATGCTCAAGATCAGAGGGGTATTGAATAGCATAATGGATCTGAACATATAATCTTCCACCAAATAAACCATATAGTAATCAACTACGCAAGGTAATCAACACTACTCGTCACCCCAATCTGAGGTTCCGGTACAAAGATTGAACACAAGAGATGAACTAGGGTTTGAGAGGAGATGGTGCTGTTGAAGATGTTGATGAAGATTGTCCTCCCAAAGATGAGAGGGGTGTGGGTGATGACGATGGCTTCGATTTCCCCCTCCGGGAGGGAAGTTCCCCCGGCGGAATCGCTCCGCCGGAGGGTAAAAGTGCTCCTGCCCAAGTTCCGCCTCGAGGCGGCGGCGCTTCATCCCGAAAGTCCTCCTCTGATTTTTTTTCTAGGTCAGAAGTGATTATATACCAGAAGATGGGCACCGGAGGTGGGCCGATGAGGGCACAACCCACCAGGGCACGGCCTGGTGTCTTGTGCCCACCAGGGTGGCCCCCTCCGGTAGTTCTTTGCTGCAGTATTTTTTATTAATTCCAAAAATAATCTCCGTAAATTTTCAGCTTCATTGGAGTTGTGCAGAATAGGTATCTCTGATGTGCTTTTCTCCGGTCCAGAATTCCAGTTGCCGGTATTCTCCCTCTTTGTGTAAACCTTGCATATTATGAGAGAAAAGGCATTAGAATCACTCCCTAAAGCATTATTATTCAACAAAACATAATAAATAATAGTAGGAAATCATGATGCAAAATTGACGTATCAAGGCTCTTGCCACTCTTTATTCCTTCATCCATCGTGATCGCACCCAAAACTTGAAAACTCCAGCACACAAAACTCAACAGAAAACTCGTGAGATCCGTTAGTATGATAGGTAAATCTAAAACTTTAGGTACTGTTATAAATTGATTCATATTTTATTATTGCATAAGGTACTGTATTCTAAATTCTCCATGGCTTATACCCCTCGATACAATCCATAGCATCATCAAAACAAGCAAACTATGCAAGCAAAAACAGAATATGTCTAAAAGAGAACAGTCTGTAATGATCTGCACAAACACCATACTTCTGTAACTCCAAAAATTCTGAAAAATTAGTAAAACTTGGGGAATTTGTATACCAATACTGTGTAAAAACTTCAGATCATAAGACGTTCCAGTAAAATTAGAGAAATTCTGCACTGGGCGCAAGAGTTTCTGTTTTTGCACCATATCTATTCTACTATCTTCCAAATCAATCCAGAAGACTTTAATTGGCACAAAGACTAATTAAAATATAAAAACACAATCATTAAAGTAGAAATAATCATGTAAACACACCAAGATAGAAAGTAAAAACAAAAAAATGAAGATAACTATTGGGTTGCCTCCCAACAAGCGCTATCATTTTATGCCCCTAGCTAGGCATAATGCATAGTATCAAGTGTTGTCATCTTTGACATTCGCATCTTGGGATGTGTGTTCATGAAGAAGTTTTCCAAAGACAATAGAAAACAAATCATCTAGTAAAATCTTAGCATTCTCAATGCTACTTTCCTCGAACCCTTCTTTATTCTCTCTCACTATCCAAGAATATTGCTTATTAATAGCATTCAAAACTTGTTGGACAATATGTATAGGAGGAACTTCCTTCTTGGTATTTTCATCGAAAGTATGATTATCACAAAACACATACCTCATCATATAGTCCTCATTATATAAAATTTCATCTATCACCGGATGTTCACGACTCATATTATAGAAAATAAAGATCTCTCGAGCCTCTCGCACTATATAATCAAATACATTCATGAGGATAAGAGTGGCTATCTTCTATGCCCTAGGGTTATTTATAGCCGATAATTCATAGAAAAGCCTTTGCAAAGTAGGATGAGTGCGCATAAATCGTCTTTCAAGTTTAAGAACAAGGGCAGAAATAGCATCGGCATAGCTATTGGTTCTTTTAAGAATAGGTGTGTCATTGCAAACCAAAGTACATGTACAATTAAAGATTTCTTGGATAATGTTTTTCCCTATGATATTCCCCTTCCCCACAATAAAAAATTTCACATCTCAATTTGGGGGAGTTTCCTCTTTAGGGGTTTTACCATCCTCACTTTTCTCAGTGATAAACTCACACATTATAGCAACTCCAAGCAAGCAAACTAACAAGCAAACGAGTAAACTAGATAACTAAGCAAACAAGCAAATAGAAATATTTTTGTATTTTTTATTTTTTTAAAGTAAAATATAATAGCAAATAAAAATTAGAAAAAGTGAATGATAATTTGTGCGGAGGTACTTGATAAGAATTTTGTGATACTCCCCGGCAAATGGCGCCGGAAATTCTTCCTGCTACTTGTAAACTGCGTTGGGATTATTCCCGAAGAGGAGAGGAGATGCAGCGCAGTAAAGATAAGTATTTCCCTCAGTGATAACCAATATGAGGACCATGCAAATTCCCATCTTCAGCACCTACACACAAAAGAGCACGCACTTGCACCCAACGTGGGTAAGAGGGTTGTCAAGCCCCTTGAACTCGTTACTTGCAAGCGATAAGTAGTCATAGATAGATAATACAAATATAAAATAAAATAACAGTAAATAAATGGAAGCAATATTTTTGGTGTTTTTGTAATAATATGTTTTCTGAAGACCCGGGGGCCATAGTTTTCGCTAGAGGCTTCTCTCTCGAAGAAAGCATACGATGGGTAAACAAATTACTGTTGGGCAATTGATAGAAAAGCGCATAGTTATGCAATTTTATTCAAGACAATGATCATGTATGTAGGCATCACGTCCATAAACAAGTAGACCGACTTCTGCCTGCATCTACTACTATTACTCCACTCATCGACCGTTATCCAGCATGCATCTAGAGTATTAGTAAAAACAAAGTAATGTTTGGAGCAAGATGACATGATGTAGACAAAGTAAATCCAATCTATGAATAAACCCCATCGTTTTTCCCTTAATGGCAGTAATATAATACGTGTCATGTCCCCTCCCGTCACGAGGATTGAGCACCGCAAGATTAAACCCATTACAACGCACCACTCCTGCTGAAGATAAATCAATCTAGTTGGCCAAACCAAACCGATAGATCGGGGAGCAATACGAAGCTATAACAATCATGCATATGAAAATTCAGTAAAGACTCAATATATTTTCATGAATAATCTGAACATAAACCCACAATTCATCGAATCCCAACAAACACACCGCAAAGAAGGATTACATCCGATATATCATCGCGGGAATCGCGGTGAACTTTGTATTGAAGATCATAGAGAGAGAGAGAGAGAGAGAGAGAGAGAGATCCATCTAGGTACTAGATATGGACATGTAGGTCTGTGGTAAACTACTCACACAACATCATGGAGGCAACAAGGTTGATGTAGAGGCCCTCCGTGATCGATCCCGCCTCCCGCAGGGCACCGGAACAGGGCTCCAGATGGCCTCCCATCGGAACAGAGACTTGCAGCGGCGGAAAAAGTATTTTGGCTGGCTCTTAGGTGTTTTCACCCCGTGTGGCCTCCGGTCTCCCACCGACGCTTCTAGGTCTTATTTTTGTCCAGAAAAAATCATCAAAAAGTTTCAGGGCATTTGGACTTTGTTTGGTACAGTATTCCTAAAAGGCCAAAAACAAGCAGAAAAGAGCAACTGGCACTGGGCACTAGGTTATTAGGTTAGTTAAAAAATGATATAAAATAGAATATAAATGCATATAAAGTATCAAAAATGATAATATAGTAACATGGAACAATAAAAAATTATAGATACGATGGAGACGTATCACGGGTCATGTCTCATATTTCTGTTCTCACACCCCCAAACACCTCAATTAGCATACCTCAAATCCATACAAACTTATGCAACTACGTAAACGATGCATATACACCGTCCGGCTACTACATATAACATGCCATCGGACTACCAAATTTCGCATGTTTGGCTATGGTGGAGAAGATCATCCCCGGCTGCCCTTGCCCTTCCCGACGCCACTGCCATCCTTCTCGTGGAAGTACCGGTCGAAGACGTTGTACGGATCGAGCGGGATTGCATCGGACAGATCATGTCGTCGGTTGGCGGCTGTCCTCCCGGGAGCAGCGGAGTGCAATGCGGACGGCCATTGCCTCCTCCAACCCGCACGAGATGACACTCCGGTCGACGGATCCGGACTAGTCGGAGTCGGATCCGCTGCCCGCCATGCCGGAGAAGGCCAGAGCACGCTGGAGGTTAGCTCGGGTGCCGGAGGGGAGTGGAGTGAAGTCGCTAGGTTTTGGTCCGGTGAACGGATGGGGAGGAATATATGTGAGGTCGGGTGGGCCAGCGTAGGCTGGGTCTGACGTGGCGGATGCGCCCAGGCACGCCCATATCCGCCCCATATTTGGGCTGGATATGAGGACCCCGGGCATTTGAGGCCTTTTTGAGGTGCCCGTCTGGGTCAAAATTTCATGAACGGTCAGTGGCCGGACCATCCACCCGTCCGTTTGAGGTGGGTTTGGGGTGCCCGGATGTAGATGCTCTTACCATTTCGCCATACAATTAGTCCTATTTATTCGCGGCAAAGAGGTAATTGAAATAGCTCACCTAACTTTTCGGCTGAGATTGGTTTTTGTGTCAATGGCGTCGAGGGATCCTAGAAACGACCCCTCATAAACTCAACCACCCATGCAGGGAGCCCATGCGCGGCCCGACAACGTCCAGCGTTCGAGCACCCGCGATAAGGTTCATCCACCAACGACCCGCACACGCCGAGCGACTCTTATTGTTGTCCTGATCCAAACCGGTTCGTCCCTCCGATTACGGGATCCTAACGTCTGTGGTGGTGGAGTTGGTTGTCAGTTGTTCGGGTCGAAGCCATGTTGCTTGATTTGTCCGGTTTGGTGTTACCTTGGTCGAGATGTAGTCTTGTGATGCTCCTTAACAGGCTACCTCAACAAAGGATGACTTCATGAGATAGATTTTAAAGAATGCAACTTGCGTGTGAGGAACGAGACATCATCCTATGGTATGCCACACTGTAATGTTCATTTGGCGTACCATCACATAAGATAGCTTTGTAGTTCGAACAGATCTGGCCTCATAGTCGCTTTGCTTCGTGGTTGCGATTGGTATTTGCACCAATGATGCAATGGGTCATCTATTCGTAAAAGGAATGTTTGCTCTGCGTGCCGCTCATAACTTGCTTAACTTCCCGGTTACAGTTGGTCATTGCACCAATGGGTCATCTAGTTATTCCAGATGATGGAGCAAAAACACAAGAACAAAAGCAGTACAAGAACATGGTCGTGGAGGAGTCTTCACCATGGGCGTATCTGTTTGTTATCTGATAATTTGCCTGCATTGCATACATGTCCCAGTTGGGCATGGTCAGAGGAAAACAGTCAAAAAACCAAAATCTGCACCTAGTTTGTTTGCCTGCATACCCTCTAGCATGGGCAGAGGGCAAGATGGGCCAAGTACAAGGAGTACATGTCTCCTCAAGACCAGCAACGTTCTGGAATAGGAAGTTGGTGGCGCCGAGGGCCATCGTTGTGGAGTCCGAGGAGGAAGAAGAAGCGGTGAAGGTGGTGGTTAGGGTGCCAGAGCCATGCCACCGTAGCATGCCAATTGATCTAAACGATGGCGAGGATGACAAGACGGTGCATGCTACGATCAAGCCGGGGGGGGGGGAAACTACAAGGCGGAAGGCCCCCGCCGCTCCAAGCGGCTCCAGTGTAGTCGTGGCTAGGATTTACCTCTACTCTGTAAGATTGGCCTTGAATCCCCACTCCCCTTGTACTCAATCCGGATCGGAACCCTAAAATCCGTGGCTACTTAGGACTCTTGAAGAAGTGATGATGAATCCTATGGCTATTTACCCCGATTTCCCGTTCTGAACGCGGAGGGATTACGCGGTCGGAATCTAACGTGGATCGAATACGAAAAATTAAGCGAGGAGATGAAATTAGGGCTTACCACCATTGCCGAAGTACTGCGGGTGATGTTGTTGTTGCTGGTGAGGGAGGTCGGTGGTCGCCTTCCTGTTCTCTGGTCCGGTGAACGCCGCCGCCGGTGTCAGAGTGGGAGCGTGGAAAGAGGGGAGAGAGGGAGCGGTGAGGGACTGAGGGTAATTATTGTCGGTGCTTCGGGAAACAACACGACTTCTCGAGCATAGATCCTCGCGTGTAGCCGTCGCCGCCCACGTGCATCTTGCGGGCCTGGTTGTGGAAAAACTATCGATTTCTACGTTCCTAGTGTGCCTTGTTAGGAGCTGCTTTAAGTTCCGTGCAATGCAGGACCAACAGTGAACGCATACGACCAAACGGTCAATTTTCTTCCCACGTGGGCCTGGTTGGCCTCTATGCGACCTACCAAACAGGCCCGTGTTATTACGGGCAAGGAGACTTTGTCATGGTCATTGTAGTGGTGCGGAGCATGTAGTGGTGGTCTAGATGCAGCTCCAGCTCCTCCAGATCTAGATGCAGCTCCTCTCGCATCTCTCTCTCTCTCTCCTAACGACACAAATCCAGTGCCTCACTCGACAGATAGAGCTCCTCCAGCTCCTCCTTCCGAAGAATAAAAATGGAATCTTGACGCGAGAGGAAGAGGGCGACGGTGACATGGGCCATGGAGAGGTGGCAACGACACAAGAGGAAGAGGTCGGCTATGACACAGCCAAGGTAGAGGCAGCAACGATGTGGCAACCCAAGCGTCGAAGGCGAGCTATGGATTGAGAGGAGGCGTATGAAAGAGACTGAGAGTGGTGCAGCGCGGAGGGGTATAACGAAGAAGTTAAAAAAAAAAGGTTACGTGGCTGATTTTATACATGGACGTGAAAACGGTCTTATATTAGTTAACGGAGTAGCATACATCCCATTGTAGGCGTGTATATTTTCAGGATTTTTTTAAACTTGAAAATACAATTATATATTTTTCAAATTCCATGCTCCATGGAGCCAGAGATCCAAAAGCAATTTCCGCTCCAAGATGCCTAAGTTCCACAACAGGGACCAGTGTTGTCTGCTCTTATGCCTTGTGCAATGCAAGGTGTTGTGCTTAAAGAAATAAACCAGATTTTTTTTAAGCACCGGTGCTTATTTATACAGGTAGACGCTTAATTAGGCACTCCTCCCGTAAAGTGATAAGCACTGATGCTAAAGAAAACTCGATTTATTTTATAAGCATCTCCCTAAGCGTCTTGCATTGTACAAGGCCTTACATGGTTCATTTCTATGTTGGTCGTATGAAATTATATACAGTTAGCATGATTGCATAAGCTTGTCACAATGTCACTTGTCCATGTCTCGCAACAATTCTTCCTCAAAGGATGGACACTAGAATCAATTCATTCTTCTTGTCTGCTTGTCGGAAGTGATGTTAATCCTCTCATCTCGCAGCATGTTCATGCTGGGAGCCAGCAGTCTCGTGTACCGATCAAAATAAAGAAGTTGCTTCATGAGAAGAGCGAATTCCCTAGGAAATTTCAGCCCATATGACTCGCTAACCCTTACCTGGGAATGCAACAACAAAAAAGTTAGCTTAAATAGGACAAGTCATAAAAGGGTATTTCGGACAACTAAAAGGAAGGAGCCCATACTTTCTTTTTCCCGAGAAACCAGCAGGAGCACTGCCTTTTCATAATAGACGAATAGAAGGTTTTGCACAGAAATGTGATGAGATTGTGAAGGGACTCATCAGGAGTCCAAGAAAATAAGGAAAAACACACAAGTATAACCGATACCCTCACTTGCCCTTGCGTGGCCAAATGCCATGTGACACTACTTTTATGTCCTCGAAAGCCAGCACAACAACCTCCAGGAGGGTTAGGGGATCCCATTAGAAATGCAACGGTTCTTTCCTTCCAGATATTCCAAATCGTGTCGAGAGGTGTCCCCTATGGTGCCTCTTAAACTCTTTCAACGCAGCTTCAATCATGGTCTCCCACCAATCCGAGACCCCCTGAGTTGTGCCCTGCACGGTAGTAGCCTGGATGATCTTACCCGTCCAAGCTTGAACGTTGCTCCAGACAGCCTAGGAAAAGGGACAGTCTTTGCAGAGATGTACGACAGTCTCAAGGGCATGCAGGCATAGCTTGCAGATCGGGTCATGCGGCCACCCACGGATGGCAAGCAAGTCGGCAGTGAGGATTCTACCATGAAGAATGAGACAGAAGAACTTTCATTTTTATTTTTTTTGAAACGAGGCAAAAGACTTGCCATTTTCATTGATTAAGAAGAAGAGAATTGCCCGGTTAATTAACGGAAAACCTGGCTAAAACCGATACATCCCAACCCATATATGACATGAGTACCACCGGTCAACCTGGCCATCGACATTCAACACAGAGCTGCAAAGAAGAAAGGCATCCGCCGAGACATCGCAAGCGTCATCGTCATCACCGGTTGCCTCGAACGGGCGACTCCGACTTCACCGTAGAGCTCCAACATCAAGCCAACCCACGAACAGCTGCAGAAACAACGGCGACACATGCCAACAGATGACCACACGCGCAAGCAACCGACAGCTCCGACTTTGACGACGAGCATCACAAGGGAGATATGCAGGACTTGCGCCGAACGTGCCCTCCATGAAGAAGGAAGGAGCACCTCGGACACGCCGGGAAGAACCGACTACCAAAGTCCACGCCGCGACCCAAGCTTCTCTGGACACCATCATCGTTGCCAAACAGAAACCCACGCACCGCCTCAGCAAGCTACGCAACGAAGATGCCGCCCATCCACGGCGAAGATGCCGCTAACCACCGATCTCTCAGTCGTGGCCCACTCCGAGACGATGCCCCCAAGGAGGAGAAAGACGCGAAGACGCCTCCATCGTCCGATCCAGCAGATCTGAGGTTTCCGTCCGGAGCCGAAGCCGTGGGAAGAAGGAGCACACCTCCACAACGACGCTCCCAAGAAAGATCACGACACCTGAGGGTGCCGCCGTCGCCGGCTCCGAAGAAGACCGGAGCAAGGATTTCTCCCGGAGATGACCACCTGCAACCACCGACCGCCGCCCATCAACCACCATCTGCTGAGGCCGACCTCATTCTGGCCCCGGGATCCCGAGATCCACCGTGACCAGACACGCACCACCACCCTGGCCGTAGCCGCCGTCCACCACCGCAGCACCACCGCGACCACCACCATCACAGCCACCAAAGCCGCAACGTGAAGCGCAGCACCAAGATCGAAGAACTGGCGCATACCAGATCCAGATCGGAGCTGCACGAACAGAGTAGCAGAGCAGACAAGCAGCTCCTTCACCTGCAGCACACCTCGCGCTCCAGGCTGCACAGCCGCCACGTCCCGCCGGTTGCCGCGCCCGCCACATCCAGCCGGTCGCCGCGCCCGCTGCTGCCGCGCCCGGCCGTCGATCCACGCCCCACGCATGCATCTGGAGACGAGCGCCGCCGCGCGCACGCACGCCGTCCACTCCCAGGCCACGCCGGAGCCCGGACCGAGGCCACCGCCCCGGCATCCGCCGTCCGCCGTCCGCCGCCCGCAGCCGGTTGCCCGCCGCGGTGAGCTCCCCCTCACGAGCGACGCGCAGAAAGAAGAGGTCCCGCCGCCGCCGGATCCACGCGGGCTTTGCCGGCGGAGCCCACTGGCGGCGGCGAGTGGAGGGGAGTGAGGAGGGGGCGCGGTGGAAGGGGCCTGCGCCGCCGCCCGTGTCGCCCCGGGGAGGGAGCGACGCGAAGGCCTATGAAGCGAATTAGGGCTTCCCAAGAACTTTCATTTTAGCTCAGCATGCACCGAGCAGATCTTCGAAGACGGGAACTTGGGGTGAGATCCGTGGAATTGAGCAGCATAGGTGGAGGCTGAAGGGTAGACGGTGCTGGAAGTTCATTTCCAGGAGATGCTGTCATCCTGATCGAAGTCAAGGTTCATGCGGGCCAACAAAGTCCAAAGGTTGACAAACTCGTATAGTTGGGATGGGGTGTGCATGCGTGCTACGGCTCGAATCCAGTTATCATCCTGAAGCCCCTTCATAACTCACCTTTGCTTCCTAGTGGTGCTTTGTACAGCTCGGGGGCATAAGACTTGAGCGGATCTTTGCCGCTCCAGTTGTCATGCCACAACCGAGTCTTTGTGCCATTTCCAAGTGTGATAGTGTTCGATGCCCGAAAAAAATTTCATGTCTGAATCATCACATGGCAAGGTGGAGCGCGCCCACGGCCGCTCGGGATCGGTCCACTGGAACCAAGGCATCCTCAGCGCCCAACCAAATTTCTCCAGACCAGCAAGGCCAAGGTGGCCAAGCAATTTCGGGCAACAAACCATGGGCCAGTTGACTGTTTGGCTTACCGGTTTGGAGTGTGAAACAGAGGATCTTAACCAATTTTGAACTGCAGTCGAAAACAGAAGAATACGTCTACTGATCGAGTATCAAAAAAAAAGAACAAGAATCTGTCTACGGATCTGCATATCTCCCTAACTACTGACTATAGCGGAAAATGTCTCACGATAAGGAATACTAGCAGTGGGAGGAATGCCATTTCATAAAACAGTACTTGAACATTTTGTTTGTGGTTCTATATTGTATGCTCTAGATAGGATCAGATAATCAAGAAGCTCACCAGGTCAAGAAACAGTGCATTCATCTGCCGCTCGTCAACAACAACATTAGCAGATACAGCTGTAGCATCAGAGCTTCTTGCAGCTGCCACTATAATTTCAGTATCCAACTCCTGCTTCACAAACAAGAAGCATTAGTATAGTGCACCATAAAATAAACTAGTATCGTGGGATCTCAAGTACTCCCTCCGTTTACCAATATAAGATGTTTCAGATATTTCAATATGGACTACATACGGAGTGAAATGAGTGAACAAACACACTAAAATGTGTATATATACATCCGAATGAGAAAAAGTTAGAACATCTTATATTTATGAGCGGAGGGAATACTTTAAGAAATACTACAAGGCTAGCCACATTACTTGTTCCATATAAGCTACCTAAATCCAAATTGAGCTGTCACAAGTATTCAGGCCAGGTCTGCTCTGGCATCGAGTTTTATACTTTTGAGACTTCGGCAGGATGTTTCTTCATTAAAGCACACCATCCACAATCAATAAGGCTGATCAAGCCTTTCGACTATCAAAACAAGTATCCTTCTGTTGGTGATAAAAAGAACTATCATCGTGCCCTTCGGTGGACATTACCTGTAGTGATGAGAATATCTTTCGCAAGTCCTTTGCAAAGGAGTCAACATCTATATCATTCCCTGTAGCACCCATTTCGGAAAGGGCCGATGCCATAGCATTGTAATCCTCAGTTGTGAAAGAAGCCAAAAAGATCTCCATAGCAGCCCATGTCCTTGGGGATATTCGACCAACAATTCCTGTTAAGTATATTAACTAATATTGGTGTACTTTGTTGACAAGGTGTTATGGCTAAATGCTAATGAGTAAGTAAAGACTATATCATAAATTCCAATGAGAACATAATGCCCGCTAAATGGCAATAGTAAGACCACTGTAGGAGGAACTTAAGTATTAAAGCATACCAAAATCAATAAATCCAACACGTCCATCACGAAGCAACCATAGGTTTCCTGCATGCACATCTGCATGGAAGGATTCACATGAAATCAAGCTTCCAAACCTGCACATTATGTGGATCTATCAATATGCTTATACCAAGACTTGACTACTGCCACGTGATTATCCAAATCGATTGTTATATCAGAAGATAAACCGAGGCAGCTGGTGGAAGTGGAACATACCAGACATTGAGGGCAGTAACTAAAGTCAACTCAGGATCAGGAACAAGAGACCTTATAGAATCAAGATCAGTGAGTGGAACACCATACAATCTTTCCATAGTTAAGACACGCTTTGTGCTACAGTGTTGATACACAAATGGAGATTTGGCCTGCCTATCAAATCCCATTGCTTCAATATATCTCTGGAAAGCTTCCATATTTACAGCCTCCTTTCTAAAATCAACTTCCTCAAGCATTGATTCCTTTATGTCCTTGATGATAGCTACCTAAGAAAAGAATATATAGTGCATACTTTTTTTGCAGTTGGTCACAGAATTGAGTAATATATACTTCCAGTTTGCATTATCTAACTCGACGGCATCACAAAATGTTGACCTCCGAAATACAGAAAAAAGGTCTAAGATGTTTTCACAAAGCTATCTGTTATCTTGACATGCATGAACCACAAGAAGGTCTAAGGTGTTTTCACAAAGCTATTTGTTATCTTGACATGCATGAACCACAAGATATTGATTTATACGGGAGATAATTCACAATGACATATATGCTATGGGATGTGAGATATTTGCACAATCAAATTCTTTCTGGACATAAATTTACTGTAACTTTCTTGGGGAAAAAAAGAACTCAACGTAATGTTCTGATTAATGGCAGTATTCTATATTTGTTGATGTAAAGTGTATTGTTTGATATACCTAAATACAATCACTCTATTGCAGTGATCAATTCACTCTCATATTCATCTACATCATTGTATCTTGACTCTGCCTTTTCAAAACAAAACAAGAACATGCTCATAGGAGCAAGTTCGTTCATTGGCAAGTTTTACAAGCTGCATAATCAAACCCAATATATATATATATATATATATATATATATGCTACACACAAAACCTTAAAAAGGACATAAACTTCAGTTTTAGTGGAATTTGGTCTCTTGTGATCCAAGAACCACTTGGTTGAACGATCATTCTATATAAAAATAAGGTTTACCCCTCTTTAGAAAAAACAGGCTGCGTGCTTATTATTTTAAAATGGAGAGAATTCAAGTTTACTAACATATTTTTATGCTACAAGAAAGTCAAGGATGTCCACGTATGTGGAACTATGATTAAGAGGTCTCTAACCAGTGAAGTCCTCTCTAATTCAGGGCTTAGAAACTCCAAAACACGTGCAACAAGATAGATAAAATTCAGATCAGCAACCAAAGTATCTTCAATTCCAGGCTTCAGGACTTTAATCACCACATCCTTCTGAGAGCTCTTCAACCTAGCCCCATGAACCTGGATGATAATAAAGATACCTCAATACTTTGATGCCAGACTGAAGAAGGCAATTCAGATGCTCTTAACAGAAACCTGTGCTATTGAAGCAGAGGCTATTGGCACAGGATCAATGTACTCATATACACTATCCAATGGCCGCTGCAACTCCTCACGCACTATCGACTCAATTTCACTATAAGGAACAGGTGGTGCTCGGTCAAAACAGTTCTGGAATTCTTCAACATATTCTGCAGGAAAGAAAGTTGGTGCAGACGCTATGAACTGCACAATCACAGAGTCAGTTCACAATGAAGGAGAAGTAATCAGACGCAGCATATGATTATGAACGGAAAAAAAACTTAGTAGACACCCTCTCCGCACCTGCCCCAAAACACCACACCCAAAAAGGTCATGTGCTCTCAAAACACCACCCCCAAAAAGGTCATGTGCTCTCAAAACACCACCCTTCGAAACTCTAACCGTCATTAGGAATTTAGAAGGATGGCGTGTGAATATTAATTCTTAGTTGTACGACTTAGGCCCTGTTTGGTGGGCTTCCATAGTTGCTTCCATGAAGAAAGCTTAAACCCAACCAAACACCCTTTTTCCAGGCTCTGCTTCAGCCAAATTTCTTTTCTGACGCATAGGTATACATGTGAACTTGCTATTTAATGCCGGTGTGAATCTTATTTCTTGATGGTAGTATAAAGTATGAACATGCCCTTACCTGACCTAGCTTGATATAAGTTGCACCCATCCGTTCAAAAAGCCTTCTGAGGTAAAGAGGAGAAAGCAAACCAAGCCGCATCTGAGCTGGAATTCCTTCTGACGTGTTAGCTGTCTGCATTAGATTGACAACACGGTAACATAGAAAAGTCAGCTGAAACGAATACCACTAATAGCTGTATCAGTTGAACCGGACAATTGTGCAAAACCAACCCAAAGCAAACATCACCATCTTCTATAAAGAGTATGCCTCAATCCAACAATATATTATACTCTTCCTTACAAGTTGCAGCCTAACCCAACTCAACCCACCAGTACTTCAGCAGTTTGATGTTAGACCTATCAATACCCTCTGTGACCCTTTGGGGGTCCAACATGTCGGCATACGCCTGTGCAAGCACATATGTCGGGCATGCACATGCAGAGATATTTTGTCCGCTGGCTTGAATGTCAACTTGAGATGACACAGTAGACTCGACCTAAATTTTACATATTCCAAGCAATTCATTTCAAAGTCAAGAACCTGCACTCAACAACCTGATACTGGTCACTGCCATTTGTTTCCAGCTCAATTGAATGTATCAAGCCTACCTAGAGTTAACTGTACTTATTGGCTATAGCAGAGAACCGAAGGGACAACATAAGCAGAGACGGACATAGTAGAACTATGCTCACAGATAAGTAGAGTAACTCTTATCAGCACAAGACTTTCACAAATCTATAATTAGTTTTTTTTCAAAATTTTCTATGATTAGGTATAGCGCAAGTAATTCTCAAAAGGTTTTCAGTTAATTTGGGCTATCATCAATGGTTAGTAAGTTTGATCAATAATAAGCTATTTACATAAACGAAAGAAAAACATTGGAGAAAAGTAGAATGTATAATGAGTATGTAATATGGTATGATTATTTTGCAACTAATTTCAGCAACAGGGATGACATTGTGATTAGAATAAACTACAAAGTATTGAATGAATCCATAAGTGCTCATTTTATTAGTGTTATTATCAGTTATGCTTCTAGGATTAATTATATGCCACCAAATGCATCAGAAAACACACTATAGTAATCAGTCTACAACTGTGTGGGGTGTCTGTCTTTTTTTTTAATGTATGAAGACATTTATATTTTCATTCATATCAAGATTTAAAGAAATAACATAAGAAGAATAAAACGAGCAACAACCTTCGAGAAGTCATTTAGCCACTCCCCACCAACCCCAAGGAGAGCTTGGATCCCTTGCGCCATCCTAAAGGCACCTCGAGGCCCTGTGTTAATCGACGTCTGGAGAAGATCCTCGACTAATTTTGGCAATTCACCAGCTCTATCTGCAATTGGACAAAAATTGGAAACCTCAAAGATAAGTTTTTCAGACAATAGCAAACTGAACTCCACACATTCAACCCATGTCCCTGTATTACTCCAGCACCAAATTGCCCTTAGTACCACTTATCCACCTCACACAGTCATCAACATCACACCAAAATTAAAACTATCGCCAGAGCCAAAAAAAAAATATCTATGTCCATTTTCGTATCACTCGTATGGAAATTACCTAGCCATTTCTGCAGGGAATGAAATATTCAGAGTCACAGACGCCGCGGTTAGTCATCAAATTACCTTGGAGTCGACTGGAGAAGTCTTGTGCCTGGGAGGAGTAGCGCGCGAAAACTCTAACCCCGACCCGGACCCGTCGTCTCCTATCCCGTCTGGCCCCGAGCGCGCTCGCGCTCAGCGAGCCTCCCCCACCGGCTGGAACCTGCAACAAGCCAATAAACCACCGAATTAGTGCATCCTCCTGCACTTGCGCGCGGGGGCGCGGGGGGGGGGGGGGGGGGGGGGGGGGGGGGGGGGGGGGGGAGGATTCGGCAGCCGACCTGAGGGAGTCGGTGGTGGTGGTGGAGGAGGAGAGGGGAGCGAGAAGCGGCGCCCCTAGCGGCCGCCGTCGCTGCCATCAGTGGATGGGTGGGTCGCCGGCGAGAGGGACGAAGGAGACAAGCGTACGTGCGTGAGGTGTGTATAGTGTGATGAAGCGTGGGGCACGGCGTGCGTTTGTTGGCCTTCAACTGGTGTATGGGAGAAGGGTGCGATACGTGTAGCTGGTAGGTTCTTTAGCTCAAAAATAATAATTGATAGGTTCTTTCTTTTTCTTTTCTCTTTTGCGGGGAAAATTGATATGTTCTTATACGAGTAAGTTATTATTCTCTAGTGATCTAAACGCTGTTGTATTTTTTACGTAGTGAGTACTATACTAAAGCTGGAAGGCTTTGAGAACGGCATTTTCTAGCTCGGCCTCCATGCATGCAGGTTTTTCTTGTGAAAAAACCAAAATTGATATTTTTTTGGTTTAAAAAAAACAGAAAAATGTGTACAAGTATACAATGATGTGTCATGTATATGTGTAAAATTTCAGGATGAAATACCTTGAAAAGTGATCTATGCAAAAAGAACAAATCTATGGACTCTTGGGATGGATAGTTCATGTGTTTTGATAATGATACACTGTTGTTCTTTAAAGCGGAGGAGGAACAAGTTGAAAAGCTACATGCAGTGCTCCACACATATGAAAGGGCTACTGGACAGTGCATAAACCCAGCTAAGTGCAGCGCATTGTTTGGCAAGTCATGTTTACTTGATAACCAGGAGAGGGTACGTGATGTACTACAAGTAAATTTGGTGACCTTTGAGAAAAAATATTTGGGGCTACCTACGTCAGATGGTCGTATGTTGCGAGGGAAATATCAGAATTTGCAGTCGAGGCTTTTGAAAATAAATAATACTTGGGACAAAACCCTCTCTTTTGCTAGGAAGGAGAGTATGATTAAGGCTGTTGCACAAGCTATTCCAACCTATATTATGGAAGTATTTAAACTGCCGTTGTTCTCGGTATGTGATGACCTGAACAGGATGGTCAGGAATTTTTGATGGGGCTCCTCGGAAGGCAAACGAAATACGCATTGGATGGCTTGGCCGAAAATCTTGGCACATAAAATGAAGGGCGATATGGGCTTCAGAGATTCCCATCTCTTCAACCAAGCCCTTCTCGCGAGGCAGGCGTGGTGTTTGCTTACTAATCATAATAGCTTGTGTGCGCAGGTGCTAAAGGCCCGTTATTTCCCGGAGGGCCGCCTCGAGGACAATGTCTTCTCGGGGAATGCATCCTCTACGTGGCAGGCCATCCAGTATGGCCTTGAGCTCCTAAAGAAGGACATCGTGTGGTGTGTCGGCGATGGTCAAAGCATCTGTATTTGGCATGATCGCTAGCTGCCCAGCGAGCCATCGCACCAACCCTTCACTCAGCAAGGAACGTGTTGCCTTCGGAGAGTGGCGGAGCTCCTTGACGAGTCCGGCTCATTGCGCATGGACCTTCTTCGACGCCACTTCCTCCCAGCAGACATCGACACCATCACACGCATCCGCACGTCGCCGCGCATCACCGACGACGTCATTGCTTGGGCACCGGAGAAGAACGGTATCTTCATTGTTCGTTCCGCCTATCGCTTAGCCATGGACGAGCGCGGGCGTCCATTGGCAACCGCCACGAGCAGGGCACC
Organism: Elymus sibiricus; assembly: GCA_039707655.1. Lineage (NCBI taxonomy): Eukaryota > Viridiplantae > Streptophyta > Magnoliopsida > Poales > Poaceae > Elymus > Elymus sibiricus. The sequence continues at coordinate 205,547,805 of CM077675.1, forward strand.
GGATGGTAGTCGCGCCATCTGGAAGATCATATGGGGGTGCCCTTGTGGGGACCCTGACTCATGAGTCAAAGCCTCCGATTGTGTGTGCACAGTGATCCCAAGATCAATGCTCACTGAACACAACGAACTGAATATCAAGAGTCTTACGTCCATTACATAACGTCTTACACAAATAGGACCATTATGGTCAAGTCTTACATAGATAGGACCATGGAGGCCAAAATCAAATAAAACACACGCAACGGAAATTTTCGACGATAACATGGACCAATGCCATCTGCCTTAATCCTACAGGCATCCTCACTGGGAAAGCGTCCTAGTTCGCATGTTCGTCACCAAAGAACTCTTCCTCATATTCATGTTCTTCCATGCCTGGCCAAGTAAATAGCCAGGGACAAGCCAATGAGCACTTTTGAATGTACTCGCAAGCAACCCATGATTGATAAAAGAATGTCATGCATGGTTCATCACTAAGTTGGTGGTTTTTGGGGAAAGCTATTTTTTGAGTGTGACATGTCCTAACATTTTAGAAAACATGCATCAACGGGTTACAGATATCAATATCAACAGGTTACAGATATCAATATAAACAGAGTATCTTAACTCTAGTTTAACCATCTCGAAGGTCCATCCGTCATAGACCACAAGTTTACTTCTCATACCCATTTGTTTGTAAAACATTGGACGTAGTTTAAGCAGGACCACCCAACTGTCCTTGACCATGGACACGGCTATTCGAATAGTTTGACACTCTGCAGAGGTTGCACACTTTACCCACAAGACTCTGGGAACTTTCGTGTCTGAAAGGATCGAGATGGACCTAGAGGGGGGTGAATAGGTACAATTGCAAATTTTAATCGTTACTTAGCAATTTTAGGCAATAAAGCGGAATATGAAAGCGGGCCTAACAATTGCAGTGATGATAGTTATGCTATGTGTACGAAGCAAAACAACAAGTAAGAGATTAAGCAAGCACAAGTAATACAACAAAGACAAATAACCACAAGTAGGAAGTTAGGGTTAGGGATAACCGCAACTCCGAGAGACGAGGATGTATGCCGATGTTCACTTCCTTGGAGGGAAGCTACGTCACCGTTTAGAGAGGTGGGTGTTACCACGAAGGCACACCAACGCCATGAAGGCTCACCCTATTCTCTCCTTGAGACAACACCACGAAGGCGTTTCTCAACCACTAGTGGTAGACCTTGGGGTGGTCTCCAAAACCCTCACAAACTTTCCGGGGGAGATCACAATGGTTGATTCTTCACCGAAGAACTCCTACCGCCTAGGAGTCTCCAACCTCCAAGAGTAACAAGAACAATGGGGAAAAGCTCAAGACTTGCTCAAATCATAAATTCCTTTGGTGGAGAGAAGGGGAAGGAGTGAATCTATCACTTGATTGGAGAACTTCTCACAAATACTCTCAAATGCTCTTGGGATCTTGGATTTGGTGTATGAGGATGTGAGAGAGAGAGAAATGTGTGTTCTAGGGTTATCTCAAAGTGAATGGTCAACCTCTCCACGAAGTGGTGAAGAGGTATTTATAGTGAGGGAGCAAATATGGCCGTTGTAGTGTAAGTGACAGAGTCTGGCGGACATCCGAGCCAAGGGCCGAACATCCGGCATCTGAGAAGTGAGCACATGATACACAGAGCCAGAGAGGGAAAATAGGGGAGCCGGACATCCGGGGAAGCCTCGGACATCCGGCACACATGGGAGAGCCCGGACATCCGGCTTATGCTCGGACGTCCGGCATGCCACACTATCAGACCACCACGGTTCTGGTATTGAGTGGGTCGGAAATCCAGCAAGAGGCTCGGATATCCGGGGCCCGGACATCCGGCAGTGTGCCGGACATCCGGCGCATATTTGGTGTAAAATGATGCTCTCTGGATAGCAGAGATGCCAGATATCCGGGGCACTTCCCGGACATCCGACGACATAGTGAGCTCCCGGACATCCGGCACAGGGCCCGGACATCCGGCCATCACAGAGAAACAACAACTAGGATTTGAGCATATTGTAGTTTTTGACCAAGGAAAAAGAGATTGTTTTGACTTGAGCAACTTCCGGACATCCGGCACAGGGCCCGGACATCCGGCCATCACAGAGAAACAACAGCTAGGATTTGAGCATAGTGTAGTTTTTGACCAAGGAAAAAGAGACTGTTTTGACTTGAGCAAGTCTTTTACTGACCCAAACGATCCCCTCTTAATAGTGCGGGATCCCTATACTCAAGAAGAAGAGAAAGCTAGATTCGTAAATCTTTTGGTTCCTTCCTTCTTGGCTCATAATCATTTCGTGCATTCGTGATCCTCGCATATTTAGATTTGAGAGCTAATACCTGAGATTTACTTGACAAACATCATTAGTCCTCTACATGTACATTGTCGTCAACATCAAAATATAATGTAAGGGCATGATTGCACTTTCAATCTCCCCCTTTTTGTTTGTTGATGACAATCACACATGTAGTATAAAAGATATGGCAATGCATTTCACAAAAGCATAAGTCATATGATAATTTTGATAGAGCTCCCCCTTAATGTGTGCAACTTTGAGATAACAATAATTCAATGCACATGTGTTATGTTTGCTCACGGGGGAGCGTTTGTAACATATGCAAACCGTGGGCAACCCATGAACACAAACTCATATGATAGAGAGAAAAGATAGCATATAAGATAGTACTTGGAATACATCAATACCATAATCTCACAATTAAAGTCTTACAACATGATAATCTTAACATAATCTTAACACAAATATAGGGTTCACACGATAGCATAGCAGATACTGCATAGAAATACTACTTCTCCCCCTTTGTCAAAAACACACAAAAAGGGGCGAAAGCATCAGTACATAGAGAGATATCACTCCTGGCGGATGTCATCATCATCAACGACCCCATCGAAGAACTCGGCACGGGTCGGAAACCCAAATGAGGAGGAAGATGGAACAGGTGGGAGAGGATCATCATCATCGCTCACCGGACTGCCACGAGCACGGAGACGCTGCTTGAGCCGGTTCTTGGAGAGGATGAGGCTCTGCTGGACATCATGATTCTGCTGACAGTTGAAAGTGATAGCCTTCATGATAGCAGACTGGGCTTTGCCCATGAAGGAAGCAAGGCGGCCAAAAGGGTCCCTCTCAGAGGAAGAGGAAGCACCAGAAGCCCTCTGGGACTGAGAAGGAGCCTTGTCCTGGGCCGCAGGAGTCCTCCTAGGCTGAGAAGGAGCAATAGGCTGAACAGGGGCAGACTCGTACATGTAATGAGCAGGATTCCACTTGGAATGCAAAACAATCTTGGCCACCGCAAAGGGAGCGGTGTGGTCAATCAGAGCCTGAATGTATGGAGCATAAGGGAACTGACGCGTCTGCTGAAAACTGGTCAGGCGGATCTCATGCCATATAAAGTGAGCAGTGTCAAGTGGCTTCGTGGGGTGAGAATGCATGCGCACCATGAGGTCAATGCAATAGCTGCTGCCCGCAAGCGATCTCCCTTCTTGGGGTAAAGAGTGCGAAGCACACACTGATAGAGAATGTAATAGGGAGATCGAAAGATAGAGACCTCATTGGGGGGATACTTGATCTCCTCATCGGTGAGCTGGCGAGTGGGCTTGATAAGCGGCATACGGTCACCAATCTTCATGTGGGTATGATTAGGATCCTCACTATGAATCCGATGACCATGACCAGAGAGACCCAAAATCTGGACAAACCGGGTGTAAGATATACTCAGCTGTCTATCATCAGTCATCCAGGTGAGGGTGTTGTCAGGCCCAAAGAAACAGGTGGCATAGAACTGAAGAATAGCACCTTCATTCCAGACACACTTGAAGGTCATGGCCAGACCAAGATCCATGTCATCAATGATCTTGACAGTGTTGTCCGGAAAATGCAAAGGATGCTTGCGAAGAAAAGGCAGGTCCAGGTATGATTGAGGAGCAAGGCCATGCCCACGAACCACACTGGCATAGATATCCTGCTGCATGCGAGTACGAAACCGACGGTCTTCAGCATCAGCAACCATCCCGAATTGATTGATATCACGCCGGAAATCGAGATAAGGACCCGTCCCCATGGTCTTGAAGTTGTGAACATGACGGTTTCCACAGACAGGCATATCCATGGAGATGGGACGACCATTAGTCACGGGCAGAGGCTCTCCCCGGACTGGAGGCACAGGTGCCTCCGGGACCCGTCGTGTCCCCGGCTTAAACTGACCAACAGGACGCCTGGGAACAAAGTCTTCATCTTCTTCCACATTGTAATCCTCATCATCCGGATCAGAGTCAGGGGATGGCCGTGACTTGCGGTTGCGACTAGGGCCAGTAGAGCACTTCTTAGAGGTCATCTTCTTCTTCTTAGGGCGGACATTCTCCTCGGAATCGGTGGAGCCCTGTCGACGAGCGCCTGAAAGTAGCGGGACACCGATGAGAGTAAGGTGAAGGTAGCCATAGAAACACACATAAATAACGGTGGGAAAATGGTGACAATTTGTCCATAAGTGTGCTTAGGGCAAAATGTCAACATGACCAAAGTATATGTGCATGACAAATGACATAGAGAGGAATGATAGTGGAAGCATGTGAGGAGGTGCAAGACGAGCCATGGCAGAAACATGAAGCCCAATATACACGTATGGAGGCATATACCAAGGCATAACAAGGATGTGAAAGAAATAGACAGGGGCACAGAAGAGCATACCATGGGAGAGAGCTCCCTCGGCAGGACCCGGGCCAGCATTCTTGGTCCGAGCCATCATGGAGCAATGGGGAGGACCGGCACCAAGATAGCCTCCTTCCGAACGACCCGGGCCACCAACTCACCAATGGAGACGGTGAGGAGGTAGATCGGGGGGGAGGAGGATGTGGAGCGAGGAGATCGGGGGCCGGGGGGACGAGGGAGGACGGGGCGGGGGCGGAGGACCGACGGCGGCTCCGGCGGCTGAGCGGGCTGGGGAGGGTCGAGTGGGGAATTTGGGGAAGAACTGCCCCAACCCCCACTGGATTCAGGTTATATACGACTCGGTGGGCTGGACATCCGGGGCAAGTCCCGGACATACGGGGTAGAGACCCGCCGATTCGAGGCATTTTGGTGAGCAAGGGGGTTGGATATCCGGCGGGACTAGCTGGATATCCGGGGCCTGAGACTGGGCAGGAACCGAGACCCGCCGGATGTCCGGCGCATACGCCGAATGTCCGGCGCCTGTGGTTGACATTTAGGGCTCTCTGGATACGAGCAGCCCGAAAATCCGGCGATAGGGCCGGATGTCCGGCGCCTGGGGTTGTAGTTCAGAGGAAGAAAAACATAGGGAGGCCTATATGATGAAGATTCCGCCAAGGAGATTTATACGTGAGATACATACATATGAATTCACATGACACAAAGTAATGAGGACAATCCCTACTCCGCAAGATGATAATGATCAATGTTACCATGTGTGAGCATAAGTGAATTGGCACCGCAAAGATTTGAACCTTGGGCCCAAGAACACTACTCCATCATTTAAAGTACCAAGTCACATAAAATGAGCAAAGTAACTTTGAGAGTGTTTGGTTTATTTATGCATCATATAGGGTGAGAGAACTCATGAGTTGAATGTCTCCCCCTAAATACATGCCTACACCTAGACAAGACATGAAGTAAATGTATGCAGGTGTGCAGAAATTTCACATAACGTTATCAAGCTCCAAGATACCAAGTTCACGCCTAAGTTGACAGAACCTAGCTTCATCCAGCGGTTTGGTGAAGATGTCAGCAAGTTGCACGTCTGTGCCAACATGAGCAAGAGCAATGTCACCCTTTTGCACATGGTCTCGTAAGAAATGATACCGAATGTCAATGTGCTTGGTGCGAGGGTGATCAACAGGGTTTTCAGCAAGCTTGATGGCACTTTCATTGTCGCATCGTAGAGGCACATGTCTGTAGGTTATACCATAATCCTTCAAAGTTTGCCTCATCCATAGCAATTGTGTTGCACAACTTGCAGTTGCAATATATTCGGCTTCAGCGGTGGATAGAGAGACACAATTCTGCTTCTTCGAGGACCAACTTACTGATACGTCTCCATCGTATCTATAATTTTTGATTGTTTCATGCCAATATTCTACAACTTTCATATACTTTTGGCAACTTTTTATACTATTTTTGGGACTAACATATTGATCCAGTGCCTAGTGCCAGTTCCTGTTTGTTGCATGTTTTTTGTTTCGCAGAAAATCCATATCAAACGAAGTCCAAACGGGATAAAAACTTACGAAGATTTTTTTTGGAATATATGTGAATTTTGGGAAGTGGAATCAACAGAAGGCGGTGCCTGAGGGGCCCACAAGCCATAGGGGCACACCCTGGGGGGTAGGGCGCGTCAGGGTGGCTTGTGGTCACCCCGTAAGGCGGTTGGGGCCCTTCTTTTGCCGTAAGAAATCTAATATCCGGATAAAAATCGTGTTAAAATTTCAGCCCAATTGGAGTTACGGATCTCTGGGAATATAAGAAACGGTGAAAGGCCAGAATCGAGAAGGCAGAAACATAAGGAAACAGAGAGAGAGATCCAATCTCGGAGGGGCTCCCGCCCCTCCGCCGCCATGGAAGCCAAGGACCAGAGGGGAACCCTCCTCCCATATAGGGGGGAGGCCAAGGAAGAACAAGAAGGAGGGGGCTCTCTCCCCCTCTCTCCCGGTGGCACCGGAACGCCGCCGGGGCCATCATCGTGACGGCGATCTACATCAACAACTTCGCCGCCGTCATCACCAACTCTCTCCCCCTCTATGCAGCGGTGTAACACCCCTTCTCTCCGCTATAATCTCTACTTAAACATGGTGCTCAATGCTATATATTATTTCCCAATGATGTATGACTATCCTATGATGTTTGAGTAGATCAGTTTTGTCCTATGGGTTGATTGATGATCATGATTGGTTTGAGTTGCATGTTTTATTATTGGTGCTGTCCTATGGTGCTCTCCGTGTCGCGCAAGCGTGAGGGATCCCCGCTGTAGGGTTTGCAATATGTTCATGATTCGCTTATGGTGGGTGGCGTGAGTGACAGAAGCACAGACCCGAGTAAGTAGGTTGTTTGCGTATGGGAATAAAGAGAACTTGATACCTTATAATGCTATGGTTGGGTTTTACCTTAATGATCTTTAGTAGTTGCGGATACTTGCTAGAGTTCCAATCATAAGTGCATATGATCCAAGTAGAGAAAGTATGTTAGCTTATGCCTCTCCCTCATATAAAATTGCAATAATGATTACCGGTCTAGTTATCGATTGCCTAGGGACAAATAACTTTCTTGTGACAAAAAGCTCTCTACTAAGACTAACTTAGTTGTTTCTTCATCTAAACAGCCCCTAGATTTTATTTACGTGTTCTTTATTATCTTGCAAACCTATCCTATCACACCTACAAAGTACTTCTAGTTTCATACTTGTTCTAGGTAAAGCGAACGTTAAGCGTGCATAGAGTTGTATCGGTGGTCGATAGAACTTGAGGGAATATTTGTTCTACCTTTAGCTCCTCGTTGGGTTCGACACTCTTACTTATCGAAAGAGGCTATAACTGATCCCCTATACTTGTGGGTTATCACTTACCAAGGAGCGTCCAAGAAACTGGCATGCCCCGGAGGTGGATTTTCTTCCCACTTTGTCTCCATCCCAATCCGCATTCGTGTACCCAATGAGATCAAACTTGGCATCCTTGGGGTACCATAGGCCCAACTTTGGGGTGTGAACAAGGTATCTAAGAATATGCTTAACCGCCTTATGATGACTTTCCCTAGGGGTAGCTTGAAATCTTGCACAAATGCCTACACTTAACATGATGTCTGGTCTAGATGCACAAAGGTAAAGCAATGAACCAATCATAGAGCGGTAAATAGATGGGTCAAACAGGATACCGTTTGTGTCTTCGTCAAGAAAAAATTTGGTTGCCATGTGTGTCTTTGCTGGGCTGGCATCTGTCATTCCAAACTTTGCAAGAATGTCCTTGAGATAGTTGGTTTGGGATAAGAAGATTCCTTCTTGAAATTGTTGAATTTGAAAATCAAGAAAGAACTTCAAGTCCGCATTGAGTGACATCTCAAAGGTCTTGGTCATGGATTCCACAAATTTCTTGCATAAATGAATGTTAGGAGAACCAAAAATGATATCATCTACGTAAATTTGGCATAAGATCAAATCACCCTTTTCCCTTTTTTGTAAAAAGGGTAGGGTCAATCACCCCTCTCACAAAACCATCATCGAGTAAAAACTTCTTAAGATGATCATACCAAGCACGAGATGCTTGTTTGAGGCCATACAAGGCCTTGTGAAGTTTGTACACATAGTCTTTGTGATAGGGGTCAACGAAGCCGGGTGGTTGTGCTACATAAACCTCTTCTTGTAGAGGACCATTTAGAAATGCACTCTTCACATCCATTTGATGTAAAGTAAAACCATTGAAAGCAGCATAAGCAAGATACGAATTGATTCAAGACGGGCAACGGGAGCAAAGGTCTCATCAAAGTCCAAACCTTCAACTGTGAGTACCCTTGTGCCACTAACCTTGCCTTGTTTCTGATGATTATACCATGCTCATCTTGCTTGTTCTTGAAAATCCATTTTGTTCCAATAACATTGTGTTCCTTAGTTGGCCTTTTGACTAAAGACCATACTTTGTTGCGCTCGTAGCTGTTCAACTCTTCTTGCATTGCAACAAGCCAGTCGTTGTCCATCAAGGCATCTTGCACCTTGTGTGTCACAACACTAGAGACAAATGAAAAGTGAGCACAAAAGTTGGTTAATTGTTTATGAGTGACTCTACCTTCCGATATGCCGGTGTGAATTTGCTTGACATCAAGAAGACGGGCCACACGAGGCATGATGGAGGTTAGGGTTTCACGAGGTTCAATTTCATTTCCATCATCAACATCTTCAACATGTGAATCGATAGGGGGTTGTGGAAGATCTTGTTCTTGTTCTTCATGCATCATTTGTTGAGATTCACCATCACTAGAAGATTTGTCATCATTGACATGTGCGTGTTCTAGCTCTTGTTCTGGGTGATGAACTTGGTCTTGTTCTTGTGCTTGATGGTGTTGTATGTTCCGTATAGGACCTAATTCTTGTTCTTGGATTATGAACTCCTCTTGAGGAATGGGTTCTTGTTGTGATGTTGGTGTAGTAGTAGTTTGAGCATGAGTGGTGCTTGTGTCCTCATTTGCACCTTCACAAGGAACATGTTCCATTGGAAGGAGAGCACCTACACCCATGGTCAAGATATCTTGAGAAGGATCTTCATCACCTGCATCACTTAGATCAACTTGTTCCCCATGGGAGCCATTAAATTCATCAAACACCACGTCACAAGTTTCTACAACACATCCGGTGGATTTGTTGTAGACCCTATAGGCATGGGAGTTTGATCCATAACCAACAAATATTCCTTCAGTTGTTTTAGATTGGAATTTTCCTAACCGTTCTCTCTTGTTGAGAATGAAGCATTTGCAACCAAAGACCCGGAAATATTTGACATTTGGTTTGTTTCCGGTTATGAGTTCATATGGGGTCTTGTCCAAGATCTTGCGAAGAAATAGACGATTTGATGCATGACATGATGTGTTGACAGCCTCTGCCCAAAAGCTATGAGGTGATTTGTACTCATCCAACATGGATCTTGTCATTTCCACAAGAGTTCGGTTCTTCCTCTCGGCTACCCCATTTTGTTGTGGGGTATATGGTGCAGAGTATTGATGCTCAATTCCTTCATCACTAAGAAACTCTTCCAAGGTGTAGTTCTTGAACTCGGAGCCATTGTCACTTCTTATTGCCAAGATTTCTTTGTCAAACTTGCGTTGAGCTTGCTTGGCAAAATCAATGAAGGTGATTTTTGTCTCATCCTTGGACTTGAGAAAGAACACCCATGTGTATCTTGAGTAATCATCAACAATAACGAAGCCATACTTCTTCCCACCAAGACTGTCCCATGAAGGAGGCCCAAATAGATCCACGTGAAGGAGCTCCAAAGGTCTTGAAGTTGATACTATGTTCTTGGGGGGGTGCTTTGATTGATGTTGCTTCCCTGCTATGCATGCACTACACACACGATCTTTCTCAAAAGATACATTGGTTAGTCCAAGGATGTGTTCACCCTTTAAGAGATCTTGAATATTTCTCATGCCGACATGGGCTAGCCGGCGATGCCATAGCCATCCCTTGTCGGCCTTGGTCATGAGGCAAGTTGCATGGAATGTGCTCTCTTTCAAGAAATCAACCGTGTAAAGGTTGCCATCCAACTCCCCCACAAAGGCAACTTCAAGAGTATCTCTCTTAAAGACTTTCACATCCGTTAGTCCAAATAGTGTATCATAACCTACAGAAGCCAATTGATGAACAGAAAGCAAATGGTATTTTAGGGATTGAACAAGCATGACATTTGTAAGTGACATGTCATTAGTGATAGCCACCTTGCCCAAACCAAGTACCTGTCCTTTAGATCCTCCACCAAAGACAATGCTCATAAATGGTTGAATGGCTTCCATGAAGTCCATGAGCAGTGTTCCATCTCCGGTCATATGATTTGAGCAACCGCTATCAATCACCCATTTGACTCTACCGGAGACACCAACCTACACACAAATCAAGTCTTGGTTAGAGGCACCCATTTTACAATGGGACCTCTCAAGTTAGTGACAAGGGTCTTAGGAACCCAAATTGCATAAAACCGAAAAGCATTTCTAGGACCAACAAATTGAGCATAGACATCTCCATCTTTTCGCTTACGAAGCACTTATGATGGAGGCATAAATTCTTTTGGCTTGTTAAAAGTAGGCTTGCCCCTAGTGGCCTTCCTACTCACAGCCTTGTTAACCTTACCCTTTCCTTTCTCCTTGTGCCCTTCTCGCACAAATGTCTCCTTGAGGGGAGTTGTGGACTTATGAGTTGCTACCTTATTCTTGCTTGTGCTTGGATCAAATCCAAGCCCTTCCTTGGCCACAACCTCCTTGTGTTGGCTCAGTACTTCATTGAGGTTCTTTTGTCCTTGGGCACATGGCATGAGACCTTTTTCAATTTGAGCCTTTAACACCCGATTCTCCTCAAGTAAGCTAGCTAGGTCACCACCGGGGTTAGTAGCATAAGCATCAACATTTATAATAGGAGAGGAATAGGCTTTTCCAAGTGTGTTAAGATAAGTGAGCTTGAGTTCATTGAACTTCTTAGTAAGAAGATTTAGCTCATCTTCCTTTGTCTTGAGAGACGAATGTAAGAGCTCACAATCTTTAGTGTGCTTATCAATGTTTGCACCTATTTTTAAGTACAATTCATCATTACGTGCTTCCTCATATAGGACTTTCTGCTCAAGGATTTCACATTTTTCCTTTTCCTCTGTAACAAGGGTTTCGAGTTCCTTGATGGAGATGGTGTGCTTACTCACCATCTCCATAAGCATACGAAACATAACGAGCTTCTTTCCTTTGAGAGAGCACATAACTTTATCCATTTTAGCAAACATGGCATCACTTATTTCATGTTCATGATCATGATCCTCAGCATCAAGATATTCATCACTAGGTGTGGTAGGAATAAATAGAGGAGGGTTTGGACGTGTAGATACCTTCACCTTGTCAGGAGAGGTTTGTCCCTCATCATTATCTACTGTGGCCTTTGCCATGAGACATTTGTGTGCGTTGCCCTCATAGTCTTTCATATAGTTGTATGTGACAACATCACCAGTCTTGTTTACGAGTCTCAATGTGGTTTGAGTGTCTTGGGCTACACCTGAAACACCTCTAACATCATCGGGGTCGGACTCGTCTTGGGCAACCATAGCCTTCCCATCTTTCTTCTTGAACTTGGAGTTCAGTGGGTTGGGCAACTTCTTCTTCACAAATGTCTTCGGAAATCTTGGCTTGTCTTCTCTCTTTTCATAGGGACACTCATTTGAGAAGTGGTTGGTTTCTTCACAATTGAGCAAATCCTAACTTTCTTCTTTTGGAATCTTCCCTTGAATTTTCCCGCACTGAACTTCTTCACAAAGAGAGCCATGTCTTCATATGAGGGACCCTCATCCGAGTCAACTTCATGGCCTTCTTCTTCACCATCTTCTTCTTCTTCTTCTTCACTTACATCATCATCCATTACGTGCTTGGCCTTCAAGGCTAGTTTTGTCTTGGGTGATGAGGAACCATGCATGGCAAGATGTCTTGTAGCATTTGCCTTTGATTCTTCAAACAGTTGGAAGGTTGAAATGACATCATCGGGAGACATGTCCTTGAATCCATGTTCTCTTCTTATGTCCCACACCATTTGATGATGATATGGAGCAAGGGCATTTAGCAATTTGTCCACAAGAAAACGCTTGGTCAAGTTGAATCCATCTTGGCTCTTGTCACAATCATATGATTCAATATCAGCGGCAAGTGTCATCAATCTCTCATGAAGTTGCTTGGGGTCTTCACCTTTTTCCATGCAAAAATATTGTAATGCCCCTTTGGCAATCTCATATTGTGCAAGACGAAGGGAGAAGGTTCCCGTCTTGGCCACCACAAGGCTATCCCATAGGTCTTTTGCATTTGTGAGGTGAATGGAGGGCCTTTTCTGCTTGTCAGACATGCCCTTTCTTATGAGCATGATTGCGGTGTCATTGAGGTGTTTGTCATATTCTTCACCTGGTGTGAGATCCTTGGGATTCACCGGGTTGTAACCTTTCTCCATGATCTCCAGCATTTCATCGTTGACAAACCTAAGGTGATTCTGCATTCCAACCCTCCACAAAGAAAAATCGGCAGTGTTATCAAGTAAAGGGGGGTTTCCCGCAGCATTATACCTAGGTTTCTCAACTCTAGATTTTGCATACAACCATGGAACACCGGTGTGGTCACCAGTTTGAGATTGTTGGCCCAAATTTGGAAGAGATGCTTTTGGTTGCTTTATCACACCCCTGGGTTTTCCAGTGGTGGAGTTCTTGCAGCTAATGCATCCAACCTCATTTTGACCAAGGCCTCAATAGAAGCATCATGCTCCTCCTTTTGCTTAGCGAGGGCCCTTTCAAGATCCTCAGCGGTGAAAGATCTACGCTCATCCAAAGAGGATGTCCCTTTCTCGATAAGGAGTGCAACTAAAGGATCCCCATCATTATCCATCTCGCTCTAGGGCGGTTAAGCCACAAGATTAGAGCACGAGGCTCTGATACCAATTGAAAGGATCGAGATGGACCTAGAGGGGGGGTGAATAGGTACAATTACAAATTTTAATCGTTACTTAGCAATTTTAGGCAATAAAGCGGAATATGAAAGCGGGCCTAACAATTGCAGTGATGATAGTTATGCTATGTGTACGAAGCAAAACAACAAGTAAGAGATTAAGCAAGCACAAGTAATACAACAAAGACAAATAACCACAAGTAGGAAGTTAGGGTTAGGGATAACCGCAACTCCGAGAGACGAGGATGTATGTCGATGTTCACTTCCTTGGAGGGAAGCTACGTCACTATTTAGAGAGGTGGGTGTTACCACGAAGGCACACCAACGCCATGAAGGCTCACCCTATTCTCTCCTTGAGACAACACCACGAAGGCGTTTCTCAACCACTAGTGGTAGACCTTGGGGTGGTCTCCAAAACCCTCACAAACTTTCCGGGGGAGATCACAATGGTTGATTCCTCACCGAAGAACTCCTACCGCCTAGGAGTCTCCAACCTCCAAGAGTAACAAGAACGATGGGGAAAAGCTCAAGACTTGCTCAAATCACAAATTCCTTTGGTGGAGAGAAGGGGAAGGAGTGGATCTATCACTTGATTGGAGAACTTCTCACAAATACTCTCAAATGCTCTTGGGATCTTGGATTTGGTGTATGAGGATGTGAGAGAGAGAAATGTGTGTTCTAGGGTTAGATCAAAGTGAATGGTCAACCTCTCCATGAAGTGGTGAAGAGGTATTTATAGTGAGGGAGCAAATATGGCCGTTGTAGTGTAAGTGATAGAGTCTGGTCGGACATCCGGGCCAAGGGCCGGACATCCGGCATCTGAGAAGTGAGCACATGATACACAGAGCCAGAGAGGGAAAATAGGGGAGCCGGACATCCGGGGAAGCCCCGGACATCCAGCACACATGGGAGAGCCCGGACATCCGGCCTATGCCCGGACGTCCGGCATGCCACACTATCAGACCACCACGGTTCTGGTATTGAGTGGGTCGGAAATCCGGCAAGAGGCTCGGATATCCGGGGCCCGGACATCCGGCAGTGTGCCGGACATCCGGCGCATATTTGGTGTAAAATGATGCTCTCTGGATAGCAGAGATGCCAGATATCTGGGGCACTTCCCGGACATCCGACGACACAGTGAGCTCCCGGACATCCGGCACAGGGCCCGGACATCCGGCCATCACAGAGAAACAACAGCTAGGATTTGAGCATAGTGTAGTTTTTTTACCAAGGAAAAAGAGATTGTTTTGACTTGAGCAACTTCCGGACATCCGGCACAGTGCCCGGACATCCGGCCATCACAGAGAAACAACAGCTAGGATTTGAGCATAGTGTAGTTTTTGACCAAGGAAAAAGAGATTGTTTTGACTTGAGCAAGTCTTTTACTGACCCAAACGATCCCCTCTTAATAGTGCGGGATCCCTATACTCAAGAAGAAGAGAAAGCTAGATCCGTAAACCTTTTGGTTCCTTCCTTCTTGGCTCATAATCATTTCGTGCGTTTGTGATCCTCGCATATTTAGATTTGAGAGCTAATACCTGAGATTTACTTGACAAACATCATTAGTCCTCTACATGTACATTGTCATCAACATCAAAATATAATGTAAGGGCATGATTGCACTTTCAGTGTCATCCACGACTGGCGATACATTAAGTATCCAAGGTAAGCACCCGAACAATACCTTTCCCCAGTCAATACTGAACAAAGAGTCCACTCGTTGGTACCCGGCCGTCTTGATAAAACATCACATTAAACAAGTTTATATCCATGAGGGGACCCAACGATGACTCGTTGGTAACCGACCCTCATGATAAAACATCACATCTCACAAGTTTATATCCAAGAGGGGACTCAACGGTGTGCCTGGTGTCTGTGAAAACAGCCATAGTCGTCCATCCAGGCACGACCCCGTATCGAGAGTGACCGAGTCACTACGACCACTAGTAATGCGGTCTCTCTGCAAGTATTGAGCAAGGTAATCAATAAATCCCCTTCCCATATAGGGGTAGTGTGGTTGTGCATTTTTGTTTGGGACGATTAGCAAATCTTAAATCTCTCCGTTTTTTAAAACAACACACCCAACTTGCCTCGGTGTACCACTTCTTTATCAAGTGGTGACCTAGCTCAACATCTCCCAAGGGCATTAGTGGCACCCGTTGGGGTTTTCGAAAGTCTTTGTAAAATCACACTTTTTTCTTTCCAATGCAATGTCCCTTCCCCAATCGTGTAGCCAAACTTCTACAAGCACCTAACTACTTCCCACCAACACAACTCTAACAAGGATAGAGTTATGAATAATGCAAGTATCAACGGAATTATGCAATCAGAGGCAGGCCTCGGAGGTTTGTCGTCACAAAAGGATCATGCTTTTGATGCAAAAGTAAATACTATAATGGTATAAAAAGGGTTTCATCAACATGGTCAAAGGGCTGCTTACCTTGATTGGCTTGTTCTTCAAAGTCTTCAAGTGCTTCTCTTTCAACTCCTTCGTCGAAAACGTGATCTAACGTACGCAAAGTAAGGGACACAAATAAGGCAATAGCAAAACAGGAAAATAAAAGCACTCAGAAAAGTTTCAAACCATTTTTATTAAATACTAGGGTGAAAACTAAAAATACCATAATTCTTAGTTTTGGAGTTGGAGCTATAAAAACAGAGACATGGGGTTTTGAAGGCGGATTTAAATGCTCAATTTAGGATTTAAATTTGAACATCACTGAAAAGTGTGAGAATCATATATGAAAGTTGCACCATTAAATAGGTTGGATTTTTAGAAGAATATAAGAGTTGGAGTTATTTCATTTGGATAAATATTTGGACCTGTGAAATTTTGCAAAGTTTCTGGAAAAATAAAAAGAAAAGGGGCTACTGTGCATTCATACGTCCCCAACGTATATACTTTTCCAAACACCTTTGCTCTTGTTTTGGACTCTAATTTGCATGATTGGAATGAAACTAACCCGGGCGACGTTGTTTTCAGCAGAACTACCATTGTCTTGTTTTTGTGCAGAAATAGAAGTTCTCAGAATTGGACGAAACTTTTTTAAGATTTTTTCTGGAATATATAAAAAATACTGGAGCGAAGACCCACCAGAGGGGGGCCACCTGTTGGTGCCAAGCCAACACGGCGTTGAAAGCACATATGCTCCCTTTGGTGGTTTTGATAATTCATAACAACATACATTTTCTCTTGGACTAATAGTTCTATTTAGTTTATTTTAGGTTTAGTCCATAGAGAGGATTGGCTAAGGATTGTGTGGAGAACCTCACCAAGGAAAGGAAGGAATAGGATTGGCCAAGCTTCAAGCTTCAAGACTCTACATTTTACATTTTGTGAGAAATCACTGTTGAGTCCATAGGAAAGCCAATACTATTAAAAGGGGATGAGGTAAATATGATGATCTGGTTGCTCAAGTGCTTAAAGATCAGCCACCAAAAATACTCACCCGCTTTCCCACACAAATCTTCTGTCCAAAACCAAAAGTCAAAATTCGGTGACACCAACTTTCCCATTCGGATCCACCGTATTTTACACTAGACAGAAGCCAAACCAAACCCTAGCATCTCGGTACTACCAACATTCCATTCGGTGCAACCGAAAATAGTGACCAACTTCCTGGTAGATCATTTTCAAGAATCGGTACCACCAAGTTTTGAGAATTGGTCTCACCGAGATTTGGACCAACTTTCTGGTTAGCCATTTTCAAGAATCGGTACCACCGAGTTTTGAGAATCGGTCTCACCGAGTTTTGGACCAACTCTCTGGTTAGCCATTTTCAGGAATTGGTACCACCGAGTATTGAGAATCGGTCTCACCGAGTTTTGGTAACTGCCTAGGTCACCCATATTGGTACCACCGAGATTTATATATCGGTCTCACCGAAAACCCCAAAGTTGCCACATTTTGCACTAGTCGGTACCACCGAGTTTTTTTACTTCGGTGTCACCGAGTTGGGCAATAATGTTGTAACGGTTGGATTTTTGGAGATGCGTATATATACCCCTCCACCACCTCTCACTCGCAAGAGAAGAACTCAGAACATACACCCACTTGCCATATCTAATGTTTTGAGAGAGAACCACCTACCCTTGTGTTGAGGTCAAGATCATCCACTCCAACCATATGGATCTTGATTTCTAGCCTCCCCAAGTTGATTTCCATCCAATCAATCTCTTCTACCCTTGCCAAATCTGTGAGAGAGTGATTGAGTGTTGAGGAGACTATCTTTTGAAGCACAAGAGCAAGGAGTTCATCATACTACCACATCTATTACCTTTTGGAGGGTGGTGCCTCCTAGATTGGTTAGGTGTCGCTTGGGAGCCTCCTTCTTCGTGATTGTGGAGTTGAACCAAGAGAGTTTGTAAGGGCAAGGAGATCGCCTACTTCGTGAAGATCTACCCCGAGTAAGGCTAGTCCTTCGTGGACGTAGGCCATCATGGAATGGACGAGGTTGCTACTTCGTGGACCATTCATGGGTGGAGCCCTCCATGGATTCTCGTGACTGTTACCCTTCGTGGGTTGAAGTCTGCATAAACGTGGACGTACGATAGCACTACCTATTGAAACCACGGGAAAAATCTTCGTGTCATCTATTGCGTTTGATCTTCCTATCTCTACTCTCTTACATATGCTTGTCTTTACATTCTGCTGCCATACTTGTTGACTAGCATGTGTAGGGTGCACTAGACTTGTTAGTATTGCTAAAATCTGCTAACCAATTAACTTGGTAAAAGGTTAGGTTTTTAATTTGTCAAGTAGTCTATTCACCCCCCCTCTAGACATCCCTTCTAGTGATCCCACAATTGGTATCGGAGCATTGGTCTCCATAGCCTTGGTTTTATCACCATTGGAGGAAGATGGATGTGTCTAGTTTGGGGAGTTTTAGTTGTAGAGTGCCCATTCTCGATGGGGAGTACTATAGTAAATGGAAATATGAGATGCTTGAGTTATTCAATGAATTACATTTGAGCAAGTATGTTAAAAAAACCTATGTACCTCCTGTTGATCCTTTACATCCCACACACGAAGAGGAAATTGATATGCTTCGTAATCTTAGAACTGTTAATCTTATCATTAGAGGATTGCTTAGAATTGTGTTTGATCAAATGAAGAATTTTGAATGTGCTTATACTTTGTGGAATGATTTGGAGAAACGATATCCAAATTATTCATTGAGTAATCTTGATGAAATTCTTCATAACTCTATTGCTTTTCACAAAATGATGCCTAGTGATCCTAAGTTTGATGACTATCTATTTGAGCTTAGAGACCTCATGCGTGCTAAAGGAGATGTCATAACTATCAAGAACATCATTGTTGAAGCCATTCGCATTCATAATCTTGAACATTGTCATGATCACAACTCTAACGAATCTCTTGTTTCTTATGACGAGGATTTCCCACTTGATGATGACAATGTGGAACATGGCTACTATGATGAAGATGAGTTGTTCGACATCGAGTATGAGAAGACTATGAAGAATCTAAGTCTCATGGAAAACTTCAAGGATTACATGTCCGGAGGAAAAGAGTGGATTCTCGATAGTGGATGCACCGATCATATGACCGGAGATAGAGACATGTTTCAAGAGATCACACCGAACCATGGACCGTGAAGGTATGTGACTTTTGGAGACAACTCCAAGGGTAAGGTACTCGGTCTTGGTAAGGTGGCCATATCTCATAATAGTTCTATTCAAAATGTCATGCTTGTTGAATCCCTTGGCTACAATCTTCTTTTCATATCTAGACTTGCCGATTTCGGTTTCAATGTGCTACTTACCAAAGTAGATTTCCAAGTGTTTCGTCAAGACAATCATAACATGGTCTTTACCAGTTTCTGTAGAGGTGATCAATACATTGTTGATTTCACTAAGAGATCCAAACCTCGTACTTGTCTTATTGCAAAATCTTCTAAAGGTTGGCTTTGGCATAGAAGACTAGGACATGTTGGTATACGTAATCTAGACAAGCTCATCAAAGGTGATCATATACTTGGTGTTAAAGATGCTATCTTTGACAAAGATAGACTTCGTAGTGCTTGTCAAGATGGAAAGCAAGTAGGTGGAAATCATCCCGTAAAGAATATCATGACTACTAGGAGACCACTCGAGTTGCTTCATATGGATCTTTTTGGTCCCAATGCTTACAAGAGCCTCGGTGGAAATTCCTTTGGTCTAGTTATAGTTGATGATTTCTTCCAGATTTACGTGGGTATTCTTTCTTGATGATAAGTCGTAGGTGCAAAAGATCTTCAAGAACTTCGCTCACAAGGATCAAAATCAGTTTGAAGTGAAGATCAAGAAAGTTCGGAGCGATAACGGATCGGAGTTCAAGAACATGAATGTGGATTCCTTTCTTGACGAAGAAGGGATTTCACATGAGTTCTCGGCTACGTACACACCTCAACAAAATGGAGTTATTGAGAGGAAGAACCGGACTCTCATAGAGATGGCTAGAACGATGCTCGACGAATACAAGATGCCAAGACACTTTTGGGCAGAAGCCATGAAACAGCTTGTCGTGCTACGAACCGACTCTATCTACACAAGCTTCTCTGTAAAAACGGCATACGAGCTACTAACCGGTAACAAGCCCCAAGTTGGATACTTTCGAGTATTCGGCTCCAAGTGTTACATTCTTGATAAGCATCGTCGTTCTAAATTTGCTCCTAAATCTCATGAAGGTTTCCTACTCGGTTACGGATCAAATTCTCACACTTCCCGTGTCTACAACAACTTCACTCCAAAAGTTGAAGAGACGGTAGATGTGAAGTTTGATGAATCTAATGTTCTCAAGTCGAACAATTGCCAAATGATGTAGGAGATAAGGAACCTGATATGTATCTGTCGTATCTACTTTTTCTCACACTTCTGCCCTTGTTTTGGACTCTAATTTGCATGATTTGAATGAAACTAACCCGGACTGACGCTGTTTTCAGCAGAACAACCATGGTGTTGTTTTTTGCAGAAATAAAAGTTCTCGGAACTGGATGAAACTTTTTGGAGATTTATTTTACAATAAATAAAAAATACTGGAGCCAAGAACCACCGGAGGGGGGCCCTGGCTGGGCATAAGACACCAGGGCGCGCCAGCCCCCCAAGCGCGCCCTGGTGGGTTGTGCCCACGTCAGGGCCCCACTAACCCTAATTCCGATGCTATAAAATCCTATTTTCGGAGAAAAAAATCAGAGAGAAAGTTTCATCGCATTTTACGATACGGAGCCGCCACCCCTACCTCCTGTTCTTCCTCGGGAGGCCAGATCTGGAGCTCATTTGGGGCTCCGGAGAAGGGAATCTTTGGTCATCGTCATCATCAACCCTTCTCCATTGCCAATTCCATGATGCTCCCCACCTAGAGTGAGTAATTCCTTAATAGGCTTGCTGGTCAGTGAGGAGGTGGATGAGATTCATCATGTAATCGAGTTAGTTTTGTTAGGGCTTGATCCCTAGTATCCACTATGTTCTGAGATTGATGTTGCTATGACTTTGCCATGCTTAATGCTTGTCAGTAGGGCCCGAGTGCCATGATTTCAGATCTGAACCGTTTATGTTTTCACCATTATATCTATGTTCTTGATCCGATCTTGCTAGTCATATGCACCTATTACGTGTTATGATCCGTAAACTCCGGAGTGACAATAGTCGGGATACTTTCCGGTGATGACCATAGTTTGAGGAGTTCATGTATTCACCGTGTGTTAATGCTTTGTTCCGGTTCTCTATTAAAAGGAGGCCTTAATATCCCTTAGTTTCCTTATGGACCCCGCTACCAAGGGAGGGTTGGACAAAAGATGTCATGCAAGTTCTTTTCCATAAGCACGTATGACTATTTACGGAATACATGCCTACATTACATTTATGAACTGGAGCTAGTTTTGTATCGCCCTAGGTTATGACTGTTATATGATGAATATCATCCAACGAGTTCACTAATCTAGTGCCTACGAGTTTTCCACATATTGTTCTTGCTAAGTTACTATTGCTACTACTACTGTTACACTTGCTACGAAACTATTGCTATCACTGCTACCGTTACTGTTACTGTTGCTACTGCTATCAAAACTATCATACTACTATGCTACTAATCACTGTGCTGCAGATATTTAATCTACAGGTGTGGTTGAATTGACACCTCAACTGCTAATACTCTCAAATATTCTTTGGCTCCCCTTGTTTCAAATCTATAAATTTGGGTTGAATACTCTACCCTCGAAAACTGTTGCGATCCCCTATACATGTGGGTTGTCAAGACCTTTTTCTGGCGCCGTTGCCGGGGAGCATAGCTATATTTCTTGAGTCACTTGGGATTTATATCAATTGATCACTATGAAGAATCTGAAGGATCCAAAAACCAAGATTTTTCCCTCTAAGACGAGGGGAGGTAAGAAACCGCCATCTAGCTCTGCACTTGATTCACCTTCTGTTATGAGTAAGCTTGCAACACCACCACATGCTAGTAATCCTGATATGTCGCCAGTTATTGATGATGCTACTTCTGCTATGAATGATGCTTATGATGATGATGCTAGTACCATGCTTGATGATAATGTGCCACTAGGTGAATTTCTTGATGAACAAATTGCTAGAGCTAAAGAGAATGAAATTACTGAAACTGATGAGATTGCTGAGACTGATGAAGCCTTTGAAACTAATGACTATGAAACACCTAGCTCTCCTAGATTTTAAATGCCTAAGATACCTGAAGGTTATGTTTTGGATGGAGACCTAGCAAGAGAAATCCTTTCTTGTAAGGATAGGGAAGATGTTAAGAAATAGCTATGCAAGTATAAGGAAAAAACTTTGAATGCTAGAATGAAATATGATCCTAAGTTTGCTACTTCACCTATCTTTGTTACCGATAAGGATTATGAATTCTCTGTCAACCCAGAGTTAATCACTTTGGTTGAATCTGATCCATTCCATGGCTATGAAACTGAAACTGTAGTGGCACACCTTACTAAGCTAAATGATATAGCCACCCTCTTTGCTCATGATGAGAAGATTCGCTACTACTATATCCTCAAATTATTTCCGTTCTCGTTAAAGGGTGATGCCATGACATGGTACAATACTCTTGCTCCTGGTTGTGTGCGTAGTCCCCAGAATATGATTTACTACTTCTCTGAAAAATATTTTCCTGCTCATAAGAAACAAGGTGCCTTACAGGAAATATTTAACTTTGTGCAAATTGAAGAAAAGAGTCTCCCACAAGCTTGGGGGAGGATTCTCCAATTGCTTAATGCTTTGCCTAATCACCCTCTTAAGAAAAATGAAATACTTGATATCTTCTATAATGGACTAACTGATGCTTCTAGGGACTTCCTAGATAGTTGTGCTGGTTGTGTTTTCCGGGAACGAACTGTTGAACAAGCTGAGGAATTATTGAATAACATATTGAAGAATTATGATGATTGGACTCTTCCTGAACCACCACTTAAACCCACTCCAAAGAAGAGGGGTATCTTATTTCTTAGTCCTGAAGATATACAAGAGGCAAAGAAATCTATGAAGGAAAAAGGTATTAAAGCCGAGGATGTGAAGAATTTACCACCTATTGAAGAAATACATGGCCTTGACACACCACCACCTCCACAGGTGGTATAGGTAAATTCTTTATTAAAGTTTGATGAAGGTGATATCCCTTACAATAAACATCCTAGTCAATGCTTATATGAGTTTGATAACTATATTATGAAACAAGATCACTTCAATGCACATGTTTTGAAACAATTGAAATATAACTCTGATATGATTGCTCGCTTGAGTGACTTCCTATTTAGAATCAATAATGATGTTAGAGGTGTAGGAAAGCATGCCTCTATGGTTCAAACCTAGCTAGAACAAGTTGCTAAGTCTCAAAAGAATTGCTTGATGAAATGAATAATAATATGAATGATTTTGATGCTAGAGTAGTAACCAGAGGAGGTAGAATGACCCAAGAACCTATTTATCCTGAAGGTCATCCTAAAAGAATTGAACAAGACTCTCAAAGGAATAATACTGATGCACCTAGTCCTTCTAAGAAGAAAAAGAAAAAGAAAAATGATAGGACTCTGCATACCTCTAGTGAACCTGAGATACAAAAACCTCCTGATAATAATGATGTCTCTATTTCTGATGCTGAAACTCAATCTGCTAATGAACATTCACCTAGTGATAATGAAAATGATAATGATGATGTTCGTGAGGATACTCAACTAAACAATGATAAAGAACCAGATAATGATGTTGAAGTAGAGCCTGCTGTTGATCTTGATAACCCACAACCTAAAAATAAACGTTATGATAAAAGATACTTTGTGGCTAGAATACATGGTAAAGAAAGAGAGCCATGGGTTCAGAAACCCATGCCCTTTCCACCTAAGCCATCTAAGAAAAAAGATGATGAAGAATTTGAACGCTTTGCTGAAATGATTAGGCCAGTCTTTTTGCGTACCCGCTTAACTGATATCTTAAAGATGGCCCCTTATGCAAAATACATGAAAGACATCATCACTAATAAAAGAAAGATACCTGAAGCTGAAATCTCCACCATGCTTGCTAATTATTCTTTTAAGGATGGAGTACCCAAAAAACTTGGAGATCCGGGAATACCAACTATACCTTGCTCCATTAAAAGAAATTATGTCAAAACTGCTTTGTGTGATTTAGGAGCTGGTGTTAGTGTTATGCCTTTCTCCTTATATAAAAGACTTGATTTGAATAAACTCACACCTACTGAAATATCATTGAAAATGGATGACAAATCAACTGCCATACCTATCGGTATTTGTGAGGACGTGCCCGTTGTTGTTGCAAATGTTACTATCTTAACAGACTTTGTTATTCTTGAGATGCCCGAAGACGACAACATGTCGATTATCCTTGGTAGACCCTTTTTGAATACTGCAGGGGCTGTTATTGATTGCAATAAAAGCAAAGTCTCTTTTCATATCAATGGTAATGAGCATACGGTGCACTTTCCGAAGAAACAATTCCAAGTGAATGGTATAAATGTTATTGAAGAATCTCCGACAATCACTATTGGAAGTTTTCAACTACCTCTACCTACTGCCAAAAAGAAATATGACATACTTATTGTTGGGGATATGCACATCCCCAATGAGGTAACTTAGTGTTTTACGAAAGTTCTTCGGTTTCATGCTAATCGGAAGTGGTTGTTAATAAGACTTGATCAACCTTATTAATGTATCATTTCTGAGAGGTATGAAGTTGATGAACCTAGTAGGCATGACTCTCTGCTATCACCTTTTATTTTCTGTTTTACTTAGTCAAATAAAATAAAATGTCATGTTTGTCCCATTTTCTGTTTTCTCCGTGCAATAAAAAAAATGACCCGAAAATAAAAGTTCTCAGAATGTCCTGATTTTTTTTACGATTTTCTCTGAATATTTCTGAATTTCTAATGCAAATAACACCAGAGGGGGGGTGCACCTGGTGCCCACAAGACACCAGGGCGCGCCAGCAGCCCCAGGCACGCCCTGGTGGGTTGTGGTCCCCACGTGGGCCCCCTCACTTATCCCTTTAGCCCATGTCATCCCCTACCTCCAGAAAAATTCACCATAGCCCTCATTCCCGTGTTCTTGCTCTCAAACCCGCGGATTTCGATCTCTTTGCTCGAAGCTCCGTTTTCGAAACTGTTTGGAGGGATTGTTACTTGGTATGTGACTCCTCCATTGCTCCAATTAGTTTTTGATTTAGTGGGTTATTTTTAGAGTAATTTGCTACTCTTGATTCTGCTATAGATGAGCTTGCATGTTGAATTCTTAGAGTTATAAGTAGTTTGAATGCTTAATATGGTCTCTATGCATCCTTAGGAGTAGTTGCTATCAATTTCATGAAGTTTTGTTAATAAAATTTTGTGTCCTAAAAATATTTCAGAAATTTGTTCGCAAATAAAAATGGAATTCTTTAGGAGTTCTTCGAGGAGGAGATCCTCGGAGGCCTCATCAAGTGGAAGCTTGGTCCGACAATCTTATGTTGAGCCAAGTGAAAGCTCGATGCGAGATGCCGCTACCAAATCATGTTTGTGGCCGTGTGACGAATTCATGGAAGGTGCAGGTATCAAGGAGGAATTCGAACAATTTATCCACAATGCAGAACTTGCTCCCTTCATCGCAGATAAGTGCCCTCAACATCTCGAACTCATGAAAACATTCACAAAGAAATTTAAATATTTTCCTCGTGAGTCTAGAGTTTCATTCAACCTTTATGACCGTCCCTTCACCATGCCTTTAGAAATGTTCAGTGAAGCATGCAAAATTCCATATTGGGGTTCCCTTGATGAACCACCAAAATATGAGTACGAGTCATTTTTGATTAATCTTTGCTACATTGCAGATAGGGGAGTGACACAAGGAAGAATAAAAAGCATCCATTTCTCATCAATACACTACTTCACACTCTTTAATGGCAAATGTATCGTAGGCAAACAAGATTGTAGCACACTGTGTGCTCCTGATTTGAGTCTCATACACACTGCCATAACTGGAAATAAATGTTATAATCTTGGAGCAATTGTTGCATGGAGATTGCAGCACAATGCTGCTAGTGGTAATTTTTATGGAGGAATTTATGCCTCCCGTGTAGCAGAGAAGCTAAATGTATCACCATGGCCTAACGACCCCATTTTACCTATTCAGTACTTAGACTTTGAGGCCATGAAGCATCATATGTTCCTTAAGGGCACAGCCACTAATTATACCTATAACTTGAGATTTAATAAAAAAAACGTTGTGCCGGTTACTTTGCCTGCTCCTGCTCTCTTTGCTTTTCACAGTAGGGGGAGATACTACGTTCTTGAGAGCGAGGCCCGCGTGTACAATGCGCAGGTTGAAGCTGCCAGGAGGGCTGAGGAGGCTGCACCAAGGATCTCGGTGGGCTATCACTCCGACTATTATCCAGGCTACGGATGGTGATTACCAAGCTAGGCCAAAAGCCTAAGCTTGGGGGAGTACGTATTTCCACCGACATTACATTCATGTTCACACAATTCATTCCAGTTGTCGGTGTTCATACTTTTTCATTATATTATCCATGCTAGATTTATTTTCTTGCTTTCTTCTTGCGTGTTTGAAAAACTTTGAGAAAACCCAAAAACATTTCCTACTTCTTTTCAGCTTTTCTTTCTATCTTAATTTAAGTGTAGCATCAAAAGAAAACCCAAAAAGATTTCTCGTTTTCTTCTGTTACTTGTTGGGAGCTCTCCCGTGTAAATAGTTTTTCTCATTTTTTCCCTCTTTAATTTGCTTTCTTCAGAAAAAACAAAAACTCCAAAAATATTTCAGTGTGTTTCTCTGAAATTCTTTCCCTTTTATTTGAGTCGTACCAAGGAGAAGACCACGATGAAAATGTCGAGTGGCTCTCATGAGCACTATTGTAATCTAACAAAGAGCCCATGTTACTTTGTCTTCTCCTCTTGAATAAAATGTTTGCAGATTCCAGCTTAGTCCACGGCACTCTTGCACTATTATTATTTTCTTATCATTTGGTCGTGCAAGTGAAAGGCAATAATGACGATATTTGATGAAGTGACTGTGGCGGAGAAAAGCGGGTATGAACTCAACTTGTTTTTGTTTTTGTAAATATGTTTAGCCTAGTATCCTTGATTTAGCATATTATGATCAAACATGTTTGCAATGACAATTAGAGATTATAGTTGCTCATGCCATGCTTAAGTAGCTAGGAGTGGATAATGATTTATCTTGGATGTCAACATGCATTAAAATGGTTGTGATGTGGTATGATGATATGGTATCCTCCTTTGAATGTTTCAAGTGGCTTGACTTGGCACATGTTCACGCATGTAGTTGAATCAAAACCAACATAGCCTTCATGATATTTATGCTCATGGTGTCCATATCCTACTCATGCTAGTATTCAATGTAGATTATTCGTAAGGCATGTTCACGACCGTTTTCACTCTCTAGCTGGTCGCTTCTCAATCTATTTGCTAGCCTTCGCCTATACTAAGCGGGAATACTGCCTGTGCATCAAAATCCTTAAACCAAAGTTATTCCAGATGAGTCCACTATATCTACCTATATGTGGTATTACCCTGCCGATCCAAGTAAATTTGCATGTGCCAGCTCTAAAAATTCAAATGAACATCTATTTTGTGTGCCTGGACCGCTCATGGAGCGACAGGGGGCGGTCAGTATCTTCCATGTTAAGCTTATTCACTCGTCCTTGCACGAGAGGGGCGGTAATAGGGATTCCCAATCCCGAAATCAAAAATTACAAATAATTAAACAAAACTCCCCCAGGAATGTTGTTGGTATGGACGGTACCCGTGGATTCGGCTAGCCGTGGAGTGTGATTGTTGGTGGAGGGGGAGTAAATCTTTACTTTTACCGCTTGGGAACCGCCGCTAATGTGTTTAGCATGGAAGATATTGATAACTCTTGGTCGTAACGTTGACAGGAAGGGTGTACCTCCCAAAATTATATCTATCTCTTATTTAAACCTTGAGCTCTGGCACCTCTGCAAATCCCTGCTTCCCTCTGTGAAGGGATTATCTATTTACTTTTATGTTGAGTCATCACCTTATCAAATAAGCGCCAGACCTGAGAGCACTATTCTCATCCTCATGCATTGTGTATAGTTAATGTTGGGTGCAGCATGACTGGATCTTTTCTACCATGAATTACAATGTTTGATCGTTGCTTGAACTTTGGAGGTGCTCTGCATTTATGTTTTGCGGTCTCAGAAAGGGCTAGCGAGATACCACTGTTGTCATATTATATCATGATTGTTTTGACAAAGTGTTGGCGATTCAGATATTTTATTATTGCTCGCTAGTTGCTTATGTCATTGATATGAGTTAATATAATTTCTAAGACTTATCGCTGGCATGGTTAGTTATAATCTTTGCTGAAAACCTGGGTGCTACTTAAGCATATATATGTAAACAAGAACAAAAGAGTTCGTAAAAGTTTTTCTTTATCACTTTCAGTTTGTCAACTGAATTGCTTGAGGACAAGCAATGTGTTAAACTTGGGGGAGTTGATACGTCTCCATCGTAGGCTTTTTCTCACACTTTTTGCCCTTGTTTTGGACTCTAATTTGCATGATTTGAATGAAACTAACCCGGACTGACGCTGTTTTCAGCAGTACTACCATGGTGTTGTTTTTGTGCAGAAATAAAAGTTCTCGGAACTGGACGAAACTTTTTGGAGATTTATTTTAGAATAAATAAAAAATACTGGAGCCAAGAACCACCGGAGGGGGAGCCCTGGCTGGGCACAAGACACCAGGGCGCGCCAGCCCCCCCAAGCGCGCCCTGGTGGGATGTGCCCACCTCGGGGCCCCACTGACCCTAATTCCGACGCTATAAAATCCTATTTTTGGAGAAAAAATCAGAGAGAAAGTTTCATCGCGTTTTACGATACGGAGCCGCCGCCACCTCCTGTTCTTCCTCGGGAGGCCAGATCTGGAGCCCGTTTGGGGCTTCGGAGAGGGGAATCTTTGGTCTTCGTCATCATCAACCCATCTCCATCGCCAATTCCATGATGCTCCCCACCGGGAGTGAGTAATTCCTTCGTAGGCTTGCTGGTCGGTGAGGAGTTGGATGAGATTCATCATGTAATCGAGTTAGTTTTGTTAGGGCTTGATCCCTAGTATCCACTATGTTCTGAGATTGATGTTGCTATGACTTTGCCATGCTTAATGCTTGTCACTAGGGCCTGAGTGCCATGATTTCAGATCTGAACCGTTTGTGTTTTCACCATTATATCTATGTTCTTTATCCGATCTTGCTAGTCATATGCACCTAATACGTGTTATGATCCGTAAACCCCGGAGTGACAATAGTCGGGATACTTTCCGGTGATGACCATAGTTTGAGGAGTTCATGTATTCACCGTGTGTTAATGCTTTGTTCTGGTTCTCTATTAAAAGGAGGCCTTAATATCCCTTAGTTTCTTTATGGACCCCGCTGCCACGGGAGGGTAGGACAAAAGATGTCATGCAAGTTCTTTTCCATAAGCACGTATGACTATTTACGGAATACATGCCTACATTACATTTATGAACTGGAGCTAGTTCTGTATCGCCCTAGGTTATGACTGTTATATGATGAATATCATCCAACGAGTTCACCGATCTAGTGCCTACGAGTTTTCCACATATTGTTCTTGCTAAGTTACTATTGCTACTACTACTGTTACACTTGCTACGAAACTATTGCTATCACTGCTACCGTTAATGTTACTGTTGCTACTGCTATCAAAACTATCGTACTACTATGCTACTGATCACTCTGCTGCAGATATTTAATCTCCAGGTGTGGTTGAATTGACAACTTAGCTGCTAATACTCTCAAATATTCTTTGGCTCCCCTTGTGTCGAATCTATAAATTTGGGTTGAATACTCTACCCTCGAAAACTGTTGCGATCCCCTATACCTGTGGGTTATCAGAACCTTCGGAAGCTATCCAAGACTTGTCCATCGGCAAGATTCGTCCCATGGAGGTGAAGGAAAGTACTTCATCGACCCAAGTGGAAGCCCCTACTTCGCATCAAGGCAAACCTCAACACGACATGGTGGCATCCACAAGCGGTACACGACAAGATGAAGAGGAGGAAGAAGTTCATCATGAAGATCCACCACAACCTCCTTCACCACCACCTCAAGGAGATGACACCTTAAACAACAACGAAGAAGAAGATGATGATGAGTAAGCTCCACCGTCCAATAAGCAAAAGCTACCTTCAGTTGGAGAAAGAGTGAACAAAAATAATCCTTTAGAGCAAATCTTCGGTGACATACAAACCGGGAGAATAACTCGCTATAAAACTCGATAGGCTAATTTTTGTGAGCACTACTCATTTATCTCTAGTATTGAGCCTTTGAAGGTAGAAGAAGCTCTTCAGGACCCGGATTGGGTGAATGCTATGCACGAATAACTACACAACTTCGAGAGGAACGAAGTGTGGACACTGGTGGAGAAGCCCAAGGACGAGCAAAACATCATTGGAACCAAATGGGTGTTTCGGAACAAACAAGACGAAGACGGTCAAGTCATACGCAACAAGGCGCGTCTTGTGGCTCAAGTCTACACCCAAGTCAAAGGTATGGACTACGGTGAGACATATGCCCCCGTTGCTAGACTTGAAGCTATCTGCATTCTTCTTGCTTATGCTAATCACCATGATATCATGCTTTACCAAATGGATATTAAAAGTGCATTTTTAAATGGTGAGATTGAAGAAGAGGTCTATGTTAAACAACCCCTGGTTTTGTAAACCCTAAGAAACCTAATCATGTCTACAAGCTTTGTAAAGCTCTCTATGGTCTTAAGCAAGCCCCACGAGCTTGGTACAAATGCTTAACGAAGTTTCTTATTGAAAAAGGTTTTGAAATTGGTAAAATTGACGCACCTTATTCACTAAGAGAGTTAATGGTGAATTATTTGTGTGCCAAATTTATGTGGATGATATTATCTTTGGATCTACTAACCCACAATTTAGTGAGAAATTTGGAAGGTTGATCTCCGAGAAGTATGAGATGTCCATGATGTGTGAGCTGAAATTTTTCCTTGGTTTGCAAATCAAGCAAACGAGAGAAGGAACTTTCATCTCTAAAACCAAGTATACCAAGGACTTGATCAAGAAGTTCAACATGCAAGAGTGTAAAGTTATGAAAACTCCTATGCCTACTAGTGGACATGTTGACCTCACCAAGGAGGACAAACCGGTTGATCAAAAGGTTTATTGATCAATGATTTGTTCATTGTTATATCTATGTGCCTCCCGCCCCGACATTATGCTTAGTGTGTGAATGTGTGATGACCCACAAGTATAGGGGATCAATCGTAGTCCTTTCGATAAGTAAGAGTGTCAAACCCAACGAGGAGCAGAAGGAACTGACAAGCGGTTTTCAGCAAGGTAATTTCTGCAAGCACTGAAATAGTTGGTAACATGTAGTTTGATAGCAAGATAATTTGTAACGAGCAAGTAACGATAACGGTAAATAAAATGTAGCAAGGTAGCCCAATCCTTTTGTGGCAAAGGACATACCAAAACGGTCTCTTATAATAAGCAAAGCGTTCTTGAGGGTACGCATACGGGAATTTCATCTAGTCACTTTCATCATGTTGGTTTGATTAGCGTTCGCTACTTTGATAATTTGATATGTGGGTGTACTGGTGCTTGGGTGCTGTTCTTACTTGAACAAACCTCCCACTTATGATTAATCCCCTCGCAAGCATCTGCAACTACGAGAAAAATATTAAGATAAAATCTAACCATAGCATTAAACATTTGGATCCAAATCAGCCCCTTACGAAATAGCGCATAAACTAGGGTTTAAGCTTCTGTCACTCTAGCAACCCATCATCTAATAACTACTCCACAATGCATTCCCTTAGGCCCAAAGATGGTGAAGTGCCATGTAGTCGACGTTCACATGACACCACTAAGGGAATCACAACATACATATCATCAAAATATCGAACACATATCAAATTCACATGATTACTTGCAACATGACTTCTCCCGTGGCATCAAGAACAAAGGTAACTACTCACAAATGATATTCATGCTCAAGATCAGAGGGGTATTAAATAGCATAATGGATCTGAACATATCATTAATCTTCCACCAAATAAACCATATAGTGATCAACTACAAGATGTAATCAACACTACTAGTCACCCACAGGTACCAATCTGAGGTTCCGATACAAAGATTGAACACAAGAGATGAACTAGGGTTTGAGAGGAGATGGTGCTGTTGAAGATGTTGAGGAAGATTGGCCACCCAAATATGAGAGGGTTGTTGGTGATGACGATGGCTTCGATTTCCCCCTCCGGGAGGGAAGTTCCCCCGGCGGAATCGCTCAGACGGAGGACAAAGTGCTCCTGCCCAAGTTCTGCCTTGAGACGGCGGTGTTCCGTCCCGAAAGTCCCCTCTTGATTTTTTCTAGGTCAAAAGACCTTAAGTAAGAGAAGATGGGCACCAGAGGTGGGCCGGGCTGGCTACAACCCACCAGGGCGCGCCTGGCGCTCCCTGGTGTCTTGTGGTCACCAGTTGGCCCCCTCCGGTAGTTATTTGCTCCAGTATTTTTTATATATTCCAAAATAATTCTCCGCGAAGTTCTCAGCTTATTTGGAGAAGTGCATAATAGGTGTCTCTGATATGCTTTTTCAGGTCCAGAATTCCAGCTGCCGGCATTCTCCCTCTTTGTCTAAACCTTGGATATTATAAGAGAAAAGGCATTAGAATTACTCCATAAAGCATTACTATGCATAAAAACATTATAAATAACAGTAGGAAATCATGATGCAAAATGGACGTATCAACTCCCCCAAGCTTAGACCTCGCTTGTCCTCAAGCGAAAGCCGATATCGAAAAACATGTCCACATGGTTTGAGAGAGAGGTGTCTATAAAAACAAAATACGGACATAGTAGCATCATGCTTATTATCATAGCAGCAAAAAACTTTGTCATAGGACTTTTTCATATAACTTTTATTATATAACTTCATCATATAACTTCTCATGAACAAGTAACAATTCATCACAACATAGAAGTATAAAGCATAAACCTTATTGAAAACCAACAAACTATGTTCTCAGTCAACTTTGCAACTACAATTCATCATATTTTCAGGAAGGGTCTCATGTCGGAGCCTTTTGGCAAGTCCACATACTCAACCATCATTTAATCTTCTATGATTGCTAACACTCACAGCATACCCATGAGCAAAAAGTTTCAACCGGACACATAGAAAGATAGGGGCTTATAGTTTCGCCTCCCAACGTATTCACCTCAAGGGTGATGTCAACAATAATAACTCATGCTCACTCATATCCAACTGGATATATGTGCCTAGATCTTTCCTCACCACATGATGCTTGCAAAAAGAAAAAGTAAAAATGAATAGGGAAGAATACTTTGACTCTTGCATAAAAGTAAATACATAAAAGTAAAAGATAGGCCCTTCGCAGAGGGAAACAGAGGTTGTCATGCGCTTTTTGGTTTGTATGCCAAATCCCTTAATGTAAAAGAACGTCACGTTATATTGCCCCTTATGATAGCAACCTTTATTATGCAGTCCATCGCTTTTATTACTTTGCTATCACAAGTTCGTACAACGCTCAATTTCTCTTACACTAATTGATCAAACACATTTAGAAGCAATTTTTATTGCCTTAGTGCACCGATGACAACTTACTTGAAGGATCTTACTCAATCCATAGGTAGGTATGGTGGACTCTCAAAACATGAGTTTGGGTTTAGGGTTTTTGGATGCACAAGTAGTATCTCTACTTAGTGCGGAATTTTTGGCTAGCAAAGTTATTGAGTAAGCACCACATGTTGAAGGATCTATGACAATATAACTTTTATGTGAATATGAACAAACATAAATCATTACGTTGTCTTCCTTGTCCAACGTCAACAATTTTGGCATATAATATTTAATGGGGGCTCACAATCATAAAAGATGTCCAAGATAGTGTATTTGCATGTGAATCTTCTCTTCCCTCATTAATTCTTTCATGAATTGCATCATTGACCAATGCCATGTTTGTCAATCTCCAATAAATTTTACCACTTATACGTTTCCTTATATGATGTCATTACTTACCATGATATTAGCATATGATCCTTTTCATTTATTTCCTTTTTATTTTGATTGCAACAAGAAAGTAAAGAAGCAAAAGCTCAAACTAAACTTTATTATATAACTCTCACTCGGTTACATAGATAGATAGATCATGAAACTAGGACTCGAAAATAGATTATACTAAACTTTTATTCAACTAGATCACGAAAGAGATAAGGATCGAACTAAAATAGGTAAAGGTGATACGATACCGGGGCATCTCCCCCGAGCTTGGCACAAACCAAGGGGAGTGCCCATACCCGTGTACTCAAGTCTCCTTTGGTGGTGAAGATGATGAAGGTGGTGGTGATGAAGTGTCACACTTTAGCCTCAATAGGTACTCCAATTTACAGATGACGCTCCGAAGGGTGATGATGTGCTCCTCTAGCAAAATATTTTCACGAGTGAGAAATTTATTCTGAACACGAACCACTTCGAAAGCCCTGAAAGCTTCAATTTCAGCGGGGGTAAGATGATTGTAATAAGGTCGAAGGATATCTTCTTCTTCCTCCTCTTCTGTTGGCATGGATTGCCCTCCTTCTTGATCTTGATCCCTCATAGCTTCCTTGCCCTTGTCTTCATTGTTGGCTTCTTTTGGCTCCTCTCTCTTTAGCTCCATCTTCATCAACCAAGCATCTTCTTCTACGTTATTGGAGGAGGGAGAAGACATGATGCCTGGCTTGATAGATCTGATAGGAAAACAGAACAAAACAAGAATAGGGGAT
Source organism: Elymus sibiricus (assembly GCA_039707655.1). Lineage (NCBI taxonomy): Eukaryota > Viridiplantae > Streptophyta > Magnoliopsida > Poales > Poaceae > Elymus > Elymus sibiricus. Next base: position 205,582,327 of record CM077675.1, read on the forward strand.
TTTTCTGTGATGCGGTGGTCAAAACAATCGGGGGTATATACAAAGATTTTTTTTATCTTGGGCAACAAGCATACGGAAGGAAAACAGAGTCGGGAAGGTGCGCGAGGGGGGCACAACCCACCAGGGCGCGTCAGGGAAGGCAAGCGCACCCTGGTGTATCGTGCTCACCTCGGTTGCTTTCCTGTTTATTTCTTATTTTCCTAATTTTTGTAATATTCCAAAACTAACAGAAAATATTTTTGTGGAATTTTCGGAGTCCGTTTACTTACCGTATCACGTACCTCCTCTTTTTCAGGATTCTGGAGTGTTCCGGAAGGTTTCTTTTATGTGTTCCTCCGGTGTCATGGTTTGGATAATATTGCTTTCAACATTAATAGGCGTACCTGAGATATAGTGTTTAATTCTTTGTCCATTGACCACCTTCGAGTTAGTACCTTTGGCATTATTAATCTTGATAGCTCCAGAACGATAAACCTCTTCGATAATATATGGTCCTTCCCATTTGGAAAGAAGCTTTCTTGCAAAAAATCTAAAACGAGAGTTGTAAAAAAGAACATATTCTCCAACTTTGAATTCCCGCTTTTGGATTCTTTTTTCATGCCATCTTTTAACCTTTTATTTGAACAGTTTGGCATTTTCATAAGCTTGGGTTCTCCATTCATCTAGTGAGCTAATATCAAATAACCTTTTTTCACCGGCAAGTTTGAAATCAAAATTGAGTTCTTTAATTGCCCAAAATGCTTTGTGTTCTAACTCTAGAGGCAAATGACAAGCTTTTCCATATACCATTTTGTATGGAGACATACCCATAGGATTTTTATAAGCTGTTCTATAGTCCCAAAGTGCATCATCTAGTTTCTTAGACCAATTCTTTCGGGACCTATTGACAGTTTTTTGTAATATTAATTTTATTTCTCTACTGCTAAGTTCAACTTGACCACTAGATTGAGGATGATAGGGTGATGCAATTCTATGGTTAACATCATATTTAGCAAGCATTTTACGGAAAGCACCATGAATAAAGTGTGAACCACCATTTGTCATTAAATATCTAGGGACTCCAAACCTCGAGAAAATAACTTCTTTAAGCATTTTAATGGAGGTGTTATGATCAACACTAGTAGTTGGAATAGCTTCTACCCACCTAGTAACATAATCAACAGCAACCAAAATATGAGTATACCCATTAGAGGAAGGAAAAGGTCCCATATAGTCAAAACCCCAAACATCAAATGGTTCAACAACAAGTGAATAATTCATAGGCATTTCCTGACACTTACCGATATTACCAATTCTTTGACATTCATCACAAGACAAGACAAACTTATGGGCATCCTTGAAGAGAGTAGGCCAATCAAAACCAGATTGCAATACCTTGTGAGCAGTTCTATCTCCCGCATGATGTCCTCCATAGGCTCCGGAATGACATTTCCGTAGGATTTTTTCCTATTCATGCTCAGGTACACAACGTCAAATAATACCATCTACCCCTTCTTTATAAAGATGTGGTCATCCCAAAAGTAATGTCTTAAATCATAGAAGAATTTTTTCTTTTGTTGGTATGTGAAACTAGGTGGTATATATTTAGCAACAATGTAGTTAGCATAATCAGCATACCAAGGAGTGTTTTGAGAAACATTTATTGCAGTTAACTGTTCATCAGGAAAACTATCATCAATAGGTAGTGGGTCATCAAGAATATTTTCTAACCTAGACAAATTATCAGCTATGGGGTTCTCAGCTCCTTTCCTATCAGTGATATGTAAATCAAATTCTTAAAGCAAGAGAACCCACCTAATGAGTCTAGGTTTAGCTTCTTTCTTTTCCGTAAGATATTTTATAGCAGCATGATCAGTGTGAACAATAACTTTGGAATCAACAATGTAAGATCTAAATTTATCACAAGCAAACACAACTGCTAAAAATTCTTTTTCAGTAGTAGCATACTTTCTTTGGGCACTGTCTGGAGTTTTGCTAGCATAATGGATAACATTTAATTTTTATCAACTCTTTGTCCTAGAACAGCACCAACAACATAATCACTAGCATCACACATAATTTCAAAAGGCAAGTTCCAATCAGTTGGTTGAACAATAGGTGCAGAAGTTAAGGCTTTCTTGAGTGTTTCAAAGGCTTCTACACAATCATCATCAAAAACAAATGGAATATCCTTTTGTAAAAGATTAGTAAGAGGCCTAGAAATTTTAGAGAAGTCTTTAATAAACCTCCTATAGAAACCAGCATGACCAAGGAAACTCCGAATACCTTTAATATCTTTAGGACATGGCATTTTCTCAATTGCATCAACTTTAGCTTTATCCACCTCAATACCTCGTTCAGATATTTTATGCCCCAAGACAATACCTTCATTAACCATAAAGTGGAACTTCTCCCAATTCAAGACGAGATTAGTTTGTTCACATCTCTACAAAACTCGATCAAGGTTGCTTAAGCAATCATCAAAAGAAGTTCCGTAAGCGGAAAAATCATCCATGAAAACCTCCACAATCTTTTCACAAAAATCAGAGAATATAGCAGTCATACATCTTTGAAAGGTAGTAGGTGCATTGCATAAACCAAAAGGCATACGTCTATAAGCATAGGTTCCAAAAGGACAAGTAAAGGGGTTTTTCTCTTGATCAGGTTGTGATACAGGTATTTGAGAGAAACCAGAATATCCATCCAGAAAACAAAAGTGTGTGTGCTTAGATAATCTTTCTAGCATTTGATCAATCAAAGGTAGAGGGTAATATTCTTTTCTAGTAGATTTATTTAATTTTCTAAAATCAATTACCATTCTATAGCCAGTGACAATTCTCTGTGGGATAAGTTCATTTTTATCATTAGGAACAACATTAATACCTCCCTTCTTAGGGACACAATGAACGTGACTTACTCATCTACTATCAGCTATGGGATAAATTATACCTACTTCCAGAAGATTTAATATTTTAGTTCTTACCACTTCTTTCATTTTAGGATTCAAACGTCGTTGGTGATCAACAACGGGTTTAGCATCAAGTTCCATATTGATCTTGTGCTGACATAGAGTGGGACTAATGCTAAGATCATCAAGAGTATATCCAATAGCAGATCGGTGCTTCCTCAGAATTTTTAATAATCTTTCTTCTTCATTTTCTGAAAGGTTAGCACTAATAATAACATGATATATCTTTTTCTCATCAAGATAAGCATACTTCAAAGTGTCAGGCAATTGTTTTAATTCAAACACAGGATCACCTTTAGGTGGAGGAGGACCTTGATACGTCTCCAACGTATCTATAATTTTTGATTGTTCCATGCTATTATATTATCTGTTTTGGATGTTTTATATGCATTAATATGCTATTTTATATTATTTTTGGGACTAACCTATTAATCTAGAGCCTAGTGCCAGTTTCTGTTTTTTCCTTGTTTTTGAGTATTGCAGATAAGGAATATTAAACGGAGTCCAAACGGAATAAAATCTTTGGAATAATTTTTCTTGGACCAGAAGCAACCCAACAAACTTGGAGATGAAGGCAGGGGACCTACCGTGTGGCGACAAGCCACAGGGGCGCGCCCTAGGGGGGGAGGGAGGGGCGCCCCCTGTCTTGTGGCCCCACGGCAGCTCTCCTAACCCTATTCTTCGGCCTATAAATTCCCAAATATTCCCTGGATACCAAAAAGAGCCACGAAAATACTTTTCCGCCGCCGGAAGCCTCTGTTCCCGTGAGATCCCATCTTGGAGCCTTTTCCGGTAATCTGCCGGAGGGGGATTCGATCACGGAGGGCATCTACATCAACTCCATTGCCCCTCCGATGATGCGTGAGTAGTCCACCACAGACCTTCGGGTCCATAGCTAGTAGCTAGATGGCTTCTTCTCTCTCTTTGCTCTTCAATACCATGTTCTTCATGATCTTCATGGAGATCTATCCGATGTAATACTCTTTTGCGGTGTGTTTGTCGAGATCCGATGAATTGTGGGTTTATGTTCAGATTATCTATGAATATTATTTGAATCTCCTCTGAATTCTTATATGCATGATTTCATATCTTTGCAAGTCTCTTCGAGTTATTGGTTTGGTTTGGCCAACTAGATTGGTCATTCTTGCAATGCGAGAAGTGCTTAGTTTTGGGTTCAATCTTGTGGTGTCCTCACCCAGTGACAAAGTAGGGGTAGCGAGGCACGTATTTGTATTGTTGCCATCGAGGATAAAAAGATGGGGTTTTCATCATATTGCTTGAGTTTATCCCTCTACATCATGTCATCTTACCTAATGTGTTACTCTGTTCTTCATGAACTTAATACTCTAGATGCAGGCAGGAGTCGGTCGATGTGTGGAGTAATAGTAGTAGATGCAGAATCGTTTCGGTCTACTTGACACGGACGTGATGCCTATATGCATAATCATTGCCTTGGATATCTTCATAATTATTAGCTTTTCTATCAATTGCTCGACAGTAATTTGTTCACCCACCGTATTATTTTCCTTCATGAGAGAAGCCTCTAGTGAAACCTATGGCCCCCGGGTCTATTTTCCACATTATATTTTCAGATCTATAAACCAAAAATACCAAAAATACTTTGCTGCAATCTTTTTACTTTTAGTTTACTTTTCGTTTTAGCAATCCTATCTATCTATCTCTATCTGATCTCATCCTTGCAAGTAACCGTGAAGGGATTGACAACCCCTTTATAGCGTTGGGTGCAAGTGTTTGATTATTTGTGTAGGTACATCTATTTGGGACTTGCTTGTATCTCCTACTGGATTGATACCTTGGTTCTCAACAACTAAGGGAAATACTTATTTACTTTGCCGCATCACCCTTTCCTCTTCAAGGGAAAACCAACGCATGCTCAAGAAGTAGCAGACCTCCTAGAGTTTCAATAGGCAAATTGTGTTTTAGGAGAGGTTGTTGTTCAAAGAAAATTTTATCTATTTCATTTCTTTCATGCAAGTGCATATCATTTTCATGGTCAAGCAAATATTGTTCTAGTGGATCGGTAGGAGGTACAGCAATAGTAGCAGGACCAATTATTTCATCCTTACTAGATAATTCTTTATTACGTGGTTGTCTACTAAACTTGGAAAAGTTAAACTCATGAGACACATCACCAAAACTAACACCGACAGATTGTTTTTCACAATCTATCTTAGCATTAACAGTGTTCAAGAAAGGTCTACCAAAGATAATGGGACAAAAGTCATCTTGTGGGGAACCAAGAACTAGAAAATCAGTAGGATATTTTCTTTTCCCACACACTTCATCATCTCTAACAATCCCAAGTGGTGTGATGGTGTCTCTATTAGCAAGTTTAATAGTAACATCAATGTCTTCTATTTCGGCGAGTGCTATATCATTCATAATTTCTTGGTATAAGGTAAAAGGAATAGCACTCACACTAGCACCCACATCACATAAACCATGATAGCAATGATCTCCTATTTTAACTGAGACAACATGCATGCCAACTACATGTCTATGTTTATCTTTTTCATCGGGTTTGGCAATTCTAGCAGCTTCATCACAGAACTAAATAACATGCCCATCAATATTTTCCACCAAGATAACTTTAACCATAGCAACACTAGGTTCTACATTAATTTGTTCAGAGGGCTTAGGTGCTTTAATATTACTTTTGTGAACCACAGTTGATACCTTAGCATGTTCCTTTATCCTAACAGGGAAAGGTGGTTTTTCAATATAAGCAGTAGGCACAACTGGATCAACATTGTAAACGATGGTTTCATGTTTAGCTTTTACCGGTTCTTTAATTTCTTCTTTAATAGGGGGATGATATTTAAACCACTTCTCCTTAGGGAGGTCAACATGAGTAGCAAATGATTCACAGAAAGAGGCTACTATCTCAGGGTCAAGTCCATATTTAGTGTTAAACTTGTGAAAAGCATCGATATTCATAAAAGATTTAACACAATCAAACTTAAGCTTAATACCTGACTCATTACCTTTGTCGAGTTCCCAATCTTCAGAGTTGCGTTTAATTCTTTCTAAGAGATCCCACCGGAATTCAATAGTCTTCTTCATAAAAGAACCGGTACAAGAAGTATCGAGCATGGATCGATCATTATGAGAATGTCGAGCATAAAAATTCTGAATAATAATTTCTCTCGAGAGCTCATGATTGGACATGAATATAACATTGAATTAAGCCTACCCCAAGCTAGAGCGATGCTTTCTCCTTCACGAGGCCAAAAATTATATATATAATTCCGATCACGATGAACTAGATGCATAGGATAAAACTTTTGGTGGAATTCTAATTTCAATCGATTCCAGTTCCATGATCCAATATCATCACATAGCCTATACCATGTCAATGCTTTTCCCTTCAAAGATAAAGGCAAAACCTTCTTCTTAACTTCATCTCCGGGTAAACCTGCAAGCTTAAATAGTCCACAAATTTCATCCACATGTATTAGGTGCATATCAGGATGTTCTGTTCCGTCAACTGCATAAGGATTAGCTAGCAGTTGTTCTATCATACCCGAAGGAATTTCATAACCAATATTTTCAGTAGGTGCAGTAGGTTGAGGGGTAACTAATTGTGGTTCCGTTCGAGGTGAAGATACCCCGAACAAACCCCTCAAAGGATTGTTTTCCATAGTAGCAAGTGACAATAAATTTCAGCATGTAGTATAAATTTTTCCTTACCGATTTCCACTTGCAGAAAAGAGCCTTGATGACCCACAAGTATAGGGGATCAATTGTAGTCCTTTCGATAAGTAAGAGTGTCGAACCCAATGAGGAGCAGAAGGAAATGACAAGCGGATTTCAGCAAGGTAATTTCTGCAAGCACTGAAATAGTTGGTAACAGGTAGTTTGATAGCAAGATAATTTGTAACGAGCAAGTAACGATAACGGTAAATAAAGTGAAGCAAGGTAGCCCAATCCTTTTGTGGCAAAGGACAGGCCAAAACAGTCTCTTGTAATAAGCAAAGCGTTCTTGAGGGTACACGGGAATTTCATCTAGTCACTTTCATCATGTTGGTTTGATTAGCGTTCGCTACTTTGATAATTTGATATGTGGGTGGACCAGTGCTTGGGTGCTGTTCTTACTTGAACAAACCTCCCACTTATGATTAACCCCCTCGCAAGCATCCGCAACTACGAGAAAAGTATTAAGATAAAATCTAACCATAGCATTAAACATTTGGATCCAAATCAACCCCTTACAAAATAGCGCATAAACTAGGGTTTAAGCTTCTGTCACTCTAGCAACCCATCATCTAATAACTGCCGTCGGATCATGTTGTGCTCAAATTGCTATGGATGACTCAAACTCTTAAGGATTATGGAATTCATGTGAGACATGTTCCATTGTTGTGTGACAATGAGAGTGCTATTAAGATTTCTCATAATCCCATGCAACATTCTTGAACTAAACATATTGAAGTTCCTCATCATTTCAGTCGTGATCATGTTGCCAAAGGGGACATCAAACTCAAACATGTTCGCACCAACAAGCAATTGGCCGATATCTTTACTAAGCCACCTGATGAGAAAGTGTTTTGTCATTTGAGGAGTGAGTTGAACATCATTGATGCTTCAAACCTGAGCTAGACTCACTCGGATGCATGCAAGGGGATGAGCTTACATGACTATTCCATGTTACACTTGATATGACACTATCTTATATCTTGGAAATATATGCTCCCTTGTATTGCATCTAACCTTTTGTAGGTACTTGGAAGAACTACACCCCACAAGATTGCCATCAACTCATATCACAAGCAATCTTGTCATGGCCAAGTGTCCACAACCCTTCTTTGATGATCGAAGGAAGAAGACAATCCAAACCATATCCTTGACAACCACTTGATAAACAAATTTCATTCTTGTCATTTGGATATATCTTGTTCTTCCTTGCATGACTAACCCATGTAGGTGAAAAGAGAACCAAAACGATCAAGGATAGTCCTAATTCAAGATGATCTTCATCAACAATGAGCATCCACAACAAGTTCTCCTACATGCTACATCATCAACATCACTCAAAGGTATGTGATCATATCCTTGAAGAAGCTTTACTCCAAGTCATGAGCTAAAGCAACTCAAGTGATATGAAAACATTAAAATGCTTAAACGAAAAATGGTAACCCCATTTTGAGCTTAACATAGAGTATGACCTATGATCAAGTATTCTTGCTTGGATCCTTAAGTCAATATACTCTAATATAGGTGACTTAGTCACCGACCATCATCTAGATGAAGTACCTTGTTTGGTTCATCTTATAGTTGCATGCTTTTTGGAACCACTCAATTTCCATCTAGTTGAATATTTCTTGCAAATCACTTTGAAAAATTCACTGCAAATAATTTTAATCTATTTGAGACTTTCTAAAAATATTGCTTTTGACAAACTTTGCCAAGTTTCTGTTTTGCATTTCGGACCCTCTGATCCAGATAACTCGGTGTCACCGATCAAAGCAGATAGGCTGCACAACCACATATCGGTTCCACCGACTCATTTGCCTCGGAGCCACCGATTTTGATATCTTCTGTGTACTTTGTCAATATTAGCAAAATCTCAATGTCTTCAAGGATCCCTATGTCAAAGGGGGAGAAATCTTAAAAGCTTTCAGATAACAAAAGGGGGAGAAAAAGTACTCAAGGATTCCTTAGTTTAAATTGTTCTCAATGACCCTTACTCTAGGATCCCTTCCCTCTCAATGATCCCTTTATCTGACCGTTTGTGTGACCCTTTTTGGAAATTAATGCCAAAGGGGGAGAAATATCAAAGCTTCAAAGCTTATGCTCATACCAAAGGGGGAGATATAATATTAAGGGGGAGAAATATCAAAGCATCTATGCTTCAGGGGGAGAAATATCAAGGGGGAGAGATAATCATGAAAAGAAGAAGCTTATGCTTACCCAAAAGGGGAGAAATATATGTTCAAGGGAAAGAGAGAATAGACCAAAACACATTTAGAACTTGTTTTGGAGACATATCAATGTTAAGAAACTCTATTTTTCATATGTCTTACATATCTTGGTAGTCTTGAATCTTTTTGCATTTGGATAAGTAGTATACTCTTGTGTTTCCTAACATTGTTTTCTCAAGTGTGTTCCTACTGTTAAAATGCTCAAGAACTTCAAGGTAAGTATATGCATCATATCCTTGGTCTAGATGATCTCTTGCTTCTTGCACATATTGTTTGCAAGGGTGAAGTCTTGAACATGGAAACACCTCATTCACATATATTTGATGCATATATCCAAGATATACATGCCTTCTCATGTCCTTACTACTATGTGTGTGTTCATGCATTCCAAAGAACTATCTTTTAAAATGGATTGCACACATTTAGGGGAACCTTGTATTAGTCATGTATCCTTCAAAGCTATCACATATTCCTGCATATCTTAATTTGAAGCTTTGATTGTATGTTGTCATCAATTACGAAAGGGGAGGGGGGGTTGAAAGCACATATGCTCCCTTTGGTGGTTTTGATAATTCCTGACAACATACATTGTCTCTTGGACTAATAGTTCTATCTAGTTTATTTCAGGTTTAGTCCACAGAGAGGATTGGCTAAGGATTGTGTGGAGAACCTCACCAAGGAAAGGAAGGAATAGGATTGGCCAAGCTTCAAGCTTCAAGACTCTACATTTTACATTTTGTGAGAAATCACTTTTGAGTCCATAGGAAAGTCAATACTATTAAAAGGGGATGAGGTAAATATGATGATCTGGTTACTCAAGTGCTTAGAGATTAGGCACCAAAAATACTCACCCACTTTCCCACACAAATCTTCTGTCCAAAACCAAAAGTCAAAATTCGGTGACACCAACTTTCCCATTCGGATCCACCGAGTTTTACCCTAGACAGAAGCCAAACCAAACCCTAGCATCTCGGTACTACAAACATTCCATTCGGTGCAACCGAAAACAGTGACCAACTTCCTGGTAGATCATTTTCAAGAATTGGTACCACCAAGTTTTGAGAATTGGCCTCACCGAGATTTGGACCAACTTTCTGGTTAGCCATTTTCAAGAATCGGTACCACCGAGTTTTGAGAATCTGTCTCACCGAGTTTTGGACCAACTCTCTGGTTAGCCATTTTCAGGAATTGGTACCACCGAGTTTTGAGAATCGGTCTCACCGAGTTTTGGTAACTGCCTAGGTCACCCATATCGGTACCACCGAGAATTATATGTCAGTCTCACCGAAAACCCCAAAGTTGCCACATTTTGCACTAGTCGGTACCACCGAGTTTTTACTTCGGTGTCACCGAGTTGGGCAATAATGTTGTAACAGTTGGATTTTTGGAGATGCCTATATATACCCCTCCACCACCTCTCACTCGCAAGAGAAGCACTCAGAATATACACCCACTTGCCATATCCAATTTTCTGAGAGAGAACCACGTACCCTTGTGTTGAGGTCAAGATCATCCACTCCAACCATATGGATCTTGATTTCTAGCCTCCCCAAGTTGCTTTCCATCCAATCAATCTCTTCTACCCATGCCAAATCTGTGAGAGAGTGATTGAGTGTTGAGGAGACTATCTTTTGAAGCACAAGAGCAAGGAGTTCATCATACTACCACATCTATTACCTTTTGGAGGGTCGTGCCTCCTAGATTGGTTAGGTGTCTCTTGGGAGCCTCCTTCTTCGTGATTTTGGAGTTGAACTAAGAGAGTTTGTAAGGGCAAGGAGATCGCCTACTTCGTGAAGATCTACCCTGTCGGGGGTATAACCCCGCGGTTTAACCCGCCAGATTGGGCCGGGTCAACCTAATTGGCGGCTTGTGTCTTATACTCAAGATGGGCCGCACCATTGAAGACAGGACAAGCAAGGCGGCTTACCAGGTAAGCCGCATGGCGGCCCAGCACGTGAAGACGGCGACTCAAGGACCAAGAGACAGAAGATGCCGAAAGTTTCCTTGCTTGAGAGGCAAGGAGAGTTAGAAACATGATAGGTCACGAGTTGTAACACGACTCGGCCTCTTGTAAAACCTAGGGTCTTGACCTGTATATAAAGGCAAGCCCCTAGGACCGAAAGACTCAAGTTACAAACCCTCGAGATCTAGGTTAGCGATTCCGCACCCTTGCAATCGAGATCATCATCATCAATACACACAAAGTAGGACGTAGGCTATTACCTCCATCGGAGGGGCTGAACCTGGGTAAACTCGTCTCTCGTTCCCGATCAACCCCTTTGAGTCGCCACCTAGCGGCGATGGCCTCACACCTAAGTCCTTTCGCGAGGACATCTACCATGACAAAACCACGACAGTTGGCACCCACCGTGGGGCCCTTGCCCGGTGGAGTTGAGTTCTCGAAGGGAACCTGTCCAGGGTTCGGGAAATTCGCGGTTTGGTCAGATGACCAAGAGCCGCCGCGACAAGATCTACATCGACGATCCAGTCTGGGGCGACGAGGCAGACTCAATCGAGCACCGGTACTGGGTCCCCTTTGGCAAGATCGGCGCTATGGTTCCCGAGTCAGACATCTGCACCAACATCGACGAGCCGGCTCGGTGCGTCCGGTCCGACCGGGATCAAGCCGGCCGGCGTCATGTTTTCGTCGGCTTCACCCAGGGAGTTTGCCTCCCGGATGAGCCGGCGGGTAGCAAGGACACCCTCGCCAACTCAGATGGCGAGTCTTCCATGGGAGAAACTGAGTCGATCTGTCCTCTCTATGATGGCAGACTCGGGGGTTCGTTGGAGTTTGAAGCCCCCGAGGAATTCCATGAGTCACCTCGCCAAGTTGATGTTTACATGGCAGGAACCGTGGCAGCTCAAAATCCGTCCACAGCTGGAGCGGCGGGTGGCTCTAGCGGGTCTGGCAAGACGCCGGCTCAGGCCATGACGGATTTAATGGCCGAGATGGCGAAGCTCGTGGAGACTCCTGTTACCGTGGAAAATCAGGAAGAGCGCAACACGGAGTTAACTAAACTACGTGACCATATGACCGAGGTACAGAAGGAAATTGATGTTGAGAACACCCGGATGGCAGAGTTACATGCTCGTATACATAATGAGTCAGAGCGCCTTTAGGTCGAGGCTTGGCTGTTAGGGCTTCAGAGAGATGCATCTGAGGCGGTTTACCAGAGGAGACACCGGAGTCGGCTGCCAACGGACCTCAAGCCGCAACAACTTTTCAATACCCCTCAGCAGACTCCGGGGGCTCGGCAGCCGCTCGGAAATCAGCAGAACAAGCCGGCTCAGCCACCACCAACTCACTCGCCTCCCCGACATTTCCAGACGCCACGGGGCCACTTTTCCAACACTGTTGACAATGTGCTAGCGGCGACTCGGAACCTGGAAGCACTACCTATTCATGGAAATACCCCTGTTGAGGTTGAGGTCAGGAACGCCATAGAGATGCTAAAAACAGCGGTAGTGCAGCAAGCACAGTATTCTTATAGCCGCGATCGGATGCACTCCACCCCATATGCCAGCCGCAGCAAAAGTCGCCATGTGGAGTCTCCGTCCGTTTTTAGCAGTGGATGCAGGCAACAACCTCAGGTTTCCCCGACCCGGCCTGTGCCCTCAGGTGCCCAGGCGACTGTAGATGCAGCCAGGGGCGTGCAACAGGCAGAGGCGGAAGCAACCGCACGGGCGATTCAACAGCTTCATCCTTAGCCGGCGGCTATGGGGGCTGGGACAAACATTAGGACGATTGGGATACCTTGCTTATCCCCGGCCCTCCGTGCCGAGCGTATGCCCAAAGACTTCAAGGGGCCTCGCAAGGTGCCAAATTAAACGATGGATCTTGAGCCGGCAGCTTGGATCGAAAGCTACAAGTTGGCAATGGATATGTTGGATGTCAGTGACGCTGTATGCGCCAAGTACTTGACCATGATGCTGGAGGGACCGACTTGAACATGGCTGAAGAATCTGCCGCCCAATTCCATCAACACTTGGTCAAAGCTTAAGGAGCGCTTCATCAAGAATTTTCAGGGAACGTGCAAGAAGCCAATGACGATAGTGGATCTTCAGCATTGCGTCTAGCGTGTGGATGAGTCGGCCCATCATTGGACTCGCCGGGTCGCAGAAATCATACACTCATCAGACAACATCACGGCGGCTCAAGGCATCCTGATCCTAGAAAAGAACTGCCACTTTCAACCACTGGTCCAGAAGCTCGGGCGGCTCAAGCGAAAGGTGTAGGATATGGGCGACTTAATGGATGTCCTTACCAGATACGCCGAGTCAGACATCACGAAGGATCCCGGCTCAGATGAGTACAAGACTAGCAAAGGCAAGAAAGGAGAAGGTGGTAAAGGTCAGCCTAATCACGGTGGTGACCAGGGGGCCCAGAATAACAATGGCAAATGGAAGCAGCCAGATGGCGGGTCGGACTTCGTTGCCGACACCAATATTGGTTTCAAAAACCAACGCTGTAATGGTCGCCCTGGAGGGACTTACAATGGGAATAAACCTCCTAATTACGAGGAGGCGCTCAAGGCACTGTGTCCCAAACATAGTACCCAGGATAAGCCGGCTACCCACTGATGGAAAACTATTACATCATGCAGAAATTCCATAACCAGGCCTTCCAGAGTCATCAAGGAGGCAACGGTGGAGGACACCCGGGTCAGCATGGCCCTGGCGGGTCACAGGGCGGCTCAGGAACTAGTTTCCAGCATCGGGCAAATAACGGCAATGGACAACATTCTGGCCAGGGTAATCAACATAATAACCAAGGTGGTTTCCAGAGTAATCCCAAGCAATTGAATAGTGGTCAGTACCACTAGTACCTGAATTCTCAAATAATAATTCATATTGTCTGGAGAATTTACGAGAAGGATCATATACCTCCAAGGAGAAAACAACCTGGCCTTGGAGCATTGCTCACCGCGGCCATATTATACTTAGAGCCACTGGCTCCTTTTGCTTTTTGTAACCCCCCTGCAAATTCTGTACATACTTCTTTATGTTTCAAATATAATAAAGCCGACACACCCGAAACTTGGGGTTTCTGTCGTTTCAGCCTACAAATTGAGCATGAGTCTTTATTCTCTGAAACAATGGGCACTTGGGGGTTCCAACTCACCAAGTTCAGCTTCCTCACCCTTGTGACCCGGCCAAAACGCCACAATACATTAGGCATTTGGGGGCTTCCAACTCACCGAGTTCAGCTTTCTCACCCTCTTGATGCAGCAAAAAATGCCACATATGGTTAAACCTGCCTGTACGCTTGATGCGACTCCGATCAGGTGACCCCGTGTACTCTTGACAAGTCAATCCATTTTGGACCCTACACTTACCAAGGTTAAAACATCGGCTTGAATCACACGAGAGCCGGCATACAGAGAGCTAGGATAAACCATGGGTTATCATACCCGCTTCATGGAAGCAAGACTCGAGCCTCGAAAGCCGGTCTTTATGTCGAGCCTCGAAAGCCGGCATTTTTATACTATGTTATCACATGCATACATCATCTTACATGGCATCATTATATCATGCATCATACATACATATCTATATTTTTTTATGTTGCGGAAAGCTGGTCTTCAAAACTGGGATACATCGTAAACTTCTGCAGAGAAATAAACCTCTTGGCCCGATCCTCATCATGGTTTATTGTAACCAGGATTAAATAATTGGAGTTTACAAACCAGCTTAGAAGAGCTGGTCTATCTTGCTGAGCCTCGAAAGCCAGTCTCTTCTTGCCGAGTCTCACTAGGCCGGCTTATTAACAGTACTTTATATTGTTATAAAACTATTATTACTACCTCATAAATTTTGCAGGTACAACATTGTTTTATTGCCGGCTCATACATGAGCATCCGGGTTATCAACCGTCGTCATATTATGACCGGTTCAATCATTATCTTCTTCAAAAATTATTCAAACAAGACTTGAGCTTTGAAAGCCAAGTTTCTTTGCCGACTCATTCTTTGACCTGTCCTCTCTGTTTCAATCAAAAGACTCATAGAGCACATCAGAGATATTCGAAGACAAAGCAAAAGAGCGGCTCAATCAGCAATTATCGAAACAGATCAAAAGGATCAAAGTTTCTTCAGTACCTTCACAAATGCAAACATGCACGAAGGCATGACAGAGCTTTTCAAGAAGTTTTCAAACTACTCCTATTACAGACTCATCTCAGGAGCCACAAAATATTCATGTTTTGCCCACCACTTGGGGGCTATACCACCAGGCGACTTAAATTGTTTACATATCACTTCTGTGACCCGCCTTCTGTGCCGTCCGGGTTAACCTTAGGCTGACCTCTAGCCTGAGCCGCCTCCGGGTCATCCTCCACTGGATCTTCTGGCTCTTCGATCTGAAGGTTGTCCACATCCCAGTTGCAATGGGTTAAAGCGTGGAATACAACTTCTCCATTCAGGATGGAGGACGGGTGAACGTCAGGGGCAAAAATGTGCTTACGACGTTGAGGAGTCAGGTTCACCGGCACAAAGGAGAGCGGTTGAACTCGTGAATTGTTAGCATCATAAGCCGCCTGATAACTCTTCAGCTCCATTTCAGCGACAAGTTGTGTGGCCAACACTCGAGATGTTTTGACGCACTTAACATAGTTAGCATCACTAAATGTTGAGCCGTCATCCTTGAACTCAGGAAATCCTTTCGCCATTTCTGCCGAATCAAGCTCCTCTGAATAAGCTAGAGCCCGGCTCAAAGACGTTGCACCGGCTCGGGCGACTGATCTTTTCAACTCTTCAACTTGTTTTGGGATCGTTGAGAGAAACCTTAGCACATCCTTGATGAGCTTCATCGGCTCTTGGTTCCCCATAACCGCCTTGATTGTGAGATGGCTTCCAGCATAGAGTTGCTCAGTCAGTGTATATACAGCCTTCAGCATAAGCAAGCTGTTATCTTGGAGGCTGCATGTTCGTGGGCCTACAAAACACTTTAAGCACATAAGTCGCCAGGCGATTTATCTGCATACATAAGTATTTTCGTGGGTTAGCAAGAATTCCTACAAGATACTTACGAAAGATAGCCTGGGTCATATGGGCAATGTGCCGCTTTAACCCGGATAGCTCTTCTAAGATGGGCTTCCATTGGCCCTCAACATTTTCTGTGCGCTCCAACAAGGCGGCTTTCTCAGCTTCAAAGGATTTATTTTGTTTTTCAAAGTGTGCCTTGGCTTTCTCCAATTCCTCCAAGGCAAGGCGAAGCTTCTCCTCAACCGCTGCTCGAGCGTTTTGCCCTACTTCCAGATCTTTCTTCAAGCCGGTCACATTTGACTCGGCTGCTTTTAGAGCTTCCTGCACAATAGGAGTCATCATATTCAACGGTCATAAGCCGGTAGCAAGATGCAGTATCATATGACAAAGAAAAATTGGCATTCCAAGTGCTGATCCGGTTCCCGAAGAGGTTCCCCGAGCTGGTGCTGGCGCTTGAACAGGCAAGACGTCCCGCATTACGGCATCCACGTTGGTGGGGAGATTCGGTGGTGCGATCCGGTCGTCCACATCGATCTCAATCACTTCGCGTGGTTCTGCAAGTATTCGAAGGTCATTCGGAAATAAGTTCAAAAAGGAAATGAAGCGTTCAAAGATCATACACGATCAGAATCGGGTGCTACCTTTTGAAGTCACGGCGTCGACCTCGCCCTTGTCCTTCTCTAGTGAAGCAGCCGACGTGTCAGCCCTGCAGAAGAATCACTCGGAATGTTATCTCATTCGGTCAGTCATTTGGAGTGATAGTCAGAGCGATGGTACTTATGCAGAATCCACCGGCACGTTCATCTTGGTCTTGGGAAGAACCGCCTTCTGATGTTTGCTGGAGGTGATCTTCGGCTGTTTGGTGCTCTTCTCAGGGGATAGAGAGGGCTCGGCATGCCCTCGCTTTGAAGTCCGAGTGGGAGGAATAACTACATAGGACTTGGCGGTGCTCGGTCCCCCTGTGTTACCTCCACGGGCCCCAAGGTCCTGGCGCGCCTTCTTGCAGGGCTTAGGAAGGACCTCCTCTGAAGGAGAAGACTCCGCCTCTTCCCCTGGTTCCGACTCCTTCTCGTCTCCTTCGTCTTCACTGTCTTCCACAAAATCCTCCTCTCCGTCCGAGTCGTGATGGCACTCGTTGTCGCTCGCCACGTCAGCAGGAGCGTGGTTACCGGCAGGGATCAAGCTCACCAGGCTTGTGAAGCCCTGTCAGAATAAAAGTTACATCAATCAAGATTTGATAAATGAAAGCTGCATCACTCGAAAACAAAAATGGCACTCGGAATTTACCTCATTCGCCGGATTCTCCATCGAGTACGGGGGCACACGCCTCGTGCCTCTGGGGTTATCTCGAGCTGGGGTGATGGCCTGAGTTTGTTTGCCACGGCCTCCTCGCTGAGCTCTGATACGTCTCCAACGTATCTATAATGTATGAAGTATTCATGCCATGTTTACAATAATTTTATATGATTTTGGTATGATTTTATTAGAACTAACCCGGACTGACGCTGTTTTCAGCAGAACTACCATGGTGTCGTTTTTTTTGTGCAGAAATAAAAGTTCTCGGAATGGGCTGAAAATTTACGGAGAATATTTTTGGAAAATATAAAAAATACTGGAGCAAAAAGATACCGGAGAGGAGTCCCGAGGCAGCCAAAATCCTAGGGGGCGTCCCCCCTAGGGTGCGCCCCCCTGGCTTGTGGGTCCCTCGGGAGTCCCCTTGACGTGAGACCGACGCCAAAAATTCCTATAAATACCAGTAACCCCTAGAAAGAAACCTAGATCGGGAGTTCCGCCGCTGCAAGCCTCTGTAGCCACGAAAAACCAATCGGGAGCCTGTTCCGGCACCCTGCCGGAGGGGGAAACCATCACCGGAGGCCATCTTCATCATCCCGGCGGTCTCCATGACGAGGAGGGAGTAGTTCACCCTCGGGGCTGAGGGTATGTACCAGTAGCTATGTGTTTGATCTCTCTCTCTCGTGTTCTTGAGATGACACGATCTTGATGTACTGTGAGCTTTATTAATATAGATGAATCATATGGAGTTTTCCCCTCTCTATCTTCTTGTGATGAATTGAGTTTTCCCTTTGAAGTTTTCTTATCGGATTGAGTCTTTAAAGGATTTGAGAACACTTGATGTATGTCTTGCGATGGGATATCCGTGGTGACAATGGGATGTTCTATTGATCCACTTGATGTATGTTTTGGGGATGAACTTGCGGGTTCCGTAACCTTGGGAATCTATGCATAGGGGTTGGCACATGTTTTCGTCTTGACTCTCCGGTAGAAACTTTGGGGCACTCTTTGAAGTTCTTTGTGTTGGATTGAACATGATGAATCTGAAATTGTGTGATGCATATCATATAATCAAGCCCATGGGTACTCGTGGTGACATTGGAGTATCTAGGTGACATTAGGGTTTTGGTTGATGTGTATCTTAAGGTGTTATTTTAGTACGAACTCTAGGGCTGTTCGTGACACTTATAGGGATAGCTCATACGATTGATCGGAAAAGATAACTTTGAGGTGGTTTCGTACCCTACAATAATTTCTTCGTTTGTTCTCCGCTATTTGTGACTTTGGAGTGAACTCTTTGTCGCACGTGAGGGATTTACATATGATTCAACTATGTCAGTATTGTTGAGAGAACTTGCACTAGTGAAAGTATGAACCCTAGGCCTTGTTTTCAAGCATTGCAATACCGTTTTTGCTGACTTTTGTTACTTGCTACCTTGCTGTTTTTATATTTTCAGATTACAAAAACCTATATCCAGTATTCATATTACACTTGTATCACCATCTCTTCGCCGAACTAGTGCACCTATACAATTTACCATTGTATTGGGTGTGTTGGGGACACAAGAGAACTCTTTGTTATTTGGTTGCAGGGTTGTTTGAGAGAGACCATCTTCATCCTACGCCTCCCACGGATTGATAAACCTTAGGTCATCCACTTGAGGGAAATTTGCTACTGTCCTACAAAACTCTGCGCTTGGAGGCCCAACACGAGTCTACGAGAAGAAGGTTGCGTAGTAGACATCAAGCTCTTTTCTGGCGCCGTTGCCGGGGAGGTGAGTGCTTGAAGGTATATCTTTAGATCTTGCAATTGAATCTTTTAGTTTCTTGTTTTATCACTAGTTTAGTCTATAAAAGAAAACTACAAAAAAATGGAATTGAGGTTGCCTCATATACTTCATCTTTATAATGTCTTTCATGAACATGATGGAAAGGAAAATTGTGCCAAAGTGTTAGAAGAAGAAGTCAATAAAATGTTTGGCACTAAATCTTTGTATGATGAGCATGATTGCAATGTTGTTAGTATGAATTCCTTGAATATTCATGATGCTAATGATATGCAAAGCTACAAGCTTGGGGATGCTATGTTTGATGAAGATGATATGTTTAGTCCCCCAAGTTTTGATGAGCAAATTTATTATGATGAAAGCATGCCTCCTATTTATGATGATTATTGTGATGACATGTATGCTATAAAGAATAATGATAACCATGAAACTTGTCATCATGATTTTAATTTTCAATTGGATTATGCTTCACATGATAGTTATTTTGTTGAGTTTGCTGCCACTACTATTGATGAGAATAAATTTGCTTATGTGGTGAGTAGTAAAATTTATATGCTTATGAATCATGAAAAGAATGCTTTATGTGATAGTTATATTGTTGAATTCATTCATGATGCTACTGAAAATTATTATGAGGATACAATCGCACACGGTTAGAGTAGCACACTCGTGCCTGTTGGGGATACAATTGCATACGGTTGTTTCGTCGGATTCGTTTGCTATTTTAGATAATAGCATCTTTGGGGTAAACGGCAAAAATGCAAGAGAGGGTCAAAACACAACCACGCCCGCTAGTGGCCCAAATATATACTCCCTCTATTCCTAAATATAAGTCTTTTTAGAGATTCCAGCATGGACTATATACGTACGGAGTAAAATAAGTGAATCTACACTCTAAATTAAGTACGTATATATATACATATATATGTATGTAGTTCGTAGTGAAATCTCTAAAAAAGACTTGTATTTAGGAATGGATGAATATATATATATATGTGTGTAAGAACATGGTGTTGTCATGTTTAAATCCGCAATGCGAAACTTTAATGTGTGGCACATGATTCATATATATGTGCATGCCTAAAAGTGTCCAGTGTGACAGAAAAGGGTTTCATGACAAACGTAGGGTGTTGCCCCCTACACTATGTGCTGGAGGAGGGGGTCCTATGAACACATGACCAGGTTCAAACTTTGTCACACATTTATCCATGTCTGACTTGTCGTAAGACAACCAAGAGAATTTATACCTTAATTTGGCCAAACTATCACATATTGTTGTCAGACAAGAGGGATATATAGATCGCGCGGTCCCACGAGTTGGCGCGTCGTTGAAGATCGGTTGAGCAGGGCTAGAAGAACACTATCTCCCTGCATATGGCCAAATGTATATAGGAAAATGACATGGTCCGGTGTTTACAATGCACAACACTAGCTATGATGTGGCATGCACCTAGCTGAGATAACTGGACATATATACCCCCCTTAAGATTAGTTATATATACTACCTAGGTCGTTATGGACGTATATATCGTTCCCCTCCCCCCACCCCACCCCCACACACACATGACACGTAGCTAGGGTGGCGTTCCAGCGTTGTCAGTCAAATGCATGATTGTCGGGCCTCTGGGACTAGGGGTGCCCAGGCCCGTCTGCCTGCGGTCCAGGACGTGTGGATCGTCTTGAACACCGAGTGGCCCCATCAACAGGCTTCACGAAGTTGGTTCTCGCGAGGGCCAACGCCTCGCGAGGCACGAGGCAGCATCGTCATCGAGTGCTTCACAGGGCTTCCTGTTGGGGAACGTTGAATGGGAAACAAAAAAATTCCTACGCACACGCAAGATCTATCCATGGTAATGAGCATCTACGAGAGGGAGAGTGGATCTACATACCCTTGTAGATCACTAAGCGGGAAGCGTTAAGAAACGTGGTTGATGTAGTCGAACGTCTTCACGATCCAAATCGCAAGCCGTCCCGCGATCCCATCACGATCCGTCTCGCGATACTGATCACGATCCGTCCCGCGATCACGATCCTTCCAATCTAGTGCCGAACGGACGACACCTCCGCGTTCAGCACACGTACAGCTCGATGATGATCTCTGCCTTCTTGATCCAGCAAGAGGGAGCGGAGAGGTAGGTGAGTTCTCCGGCAGCGCGACGGCGCAGCGGCGGCGGTGGTGGAACTATTCCAGCAGGGCTTCGCCTAAGCGCTGCTGAAAACTAGAGGACTAGATCTATTGGGGAGAGAGGGCTGCACCGTTGCTTAGGGTTTTCTGGTGCGGCTGCCCTCTCTCCCCTCCGGTATATATAGGAGGAAGGGGAGGGAGGCTAGCGCCCCTAGGGCTGCCCCTAGGTGCGGCCGAAGTGGGAGAGGTGGAGGAGTCCTACTCCAATCCTACTAGGAGTAGGATTCCTCCCCCACTTGGAAACCTCTTCCACCTCTTGGGTTTTTCCACCCCTAGCTGCATGGGCTTTAGTGGGGGATTCGGCCAGCCCACCAGGGGCTGGTTTGCCTCCTCCCACAGCCCATGAGGCCCTTTGGGGCGAGAGGCCCCTCCTGATGGTCCCCCGGTACCCTCCCGGCATTCCCGGTACACTACCGAAGTACCCGAAACTTTTTCGGTGACCAAAACGGGACTTCCTATATATCAATATTTACCTCCGGACCATTCCGGAGCACCTCGTGACGTCCGGGATCTCATCCGGGACTCCGAACAACCTTCGGTCACCACCATACATAACTCTATACTGCGGAAACGTCACCGAACCTTAAGTGTGCAGACCCTGCGGGTTCGAGAACTATGTAGACATGACCGAGACACCTCTACGGTCAATAACCAATAGCGGGACCTGGATGCCCATATTGACTCCTACATATTCTATGAATATCTTTATCGGTTGAACCTCTATGTCAAGGATTCAGTTAATCCCGTATGTTATTCCCTTTGTTTCTTCGGTATGTTACTTGCCCGAGATTCGATCATCGGTATCTCTATACCTAGTTCAATCTCGTTACTGGCAAGTCTCTTTAATCATTCCGTAATACAAGATCCCATGGCTAACACTTTAGTCACATTGCTTGCAAGGCTTATTGTGATGTTGTATAACCGAGTGGGCCCTGAGATACCTCTCCGTCACACAGAGTAACAAATCCCAGTCTCGATCCATGACAACTCAACAGACACCCTCGGAGATACCTGTAGAGCACCTTTATAGTCACCTAGTTACGTTGCGACGTTTGAGACACACAAGGTAGTCCTCCGGCGTCAGTGAGTTGCATGATCTCATGGTCATAGGAACAGATACTTTGACATGCAGAAACAATAGCAATAAACTGACACGATCATATGCTACATTCATAGTTTGGGTCTTGTCCATCACATCATTCTCCTAATGATGTGATCGCGTTATCAAATGACATCTCATGTCTATGGCTAGGAAACCTTGAGTATCTTTGATCAACGAGCTAGTCTATTAGAGGCATACTAGGGACACAGTGTTGTCTATGTACCCACACATGTATTTGAGTTTCCAATCAATACAATTATAGCATGGATAATAAACGATTATCATGAACAAGGAAATATGATAATAACTAAATTATTATTGCCTCTAGGGCATATTTCCAATAGTCCCCCACTTGCACTAGAGTCAATAATCTAGTTCACATCACCATGTGATTTACATTGTTATGAATCTAACACCCAATGAGTTCTGGGTTTCGATCATGCTTTGCATGTGAGAGAGGTCTTTAGTCAACGGTCTGCAACATTCAGATCTGTGTGTTCTTTGCAAATCTATATGTCATACTGCAAATGCTACCACACTCCACTTGGAACTATTCCAAATGGCTGCTCCACTATTCGTATCCGGATTGCTACTCAGAGTCATCCGGATAGGTGTCAAAGCTTGCATCGACGTAACCCTTTACGACAAACTCTTTATCACCTCCATAATCGAGAAACATTTCCTTAGTCCTCTATTTACTAAGGATAATCTTGACCGCTGTCTAGTGATCCACTCCTGGACCACTCTTGTACCCCTTGATAGACTCATGGCAAGGCACACACCAGGTGCGGTACACAGCATGGCATACCATATAGAGCCTATGGCTAAGGCATAGGGGACGACCTTCGTCCTTTCTCTTTCTTCTGCCGTGGTCGAGCTTTGAGTCTCACTCAACTCCACACCTTACCAATCAGGCAAGAACTCTTTCTTTGACTGATCCATGTTGAACTCTTTCAAAATCTTGTCAAGGTATGTACTCATTGAAAGTTTTATCAGACGTCTTGATCTATCTCTATAGATCCTGATGCCCAATATTTAAGTAGCTTCATTCCAGGTTTTCCTTTGAAAAACTCCTTTTCAGACAACCCTTTATGCTTTCCAGAAATTCTACATCATTTTCGATCAACAATATGTCATCCACATATACTTATCAGAAATTCTATAGTGCTCCCACTCACTTTATTGTAAATACAAGTTTCTCATAAACTTTGTATAGACCCAAAAACTTTGATCACCTCATCAAAGCGTACATTCCAACTCCGAGATGCTTGCTCCAGTCCATAGAAGGATCACTGGAGCTTGCATACTTTTTAGCATCCTTAGGACTGACAAAACCTTCTGGTTGTATCACATACAACCTTTCCTCACGGAAACCGTTAAGGAAACTCTGTTTTGACATCCATCTGCCAGATTTCATAATCGAAAAATGCAGCAACTGCTAACATAATTCCAACAGACCTTAGCATCGCTACGGGTGAGAAAGTCTCATCGTAGTCAACTCCTTGAACTTGTGAAAAACCCTTTGCCACAAGTCGAGCTTTATAGACGGTGACATTACTGTCCGCGTCTGTCTTCCTTTTAAAGATCGATTTGTTCTAAATGGCCTTTCGCCCTTCAGGTAATACTTCCAATGCCCATACTTTGTTTTCATACATGGATCCCATCTTGGATTTCATGGCCTCTAACCATTTCTCGGAATCCGGGCCCATCATCGCTTCTCCATAGCTCGTAGGTTCATCGTTGTCCAACAACATGACCTCTAAGACAGGATTGCCGTACCACTCAGGAGCAGTACGCGTCCTTGTCGACCTGCGAGGTTCGATAGTAACTTGATCCGAAGCTTCATGATCATCTTCATTAACTTCCTCTTCAACTAACGTAGGCTCCACAGAAACAACTTTCTGCGCTGCGCTACTCTCTGGTTGAAACAAAGGTTCAACAACCTCATCAAGTTCTATCTTCCTCCCACTCAATTCTTTCGAGAGAAACTCTTTCTCGAGAAAGGACCCGTTTTAGCAACAAACACTTTGTGCTTGGATCTAAGATAGAAGATTTACCCAACTGTTACGTTAGGGTATTCTATGAAGATGCATTTGTCCGCTTTGGGTTCGAGCTCATTAGGTGAAAACCCTTTCTCACATAAGCGTCGCAGCCCCAAACATTAAGAAATGACAGCTTAGGTTTCCGCCAAACCAAAATTCATACGGTGTCATCTCAACGGACTTAGATGGTGCCCCTTTTAAAGTGAATGTAGTTGTCTCTAATGCATAAACCCAAAACGATAGTGGCAAAATGATAAGAGACATCATAGTACGCACCATATCCAATAGAGCACGACTACGACGTTCGGACACACCATCACACTATGGTGTTCCAGGTGGCGTAAGTTGTGAAACAATTTCCACATTGTCTTAAGTTGCATACCAAACTCGTAACTCAGATATTTACCTCCATGATCATATCATAGACATTTTATCTTCTTGTCACGATGATCTCTAACTTCACTCTGAATTTGTTTGAACTTTTCATACTTTTCAGACTTGTGTTTCATTAAGTAAATATACCAATATCTACTCGAATCATCAGTGAAGGTAGGAAAATAACGATATCCACCGCACGCTACAACACTCATTGGACCGCATACATCAACATGTATCATTTCCAATAAGTCACTTGCCCGCTCCATCATACCGAAAAACGGGGTCTTAGTCATTTTGCCCATGAGGCATGGTCCGCATGTCTCAACCGATTCGAAATCGAATGAGTCCAAAGATCCATCAGCATGGAGTTTCTTCATGCGCTTTACACCAATATGACATTTAGCGGCAGTGCCACAAGTATGTGGTACTATCATTATTAACTTTGCATCTTTTGGCATCAATATTATGAACATGTGTATTACTACGATCAAGATTCAATAAACCATTCTCATTGGGTGCATGACCATTGAAGGTATTATTCATGTAAACAGAATAACCATTATTCTCTAACTTAAATGAATAACCGTATTGCAATAAACATGATCTAATCACATTCATGCTCAACGCAAACACCAAATAACATTTATTTAGGTTCATCACTAATCCCGAAGGTAGAGAGAGTGTGCGATGGTGATCACATCAACCTTGGAAACACTTCCAACACTCATCGTCACCTCACCCTTAGCTAGCCTCCGTTTATTCCGTAGCTTTTATTCCGAGTTACTAACATTTAGCAACCGAACCGGTATCCAATACCCAAGTGCTACTAGGAGTACCAGTAAGGTACACATCAATAACACGTATATCAAATATACTTCAGTCGACGTTGCTAGCCTTCTTATCTACCAAGTATCTAGGGTTGTTCCGCTTCAGCGACCGTTCTCCTCATAATAGAAGCACTTAGTCTCGGGTTTGGGTTCAACCTTGGGTTTCTTCACTGGAGCAGCAACTGACTTGCCATCCATGAAGTTTCCCTCCTTGCCCTTGCCCTTCTCGAAACTAGTGGTTTTACTAACCATCAACACTTGATGCTCCTTCTTGATTTCTACCTTCGCGGTGTCAAACACCGCAAATAGCTCAGGGATCATTATTTCCATCCCTGGCATTTTATAGTTCATCACGAAGCTCTAGTAGCTTAGTGACAGTGACTTGGAGAACTATATCAATCACTATCTTATCTGGAAGATCAACTCCCACTCGATTCAAGCGATTGTAGCACCCAGACAATCTGAGCACATGCTCACCGATTGAGCTATTCTCCTTCATCTTGCAGGCAAAGAATCTTGTTGGAGGTTTCATACCTCTCAACATGGGCACGAGCCTGAGATCCCAATCTCAGCTCTTAGAACATCTCATATGTTCCGTGACGTTCAAAACATTTTGGAGCCTCAATTCTAAGCTGTAATGCATGACGCACTGAATTATCAAGTAGTCATCAGAACGTGCCTGTCAGATGTTCACAACATCTACAAACGACGCTTGAGGGGTGGCGCACCGAGCGGTGAATTAAGGACATAAGCCTTCTGTGCAGCAATGAGGACAATCCTCAGATCACGGACCCAGTCCGCATTATTGCTACCATCATCTTTCAACTCTATTTCTCTAGGAACATATAAAAATTCAAGGGAGCTATAGCGCGAGCTAGTAATCTACAACATAATTTGCAAAGATATTTTGACTATGTTCATGATAATGAGTTTAGTTAATCATATTAAAAACTCCCACTCAAATTGACATCCCTCTGGTCATTCGAGTGTCACATGATCCAAATTCACCAACTCAAGTCCGATCATCATGTGAGTTGAGATGGTTTCAATGGTGAACATCTTCATGTTGATCATATCTACTATATGACTCATGTTCGACCTTTCGGTCTCTTGTGTTCCGAGGCCATGTCTGTACATGCTAGGCTCGTCAAGTTTAACCCGAGTGTTTCGCATGTGCAACACTGGCTTGCACCCGTTGTATGCGAACGTAGAGTCTATAACACCCGATCATCACGTGGTGTCTCGAAACGACGAACTTTCGCAACGGTGCACACTCGGGGAGAACACAGTTTTATCTTGAAATTTCAGTGAGGGATCACCTTATAATGCTACCGTCGTCCTAAGCATAACAAGGTGCATAAAAGGATTAACATCACATGCAAATCATAAGTGACATGATATGGCCATGATCTTGTGCTTTTGATCTCCATCTCCAAAGCACCGGCATGATCTCCATCGTCACCGGCATGACACCATGATCTCCATCATCTTGATCTCCATCAACGTGTCTCCATGAGGTTGTGGCGCCAACTATTGCTTCCACAACTATTGCTAACTCATAGCGATAAAGTAAAGCAAAAATGGCGAAAATAATTAAAGACAACCCTATGGCTCCTGCCAGTTGCCGTACTCATCGACATGCAAGTCGTGATAATCTATACAAAACATGATCATCTCATACATCACATATATCTCATCATGTAATTGGCCATATCACATCACAACATACCCTGCAAAAACAAGTTAGACGTCCTCTAATTGTTGTTGCATGTTTTACGTGGCTGCTACGGGTATCTAGCAAGAACGATTCTTACCTACGCATAATCCACAACGGTGATACACGAATTGCTATTCAACCTTCTCAAGGACCGCCTTTATCGAATCCGATCCAACTAAAGTGGGAGAGACAGATACCCGCCAGCCATCTTTATGCAACAAAGTCACATGTCAGTTGATGGAACCGGTTTCTCGTAAGCGTACGAGTAAGGTTGGTCCGGGCCGCTTCATCCCACAATACCGCTGAATCAAGAAAAGACCAAGGGAGGAACCAATCTGAGCATCAATGCCCACAAACTCCTTTGTGTTAGCTACGCATAGACCTAGCTTTGATACCACTGTTGGGGAACTTTGCATGGGAAACAAAAAAATTCCTACGCACACGCAAGATCTATCCATGGTGATGAGCATCTACGAGAGGGAGAGTGGATCTACATACCCTTGTAGATCGCTAAGCAGGAAGCGTTAAGAAACACGGTTGATGTAGTCGAACGTCTTCGCGATAATAGCAAGCCGTCCCGCGATCCCATCACGATCCGTCTCACGATTCTGATCACGATCCGTCCCACGATCCAATCACGATCTGTCCCGCGATCACGATCCTTCCAATCTAGTGCCGAACGGACGGCACCTCCGGGTTCAGCACACGTACAGCTCGATGATAATCTCCGCCTTCTTGATACAGCAAGAGGGAGCGGAGAGGTAGGTGAGTTCTCCGGCAGCACGACGGCGCGGCGGCGGTGGTGGTGGAACTATTCCAGCAGGGCTTCGCCTAAGCGCTGCTGAAAACTAGAGGACTAGATCTATTGGGGAGAGAGGGCTGCACCGTGGCTTAGGGTTTTCTGGTGCGGCTGCCCTCTCTTCCCTCCAGTATATATAGGAGGAAGGGGAGGGAGGCCGGCGCCCCTAGGGCTGCCCCTAGGTGCGGCCGAAGTGGGAGAGGTGGAGGAGTCCTACTCTAATCCTACTAGAGTAGGATTCCTCCCCCACTTGGAAACCTTTTCCACCTCTTGGGTTTTTCCACCCCTAGCCGCATGGGCTTTAGTGGGGGCTTCGGCCAGCCCACCAGGGGCTGGTTTGCCTCCTCCCACAGCCCATGAGGCCCTTTGGGGCGAGAGGTCCCTCCCGATGGTCCGCCGGTACCCTCCCGGCACTCCCGGTACACTACCGAAGTACCCGAAACTTTTTCGGTGACCAAAACGGGACTTCCTATATATCAATCTTTACCTCCGGACTATGCCGGAGCTTGATGTCTACTACACAACCTTCTTCTTGTAGACTCGTGTTGGGCCTCCAAGCGCAGAGTTTTGTAGGACAGTAGCAAATTTCCCTCAAGTGGATGACCTAAGGTTTATCAATCCGTGGGAGGCGTAGGATGAAGGTGGTCTCTCTCAAACAACCCTGCAACCAAATAACAAAGAGTTCTTGTGTCCCCAACACACCCAATACAATGGTAAATTGTATAGGTGCACTAGTTCGGCGAAGAGATGGTGATACAAGTGTAATATGGATGGTAGATATAAGTTTTTGTAATCTGAAAATATAAAAACAGCAAGGTAACTAATGATAAAAGTGAGCAAAAACGGTATTGCAATGCTTAGAAACAAGGCCTAGGGTTCATACTTTCACTAGTGCAAGTTCTCTCAACAATATTGACATAGTTGAATCATATGTAAATCCCTCACGTGCGACAAAGAGTTCACTCCAAAGTCACAAATAGCGGAGAACAAACGAAGAAATTATTGTAGGGTACGAAACCACCTCAAAGTTATCTTTTCCGATCAATCTTATGACCTATCCCTATAAGTGTCACGAACAACCCTAGAGTTCGTACTAAAATAACACCTTAAGATACACATCAACCAAAACCCTAATGTCACCTAGATACTCCAATGTCACCACGAGTACCCATGAGCTTGATTATACGATATGCATCACACAATTTCAGATTCATCATGTTCAATCCAACACAAAGAACTTCAAAGAGTGCCCCAAAGTTTCTACCGGAGAGTCAAGACGAAAACGTGTGCCAACCCCTATGCATAGATTCCCAAGGTCACGGAACCCGCAAGTTGATCACCAAAACATACATCAAGTGGATCAATAGAACATCCCATTGTCACCACGGATATCCCATCGCAAGACATACATCAAGTGTTCTCAAATCCTTTAAAGAGTCAATCCGATAAGAAAACTTCAAAGGGAAAACTCAATTCATCACAAGAAGATAGAGAGGGGAAAACTCCATATGATTCATCTATATTAATAAAGCTCGCGGTACATCAAGATCGTGTCATCTCAAGAACACGAGAGAGAGAGAGAGAGATCAAACACATAGCTACTGGTACATACCCTCAGCCCCGAGGGTGAACTACTCCCTCCTCGTCATGGAGACCGCCAGGATGATGAAGATGGCCTCCGGTGATCGTTTCCCCCTCTGGCAGGGTGCCGGAACGGGCTCCCGATTGGTTTTTCGTGGCTACGGAGGCTTGCGGCAGCGGAACTCCCGATCTAGGTTTCTTTCTGGGGGTTTCTCGATTTATAGGAGTACTTGGCGTTGGAATCACGTCGGGGGGGGGGGTGCTCGAGGGGCCCACAAGCCAGGGGGGCACGCCCTAGGGGGGGGGCGCCCCCCTAGGCTTGTGACCTCCTCGGGACTCCTCTCCGATATCTTTTTGCTCCAGTATTTTTTATATTTTCCAAAAATATTCTCCATAAATTTTCAGCCCATTCCGAGAACTTTTATTTCTGCACAAAAAACGACACCATGGTAGTTCTGCTGAAAACAACGTCAGTCCGGGTTAGTTCTAATAAAATCATACCAAAATCATATAAAATTATTGTAAACATGGCATGAATACTTCATAAATTATAGATACGTTGGAGACGTATCAGCATCCCCAAGCTTAATTCCTGCTCGTCCTCGAGTAGGTAAATGATAAAAGAAATAATTTATGAAGTGTGAATGCTAGCAAGTGCACAAGTTTGATCAATGATAATTCCAATAAATTTTTCTAGCATCAATATAAACCATAAACAGTAGCTCATCTCATAAAACTTCTCATGATCAAGTAACAAGCTATTCACATGTTAAAGTATAGACCAGAAAGTTTCTTAAAAACTAACAAACCATATTCCTAGTCATCGAACAATTGCAATTCATCTTATTTTCAGGAAGGGTCTATGTAAGAGCTTTGATTTAGCAAATTCTACATACTCAACTATCATATAGTCTTCCATGATTATTGACACTCAAAGCATATTTTTAGAACAAATAGCATCCATCGAACACAGAGAAAGATAGGGGCTTAATGTTTCGCCTCCCAACTTATTTATCATATAGATAATTGTCAACAATAATAATTCATGATCAAATATATTTGTGTGGATATATATGTCTAGATCATTACCCAACACATGACGCTTGCCAAGAGAAAAAGGCGAAAAATAGGAAGTGGTGAAGATCACCATGACTCTTGCATAAAGGTAAGTACTAGAAAATAAAAGATAGGCCCTTCGCAGAGGGAAGCAGAGGTTGTCATGCGCTTTTTATTTTTGGATGTGCAAACCCTTAATGCAAAGGAACGTCGCGTTGTATTGTCCTTTGTGATAGCAACCTTTATTATGCAGTCCGTCGCTTTTATTTCTTTACCATCACAAGTTCGTACAACGCTTATTTTCCCTCACAATAAAAGATCATACATTTTTAGGAGCAATTTTTATCTCTTTTTGCACCGATGACAACTTACTTGAAGGATCTTACTCAATCCATAGGTAGGTATAGTGGACTCTCATGGCAATACTGGTTTAAGGGTGTTTGGATGCACAAGTAGTATTTCTACTTGGTGCGGAAGTTTTGGCTAGTATGAGGTGGAAGCAAGCACCACATGTTGGAGGATCCATAACAATATAACTTCTATACAAATATACCCAAACATAACTCATTAAGTTGTCTTCCTTGTTCAATTTTAACTAATTTGCTCGAGTTTGAAAATAATTAATGAGCTCACAATCATAGAAGATGTCCAAGATAGTATATTTATATGTGGAATCTCTCTTCCTTCAATATTCTTTCATGAATTGTTCAGGTGACCAATGCGGTGTTTGCTAACTTTCAATAAATTTTACCACCTATACTTATTATGTGTGAAGTCATTACTCCCCATGGGATAAGTATATGAATCATATTTAATTTCAGATTTATGATATTAAATTCATTCAACCATTTACTCATAGGATATAAGTGAAGCACGAGAGTGAATGACAAACTACTCCAAAAAGATATAAGTGAAGATCAATGCGTAGCCAACAATTAAATAACTATGTGAGGACTCTTTCATCTAAGAATTTCATACCTTAAGCATTTTATTAAACAGCAAGCAAAAGAAAAATAGCACTCCAAGAATAGCACGCATCATGTGAACGAATAAAAATTTAGGCTCAACATAGGCTAACCGATAATTGACGAAGAGAGGTGGGATGCGTAGCATCCCCAAGCTTAGATGCTTGAGACTTCTTGAAATATTTACTTGGGGTGCCTTGGGCATCCCCAAGAGTTAACTTTTGAATCTCGTTCAATCCTCTCATATCACGGTTTCACCTAAGTCTCAAAAACATCATCCACACAAAACTCAAAAAGAACTCGTGAGATAGGTTAGTACACATAAGAATAAATCAACACTTTATGTACTGCCAAGACTGGTTGCACAATAATTTCCAAACATTAGGTACTGTATACTATCATTTCCACAATTTATATCTACCAATATAGGCTATGGAAACTATAGGATAAGTAGATAACAAAACTATGACAGCAATCTGTACAAACAGAACAGTCTGTAGCAATTTATGAAAACAGTGTACTTCTGTAACTTAAAATATTATGAACATTTAGGACATGCTAAATAATTTACATGAAAATACTGTGTAAAAATTTCAGAAACGTTCACGTTCCAGTAAAATATGAAAATTCAAACACTACAGCAGAAGTTTCTGTTTTTACACAGCACACATCAAAACATGCAATGCAAGCATCCTAAGACAATTCTTGGAACTTTTTATTGAAAAACAAGATTATAAATAACTCCTAACAGAGAACAACAAAATAAAATGACGCTCCAAGCAAAACTCATAGTATGTGACGAATAAAAATATAGCTCCAAGTAAGATATACCGATAATGTTGAAGACGAAAGAGGGGATGCCTTCCGGGGCATCCCCAAGCTTAGGCACTTGAGTATTCCTTGGATATTACCTTGGGGGTGCCTTGGTCATCCCCAAGATTAGGTTCTTGTCACTCCTTGTTCTCCTCATATCTGTGTCTCACCCAAAACTTGAAAACTTCAATCACACAAAACTTAACGGAACTTCGTGAGAAGGGTTAGTGTAATAAAGAGAGATCATTCACTTGGGTACTGTCAAGACAAGATTCATAATTGTTCCCACATGATACCTACTTTATTCTATCATTCCCATAATTTATACCACTAAATATAAGCTATGGAAACACTAAAACAAGCAAACTATGCATGCAAAACAGAATCTGTCAGAAACAGAACAGTCTGTGAAGATCTGTAGTATAACCATACTTCCCTGTCTCTAAAAATTCTGATCAATTACGACAACCTGAAGAATTTGTATATCAAGACAGTGTAAAAATTTCAGATCATTATCACGCTCCAGTAAAAAATGAAAATTCCTGTACTGGAGTCAAAAGTTTCTGTTTTGGTTCAGCATCAATTCTACTCATCTTGTGAGTCATCCCAAAGGCTTTACTTGGCACTTTATTGAAATAAAAGGCACAAAACATGATTACTACAGTAGCTTAATCATGTGAACACACAAAAACAGAAAGGAAAATGATGGGTTGTCTCCCAACAAGCGCTTTTCTTTAAAGCCTTTTAGCTAGGCATGATGATTTCAATGATGCTCATATAAGAATAGTAGTTGAAACATGCAAAAGAGCATCATGAATCTCATGGAAAGCACATTTAAGTCTAACCCACTTCCTATGCATAGGGATTTTGTGAGCAAACAATTTATGGGAGCGAGAATCAACTAGCATAGGAAGGCAAAACAAGCATAACTTCAAAACTTTGAACACATAGAGAGGAAACTTGATATTATTGCAATTCCTACAAGCATATGTTCCTCCCTCATAATAATTTTCAGTAGCATCATGAAGGAATTTCACAACATAACTATCACATAAAGCATTATCTTCATGATCCACAAGCATAGATAATTTGTCACTCTCCACATAAGCAATTTTCTTCTCATTCATAATAGTGGGAGCAAAGTCAACAAAATAACTATCATGAGATACTTGATTGACATAACCACTTTGAATATTAAAATCATGATGACAAGTTTCATGGTCACTATCACTCTTTATAGCATACATGTCATCATCATAATCATCATAGATAGTAGGCATGTCATTATCATAAAAAAATTGCTCATCAAAACTTGGGGGACTAAAAATATCGTCTTCGTCAAACATAGCATCCCCAAGCTTGTGGCTTTGCATATCATTCGCATCATGGATATTCAGAGAATTCATACTAACAACATTGCAATCCTGCTCATCACTCAAAGATTTAGTGCCAAACATTTTAATAACTTCTTCTTCTAACACTTGAGCACAATTTTCCTTACCATCATTTTCACGAAAGACATTAAAAAGATGAAGCATATGAGGCAACCTCAATTCCATTTTTTTTGTAGTTTTCTTTTATAAAACCAAACTAGTGAAAAACAAGAAACTAAAAGATTTAATTGCAAGATCTAAAGATATACCTTTAAGCACTCACCTCCCCGGCAACGGTGCCAGAAAAGAGCTTGATGTCTACTACACAACCTTCTTCTTGTAGACTCGTGTTGGGCCTCCAAGCGCAGAGTTTTGTAGGACAGTAGCAAATTTCCCTCAAGTGGATGACCTAAGGCTTATCAATCCGTGGGAGGCATATGATGAAGGTGGTCTCTCTCAAACAACCCTGCAACCAAATAACAAAGAGTCTCTTGTGTCCCCAACACACCCAATACAATGGTAAATTGTATAGGTGCACTAGTTCGGCGAAGAGATGGTGATACAAGTGTAATATGGATGGTAGATATAAGTTTTTGTAATCTGAAAATATAAAAACAGCAAGGTAACTAATGATAAAAGTGAGAAAAAATGGTATTGCAATGCTTAGAAACAAGGCCTAGGGTTCATACTTTCACTAGTGCAAGTTCTCTCAACAATACTGACATAGTTGAATCATATGTAAATCCCTCACGTGCGACAAAGAGTTCACTCCAAAGTCACAAATAGCGGAGAACAAACGAAGAAATTATTGTAGGGTACGAAACCACCTCAAAGTTATCTTTTCCGATCAATCTTATGAGCAATCCCTATAAGTGTCACGAACAGCCTTAGAGTTCGTACTAAAATAACACCTTAAGATACACATCAACCAAAACCCTAATGTCACCTAGATACTCCAATGTCACCACGAGTACCCATGGGCTTGATTATACGATATGCATCACACAATTTCAGATTCATCATGTTCAATCCAACACAAAGAACTTCAAAGAGTGCCCCAAAGTTTCTACCGGAGAGTCAAGACGAAAACGTGTGCCAACCCCTATGCATAGATTCCCAAGGTCACGGAACCCGCAAGTTGATCACCAAAACATACATCAAGTAGATCAATAGAACATCCCATTGTCACCATGGATATCCGATCGCAATACATACATCAAGTGTTCTCAAATCCTTTAAAGAGTCAATCCGATAAGAAAACTTCAAAGGGAAAACTCAATTCATCACAAGAAGATAGAGAGGGGAAAACTCCATATGATTCATCTATATTAATAAAGCTCGCGGTACATCAAGATTGTGTCATCTCAAGAACACGAGAGAGAGATCAAACACATAGCTACTGGTACATACCCTCAGCCCCGAGGGTGAACTACTCCCTCCTCGTCATGGAGACTGCCGGGATGATGAAGATGGCCTCCAGTGATGGTTTCCCCCTCCGGCAGGGTGCCGGAACGGGCTCCCGATTGGTTTTTCGTGGCTACAGAGGCTTGCGGCGGCGGAACTCCCGATCTAGGTTTCTTTCTGGGGGTTTCTCGATTTATAGGAGTACTTGGCATTGGAATCACGTCAGGGGGGGGGGGTGCTCGAGTGGCCCACAAGCCAGGGGGGCGCGCCCTAGGGGGGGCGCCCCTAGGCTTGTGGCCTCCTCGGGACTCCTCTCCGGTATCTTTTTGCTCCAGTATTTTTTATATTTTCCAAAAATATTCTTCGTAAATTTTCAGCCCATTCCGAGAACTTTTATTTCTGCACAAAAAACGACACCATGGTAGTTCTGCTGAAAACAGCGTCAGTCCGGGTTAGTTCTAATAAAATCATACCAAAATCATATAAAATTATTGTAAACATGGCATGAATACTTCATAAATTATAGATATGTTGGTGACGTATCAGAGCTCCTCGTGACGTCCGAGATCTCATCCGGGACTCCGAACAACCTTCGGTCACCACCATACATAACTCTATACTACCGAAACGTCACTGAACCTTAAGTGTGCAGACCCTGCGGGTTCGAGAACTATGTAGACATGACCGAGACACCTCTACGGTCAATAACCAATAGCGGGACCTGGATGCCCATATTGGCTCCTACATATTCTACGAAGATCTTTATCGGTTGAACCTCTATGTCAAGGATTCAGTTAATCCCGTATGCTGTTCCCTTTGTTTCTTCGGTATGTTACTTGCCCGAGATTCGATCGTCGGTATCTCTATACCTAGTTCAATCTCGTTACCGGCAAGTCTCTTTACTCATTCTGTAATACAAGATCCCGTGGACACTTTAGTCACATTGCTTGCAAGGCTTATTGTGATGTTGTATTACCGAGTGGGCCCTGAGATACCTCTCCGTCACATGGAGTAACAAATCCCAGTCTCGATCCATGCCAACTCAACAGACACCCTCAGAGATACCTGTAGAGCACCTTTATAGTCACCCAGTTACGTTGCGACGTTTGATACACACAAGGTAGTCCTCCGGCGTCAGTGAGTTGCATGATCTCATGGTCATAGGAACAGATACTTTGACATGCAGAAACAATAGCAATAAACTGACACGATCATATGCTACGTTCATAGTTTGGGTCTTGTCCATCACATCATTCTCCTAATGATGTGATCCCGTTATCAAATGACATCTCATGTCTATGGCTAGGAAACCTTGACTATCTTTGATCAACGAGCTAGTCTATTAGAGGCATACTAGGGACACAGTGTTGTCTATGTACCCACACATGTATTTGAGTTTCCAATCAATACAATTATAGCATGGATAATAAAAGATTATCATGAACAAGGAAATATGATAATAACTAAATTATTATTGCCTCTAGGGCATATTTCCAACACTTCCCCGCGTGGCTGTCCATGGCACCCTCAGGAGGCGGGGCCATTCGGAGTCGGTCCGACAAGGCCTCACGACCCAGTGCCCGCACATGGGTGGCGCGCGCCATGCCAAATGATGCCAGCGGCTATGCCAGCGGGTGCGGAAAGAGGGGTTTCCTCTTTGGTGATAGTGGAAAGCCACTAGCTCGCGGGTTCCCAAAACAACCCCCAAAGGTTGCCTTTCCGATGCAAGAAGACCAAGACCGAGGGCTCGGCAGGACGGATGTCACCACGAGCCCACGAGCACGTCACGGCGAGGAACTTTAGCAGGCAAAGACCACCTTTTGTCAGGATAAGCTGCAACCCTGTCCCCATTAAAAAAATGGACGTTGTGGCAACCCCTCCCGCCTGATATTTTTGGGGGAAGAAGACTAGGGCCAATATAAGGGGGGAACCAGCCACCGTAGAGGGAGAGACCTTTGGTGAGCAAGAACACGGCTTGTACTCACCTTCCAGCTCAAGCAATCCACCAAGCAGGAGTAGGGTTTTACACCGCGAGGTGGCCCGAACCTGGGTAAACTCTGTGTGTCCTTGTTCATCTTCCTTAGCTCAAGCCATCGGAGAGTCGCCGTGTGGTTGTGAAGTAGAGTAGGGTAGGAGAGCGAGCGCACCCCAGTGTTCAAACCTTCTTGGGTCTGCGGAGCCCCGATTCCAACATTTGGCGCGCCAGGTAGGGGTGCGTTGACGTTCTCTGGCTCCGTTTCAACTCCGGCTTCACCAACCCCATGGCTGACGCTTGCAGTATGCGCGTGGAGCGCAGGACAGCCCAGACCGCCCCGGTTGGCCGAGGCTATCGACGCTGCTCCGCCGACGCCGGCGCGACGGTCGGCGACCCGGTCGCCATGGCCGGGTGAGGGAGTCCTGGTTTAAGGGGTCCTCGGGAGGCCGACCTATTTCTTGTGGGCCGGGCTGTATGGGCCATTCGCCGAACACTGGATTGATTGAAGACCCAGACTCCAGGAAGGAAGCTTCTAGAATCGTGGCGTACCCTCCACGTTTATGGTAGTGAATAGGCATGTTTAGCCCCTCGGCGTGTAACTGACCATGTGTAAACCCTAGGTACCCCCGGCGTATATAGAAGCCGAAAGGTTTTAGGTTGTAGGCCAACAGAACTCATCTAGGGTTTTAGCTACTTGATCTCGAGGTAGATCAACTCTGTAATCCTCATACTATCAATATAATCAAGCAATACGTAGGGTATTACCTCCATAGGAGGCCCCAACCTGGGTAAAACCTTGTCCCCTTCGTCTCTTGTTACCATCGATCCAAGTCTCACAGCTCGGGACCCCCTACCTGAGATCCGCCGGTTTTGACACCGACATTGGTGCTTTCATTGAGAGTTCCGCTGTGATCGCCAGAGGAATCGATGGCTCGCCTAGTCATCAACGAAGAGGTTCGCACCACGGACACTTTTGTCCCCGAACAGATCTTCGCTTTTGGCAGCATTGTGCTGCACGCCGACCCGTCCGGCCATCTAGGCCACGTCGGAAGCTTCGCCCCTGATCAGGAGGTCAGATTCAGGAACCTGGAGTTCTCCGTAGACTCTCGAGGCGACCTGTTGCTAACCGGGCTCACGGCTTCGTCTGCCGCGCCCGAAGACTCCGAGGCTTGAACCTTAGATCTATCTTTTGGTCCTACCGGCGGGATCTGCCCCGGCGAGGACCCAACTTTCAGTTCGGATCTGGTCATAGCACCGGACGTCCGGACACCTGTTCCTGCCGAACATTCTCCATGCACAGACGCATCGGAAGTTAGCTCCGAAAACTCTGCGCTGGCCGATCCAATCGAGCTCTCGATACTCAACGAAGCTCTAGATCAGATCTCGTCGATGAAGATTACCGACGACCCAACCACGATCTGCTCTCAGATCGGGCGCATGGTGGGCCGGGACGAATTTTTTGTCCCACCCACCACCCACTTGGTAGCCACTGTCGATGATTTAACCGACATGTTGGACTATGCATCTGAGGATGCAGATTACATGGATGAGGAGGATCGTCCCCTCACCCCAGTCAACACCGGGCGGTGGACTGCCACCTCCACATACGATGTCTACATGGTAGACACTCCGAAGAACGACGGAGACAAGTCGGATGAAGCGCCATCAAGACGCCGAAAGCCGCATAAACGGTCAAAAGGGAAAAAGGGAAGGGGAGCTATCGACGGCACCGGGGACGGTGATACTCCGGAAGACAACGGCAATCCTAAAATCCCCGAACACCCGTTAGAGCGTCAGGAGAGGCCGGAAGACCGGTTTGACCCCGACGATCTCAATGATTCCGAGGACGACAACTACCTCCCCCCTGTCGTGGAGGAGGACATCCCAGAAGCCGATGACTTCGCCATCCCTGATAATCCTGAAGACCAGGAGCTGTTCAGGCAGCAGCTTATAGCCACGGCCCGCAGCCTGAAAGCAAAAGAATGACAGCTTAAAGCCGAGCAAGATGACCTCAACGATCGATGGACGAGAGTCCTCTCAGCTGAGGAAGGCTACGGTACCGGTCTATCAGACCAACCTAAGAGCTATCCGCGCAGAAGGCTGCTGCCACAATTCGATGACGAGCTCACTGATATGCCATCTCCCAAGCATACCCCATACGACAAGCCAGACCGCCCTCCTCGAGGACGAGATAGGACGGCTGACAACACCGGCTATAGGCCGACGATACCCCAAAGACGGGGAAAAGAGCCACTAGAGCCCGATGACAGGTTCGACCTGCGACACGACCTGGACGATAGAGCAGGTCGTACACGATCCATCTACGGATCCAGAGGATACTCACCCGATAAACGGGATGGGTACCGGCCTTGGCTTGACCGCAATAATGAAGGTCGGGAACGAAACCGGACCAGAGCAGACGCCGATCACCGGCGCGACATAGCTCGGGTCCGAGGCGCTGCACACCCACTGTGTTTTACAGATGAGGTGATGCGGCATCAGTTCCCGGAAGGGTTTAAACCTGTAAACATAGAACAATACGATGGTACAACTGACCCAACCATATGGATCGAGGATTTCCTCCTCCGCATCCACATAGCGCGAGGAGACGACCTCCACGCCATCAAATACCTGCCATTGAAGCTTAAGGGGCCAGCTCGGCACTGGTTAAATAGCCTCCCCGAAAACTCAATTGGGTGCTGGGAGGACCTGGAAGACGCCTTCCGATCTAACTTCCAGGGCACTTATGTTCGGCCGCCGGACTCCTCCGACCTGAGCAACGTCGTCCAGAAGCCAGGAGAATCTGCGCGACTATTCTGGAATCGGTTTTTGACCAAGAAAAACCAGATAGTTGACTGCCCGGACGCCGAAGCAATAGCCTCGTTTAGGCACAACATTCGGGATGAGTGGCTGGCTCGGCAGCTCGGCCAGGATAAACCAAGGACAATGTCCGCTCTCACAGCACTCATGACTCGCTTTTGCGCGGGCGAGGATAACTGGCTAGCAAGACGTAGCCACAACCCCGAAGACCCCGGAACCTCCGAAGTTCGGGATGGAAACGGGAAACCAAAGCGCAACAAGAATAAGCGCCGGCACAACAATATTGATGCCAATGACACGGCCGTTAACGCCAGTTTCCGCAACTCCCGTCCTGGGCAGTGGAAGAAGCCTCCTAAGGGCAATCGCGACGGACCAACCGCGCTGGAAAAGATCATGGAGAGGCCTTGCCAGATCCATGGCACTCAAGAGAAGCCTGCCAACCACACCAACTATAATTGTTGGGTGTTCAAACAGGCCGGCAACCTCGCATCCGAGGACCAAGGCAAGAGCCCATGCAGCGATGACGAAGAGGAACCTCGTGGTCCGATCGGCGGCGGACAGAAGAAATTCCCTCCAGAGGTGAAAACAGTAAACATGATATATGCCACTCATATACCCAAGAAGGAGAGGAAGCGTGCCCTTCGAGATGTCTACGCCGTAGAGCCTGTAGCCCCGAAGTATAACCCATGGTAGGTATACCCGATCACCTTCGATCGCCGTGACCACCCGACCAGTATCCGTCATGGGGGTTCGGCCGCCCTCATCCTCGACCCCATCATAGATGGGTATCACCTCACAAAAGTCCTAATGGACGGTGGAAGTAGCCTGAATCTGATTTACTCAGACACGGTGAAAAAGATGGGCATAGATCCGTCAAGGATCAAACCCACTAACACTACCTTTAAAGGAGTGATCCCAGGAGTAGAAGCCCGGTGCACGGGCTCCGTGAGCCTGGAAGTAGTGTTCGGCTCGCCCGATAACTTTCGAAGCGAGGACCTGATCTTCGACATCGTACCCTTCCGCAGCGGCTATCACGCCCTGCTCGGCCGTACAGCGTTCGCTCGCTTTAACGCCATCTCGCACTACGCATACCTCAAGCTCAAAATGCCCGGCCCCAAGGGGGTCATTACTGTCAACGGCAACACAGAGCGTTCCCTCCGAACTGAGGAACATGCGTTGGCCCTAGCGGCCGAATTCCATTACGCTGATGATCGGCAAACGCCAACGACTGCCGTAAAGGCACCGAAGGCTGGGAAGCGAGCTCGGTTTCAAGCCGAAGTACCAGAGCCTTCGTCTCCCCATAAATAGGGATTCGCCCCCCATCGCACGGCCCTAGTACCGGCAAAGTACGTGCCGAGGAGGCACAACTTCGCGCTCAAAATTCCATGGGCAGCGGTGGGGAAAATTATTAAAGGATAAGTGTTCGGCTGGACCGAACTATCACCATCAACATGTCTTCGGACACACTACAGGTACCATAAAGTACCTACTACGGCGTAAAGCTCATTCACACTTCGACGACTTCTCAAGACTTCTTTCCAAAGTCCGCTCGTCGAACACTACACCCATCGCGGTATACAACTCTTCGGGATACGTAGGAGCGGACAAGCGACAGGCCACATCGAGGACGTCAGGTCACCTATCGAAGACCCTTGGTAAACCCCTCCTGTAAGGTTTATATTTCATCTTTAATACCTGTAAACAGTTGTATCAGCAATTTGAATAATAAGAGTTGTTGAGTGAAATACAAATGTATCATGAATGATCGTTTTGCTGTTTTTGGCACACTCTCTATTTTCCCTCTTTTCTTGCGAACCTGTTTGGTATACTATACGATGCAACCGGCTAATAGACCGGGGGCTCGCACTAAAGAAAAGCACCTTAAGCATAACTGATTTTTTGCGTCCGGCGTCTTGGAATTCCGCTTTATATGCATTGGTTCCGAACTATGTCTTGGGTCAATAGTTGGGTTGCCCGGCTCCTGTGCTTGCCCCTTTATGTTCCGCTCGTTCGGCTAAAGGGGCAAAGGGAGCACCGCTGCGATTGTGCTTCCGGCTAGCCTGGTCAAGCACCTCAGCGGAGAAAGCCGAAAGCTGACTGTCATGGTATGCGAGAACCGGTCTGCGATTCCAAGCTTAACCAAATCTCGTTAGAGGTTACTCCGTGTCATACGATGGGTTTGGTATTAGTACAAACCATGTGATATAGGCTTTAGCCACGGTTCATCCGAACATCACAAACCCCTGGGGGCTAGTCATCAGCCCCCCGCACTCCTTTCTCGCGCCCCTACGGCTAAGTGAAAGCAATAAAGCATTATGGTCCGATTGCCTTGTCCGCCCCACACTACCGCCTTCGGGTATCGATAGCTTGGCTAAAGGTAACAGTGCATTGGCAGAGACACCCCGCGTAGTATCTACATGGGGGCTGAAGCCGAAGACTCGCAGCTTTCAGTTTAAACGGCCACACAGTAGTTATAAAGGATGCAAAACATGAAAAGACATGATAAACCATGCATTTTAAATATAAACACGTTCAAATGTCTTCGGACATATTACAACGATCTACTCATACACATTTTCTCTTGAGCATTGCGCCTCTATTGCCCGAGCACCCTCCATTACTCCGGAGAAGTACAGCTCGGGGCGCCTATGCTCCTTTCCAGGAGGCGGAGGGGCGGTGGCTATCTTCATTGGATCCAGCCCCGGCCAGTGCACCTTGGCCTTCGCAAAGGTCATCCGAGCTCCCTCGATGCAGGAAGATCTCCTTAGCGCGTCGATCCGGGGCGAGGCGGCGCTCAGCTTCTGCACCAGGCCGAAGTAGCTGCCCGGCAATGGCTTGTCGGGCCATAGCCGGATACAGAGATCCTTCATGGCCGGCTCCGCCAGCCGATGTAGCCCCATCAGCTATTTTAGCTGCCCCACAAGGAGAGGAGAGCGCTCGGGGGCTTCAAATTGCGCCCAAAACAGCCGAGCTTCATCTCCTTCTCCCCGCGAAGCATAGAATTGATTTGCAACCGCGGCGCTCTTCTGAAGGTCCGAGCAGGCGCCTGAGGAACGCCATACTTGGGTGAGCAATTTGAACTTGCTATCCCCGAAGACACACTGCAATAAAAATGGCT
This sequence comes from Elymus sibiricus, assembly GCA_039707655.1. Taxonomy (NCBI): domain Eukaryota; kingdom Viridiplantae; phylum Streptophyta; class Magnoliopsida; order Poales; family Poaceae; genus Elymus; species Elymus sibiricus. The sequence goes on from CM077675.1 coordinate 205,625,434, forward strand.
TACCATCCATTATGGCCTTGGCCTGGTTGACTTGCTCTTCAAAGGACCGCCTATCCACCCGCTCCTTTTGGAGATCGGTTTTCAGGGTGGATAGTTCGGCGGCCTACTCCCTGCCTTTCCCCTCAAGGACCTCGCAGTTTTGGCCAGCGTCCTTGAGCTCCTACTGAATTTCTTCCACCTGAGCCTCAAACTTGTCGCTGGTGGCTCTTAAGGCGGACAGAGCGGTAGCTGCTTCTTTGGCCGCCGCCCTCTCGATCGCAGTTTCCTGTTTTGCCTTCTCAAGCTCGGCCTTGAGCTTCTCAATTTCTTTCGCCGAGGCTGCGTAAGCATTAAAAACATATTAAAGGTATTGCGTTGACAGTACGATCATGAAAAAAATGGATATTCTAGTCCAGCTTACCTTGCGCCTCGTCGAATCTATTATTCAGAGCTTCGAGCTCATCTTCGGAGCTCATGAGCTTCCGATTTAGCTCGTCCAGCTCGGCGACATTAGCAGCCGCCGGCGTCGACGAAGCCTGTAAGAAACAAAGCCATATCAAGTTATATGGGTTCAAAGCTTCCGAACTGTCAAAAATATGATCTTGTGTCCGGTCTTTTAAAAGCTGTTAGAACATTCCGAACACATATTGTCTAGTACATAGTTCGGACACTGGTCTATCATTGACCCCCAGGTAAGTTTTTTCCAAACTCACCTGGGGCTCGGGGGCTGCTATGTACATAACCATAACTCAAAGAAAATAATATTTCACAGATAAAGCATTACATGGCTTACCTGAAAGCCCGTCAGGAGACCGTTGAAGGCCTCCTTCAGTCCGATGTCTACGGACTGAATGCTCTGCAATACTGCACCCATAAGGGTGCGGTGCTCCCCGGAGATGGAGGCGCTTGATAAAGCCTCCCCCATAGCCGACCACCCATTGGTCGGTGGCGCCGGTGGGGATCGGTTGACCCGATCCCCAACTGGGGATTGAACCTGTGCCTCCGGAGGCATGGTGCGCTCCGGAGACAACCTTGGAGGTGACTGGACATCTTCTCATCCGGTCTCCTCAGTATCCGGGAGGGGCGGGTCCCCACGGTCTTCGGTGGCCGAGGCGTCAGCCTCGACCATGACATCGTTGCCCCCACCGCCGGTGTTCGGCTCCGAAGGAGCCTGCTGGGACGACACCTCCGTGGCGTCCTTCGTGGTGCCCGGAGGGGAGGGGTGTGACGCATTCCCGCTCTCCGCTAGCTCGGCGGGCGGGGTCTCCCCATCCGAGTCTTGATCGGTGGGGAGAACACGTGGTGGGCTGCGAATCAGTAGGCGCTCACATGTTAATAAAACCTTCAAAACTTAGCACTAATAGCTCAGAAAGTCTTTGGATCTTTACCTTCGAGGTGGGGGCTTGACCCTGAGGTTCCTCCGCGAAACCCTCTCGAAGTCCTCAGACTCGGTATCTGGGTCCAAACTATCGTCGGACGACACCACCTGTGTCCGACGCGCTTTCTTCGGGGTGGGAGGAAGCTCATCCTCCGAGGCGTCCGATGGCGCCGCCCTCTTTCCTGTGAGGGGGGAATCGCCTCCCCCCTTAGCCTCGTGCTCCTCCTCTTGATTCGAGGAAGCATGAGTTTCTTCGGACACAGCCTCGGGCTGGTCCCTGTTGCGCAGGCCCGTTTGGCCTGGCATTTTCTTTTCCTTCTTCTCTGGCGCCTTGTAAGGCGCCACGACGAGCATCTCTGACAGCAGCTGGGACCTAGGGTCTTCGGGCTGCGGAGCCGGGCACTTGATGCCCGTGGCCTTGCTCAACCATTCCTGTGGAAGTGATCGAAAAGTACTTAGATTTTCTTCGGGAGAACGAAGCCGATCACATGAGGTTATGACATACCTCGGAAGGGAGCTTATCGGCGTGCAGGCCTTGGTCCTCCTTCTTGGCCGGCCAGTTCCCCTGCGCCTTGAACAGCGCCTTCCATAACTTCTCCCGTGTGGTGCGGAAGAACCGACGAATTGTAGGGTCGGCGTCAGTCCGATAGTTCCAAATAGGAGAGTCTCGGCGCTGGCAGGGGAGGACGCGCCGCCGGAGCATGATCTGGACCACGTTGGTCAGCCCGATCCCGTCCTTGATAATGGAGGCAACGCGCCTCTGCAGGTCGTCCACCTCTATATCCGACCCCCATTCGAGGCCCTTTCGGACCCATGAGGTCAATCTGGCCGGGCGACCGGACCTGAATTCGGCAGGAACAGTTCCGCCCTCCTCCCTTGGCTCGGTGATGTAAAACCACTCTTTTTGCCAAGTCTTGATGGTATCGATAAAGGTGCCAGACGGCCATACTGCGCGGGGAAGCTTGCTGATGACCGCCCCGCCGCAGTCTGCGTGTTCGCCTGCGACACACTTCGGCTTGATATTAAATACCTTGAGCCATAATCCAAAGTGTGGTTCGACCCATAGGAACGCCTCGCAGAAGATGATGAAGGCCGATATATGCATGAAGGAGTTCGGCGGGAGGTCGTGGAAGTCGAGTCCGTAGAAGAACATCAGGCCCCTGACGAAGGGGTGGAGCGGGAAGCTCAATCCTCGGATGAAGTGAGGAATGAAAACCACCCGCTCGCCTGGTTTGGGGGTGGGGATCACCTGGCCCTACTCCGCGGCGCGGTGGAAGACATTGGCGGGGAGGTAACCGGCGTCCTTGAGGTCCCGGATGTCCTGGTCTGTGACCGTGGAAGCCTCCCACTTGCCGTTGGAGCCAGAGCTGGCCATGGCTGAGCTCGGAGGAGGAAGGGAGGAAAACTTAGATCTGGGCTCTGGAAGCTCGGAGGGTCGGAGAAGCAGGGATGCGAATGAGGAGTGCGGTTAAAGCCTTGGGGTTTTCTTCCCCTTTTATTGGGCTTGTTGCCGGTTAGCCTCCCTTCACGGCGCCGTGAATTTCTCCGCTTCCCAAGACGTGCGTGCCGTTATACGCGCTTGATTAAACATATCCCGTGTAAAACGGACATGATCTGTGCATTGATGGGTAGTGCTGGTGGAAACGGCCTCGAACCGCGAATCGAGTCTTTACGACTGGTTCAGCGGTCGTGGTGGGCCGTGACCTTTCATCTGAAAGCTTGTCAGGGACCACTATTTACTTCTTGACGTTTGGTCTTCAGGGCCGGTTACTCATGGTGTTCGGACGATCTATGATCGGAAAAACTACACGTCATCGGAGGCCGAACTACACTCGGCTGATCACTATTTGGAGGAAGGAACTCGCCTCGCAAGCCGAAGACTTTGATCACATGAAGCAACTGAAGCTGGGACTCTTGGCGTTGGAGGCTAGTTCGGGGGCTACTGAGGGAGTCCTGGTTTAAGGGGTCCTCGGGAGGCCGACCTATTTCTTGTGGGCCGGGCTGTATGGGCCGTTCGTCGAACACTGGATTGATTGAAGACCCAGACTCCAGGAAGGAAGCTTCTAGAATCGTGGCGTACCCTCCACGTTTAAGGTAGTGAATAGGCATGTTTATCCCCTCGGCGTGTAACCAACCATGTGTAAACCCTAGGTACCACCGGCGTCTATATAAGCCGGAGGGTTTTAGGTTGTAGGCCAATAGAACTCATCTAGGGTTTTAGCTACTTGATCTCGTGGTAGATCAACTCTGTAATCCTCATACTATCAATATAATCAAGCAAGACGTAGGGTATTACCTCCATAGGAGGGCCCGGACCTGGGTAAAACCTTGTCCCCTTCGTCTCTTGTTACCATCGATCCAAGTCTCACAGCTCGGGACCCCCTACCCGAGATCCGCCGATTTTGACACCGACACCGGGGGAACCCGAGCGCCCTCCCGTTCGCCCCGTCTTCCAACATCACATGAGGGAGCCACGGCGCGCTCCTCCCGGCGTGTCAGCTCAGCGGAGCCCCGAGGCGGCCCACTCATGCTCGACGGGGACGCCGGGGCACGCCAGGAGCGGCGTTCAGTGGCGTGCATCCTTGGCGGTGCCCAAGCACCGGCCGCCGACGGCCACTTCAAGCCTTCCTTTCACAAAGCGAGCGTTGCCCCGAGGAGCACGGGTCCGCGCCATCGCCTAGCTGGACCAGGCGCAGCATCACCTTCGACGTGGGAGACCACCCGAGGTCTGCGGCTGCTGCGGGCGCTCTCCCCATGGTGTGCACTCCCACCATCAGCAATGTCGCGGTTACCATAACTCTCATCGACGGGGGCGCATGGCTCAATATCATGTCCGTCGCGACCTTTGAGGCACTTCAGGTGCCTTACGACCAGCTGAAGCCCACGAGTCCCTTCTTCGGGGTGGACGGCGGGACCGCGGCCCCCATCGGGAAGATACGCCTCCCCATCACCTTTGGCACGCGCGGCAATTACCGCACAGAGCTCATCGACTTCGACGTGGCGCACATCGGCCTCCCGTACAATGCCATCTTGGGCTACCCGGCGCTTGCCGAGTTCATGGCGGCAACCCACCCGGGTTACAACGTCATCAAGATACCCGGGTGTGCCGGTGTCATGACCATCAAGTGTGACGAGAAGGACGTGGTCGGCTGCCTCGGGCGTGCGTACAAAGCTGTCACGGCTACTGCAGCTGCCGCGACCGCGCGACTTGTCGACGGGGGCGAGGCTTCGCCCCTTGAGGTAGCGCCAATAGGAAAGAAGCAGTTGTTCTCTCAGAGCCTAGCCAAGACCAAGAAAGTGCCATTCGACGGCAGCGACTCTGGCCACACCTTCACCATCGGCGCCGACCTCGCCCCCGAGCAGGAGAAGGTGCTCATCACCTTCCTCAAGGCGAACGCGAACGTATTCGCATGGAAGGCGACCGATCTAACCGGAGTCCCGAGGGAGGTGATCGAGCACCACCTGGCGGTGTGCCCCAACGCACGCCCCATCAAGTAGAAAGAACGACGCCAGGCGCGGGAAAAGCAGCACTTCATTGTTCAGGAAGTGCAAAAGCTACAAGAGGCGGGGGTCGTCCGCGAGGTGCGCCACCTGCAGTGGCTCGCCAACCCCATCATTGTCCCCAAGAAGGGCGGCAAGGAGCGAATGTGCGTCGACTTCACCAGCCTCAACAAGACCTGCCCCCAGGACCCCTTCCCACTTCTGTGCATCGATCAGATCGTGGATTCCACCGCCTTTTGCGACCTACTGTGCTTCTTGGCCGCCTTCTCAAGCTACCATCAGATCAAGATGGCGGTGGAGAACGAGGAGAAGATGGCTTTCATCTCTCCTAGTGGGGTGTTCTGCTACGTGAGCATGCCGTTCGGCCTGAGGAGTGCCAGGGCCACTTTCCAGCGGTTGATGCACATCACGTTGGGGCCCCAGCTGGGGAGGAATGCGGAGGCCTATGTCGAGGACATTGTGGTCAAAACGCGCAAAGACAAACCACTCATTGAAGACCTGGAAGAAACTTTCGCCAACCTGCGCAAGGTCAACCTGAAGCTCAACCCCGACAAATGTGCTTTTGGGGTCCCCTCCGGCAAATTGCTTGGCTTCCTCGTGTCCCATCGGGGAATTGAGGCGAATCCCGAGAAGGTTAAGGCCATCGAGCTGATGCAACCACCCCGGACCCTCAAGGAAATGCAGAAGCTAGCAGGGTGCCTAGCCTCCCTCGGGCGCTTCATCTCCAAGTTCGGTGAGCAGGCGCTACCGTTCTTCAACTGATGAAGAGGTCGGGGCCGTTCGCGTGGACCCCCGAGGCGGACGTGGCCTTTGCGGACCTCAAGCGATATCTTACAAGCCCTCCTGTTATGGTCGCGCCGCGCCCGCGTGAGCGCCTGCCGCTGTACCTGGCAACCACCCCACAGACGGCCAGCGCGGCCCTTGTGGTGGAGCGGGAGGAACAAGCCCGTGTCAAGAAGAAGCCCACGCCGAAAGCGTCGCCTGAGGTTGCTCAAAACTTGACGCTGCCAGCTGAAGGCACACTGCAGGATGCCGCCCCTTAGGAGGACGCGCCACCTCCAGAGGCCCCAGGCGTCATGTTCTCGGAGGCCCCTATGGCCCCCAACGCCCTGCCTCCGGGAGTCCCCACGGTCTCGCTCCTCGAACCCCCGACGAAGACGACACGGACACCACGGTCACACGCCACGTCGAGCTCCCTATGTATTACGTTAGCACGGTGCTGAGGGATGCACGCGAGCACTACCCCATGCAGCAGAAGCTCCTCCTCGTGCTCCTCATGGCCTCTAGGAAACTACGTCATTATATCCAAGGGCACCCCATCAAGGTCATCTCCGCGTACCCCTTAGAGCAGATTCTCCGAAGCCCCAACGCCGCGGGCAGGGTTGCCGAATGGAACATCGAGCTGCAGGCCTTCGAGCTGGAGTTCTGTACCACAGGGGTCATCAAGGGTGCAGCTCTGGCGGACTTCGTGGCAGAGTGGACAGCCTCGGGCGAGGGGGAGCCTCGCGAGGGCGAATCCCTCTTGCCTGGGGATGCGGCACCCTGCAGCTGGGCCCTGTGCTTTGACAGCGCTTTCTCCATGCAGGGCGCGGGGGCTGGCGTCGTGCTCACCACACCAAAGGGCGACAAACTGTGTTACGCGGTCCAGCTGTGCTTCGGGCATAACGAGAAGGTCTCCAACAACATCACAGAGTACGAGGGCCTCATCGCCAGCCTCAAGGCTGCCTCCGCCCTCGGGATCAAGCATCTCATCGTCAAGGGCGACTCCCAGATCCTCGTCAACTTCTCCAGCAAAAAGTACAAGCCAAAGGACGAGCACATGATGGCGTACTTGGAGGAGGTACGCAAGCTTGAGAAACGCTTCCTCGGCCTGGAGTTGCATCATATCCCGGGAGGTGCCAATCAAGAGGCCGACGACATCGCCAAACGGGCATCTCACCGCAAGCCTCAATGCCCCGGCGTTTTCAAGGAAAGACTCCTCAGGTCGTCGGCTGTGCCGCCCGTCCTCGGCACCACGCTGCTAGAAGAGGAGCTGCCGCCCGTGCCGCTGACAGGGGCGCCGGACTGCGGCCCGTCTTTGGGAGATCGTCTTCGTCTAGCGCTGGAACCTCAAGAGGGTGACTAGACCATCGAGCTCAAGTTCTACCTGCTTCGCGGCGACCTCCCCGCGAAAGACGCGGAAGCAGAGCATGTTGCCCGCCAAGCCTCCGCATATTGCCTGCGAGATGGCGAGCTGTACCGGAGGCGGCCCAATGACGTCTCGCTACGCTGCGTCTCAGAACAGCAAGGGCGCGAGCTGCTCGCCAACATCCATGGGGGAGATTGTGGGCATCACTCTTCGTGACGCACCCTCGCCGGTAAGGTGTTCCGCAGCGGCTTCTATTGGCCTACAGCACTTCGTGATGCCGCCGATTTGGTCCGATCCTGCGAGGCTTGCCAGTTCCACGCCAAACAGATCCACCAGCCCGCGCAGGGATTGCAGACGATCCCACTCTCTTGGCCCTTCGCGGTATGGGGGCTGGACATCCTAAGCCCTTTCCCCCGCGCGGCTGGCGGGTACCGCTAACTCTACGTCGCCATCGACAAGTTCACTAAGTGGGCGGAGGTCGAGCCCGTCCGCACCATCCCGGCCGCCTCGGCCGTCAGGTTCATCAAGGGCATCGTATGCCGGTTCGGCGTCCCCAACCGCATCATCACTGACAACGGCTCTCAATTCACAAGTGGTCTTTTCAAATCTTATTGCGCTAACCTTGGTACACAGATATGCTATGCCTCCGTGGCACACCCGCGCAGCAATGGTCAGGCCGAGTGCGCCAACGCCGAGGTCCTTAAGGGCCTCAAGACAAGGAGCTTCAGGAAGAAGCTTCAGGAAGAAGCTTGAGGCATGCGGGAGGGGGTGGCTGGATGAGCTGCAGTCTATGTTGTGGTCTATCCGCACCACAGCGACTAAGCCCACCGGCGAGACCCCCTTCTTCCTCATCTACGGGACTTAGGCGGTCCTTCCCTCGGAGCTTAAGCATGGGTCCCCGCGGGTCTTAGCATTCGATGAGGTGCGTCAGGATGACTCGCGGGGAGCCGACCTTTTGCTCCTTGAGGAGGCCCGCCGTCAAGCCGCCCTCCGTACCGCAAGGTACCAGCAGGCCTTGCGGTGCTACCATAGCCGCAACATCCGCCCCCACACCCTCGAGGTCGGGGACCTTGTCTTGCGGCGGGTCCTCTCCACGGAGGGCCTCCACAAGCTCTCTCTCATGTGGGAGGGCCCGTTCAAGATCGCCCATGTCTCCAGGCCGGGCGCCGCCTGCCTGGAGACGGAGGGTGGGATTCCAGTGCCAAACACTTGGAACATCCAACACCTTCACAAATTCTACCCGTGACACTCTCACATAAGAATGAGTGGGGCTGTATACGCCCAAGAGCCTCTCAACCGGCCGGGCTACGGCCTCGGGGGGCTCCCGCCCATGCCCAAGTGGAAGCCCCATGCTCCGCGCTGGCAGAATAACTGCCAAACCGCGGCTATGCCCATGCCCTAGTGGAAGCCCCATGCATCGCGCTGGCGGAACAACCATCCCCACGCCCAAGTGGAAGTCCCAAGCATCACGCTTGGGGGAAGACCAAGAAGGTGCCCAACGGGCCACGCTAACCCCAGGCTGACCCGTGCAGGACACGGCAACCACATCTCTTTTTGCTTGTAAACGAGTTTATCCCCCGTTTTAATAAAGACTTTGGTTTTTTGGGTTTCTGTTGAATTTTGTTGGATTTCCCTTTTCAAAACTGCACGCGCTCAAGGTCTTCCTCTTGGGCGCCGCGCGAGCAGGGGCTGAGGCACGGTGCCTACGCCCGGGGCCGTCCCCATGGCACCGGAACCCTAACATGCGGGCTTCGGGTCACGGTCCCCCCGCGCATACCACCTCGCCAGGACCTCCGGTGCCTGATTTTCTCGCGCGACATGCATGAGTAAGCCGATGAGGGTGCGCCACACCCCCGAGGCCGGCAGGCCCGGGCAGCGCGACCTAGGCTGCTGGCGACGACCTCACGCAAGCATCACATCTCTGTATCCCGATGCATGACGGTAACGCCAAAGAAAGCCACATGAAGCATGAGCACCAGTTATAGGAGCATAAGTTTCAAAAACAAAATGTCGGCTTCACGTCCCGGCAGAACTACAAACTGGCATCGGCAGCAGAAGGATTAAAGGGGGTGGGGGCCTAAGGAGATGCGTCGCTTGCGCCGTCGTCACTGCCTTCGCGTCCCTCAGAACCTCCCCAGCTCTCATGGTCACCAAGGGTGAACTGCGCGCTCAGCGCGCTCACGTAGTCTTCCACTACCTTCCCCAGGGTGCCACGGATCGTGTCAGGAAGCGGGGCCATCACGGTCTCGAAGTCAAAGCTAGGGTTGGCACGAAGAAGGTGACTGAAGACGCGCGTTAGCGCCCTAGACAGAAGGTCGCGACTCTCTCCTTCAACCAATTCGCCCACCTTTGTGGCGCCCGCCTCGAGCCGCTCCACGACCTTGGTGAAGAAATCAAGATAGCTGGCGGCGTCGGGCACAAGGGGGCTGGGGATCTCTCCCCTGCAGATGGACCCCAAAGCCCGCCGCTCGAGGCCCTGGAACATCTTCGAGCGCTGATGCTGCCGACCTCGTGCCTGGTTCGCTTCCTCCAGCGCCCGCTACAAGAGAGATGCAACGCCTTCCACCTGTTCCTGGAGCGACACCAGCTCGGCCGCGGCAGTGGCCTGGGCCTTAAGTGCGGCCTCCCGCTGTGCTTCTGCCCGGGTAAGTTTCTTCCTAAGATCTTCAACCTCGCGCAGCAGTTCTGTGCGTCGGGCCTTGAAGCAGCTCTCTTGTTGCTTCAGTTTATTGTTATAATCCTTACGGGATCGGTCGACCCTCGCGTCGGCCTCCCCTCAAACCTCCTCCACGTGTTGTTTGCGGGTAGCCAGGGGAGCGGTGACGTCGCGGTTGAGCGCCTCTAGCCTCTCGCGCTCCAGACTCTGCTCTGACGACACCAGAGCAAGTTGTTGTTCGAGGGCACAAAGGTCTGCCTCGCGGAGGGCAAGCTCATGTGCCTCTTCTGCTCCAGCCGCCGGTCCCTCATCACGCGACGAAAAAGCTCTCCTCTGCTCCTGAAGTTGTCGTGCCAGGATGGCGTTCGAGGCCTGAAGTTCTCGCTCCCGGGCCTCAGTCGCCACACGACGCTCATCCGCCTCCTCGGCCCTTTGGAGGGCGCGGTCGCGCACTTCCCTCGCCTCCGCGACGGACCTTTCGGCCTCCGAGCATGCCGTTTCATGTTGACGACGACCTAGCTTCACGGCGACATCAAGCTGATGCCATCCGCGAGCCAAGCGCAGCCGCTCCTCGGCAAAGCACTCATCGGCACCTTGAAGCACCAAGCTCCCCCCAGCAAGCTCACCGCGTTCTACAGGAGATCGCGCCGGACTGAGGTCCGGGAGCTCACGAGCGCCAGGGCCCAGTCCGGGCTAGGCCCCGCACCCTTGTCCACTGCCGATGCTCCAGAGGTTCCGCCACCGCCCATGGGGGGCTGGGGGCTGGACGATGCTCGCTCCACCCCGTCCAGGCAGGACAACGCACGCCGCTGGCTTGGGATCCCCCTTTTTGTGGATGCCCCATCAAGCCGCACTCGGCGCCTGGCTGTGCGGCAGTTCCGGCAGGTGTTTCGGTCCCCGCCGACTCAGCGCATGCCATGGGGCCAGGCACTCCGGAGGCCGGAGAGTTGCCCACAGGAGGCGCCTCCGGAGGAACCGTTGCCGTGTCATCATGCAAGGGGCTCCCCCTGCGAGGCGTGGGGTGAGCTGTCACACCTCGCCCCGCGCTCCCGACCAGCGAAGAAGGAACTCTCTCACGCCCAGGCATGTTCCCCGGGCTCTTATGGAACATGTGCCTCGTGCCTTCCCTGGACCCGGCCGGTGATAGGAAGTCGCCCATCGGGTGCGGGGGCTCCTTAGCCTTTTTCGTCGCTGGGAACCTGCGAGAGACGATGGGTAAGGCACGCCCGGGATGTCGAAGCAAACGAAGCCAAGACGTGGTGCTTACTCATCTCTGGCGGCACATTTCCTCTTCCTCAACACCCTCGGTAGATGACGTGGCTTGAGACTGCGTCGGTATTTCCCCAAAGAGGAAGGGATGATGCAGCACAGCGATGGTAAGTATTTCCCTCAGTTATGAAACCAAGGTTATCGAACCAGTAGGAGGATCACCACCATCCAATAAGTAGCACCTGCACACAAACAACAAATACTTGCAACCCGACGCGAAAGAGAGGTTGTCAATCTCTCTACAGTAAAAGATAGATTAGGTAGTGATAGATAGAGAGATAGATATCTCAAGAACACAAAATAGAGAAGGCAAATAAAATATGCACCAATATGTTTTTGGGTTTTTTGGTTTTGTAGATCTGAAAACAAAGATGCAAAAAGATAGATCTGAAAGCAATATGTTGGAAAAGTAGACCCGGGGGCCGTAGGGTTCACTAGTGGCTTCTCTCATGAGTATAGTGCACGGTGGGTGAACAAATTACTGTTGGGCAATTGATAGAAAATCGAATGGTCATGACGATATCCAAGGCGATGATCATTATATTGGCATCACGTCCAAGATAGGTAGACCGACTCCTGCCTGCATCTACCTCTATTACTCCACACATCGACCGCTATCCAGCATGCATCTAGTGTATTAAGTTCATGGAAAAACGGAGTAATGCAATAAGAACGATGACATGATGTAGACAAGATCTATTCATGTAGCAATAGACCCCATCTTGTTATCCTTAATAGCAACGATACATGCATGTCTTGCTGCCCCTTCTATCACTAGGAAAGAACACTGCAAGATCGAACCCATCACAAAGCACCTCTTCCCATGGCAAGAAAAATCAATCTAGTCGGCCGAACTAAACCTACGATGCTATAAGAAATCATGCATATAAGAGAGCAAAGAAGACTCAAATAATATTCATGGATAGAAACTGATCATGAACTCAAAATTCATCGGATCCCAACAAACACACCGCAAAAGTTTACATCAAATAGATCTCCAAGAGACCATTGTATTGAGAATCATAAGAGAGAACGAGGAAGCCATCTAGATATTGCCTACGGACCCGTAGGTTTATGGTGGACTACTCACGCATCATCGGAGAGGCACCTATGAAGAAGATGAACCCCTCCGTGATGGTGTTTAGATTGGATCTTGCGGTTCTGGAACTTGCGGCGGCTGGAATTGTGTTTCGTCGACTCTCTTAGGGTTTTTGGAATATTTGGAAATTTATAGGCATCAGAGGCGGTAGAGAGGGGCCCCGAGGAGGGCACAACCCATCAGGGCGCGTCGGGGCCCCCCTGGCGCGCCCTAGTGGGTTGTGGTCTCCTCGGCCCACTTCTCTGGTACTTCTTTGTCCCACTGGGTGTCTTCTGGTCCAGAAAAAATCTCCAAAAAGTTCCAGCACGATTGGACTCCATTTGGTATTGGTTTTCTGTGAAGTAGAAAACAAGCAAAAACAGCAACTGGCACTTTGGCACTATGTCAATAGGTTAGTCCCAAAAAATGATATAAAGTTGTTATAAAATGATTGTAAAACATCCAAGAATGATAATGTAATAGCATGGAACAAGCAAAAATTATAGATACGTTGGAGACGTATCATCATCCCCAAGCTTAATTCCTACTCGTCCTCGAGTAGGTAAATGATAAAAACAAATTTTTTGATGTGGAATGCTGCCTAACATGTTCATCATATTCTTTTCTTTTGTATAGCATGGACATTTGGACTTGTAAATGATTCAAAGCAATAGTCTTGTTTTAACATAATGACTTCAATACTCAAGCATGTCAACAAGCAACCATGTCTTTCAAAATATCAACACTAAAGAAAGTTATACCTAGCCTATCATGCTCAATCATTGATCCATTCAGGAAACACACTCAAATATTAGCTACACCCAATGCTCAAGTACAATCATAGTGCCCCCTAGTTGGTGCTTATAAGAGAAGATGGAGACTCAAAAAAAATAAAAATTGCATAAAATAAATAGATAGGCCCTTCGCAGAGGGAAGTAGGGATTTGTAGAGGTGCCAGAGCTCAAAGTTTTAAATTAAGAGAGAAAAATATTTTGGGTGGCATGCTTTTCCTGTCAACGAAAACGACAAAGTAGCTCACAATACTTACCATGCTAGATATATCATAGGCGGTTCCCAAACAAAAAATAAAGTTTATTCCTTTTTCCACTAAACTTTCACTTTCCATGGTGGGCCGTATCCACGTTTGCCTTCCATACCAACACTTTCCAAGGAATTTATTATTTGACAACATAAAGTAAATATTTTTTTGTTTTTCATTTCGGGAATGGGCATCCCTATTACCGTCGCACTCTCGTGCAATGACAAGTGAATAAACACTCATCTTCAGAATAACACATCTAGCATGGAAAAATATTGGACACTCCCCACCGTTTCATGAGCGGTACGAGCACACAAAAGGGAAAAATTATTTTGAAAATTTAGAGATGGCACATACAAATTTGCTTGGAACGGCATGGAAATACCGCATATAGGTAGGTATGATGGACTCATAAGGCAAAACTTGGTTTAAGGATTTTGGATGCACAAGTAGTATGTCTACTTAGTACAAATGGAGGCTAGCAAATAGATTGGGAAGCAACCAAACCAAGAAACCAAAATTCTCATAAGTGAGCATTGAGCATAACTAACACCGAATAATGCACCACAAGTAGGATGTAATTTCATTGCATAACTATTGACTTTCATGCTTGCATAGGGAATCACAAACCTTAACACCAATATTCCTACTCAAGCATAATTACTCATTAACATGACTCACATATTACTATCATCATGTTTCAAAACTATAACAAGGAATCAAGTTTAATTTTCCCAATGATCTTCATGAAAGTTTTTATTATATCCTCCTTGGATATTTATCACTTTGGGACTAGTTTCATATATTGCCATTGCTTTTTTGACAAGCTCAAACAAATCTAAGTGAAGCACATGAGCATAAAGATTTCATCTCTCAAAAAGATATAAGTGAAGCATGAGAGGATTTCTTCAAAATTTACTAACACTCAAATTAATCTAAGTAAAGCATGAGAGTATTTCTACAAAAATTTCCAAGCACACCGTGCTCAAAAAGATATAAGTGAAGCACTAGAGCAATTCTATAGCTCAAAAAGATTAAGTGAAGCATAGAGAGCAATTCTAACAAATCATTGGCATAATTTTGCCTCTCACAAATAGGTGTGTACATCAAGGATACAAGTGAAAAACAAACAAAGAAAGAAAGCAAAGATACAAGACGCTCCTGTTGGAACACGCGGTACACTACGCTAGTGCCAAATAAAAATTTCTACCGCGCACCCGAGAACATGCTGCTGGAAATAGATCACTGGATCGGGTTTACCACTAGACGCGCAGTCACCGCAGCGGAAGTAGAGTTGGTGATGTGTGTAGTCGATCAGCCGATTCGTCTCCTCCTCATGTAGTCGATCTCCCACGAACAACGATCTCCCACGAACAGCTCCTCGCGGATCCCTCAAACAGTTCCTCATGGGTCCCTCGAACGTTTCATCCAAGCACCGCAGATGCGATGCCTACGAGGTATCCACACGTACGGGGGCAGCGTCGGGCGGCAGACTGCTAGGTCCGATCGCACGGCATGGTGGTGTGGGGAGTGGTGGTGGCTGTCAACGGGAAGAAAAAGATCAACCCTGAAAGGTGTGCCCACTCCCCTTTATATAGACCTCCGAGGTGGGCTCAACACTTGAGGCCCATGACGAGTCTATCCCATTTTCCATTCGAATCCAATCCGAATGGGCTGCAATCCCTTAAGTGTGCGACCCTATAGGTTCACGTACACATGGACACGACCCGAGTCGATTGTCGGTAGCGGCTCCTAGCAGAACATGCCAACTCCCATGTGTGCGCAAAGTCGTTAGATGAACCTCGACAATGTGTCATATACAACATTCCTTTTGCCTCATGATATAGGTTGTAGAGCTCAAGGCGAGTACTTGTCACCCTTGTGGTAGCTCGACATCTCTTCTCGAAACCGTGATGCAGATTCCCGAACTGGGTTAACACTTAACCCATGTCGCGTGGCCATGCTTTCTTAATCTGATCACACGAGAGGGCCCAGAGAATATCTCTCCTCACGGAGGGGCAAATCCCATCTTGGTTAACCATGTGTCGGTTCTAAATCCGGCATATCTCGTAGTAGGGGTCCTAAGCTAGGCGTCTTGGAGCGATGGTAACATGGACACAGGATTTTACCCAGGTTCGGGCTCTCTCAAGGAGATAATACCCTACGTCCTGCTTTTGATTATATTGATATGGGGATAGTACATAGTACAGGTATCTACCACGAGATTGTTGTAATGAATATGAGATTGAGATTGAGATTGAGATTGTCTATTGACTAGCCTGGCCTCGGTTTATATAATGCACCGTAGGCCTAGGGTTTAGAGGAGTCCTTGTCTTGTGCGCCAAGTCTTGTGGAATCTCCCTTGTATGCATCATGGGCTCTCCGAACTGGCCCATTAGTGAATCGCCCTGGGGGTCCTCGGCCCGACCCACTGGTCGGGAGACGATATGGTGAGTACCCCCTAGTCCAGGACACTGTCAGTAGCCCCCTGAACCGGTCTTCAAGTTGGGGACGCTCCTTGGTTCTTCCGAACTGTTCTTCATCTTCAGCCGTCGGTCTTGAAAACTGGTTCAACAAATCTTCCCATCTCCGATCTTGAGGATCGCCGAGGTGTATCTGAAGAGTTCACACGTCGGGCATCCGAGGAGCCCCTTTAAGTTCTCGGCCATTATCAATGCCTTGTTATTTTTTATGCCACATCTCGGGTTTAAGTGCTTCCCGTGTGGCGGTGTCCTCTTGCGTCCGAACTCCATCACCGAACTGCATCCGAGGTATCTTTTTGCAGCCGAGCTCCAACGCCGGTCTGCGTCCAAGCTCCAACGCTGATCGGCATCCGAGGTGTCATAGATTACCTCGGTCTCTGAAAATTTGAAGGAGTCAATCCAAGCTTAAATGCTGGAATAGAATTTTATGGAGCCAGCCATTCACATCCGAGCTTTATGTCGGACTGCTTCAGAGCTCCAACGCTAGACTGCATTCGAGTTCTAACGATGATCAGGGTCCGAGGTATCATAAATTACCTCGGTCTTTTTAAAAAAATGAAGGAATTCAGTCGATCTTAATGCCGGAAATGCCCTCTATGGAGCCAGCCACTTGCGCCCGAGCGTTATGCCGGACTGCTTCCGAGGTGGTGCACCACCTCGACCGTAGGCTGATTTTTTGTGGATATTTTCGATTGGTGCAATTTATTCTCTGCCGAGATATATAGCCAGAAGCCCGCAAGTTGCGTGTCGGTCTAAAACCCATGATGCACCTGAAGGATAAAAGAAAACCACTAATCCTAGTAGCCCCTGAGACTTAGGTCGATTTGCAAAATTGGCCTAAGGATCAAGTCCTTGCTTGGCAGCATACTTTAGGAACAGAAATGTGGTGCGCCTAGTTTCCTAGACTCAGGTTGGGTGCGGCCGACCAACCTGAGGATCGATTCTCTATGGAAACAATATTGCACTTTGAATTTGCTGCATTGAATAGGCAGTGCAGTTGCCCCCGAGCCTTAATTTGGGCATGGGTGGTCGAATTAAGGATCGATATTTATGTGACAAAACTTTGTTACGTTTGACACAATTTATGTGTAATGATTCTATGTATCCAAGTACTTTACATCATTAATGCTCGGATCCGCATTGTACAAGACATTGTTGACCGACCATCGGCTTCAACCTCCTCGGCCAGTAGCCGAGGAGTGTTTTTCCTACTTTATAAAGCCTTTATGAGGGCAAAGATTTACGGCAAACAAGGCAATCCGGCCATATGGTTTTATAAACAAAGGTACGCGGAGAGATATGTTATATTACTATTTAACGTAAGAAACATCTTCTGGGAAAAATAGTTCCTTTATAAGTTCCTTATCCCAGGCTATCATGTTGACCATGATCGTGAAACCTCAACTCCGATCAATGTGGGAGGAAAATATTGAGGATTTAGTTCGGGGAAAGTTTCCGAACTCTATGGTCCTTAGTGAACCTAAATTTTCACTTCCGTCGTTGCCGACCAATTATATTCTTAAGATGGCTAGCTTTTGGCTTCACCCAGTCTGAGGTACTAACACGGATGACCCGGAAGTAACAATCGCAGAGGTGCTCCCTTTACCCCCTAGCCGAACAATCGGGAACGTAGGGGATAAGCACAGGAGCCAGGCAACCCAGCTTGGCCAAAATCTTAAGTCAAATTGATGCATATTTATGGCTTTATAACGATGATTACGGAAGGCAGCACTCGTATATTGAATACAAATGCTTTTATGCTATATGCTATTTTGACTCCTTTGTGACCGTTTATCATTTGAGAGTGGCCCATCGTCGGCTTCTACCCCTTTGTAGATGCTACGCAGGGTGTTTCCGCAGTAACAAGACAACCCTTAGCCGACGTCTCGATGCTCGGAGGCAGTTGTGTTAGCAGAAACTAGGCAATCAGATATCTAGGCTTTATAACTTTCACTTGGTCATGGGAGCTTAAAGTTTGGGAGGCCAGTTACTAGCCCCTGGTTAGTGTTCGGCGTCAGCCGAGGTCAAGTCGCTAACACTCCGGCCAATTTTATGAAAGGCCCGTTGTTTAATACGTTCATCGGATCGCCGACCAGTTTATGCTCATTGTGACAGTCAGTTTTCGGCTTTCTCCACTGAGGTACTTGACCAGCTAAACTGGAAGTACAATCGCAGTGGTTCTCCCTTTGCACTCCTAGCTGAACAAAGCAGAACGTAGGAGGCAAGCACAGGAGCCAGGTAACCCAACTATTGACCGAAGACACAATTCGAAACTGGTGCATATAAAGTAATATCCGAGAACGTTTTGCCGAGGACTCCTCGGAGTGCCTAGGCTTTTGGTGGGTTTGGCTCTAGTCGCAGCCCCCCGTTGATATTGCTGATGCTTTAAAAGTGTACTGCGAGAGTTATGCTCGGAAAAAACAAAAATTTATGAAAAAAACTTTATGTTTAGATAAAATAAAATTGTGCCAATCCGAAACTGGTCTTAAAATTAATATGTGTTTCGGTCGTGCTTTAACATGATACATCCGATCTCCGGGCTCCAAGCGGGCCAGCCTTTGGCTTCAACCTCCATATCCCGAAGGAGGAGTGTTTCTCCGAGACCTGTTTAGCACACTAAACTCGAGCGGCTTTAGAAAGAAACTAGGCTATCCGGCTATTGACCACACACTCGCGTTGGAAAAAGGAGTAGTAGAAAAAGACTTTGCAACGACCAAGATGAAAACACATTTATTATAAAACGGATCATATAAATTTAAGATCCCCCAAATAACTTTGGGGAACGGAAATTGTTTTTAACAAACGATCTTTTTTTGTTTAACAAAAAATATAATGTTTGGTTGAACCAAACAAAAAATAAAATTTCAAAGAGAGCTGAGCATGAAAACGACTTAGCTTGTTAATGTGTGTTGACACCCGATTTTGGCATGGTGCAAAATACAGTAAAGGTGGACTCAAGCGGAGAAGTCTTCTACACGAGAAAATTCACATTGCCGGCATGAAAGGCTTGCCGGTGAAATCTTACCGCTCGAGCTGAAGGCTTGCCGGTTTGGCTTGTCGATTTTGAGTGCTTGCCGATTTCAGTGGAGGCCCAAACAGGGGTTGAAGATGACCCGGCAAGGAGACGATCCGGCAAGGAGACGACTCGGCGAGGAGACGATCCGGCAAGGAGACGACCCGGCGAGGAGACGATCCGGCAAGGGGATGACCCGGCAGGAGATCCGGCAAGGAAACGGCCCGGCAAGGAGACAGCCCGGCAAGGAGGTGATCCGGCAAGGAGGCAGCCCGGCAAGGAGGCGATCCGGCAAGAAGATGACCCGGCAAGGCGACCCGGCAAGATATCCTGATGGTACTCCCGGGAAGGCGACGGCCCGTCGAAGACCGAAGATCAAGATGGACGCGAGTCAAGACAGCCTCTGGAGCGGTACTACCGCCCTCCAGAGCGGTACTACCGCTTGAGCGGTACTACCGTGTTTTACTACCGCGCCTACCACCGCTTACGAAAATTCTTCTGGTATCCCGAGACCCTTACTTGGTAGTAGCGCGGTACTCAGCTATACTCAGAGCGGTACTACCGCTTGTAGCGGTACTACCGCTTGACCAGAGCGGTACTACCGCTTACCGTCGCGCAGATTCGGGCAGGTTTTTGAGGAGTCCAAATTTGGCTAGTGTTTTTGATACTTTGTAAGGAAAGATGAATCCATGACTTGTACGGGAAGTCCAACCCCCTCTTAAATAGAAGAGGTGATGGCCGATTGAAACAACACACACAATCGAACAAATCAATATACTACTTTTTCATCTAAGTTTTGTCTATCCCTCGTTATTGCTTCCTCGTTCTTCGTCGTTCTTCGTGTGGAGAGCTGCGGATCCCGAGGCCCTAGGGGCGAGCGAATCGACCTAGGGCAGCCCATTGCCGCCGTACTCCCTGACGGGGTCCCTCCCGGGAGTGTGGGGTTTCGGGTCTCAAAAGCGCTGGCCGGATTGTCTTGCGTATCGCGCTTCCGGCAGGCCTCCCTCGACGTGAGCTGCGGTGCATCACCCCCGGCGTCGAGGGTACGCGTGACGCGTTCGTGTGTCAACACACTTTTTGGCGACTCCACTGGGGATCGAAGCTTTGAACGGTCTCCGGACCGTTCTTGCTATGAAGAGATCGTCATCTAGGGTTTGCAATCTACAAAGGTAATATGAATACTCAATCCCCTCATGTAGATGCAAATAATTCATATGGTGTTACTAGATCGTTCAATGAGTATGCTCTATCGGCCAACCCTAGTTTTGTCAATTATACATCTAATTATGTGCAAGGGCCGATTCAAAGTAATTTACAAGCTTCAACTTCTTATGATACTAGTAACATACACCATATGTATTCCAACTCTCATGCATCGGCAACCCCAGAAATCCATATGCCGATGAACAACATGATGAGTTCGGTTAATCAAGTTGAAACACCTCATGTTGGAACTTTCAATAATATGCAAAAAAGTGTTTCACCTTTTTATTCATTGGCACCTAACTTGCAATATGTTAATTCAAACATGCCGATGGATGGGAGAATTGGCCATGCTGCTACTAGCTATTCGGCCAGTTACTCTCAACCATCATATGCTACACCTCATGTTAGTAGTTTTTCAGCACCATACGCAACTGTAGATGTTCATAATTCGGCTTCACACCTTCATGGTCATAGACGAATAAGTGATAGATTTGCAGGAGCATACATGCCTTCATCAAATATTGTAGCATATAATGCATCCTCTACACAATTGCAAAATTTCGGCAACACCTCATTGCCGAAAGAATCTAAAGATATTATGGAACAATCCCTTCCAGAAGCTCAAGTGGCCGCGTTAAAGAGGCTAGCCCAAAATAAAAGGATTAGTGCTCTTTGCCTTGAACAATATGAAAAAAGTTTGTTTCCTGATTATAATGCAATAAAATCTAGAGTTTTGCAAGAAGATGAATCATTGCCAATTGATAGACTATGCGAGGAAAAATATAGTTCTACACCAATGCATATGTCTTCACCTACTGCTGCAGCATGCTATATACCCCCTAAACAATTGCAAAGTTTCGGCAACACTCATGTTTCATTGCCGAAAGAGTCTAGATGCATTGGGGGGCAATCTTACTAGGAGTGGTCTGAGATTGAGAAAAAGATTAAAGCCAATTTTGCTGCTCGTCGTTTGGAGCAAATAGAAAAAGAATTGGCTCAAAGAAAAGAAGCCTTGCCAATTGATGTCATTGATGAAAATAATGATGATTCGAAGAGTGAAAGTTCTTCGGCTGGAAAAGCCGAATCAACTAGTATGTATTCCGAATCCATCAAATCCAAAGAGGCAAGCACCATTGAGAAAGGGCATGGCAAGCACAAAACAGCTGTGCTTGATTCTTCTGAAGTTGAGGGAACCTATTTCCTGCCCTACGAGTTCCGTGCCAAAGAAATTGATGAGCATCAAGAACAAAGTAATATGGCCAAACAAAGTTTGGTTAATGATGAACATCAAGAACACAAGCGTGCTGCTGAGCAAAGTTCACTTGAAGATCATTCGAGTGATGAAGCACGGAATCAAGGAAAAGATGAGGATAAAGCGTTGGAGAGTCATTCAAAAGTGGATCAAAGTATTATTCAAGTGTTACAACCATCATACTCTCCCAACGTGTATCAAGAGGTATGTCTACCAAGTGATTTACCTGTTTTTAGATTTGGTCAGAACTTTATTGTTGATGCATCTATTGGAAAAATTATCATAAATACTTTTGAAAGACCAATGAAGAAGGGCGATTTACTTGTTAGCAACAAAATTGTTATAAAGCATATCGGTCAACCCATTGCACCATTTATAGAGACCGATAAAGATTTACTATCGCAGTCAAAGTACTTCCCATTGTCTTATTTAAAGTTTATATATGCATGGGTAGCTTTGCTTATTTCATACTTGGCTTGCATTTGGTCAAGGTTTGATTCTTTTGAGAAAACCGATGGAAGTATAATTTCTTATTCAAAGACATCGGAGATAGAGTGCGAGACACAATGCATAGCCGAATGGGGAGATGCCAAATCTGAACCATTCGTTTGCTTAACTCCAAAGCCGTTCTCACACCAAGACCGGCAAGAAAATAAGAAGTTTACCTTCAATTCAAACATGTGTGATCAAATCTTTGATTTGTTGATGAAAAATAATTATATTAGAATTCTTGGTCACCATGTCAAGCCATCAATCCAAGGACAAATGTATTGTAAGTTGCATGATTCGTTCAAGCATAATTTTGAGGACTGCAATATGTTTCGTCAAATAGTTAAATCGGCCATTGATAGCGGACGATTGAGACTTGTTAAAACACCAAAGGATGACCAGTCTATTCCGATTGGTCCTGATGGCAAAAAGTTTTTGCATCGGCTGCTTCAAGCCGATCCATTTAAAGAGAAGGTAAAAACCGCAGGCGACGGGATCAAGCTTTCAAGAAGAGAAGTTGTTGAAGAGCATAATGAACATAATCTTGAGGGCGAGAATTCTGTCGAAGCTACAATGAAGGCGCCAAGGACTGGGGGGCAGCAAGCAAATTCAGAGATCGGTGCAAGCACAACCAAAGAAAACAAAGGCCGAAATAAGCATAAGGATAAGAGATCGAAAATCACTTTCACAGAGTTACTAGCTAAATATCAAAAGAAGAGTGAAGAGAAAAATGCTTATCGGCCAAATTATGCAAAGAAACCAAGATCACCCCCAAGGCGCAAATATGAGGATCGGTATTGGCAAAGTGAGAATTTCAACGCCACATATTCATATCCTTATTTTGGGCCGCCAATGCCAATGTCGTGGATGCCTCCCTATGCTCACGTAAATCCATATTCATCATGGGACATGTATGATTCAAGTGCACATTCTCCATCTTATTTTAAACCAGCTCATCAAAGGTGTGCAGCTCCAAGAAGATCAACATTTGATGAACGATTACATAACCAAGACCGTTTCATTCAAAAGGAATCGGTCCGGAGCTCAAGAAAGAAGACAGAGGTGGTCAAGCAAGTATACCGGGTCAAGAAAGATGGTCGTAAGTGTGCTACTACAGATTTGATCTCAAATGAGCAAGAGCCAATTAAAGTGTTGACATTGGCTACAAAAGGCAAAGAAGAGGAACAAACAAATATAAAAAATCAAGATGCCAAATCTGAAGAGAAGGAGTTGAGAATGCACAAGGCTGGAAAAGAATTGCCACTTCAAACAAAATCGCAGCCAGGGTGCCCACTCGGCTTATCATATTGGCAAAGGAAGGAATTACAAAAACTTAGTGCACAAGAGCTGAGAAAGAATAACATGGCATGGATTCCCAAGAAGGGCAGTCAAACCAAAAATGATGTGCAAACTTCTATTGCAACAAGTGTTACAAAAGTAAAGAAGGAGAAAGAATCTCATAAGAAATCCAGCCGAAGGTTTCCATCATTCCATCAAAATCTTCGGTTAGCACATCATCCATATTCATCAAACATGCCATTGATACCTTTACCATGGAATTCATCCCCAGGTATGATTGGTTACCCTCCATGGGCTTATTTTGATCCATGGATGCAATACAATTTCTTACATCATGAAAGGGTATTACCAAATCACTATACATTTGATTAGTAATATTTTTATTGCTGATTCAAAGGGCCGAAATATTTGATTTGTTATTTCATTTGTTTATTTCGGCTATACATGCTTTGGTGGATGAATTCTACATGTCACTTATGGTAATGGCCGATATTTTTCTATCGTCCTAAGAATCTATCTAGACGTGGCCGGTGTGTTTTTCTCAACATCGTCCTTAGCACAGTTGGATACCGAGACAAGGAACATATTCATTGAAATTTATACTTATACCTATGTTATGCTTCGATGGAGTTGAGACATTATGACCGATGCCATTCAAAATATGTTGCGACCAATTCATGGTAGAATTGGTAAATGGGCTTATACTTTGTTTGAATATGATTTGGCTTACACTTCTTTGAAATCCATGAAAGGCCAAATTGTTGCTAATTTTATCGTTGAGCATCGGATTAATGACAAGCAAGATATTGATATAAACCTTGTCTCGTTAGTACCATGGAGATTATATTTTGACGGTTCAGTTTGTAGCAACGGCCAAGGTATTGGTATTGCTTATATATCTCCTCATGGTGCTGTTTTTGAAGCCTCATGCCGCTTAGAATATTTTTGCACAAATAATCAAGCCGAATATGAAGCATTGTTATTCGGCTTAGAGATGTTGCTGGCCATAGGTGCTACACATATTGAGGCTTTTGATGATTCGTTATTAGTAGTACAACAAGTATCCAAAGTTTTTCAATGTTTAGACGAATCACTTAATGTTTATCTTGATAAATGTCTAGATATAATTTCTACTTTGGATCATTTTAGCATTGCTCATATATCTAGACATGATAATTGGAGAGCAAATGAGTTGGCACAACAAGCATCCGGCTATCATGTCGATCATGTCATGTTTCATATCTCTCAAAAGCCGATGTCTTGTCTTGCTAACATAGGAGAGGCCGAACCAGAGCCCACTGATTCGGTCACTAACAATAAATCTAGTGCAGGTGAAAATCATGACTGGAGGAAGCCCATTATTAATTACTTGTGCAATCCGAGTAGAAGGGTGGACAGGGCTGTTCGGCGCATGGCTTTCAAATATACAATGAGAGACGATGGTCTTTATCGCCGAACGGTTGAAGATGTTCTTTTGAAGTGTTTGGACGAAGACCAAGTGAGAATTGCTATGGGAGAGGTTCATGAAGGAATTTGCGGCACTCATCAGTCAGCCCCCAATATGAAGTGGTTATTACGACGTGCTGGATTTTATTGGCCGACGATGATCAACGATTGCTTCAGGTATTATAAAGGATGTGAAGCTTGTCAAAAGTTTGGTGATATTCAGTTGGCTCCCGCTGCTATGTTACATCCAATTATCAAGCCGTGGCCTTTTAGAGGTTGGGGATTAGACTTTATTGGAGAAATTCATCCTTCCTCTTCAAAGGGGCATCGGTTCGTGTTGGTGGCAACTGATTATTTTACTAAATGGTCTGAAGCAGTACCTCTCAAGAATATGACACATACGAAGGTATTTCAATTCATAAGTGAGCACATTATTCATAGATTCGGTATTCCGCAAACATTAACTACGGATCAAGGTTCATCTTTCATGTCACATCAAGTTAGAGAGTTTGCCGAATCATATAAGATAAAGTTGCTCAATTCCTCCCCGTATTATGCTCAAGCCAATGGACAAGCTGAGTCTAGCAATAAAATTTTGATCAAGCTCATCAAGAAGAGGATTGAAGATAATCCAAGGAGATGGCATGAATTATTGTCCGAGGCTTCGTGGGCGCATAGAATCTCAAGGCATGGTGCGACGAAGGTAACTCCATATGAGCTCGTATATGGTCAAGAGGCCGTTTTACCGGTGGAAGTTAATTTGAATGCTTTGAGAATAGCCAAACAAAATGATTTATCGGCAGTGGACTTTTATAACTTGATGATGGATAATATTGACGAGGTTGCCGATAAGCGTTTGGCTGCATTAAAGGCCATAGAGAGAGACAAGTTGAGGGTAGCAAGAGCCTACAATAAGAAGGTCAAGTTGAAGAATTTTCAGATTGGTGATCTTGTGTGGAAGGTGATTCTACCGATTGGTTCAAAGGACAGAAAATTCGGGAAGTGGTCTCCAAGTTGGGAAGGTCCTTTCAAGATTGCAAGAATAGTTCCCAGAAATTCATATTTGGTGGAATCCATGCAAGGAACATTGCTACCTCGAGCTCTCAATGGCAAATATTTGAAGAAGTACCACCCAAGTGTGTGGCAAGAAGCCTAAATAGGCAATGGCCGATATATGATTATCGCCCTAAGCACATATTAATGGCCGATGGAGTGTTGACGTCGTCCTTAGAACAAGCCTAATGCAAATTATTTTTCGGCATGCAAGCTTTGCCGAAAAACAGGGGTGCATGTGTTGACACCCGATTTTGGCATGGTGCAAAATACAGTAAAGGTGGACTCAAGCGGAGAAGTCTTCTACACGAGAAAATTCACATTGCCGGCATGAAAGGCTTGCCGGTGAAATCTTACCGCTCGAGCTAAAGGCTTGCCGGTTTGGCTTGTCGATTTTGAGTGATTGCCGATTTCAGTGGAGGCCCAAACAGGGGTTGAAGATGACCCGGCAAGGAGACGATCCGGCAAGGAGACGACTCGGCGAGGAGACGATCTGGCAAGGAGGCGACCCGGCGAGGAGACGATCTGGCAAGGGGATGACCCGGCAGGAGATCCGGCAAGGAAACAGCCCGACAAGGAGACAGCCCAGCAAGCAGGTGATCCGGCAAGGAGGCAGCCCGGCAAGGAGGCGATCCGGCAAGAAGATGACCCGGCAAGGCGACCCGGCAAGATATCCTGATGGTACTCCCGGGAAGGCGACGACCTGTCGAAGACCGAAGATCAAGATGGACGCGAGTCAAGACAGCCTCTGGAGCGGTACTACCGCCCTCCAGAGCGGTACTACCGCTTGAGCGGTACTACCGTGTTTTACTACCGCGCCTACCACCGCTTACGAAAATTCTTCTGGTATCCCGAGACCCTTACTCGGTAGTAGCGCGGTACTCAGCTATACTCAGAGCGGTACTACCGCTTGTAGCGGTACTACCGCTTGACCAGAGCGGTACTACCGCTTACCGTCGCGCAGATTCGGGCAGGTTTTTGAGGAGTCCAAATTTGGCTAGTGTTTTTGATACTTTGTAAGGAAAGATGAATCCATGACTTGTACGGGAAGTCCAACCCCCTCTTAAATAGAAGAGGTGATGGCCGATTGAAACAACACACACAATCGAACAAATCAATATACTACTTTTTCATCTACGTTTTGTCTATCCCTCGTTATTGCTTCCTCGTTCTTCGTCGTTCTTCGTGTGGAGAGCTGCGGATCCCGAGGCCCTAGGGGCGAGCGAATCGACCTAGGGCAGCCCATTGCCGCCGTACTCCCTGACGGGGTCCCTCCCGGGAGTGTGGGCTTTCGGGTCTCAAAAGCGTCGGCCGGATTGTCTTGCGTATCGCGCTTCCGGCAGGCCTCCCTCGATGTGAGCTGCGGTGCATCACCCCCGGCGTCGAGGGTACGCGTGACGCGTTCGTGTGTCAACAATGTGCTCGGTGCAGTCCGGGGTTGTGGCGGGATGGAGACGTAGTCCTCGGCCTGGCCAAGGTCCCAGCCCCCAAGCCTGAGGTAATCGAGCGAAGAGCTCCGGTTGAGACGTGGCGATGCAACACGGTTGCTGCGACGAGGCGAAGCCCCCGGTCCAACCGAGGAGGCAGAGTAGTTCGGCAGCGTGACGGCGAAGCCCCCAGTTATCATGGGAAAAGGAAGTGTTTTTAACAAATAATTTTTTTTATTTAACATAAATATAATGCTTGGTCGAACCGAACAAAAATTGAAAATTGAAAAAAGTTGAGCATGAAAGCGACTTAGCTGATTAATGTGATGGGTGTTGATGACGTGGTACGAGCTTGCGGCGGGTCGTGGTCCCAGCCCCCAAGCCGGTCCCGAGGTGCCCGGGCGGAAAGCTCGGCTTGATGAAGTGGCGATGCAGCACGATCCATGTGATGACGCGAAGCCCCAGGTTCAGCCGAGGAGACGAAAGTGGTCGACTGGTGACGCCGAAGTCCCCAGAGCAGCTTGATGAAGAAATGGAGAAGCCCCCGGTCTAGCTGGGATGTTGGAGCAGATCGGCAGAGAGATGTTGGAGCCTCCATGTCAGCCGACGTGTTAAAGCAGGTCGGCGTGGTGGTTATTGGCTTGAAGAAAAGGTGGCACGCAGGTCAAAATTTGTGACGCAGTCGATGCCAGCTCGATGAAGTGACCGCGCGGCGATTCCGGTGTGCCAGCCCCGTGCAATCCATGGGGCGACGATGCCGAACTCCTGGTCGGGTTGCCGAACTCTTGGTTGGGTTACCGAACTCTTGGTTGGCTTGCCGAGGTGATGAATCTGAAGAAGTTGACCTCGGCTCGACGAAGCAACGATCTAGCGCAGGTCGGCTGCCGTGGAGCAATGTTGTCGGGCCGGTTTGACATTGGCACGACAGTGAAAATGGCCTCAAAAAAGACTTAAAATTTGTGGGCACGTGTTTGAGAACAACACAATACCCTAGAAAAAAAAATTCCTTTAAGAAGGATGTCCAATATCCCGTTCATGAAGAAAGATGAATTCGGGTCGGATTCGTTTTTGTGCAGGAAACAGATCCAAAAATTGACGCACTTATCGGGCCATTCCCGGAGTTTGAACGGTCGGATCGAGCTGAAATTTTGAGGGGTTGTCTATGTAGTAATTCCACAGCGGATCAATGGTTGGATCTTCCAAAGGATGAACGAGCTGGGCGCTGGACTCCTCGCCCTAAAGTCGTCTAGATTTGACAGGGCTCCGGTATATTGTAGATCGCCGGAGGTTCCTCCAACGAAACGCGATGAAATTCTGCAGGGTTGTTCTAGACTCAATTCCGCACAATTATACCGAAGCAATCGTCAAAGCGACACTCAAAGAGGCAGGGACGACGAACACGAATTCGCTGTCCAGAAAAACTGCATGATCGCGCGAGGGCAATGTTGACGTTGAGCCCCCGAGCACCATGGAGGATTCTTCCATGATCTTGGTTGAGATTGGAGTTGATGTTGATGAAGACACCCGTCCGATCTAGATGATCCGACGTGGCGCGTAGTCCTTGGCCTAGGCGAGGTGACCAGTCAAGCCGGCGACGAAGATGCCGACGTTGACGATGTAGCTCGATTCGGACACGTAGATCGCGATGGAGCCGATCTGAATTCCCATCGCACCGCGGTGACTACCCAGCAGGCTCTCAATGAAAGCACCAATGTCGGTTCTGAATCCGGCATATCTCGTAGTAGGGGTCCTAAGCTAGGCGTCTTGGAGCGATGGTAACATGGACACAGGATTTTACCCAGGTTCGGGATCTCTCAAGGAGATAATACCCTACGTCCTGCTTTTGATTATATTGATATGGGGATAGTACATAGTACAGGTATCTACCACGAGATTGTTGTAATGAAAATGAGATTGATATTGAGATTGTCTATTGACTAGCCTGGCCTCGGTTTATATAATGCACCGTAGGCCTAGGGTTTAGAGGACTCCTTGTCTTGTGCACCAAGTCTTGTGGAATCTCCCTTGTATGCATCATGGGTCTCCGAACTGGCCCATTAGTGAATTGCCCTGGGGGTCCTCGGCCCGAACCACTGGTCGGGAGACGACGTGGTGAGTACCCCCTAGTCTAGGACACCGTCACCATGTCTCGCGGCATGTCTCACGACTCACCCGAAAGCTACCTTTATAACTACCCAGTTACGGAGTAGCGTTTGATAGACCCTAAGTAAGTCGATCCTCATCCCGAGAACATGTGATGACCTCAGGTCTAGGACATGGCATATACATTGTGCTTGAGACTAACAGATGACATTATCTCGCTGTGTCTCAAAGTGGGTCTATCCGACTCGGTGATCTCAATCCCCGAGTCCATACTATCAGTTTAGCATCTCTATGCACATGACTTGTGAAACGTAGTCATCAACTGAATCATATACTAGTAAAGGATATGTGTCCGCATAACCTTAACAACTAGGGACTATTAGAACAATCATCATACTATATAGTCTCACAAATAAGTCACATACTTATTTATACATATCACTGATGATGTTCAATGACAATACAAAATACTCATGAATACATAGGAAACGAAATCATCACATGATTGCCTCTAGGGCATATCTCCAACAGTCTCCCACTTGCACTAGAGTCAATCATCTAGGCATCGTATGCCCATGGACCTCATGTGCATCTCATGCTTCGACTGCGGGAGAGGCTTCGTTAATGGATCAGCAACATTTGCATCCGTGTGTATCTTGCATATGTTTACATCGCCTCTCTCGGCAATGTCGCGAATGAGGTTGAAACGCCTGAGTATGTGTTGGGTTTTATGATGGTTCCGTGGTTCCTTGACTTGTGCAATAGCACCACTATTATCACAATAGAGGTCTAACGGATTGGACGAGTCCTAAACCACTCCAAGATCTGAAATAAAATTCTTCACCCAAACACCTTCTTTTGCAGCTTCAGAAGCCGCAATGTACTCAGCCTCCGTTGTAGAATCAGCTACCGTATCTTGCTTGGCACTCCTCCAACTCACTGCTCCTCCGTTCAGAATGAACACAAACTCATATTGCGATCGACTATCATCCCTATCGGTTTGGAAACTAGCATTAGTGTAACTCTTTACAATGAGCTCATCCTCACCTCCATAAACTAGGAACATATCCTTTGTTCTTCTCAAGTATTTAAGGATATTCTTTACCGCTGTCCAGTGACTCTCACCTGGATCAGCCTGGTATCTGCCTACTACGCGTAGAGCAAAGCTAACATCGGGACGAGTACATACCATAGCATACATGATGGACCCGACAGCCGAAGCATACGAAATCCCATCCACGCGTCTTCGCTCATCAGGAGTCGAAGGACTCTGAGTCTTGCTAAGACTAATGCCATGTGACATGGGCAAGAACCCTTTCTTGGCATCTTGCATGTTGAACCGCTTCAACACCTTGTCAATATACGTACTTTGGCTTAATCCAATAAGCCTTCTGATACGTCTCCAACATATCTATAATTTTTGCTTGTTCCATGCTGCTATATTATCATTCTTGGATGTTTTACAATCATTTTACTACAACTTTATATTATTTTTGGGACTAGCCTATTAACCTAGAGCCCAGTGCCAGTTCCTGTTTTTTCCGTGTTTTTGAGTTTTACAGAAAAGGAATATCAAACGGAGCCCAAATGGAATAAAAATCTACGATGAATTTTTATGGACCAGAAGAAGCCCAGGGAGAGTTGGAGTTGGGCCAGGGGAGCAATGAGGCCACCACAAGCCTGGGGGGGCGCCCCCCTGGCTTGTCGTCACCTCGTGGCCCATCCTGATTTGTTTCCACCGCCATAAATTCCTATAAATAGAGAAACCTCCGAAAATAAACCTAGATCGGGAGTTCCGCCGCCGCAAGCCTCTGTAGCCACGAAAAACCAATCGGGAGCCCGTTTCGGCACCCTGCCGGAGGGGGAAACCATCACCGGAGGCCATCTTCATCATCCCGGAGGTCTCCATGACGAGGAGGGAGTAGTTCACCTTCGGGGCTGAGGGTATGTACCAGTAGCTATGTGTTTGATCTCTCTCTCTCTCTCTCTCGTGTTCTTGAGATGACACAATCTTGATGTACCGTGAGCTTTATTAATATAGATGAATCATATGGAGTTTTCCCTTTTCTATCTTCTTGTGATGAATTGAGTTTTCCCTTTGAAGTTTTCTTATCGGATTGAATCTTTAAGGATTTGAGAACACTTGATGTATGTCTTGCGATGGGATATCCGTGGTGACAATGGGATGTTCTATTGATCCACTTGATGTATGTTTTGGTGATCAACTTGCGGGTTCCGTGACCTTGGGAATCTATGCATAGGGGTTGGCACACATTTTCGTCTTGACTCTCCGGTAGAAACTTTGGGGCACTCTTTGAAGTTCTTTGTGTTGGAGTGAACATGATGAATCTGAAATTGTGTGATGCATATCGTATAATCAAGCCCATGGGTACTTGTGGTGACATTGGAGTATCTAGGTGACATTAGGGTTTTGGTTGATGTGTATCTTAAGGTGTTATTTTAGTACGAACTCTAGGGTTGTTCGTGACACTTATAGGGATAGCTCATAAGATTGATCGGAAAAGATAACTTTGAGGTGGTTTCGTACCCTACAATAATTTCTTTGTTTGTTCTCCGCTATTTGTGACTTTGGAGTGAACTCTTTGTCGCACGTGAGGGATTTACATATGACTCAACTATGTTAGTATTGTTGAGAGAACTTGCACTGGTGAAAGTATGAACCCTAGGCCTTGTTGCTAAGCATTGCAATACCGTTTGTGCTCACTTTTATCATTAGTTACCTTGCTGTTTTTATATTTTCAGATTACAAAAACCTATATCTACCATCCATATTGCACTTGTATCACCATCTCTTCGCCGAACTCACTACTAGGAAAAGGGCTATAGATGAAATGGATACTAATGGCGCACCTAACATGTGGTGCGCCACTACTATATACCAGTGGCGCACCATGTGCAGGTGCGCCATTAGTGTGGAAGACACTAATGGCGCACCAGGCACATGGTGCGCCACTAGTAACATTTTTTTTCCAAACATACTAATGGCGCATCCATGCACAGTGCGCCATTACTAGTTCTAACTAGTAATGGCGCACCAGACACACAGTGCGCCACTACTATAGTTTTTTTTTCTTTTTTTTGCAAAACTACTAATGGCGCACCGTGGCATAGTGCGCCATTACTAGTTTAAACTAGTAATGGCGCACTATGCCACGGTGCGCCATTAGTATATATGTATTTTTTTTTTTGCAGAACTACTAATGGCGCACCACCAGCAGGTGCGCCATTAGTAACCTGGGACCAACAAGATATTTTGGACAGCCACCTACCCACTCACTTTCCCCACTTCATTCTCTCCACCTCCTCCTCCAAACTTGTCTCGGCTGCCTCCTCCTTGTCACCTCATTTCCACCATAGATTCATCCAAATTAAGTGGTTAAATTACGTTTTTTTGATAGGTAAGTAAGGGGGGAAGCTATGTTTATGTTGTTCTCCCTCCAACAACGTGCACATGCACTTTTTATGGCCTAGCTAGATCTATGTATGTTCGTGGTGTTGCATATATTTGTGGTGTTGCATATATGTTTGTGTTTGCAGGTACCGGTATTTGAAATGCGATAGTTGCCAATATTTTGCCGGAATGTTGATTCATTTCCGTTTCGGCGAGAATTTTGGCACTATGCATTCTTTTTGGTCCTATTTTTAGGGAAAGTCATGCCAAATTTTTTCTTGGTTCTAAAATATCGTTTTGCTCTACCCCGCAGGCGACCATGGTCCGCACGATGACCGAAGGCATCGTGAATAGGTTTTTGAGCTCCGCGAAGGCCGAGATGCTTCAAAAGAACGAGACGGAGATAAGATGTCCGTGTCGAAGATGCAAGCTGAAGAGCCTTATTGCGGACCCGGATTCCGGGCAGGTGCGGGACCACCTGCTCTTGCGTGGTTTCATGGATGGCTATCGGTGGCAAGGTGATGAAGATGACTACGAAGTCATCCATGGGGGCCGGGCAAGAAATGAGGAAGGGCAGCAAGACAACCACCGCGGCTCGGGCGGGCGAGAAGACGAAGAATCTCCAGGACATGATCACGACGGTGATGCTGTACACAGTCATCATGTAGAAGATGCAGGACATGATGATGAGGAAGATGCCGGAGCAGACGAAGGGCATGATCATGAAGATGAAGATGCCGGCGGAGCAGACGACGATGGACCATCGATGGGCTGGGTGCAGGACCCTCATATTCAAGAGCTGCTTCTCAAGCAGACGGATAACGCAAGAGCTGCCGCCCGAGAGAAAGCCAAGCTGGATCAACTGGAGATAGACGCGGTTACTCCATTGTATGAAGGATGCAGGCCCGAGGATACCCGCCTGAAAGTAACGCTCATGGCTCTGGAGATGAAGGTAAAACACAAAATGACCGACGCATGCTTCGACGAGAACATGTCATTCTGGCACGAACGTCTTCCCAAGGGGAACAAGTGCCCGACCAGTTTCGAGGAGGCGAAGAAAATCGTGTGTCCTCTGGATTTACCGCACGTGAAATACCATGTGTGCATGAACAATTGCATCATTTATCGGGACGAGCACGCGGAGTCTACCATATGTCCGGTGTGCGGCGTCACTCGATACAAGAAGAGGAAGAAAGCTCCTCGAAAAGTGGTGTGGTACTTTCCGATCACTCCTCGTCTGCAGCGGTATTTCGCGGACCCTAAGGTAGCAAAGCTCCTGCGTTGGCACGCGGATAGGGAGGAGAAGAAGCGAGGAGAAGATGACGCAAATGATCCGGAGATAAATAAAAAAGACAAGATGCTGAGTCACCCTAAGGATGCGAGCCAGTGGCAAGCGTTGAACTTCGAAGACCCAGAATTTGGGAACGATCCAAGGAACATCGTGCTGGGCGCGAGCACCGATGGAGTCAATCCGTTTGGCAGCCAGAGAAGCACACATAGCACCTGGCCTGTGTTTGTGTGGATGTACAACCTTCCCCCCTGGTTGTGCATGAAGAGGAAGTACATTCACATGAGTATGCTAATTGAAGGGCCGAAACAACCAGGGAACGAGATCAATCTGTATCTGGGGTTGCTGAAAGAGGAGCTAGACACGCTGTGGAAAACGCCAGCCAATACGTGGGACGCCGCAGAGAAAGAATATTTCCCTATGAGAGCCGCACTGCTCACGACGGTGCACGACTATCTCGGTTACGGATATCTCGCGGGGCAGGTGGTCCACGGATTTTCTGGATGCGTCAGGTGCATGGATGACACAACGTATCGCCAGCTAGATAGAGATCCCGGTTCTTCGAAAACCGTGTTCATGGGACATCGAAGGTGGCTTCGCGACGATGACCCGTGGAGAAAACGCAAGGATCTGTTCGATGGTGAAACCGAACCCCGAAGACGCCCGCGTACGAGGAGCGGCGAGGAAATAGACGAGTTGTTGAAAAATTGGAAAGATTGCCCACTGCCGGGAAAGAAGCAAAAGGCGCCAGAGCCGGGAAAGAAGCGAAAGGCGCCAGAGCCGCTGCTGAAGGTATGGAAAACGAGGTCTGTTTTCTGGGACTTGCCGTACTGGAAGATCCACCGTGTGCCTCACAGCCTTGATGTCATGCATATCACGAAGAACGTGTGCAAGAGTCTGCTTGGTACCCTGCTCAACATGCCAGAGAGGACCAAAGATGGGCCGAAAGCAAGGGCAGACTTGAAATCAATGGGCATCAGGGAGGAGCTTCACGCTAGTGATGATGATGATGAGGCGAAGCAGGACACAGAAAGTCATCGCAAAGGCAAAAAGGCCAAGAAGACCGGAAATGACTACCCTCCCGCGTGCTTCACTCTAAGTCAGGAGGAGATCGAGCAGTTTTTCACCTGCCTCGTAGGAGTAAAACTTCCTTACGGTTACGCGGGGAAGATAAGCAGATACCTAGACCCAGCGAAGCAGAAGTTCAGCGGGATGAAGTCTCACGACTGTCACGTGCTGATGACGCAGATACTTCCAGTTGCAATCCGTGGGATCATGGACGCGCACGTCCGTGAAACGCTATTTGGCATATGCAACTTTTTCGACGTCATCTCTCGGAAGTCGGTTGGCGTGAGGCAACTCAGAAGGCTACAGGAAGAGATCGTGGTGATACTATGCGAGCTTGAGATGTACTTCCCGCCCGCATTCTTCGACGTTATGGTGCATCTGCTGGTCCATATCATGGAGGATATCATCCAACTCGGGCCCACGTTCCTGCACAGCATGATGCCGTTCGAAAGGATGAATGGTGTCGTCAAAGGATACGTTCGCAACATGTCACGTCCAGAGGGAAGCATAGCCAGGGGCTTTCTGACCGAAGAGTGCATCTCCTACTGCACGAATTATCTAGGCATCGAGAACCCCGTTGGTCTGCCCGTCAACAGGCACCTCGGCAGGCTCGCTGGATGGGGTCACCGTGAGGGTCGCCGCGAAATGCATGTCGACTTCGAGGGTCGACTCGCCGACTTTGAAAGAGCAAACCTAGTCGCGCTACAACACATAGATGTGGTCGATCCTTGGGTGGTAGAGCACAAAACCTTTATTGAGAAGACGTACAATGACCGAGGCCAACAGAGGACGGACGGAGATATAATCAAAGAGCACAACTCATGTTTCACGCGTTGGTTCAAGCAGAAGCTTCTGTCGTACCCTTTACATGAGGATTCTTCCACGGAAGAACAACTCATATTCGCCTTGTCACAGGGCGCCGAGCACAACCTGATGACCTATGAGGCGTATGATATCAACGACTACACATTCTACACCGAGGACAAGGACATGAAGAGCGATGGTTATCAGAACTCCGGGGTAACGATGGAATCCTACACCGGTAACGACAAGGACAGATACTATGGAAGGATCGAGGAGATCTGGGAGCTGAGCTACGCTGGAGAGAAGGTCCCGATGTTCCGTGTCAGATGGGCCAAGAGCGTCCTAAAAGAAGACCGGTATTTCACCACCATGGTTATACCCGAAGCCAAATCCAAGATCGCGGGCGCAAACGTCACCGCGAAATATGAGCCATGGGTACTGGCTTCCCAAGTGGACCAATGCTTCTTCATTACCGACCCGTCAAAGCCCAGTCGTGTTGTTGTGAGGAGAGGCAAAAGGAAGATCATCGGAATGGATGGAGTCGCCAATGAGCAAGACTTCGACAAGTACGGCGACCCGAAGATGGAACATGACGACGACGATGAAGTAGCAGCATACACCACAAGAAGAAGCAGGACCACCCTACCTAAAGGACGTCCGTTCCACAGAAGAACTCCATTTGCGAAAAAGAAGGGCAAGAACATTGTGAAAAAGATAGCTAGCTAGCTAAGATCGATTGTATTTAAATTGTAGCCTTCATTTCTCGATTGTATTTCATGGGCACTTTTTGAACTCATGAATATTTTTAAATTTCATGGGCACTTTTTGAATTCATGAATAGTTTTTGAACTCAATAATATTTTTAAAAATTTATAAATTATTACTGTTTTTATAAAAAATTATTACTGTTTTTATAAAAATTTATGAAAATCATTTATAAAAATTTATTACTATTTTTGAACTCAATAATATTTTTAAAAAACTATTAGTAGGTCTAGCTAGGTGGAAAATCAGCAGGGGGGGGAGGGGGTAGATATTAGATGGTTTGCTTCACTTTCACTGGTTTCTCATCTTCTCATCTCTTGTTAATAGTTGCGGACATTAGATATTACTGTTTTTATAAAAAAATATTACTGTTTTTATAAAAAAATATTACTGTTATGATTTAAACAAGTTTGAACATATTTAAACACAAATAAATATCAAACAGCATTTTAAATGCATAAAAACAAAAATTGGGGAGCCTGGGAATCGAACCCAGGACCTCCTGGTGTGTGTGCTGCGTGCTGACCAGTCGGGCTAGTGGGCGTGTTCTGATGGAGATAGGGTTAGGTGGAATATAACCTGACCAGTCGGGCTAGTAATTAAAACAAAATTCTAATGGCGCACCAGAGAGAGGTGCGCCATTAGAATCGTCGTACTTATGGCGCACTAGGGGGAGGTGCGCCATTAGAACCCTCCCCCCACTCCACCTATTCCCCTCGCACTGTGGCCTCCCTCCCTCCCTCGCCAGATCCCCCACTCGACCCCAACCGTACGCCGCCGCCCCCTTGCTCCGCTCCCTCCGTCCTCCGCGCCTACACGCCGTCGGCGACGCCGCCGCCGCTGTGGTCTTGCGCTGCCCCCGACGCCGCCGCCCCGACCCCCGCGGGACTCCACCCCCGCCGCCCCCGCGCCCCCCGAACGGGATCGGCCGAGCGCGCGCCGCCCGCTCCTCTCCTCTCCTCCTCCCTCCGACGAGCGAGGGCCTCCTCCGGCCCCTGCAGCAGCCGGCGAGCGCGGCCCCGACGCACCCACCCCGCCTGCCCCTGCCGTCCTCCGCCACCGGCCCCTGCTCTCCTTCGACCGCGGTGAGCGAGGACCCGGACGAGCTCGGACCCCGACCCCGACCCCTTCGCCGACCCCGACCCCGACCCCTCCGGCGACCAGGTACCTCTCCTCCTTCCTCCTTCCTCCCTCTCTCCACCATTCCCAGGAGCTCGCGGCGCACTGACAGTAGCATCATCCATTGGTTGGCGGGATCATTTGAGATTGCAATTTCTCAAGAGCAGAGCATTTCTCCAGAACTTTTTGCAATGCATCATCAGTCAACTTAATGCACCTTCTGTAGTCCTTTTTGCAATGCATAAATGTGGTACTGGCCAAAATGTAAGAAAATGGCCATAATGTAAGAAAATGTTCTGTTAGGTACAGTTAGCATCATGTCAAAAAATTCAGTTAGGTACAGTTAGCTACTGTCAAAAAATTCAGTTAGGTTCAGTTAGCTACTGTCAAAAAATTCAGTTAGGTACAGTTGTACATTGATGAGCAAATTCAGTTGTTCTGCATTTTGTGATGTAAAAGAAGGAGGAGGACAACGAGTTGATATACTTAGATTCTAATAACTTGACATGACCCATTGGCGACTTCATTACGCGGGGATAATGATTTTGCAGGTACCCCGAGAGGCCCTTGAGTTTGTCGGAATGTCGATTAACTTCCGTTCCGGCAAATTCGGGTACTCCATATGTCCTATTTTCAGCAAAGGTCATGCTGAAATTTTCCGTGAATTTTAGCATGACTTTGCTAAAAATCGGACATATGGGGTACTTGCTACTAATGCATGGGCCGGGGTATCTTAGTACTTAATTAAGTAGGATCAACTGCCCCGCCATTCTTGCTGCATTAAACCATAGGTGGCAATAGAGCCAAGTGATTAGGCCCAACTTAGAATTCTCCTTCCCAGCTTAGGTTTTAGGGTGCCTCGGTGTCGATAAGAACCTAAATGATGAAAGCTTAGGCTTTTAGGTTGCCTCGGCGTCGACAAACCCTAAATGATAAAAGCTTAGCTTTTAGGATGCCTCGGTGTCGACAAACCCTAAATGATGAGACCATGATCTTGTTCCTTGACAATAACCAACTTTTTGACCAAACTTTTTTCCTATTTAGAGCGAAACATGGCCCACAACGATGAGGCCGGCGGTTCGGGCGGCAAGCAATTCTGGGAGCTGTCCCAGGAGATGGAGGAACAACCTCACCGCTATGAGGACGCCGCGGAAGACACCGATCCTGACTACACAACCCCTAGTGGCGTCGGGGATGACACCACTGATGGTGCCGCCGAGGATGCCAGCACTGATGATGGCAGCGCACGCACAGATGGCAGCCAACCGAAGAGGCAACGGAAGGACCGGCGCCCGAACGTGCTCCGCACCGTCAAGGAGGAATTTACTCAAGTGGACTCCGACGGGCATCCAACGGAGCCCAAACAAATAGTCAAGGGGTACTCGGTTCAGCTCGGGTGCATTCTCCGGAGCACCGTCTCGATCAACACCGAGAACCTAAGGCATAAGGACCGAGGGAATTTGCGCAACCTCCTCTTCACGAAGCTGCACGAACGATACAAGTTCCCCGCTGAATTTGAAAACACACGCCTCTCAGGGAATAAAGTGAACAGTGCAGCCCTCACGAAGATGAGCACGGCCCTGTCTACTTGGAGAAGCGCGGTGAAGAGAATGATTGACAAAGGTGATAGTTATGAGAAGATCAAGGCGAAAAATCCTTCGATCAGCGAAGATGACTACGAGGAGTTCAAGATCAAGTGCCAGAGCAGCGCAAGCTCCGAATCAAGTCAGTGGGGGAAAGAAATGCGGGAGTTGAACTTAGGGGAACACAAACTCGGTCCCGGCGGTTACAGAGTGGCGGAGCCTATATGGGACAAGGAGGACGCGGAGCGTGCCGAGCAAGGCCTACCGCCCCGCTTCGAGAAATACCGTGACAAGCAGACCAGGAACTATGTCAGGGCCCGGTACAAGGAGGACCCAGAAACAAAGGAGCTTACCACGGATCCGAAGACCAGGGCGCTTGAGCGTGTTCTGGCGCAGGAGACTGAAAGCAGTAGCGCGGGGTCGTCTCAGAGCACCCCTTGGGACAGCACTCTAAATAGGGCGTTGAATGTAATGAAAAACAAGGATAAGCTCAGTAAGCCGTCGTCAGCTGGTCGTGTGGCCGGCAAAGGCTTGTCCACAAAATGGTCGTCATACTATAACGATGGTGGGCGAAAGGAGAGAAAGACCAGCTCGGAAAGCCAGTCGCGCGAGGTTCAAGAACTCAAGGCACAAGTGGCGCGGATTCCGGAGATTGTCCAAGAGCAAGTGCAACAACAATTGGGATCGACGCTCACCGGCATTATGCCTACCTTGATTCATGGGTTGACGACGTGGATTGCGGGCGGCCAACAGGGGCCGCCCCCGATTCCTAGCTTCACGGCCAGCAACTCGCACAACGCGCAGGCGGCGCCATTGGTGTCTCCGGCGGAGCCGGTATTGGTGTCTCCGACGCCGGCACGGGCATTGGAGCTTAATGCACCTGGGTGTACGCCGGCCGGCACCTCGGCAGCAAGCGGCCCCTCCGTCAATTGCACGCCCGCCGTTGGCGGTGCCTCGACATTAGCCGAGCTCGACGCCATCATCACGGTAACTAATTAAGCCTCTCGGCCGAGGACTTCATCTCCTTGCCTTTGACTGGGCATCCCTGACGCCCTACATGTTTTCGCAGGGCGCCGCCAACGTTCCGTGCACTCTCCTGCACTTCGTGAACAACGAGTTGGTCGATGTCGCCAAGGGCAAAATCGTTCAACCGGGCAACCCCGTGTTCCACGGTAATCCGATGCCACCCACCGTGTATAGGGTTCAACTGGTTCGGGTGCTGCCAGGCTGCGACGAGTTGTTACCTCCGATTCGACCCGCCGGGGCCGACGAAGATGATGTGATGACCCTCAGCGCCTGCCTAAGCTGGCCCCTGCTTTGGCCGAAGAGCCAGATTCGTTTGGGGGCGGGGGACACCACCCCAAAGACAACACCGCCAGTCGTGCCGGCGCCAAGCCATGGCAAGACCGCCGCAACGCTACCGCCGTCAGCTGATCCGGAGATGCATATGGCACAGGAGCCGCACGACGACGACAACGGTACGTTTTCCAACATCGATCAGTACATCAACGAGCATGGGT
Source organism: Elymus sibiricus (assembly GCA_039707655.1). Classification (NCBI taxonomy): domain Eukaryota; kingdom Viridiplantae; phylum Streptophyta; class Magnoliopsida; order Poales; family Poaceae; genus Elymus; species Elymus sibiricus. Next base: position 205,665,792 of record CM077675.1, read on the forward strand.
ACGGTGACGATATATTCGAGCCTCCTACTTCTCAAGAACCCAACCCTGCAAGAGACGATCGCGATCTAGCTGGTATCGCGGAGAAACCCAATTCCAACAGGCGTCGTCTGGCGTTCAGTTCTCAGGAGACGCCTCCAGCTGCCGCCTTCACCGAGACTCAAACAGCCGATGTGCGAAATATTATCAACCCAAACACACTCAAGAAGGTGGTCTCTGAGGAGAACGCGATCCCAGTACAGGAGAAGAAGCAGAAGAAGGGACGGAAAAGAAAATCTAACAAGGGTGCGAGCCAGCCGGCACCGAGTACGATCCGTGCTCAGGACGGGCCACCGATACCTAAGGATATCGAGAGGAGGGTGCATGTGGCGGGTAGGCCGATGCTACCGGGTAATATGCTCAAAGCTGCAACCGGTTCTATGCGCAGTCTTCATGACTGTGTTCTTTATATGGAGAAGCGGCGTCTCTCCGAGAAAGATGTGGCATACCCGGTTTTCGTGGCCAAGGTGCCAGAGGGCAGGGGCTTTGTTGATAGCACCATCGGGCGTATGATCATCCTGCGGTTTGATGACATCTTCGCTATGTTTAACCTTTATCCGCTGCACTACACCTTCATTCGGCTCTTTTCGCTGAGTATGGAGATGCGGATCATTAGAGACCAGACCCCGGACATCGTGATAGTCGACCCCTTCTACATGCGTGCCAAGAACTTGTGCAACGCTGGGGACCGGCAAATCGCGAGTTCATACCTCGAAGGCGTCATTCTGGCGAACCCAGATAAGGATAACTTCCTCATGACTTATTTTTCCGAGTAAGTCATCAACTCACCGCCCCGTAACATATGATGGGTCTTTTTTTTCTAACATTCCGTGTTTTGTGCAGTGACACACATTGCACACTCATCCTCTTCAGCCCGAAACATTCCATGGCCACGTATTTTGACTCGGAGCGTGAGTCGAAGAAAGACTACACAAATATAAAGAAAGTCCTCGATGATGCTCTCCCCGGCTACGCCAAATCTGGAGGCACCTTCAAGAGGGCAATGCGTAGGTACGGCAAGCACGTGTTCACCCACGTAACGACGTTCCCCTGCGTCAAGCAGCCGACTGGCAGTCAGAAGGATGCCTACTACGCCCTCCATCACATGCGGGCGATCGTACGGAACCATAATCACCTAATGCTACCAAACAATCTCAAAGAATGGGCCGCACGCTTGTCGGAAATCCAGGACGAGGACATCAGACTAGAATTCTTTCGCATCCAGTCGGAGTTGGCCGAAATCATCTCTGAAGATGTCCTTCGTACCTCGGGGCAGTTCTACCTCAAAGAACAACCGTCCAACAGTGTTATAGAAACAATCCTAAAAATGCAGGCTGACGACTACCGCACATTCATGACCATGTCGATAGACGGCGGCTTCATCCACGCTCCGGTCGCTGAGTCGAGTCGTCCAAAGTATTGATGGTATGTAGTTCAAATATCGATATCGATTAGTTTGGACAGTCGTTCAACTTATATTTAATCGATGCTATTTATTAGTAGGACCATGAATCGCGCTATTAATGTGTTGCTTTTCTCTTTCGATCCTTTTGTTGCATATTTATATATTGCTTATGTATTGTCTGTTGTTTGGCTTGTGCATAGAGATGCCGTCGTATGTCGTGTACAAGGGTAAGGTTCCCGGAGTCTACGACGACTGGGAGGAGTGTCGGAGACAGGTTCACCGTTTCAGCGGTAACAGTTACAAATGGTACACCACTAGGGCGGAGGCGGAATCTAGATACGCCCGCTATCTAGCGGGAGAGAGGAGGGAGCGTTGGAGGAACCGGATGAAGACCAGTTTTCATCGCGATGATGCTCATCGTGATGACCGCATATGTGATGATAGTTTAGATGATCGATATCGACTTGTAATGTGAAGACAAACTTGCTACTCGCGGTCTCGAGACTTATTGTAATGTTTTATCTTTGTTCGGTCTTTTGAATTCGGAGACTAATATGATGAATTGTATTCAGAGACTAATCTTCTATTATATTCGATGAATCTGCTGTTGCTGTGTGGTGCTGTCTATATTCTGTCCAATAATACATTTTGTAACCTGTGCAAAAATCAAAAAAGTAAAAAAAATAAAAAACCTAATATTCATACTAATGGCGCACCACCCCACGGTGCGCCATTAGAATGCCAAAGATACTAATGGCGCACCACCTCACGGTGCGCCATTAGTATGCCAAAGGATACTAATGGCGCACCACCCCACGGTGCGCCATTAGAATGCCAAATATACTAATGGCGCACCACCCCACGGTGCGCCATTAGTATGCCAAAGCACCTGGGTAAATATGGCCCCTGGGAGGCATACTAATGGCGCACCGTGGGATATACTAATGGCGCACCTACGGTGCGCCATTAGTGCGCCATTAGTAAAAAATACTAGTGGCGTGGTACTAGTGGCGCACCAGTAGTGCGCCATTAGTAGGCAAAACTGGTGCGCCACTAGTAGGCCTTTTCCTAGTAGTGACTAGTGCACCTATACAATTTGCCATTGTATTGGGTGTGTTGGGGACACAAGAGACTCTTTGTTATTTGGTTGCAGGGTTGTTTGAGAGAGACCATCTTCATCCTACACCTCCCACGGATTGATAAACCTTAGGTCATCCACTTGAGGGAAATTTGCTACTGTCCTACAAAACTCTGCGCTTGGAGGCCCAACACGAGTCTACAAGAAGAAGGTTGCGTAGTAGACATCAAGCTCTTTTCTGGCGCCGTTGCCGGGGAGGCTAGGTAAGCGGCACTCACATCCCGTCAACGAAGCTCTTTTCTGGCGCCGTTGCCGGGGAGGTGAGTGCTTGAAGGTATATCTTTAGATCTTGCAATCAAATCTTTTAGTATCTTGTTTTTCACTAGTTTAGTTTTATAAAAGAAAACTACAAAAAAAATGGAATTGAGGTTGCCTCATATGCTTCATCTTTTTATTGTCTTTCGTGAAAATGATGGAAAGGAAAATTGTGCTCAAGTGTTAGAAGAAGAAGTTATTAAAATGTTTGGCACTAAATCTTTGTATGATGAGCATGATTGCAATGTTGTTAGTATGAATTCCTTGAATATTCATGATGCTAATGATATACAAAGCCACAAGCTTGGGGATGCTATGTTTGATGAATATGATATTTTTACTCCCCCAAGTTTTGATGAGCAAAACTATTATGATGATGGCATGCCTCCTATCTATGATGATTATTGTGATGACACGTATGCTATAAAGAGTGATAGTAATCATGAAACTTGTCATCATGATTTTAATATTCAAAGTGGTTATGTCAATCAAGTATCTCATGATAGTTATTTTGTTGAGTTTGCTCCCACTACTATTGATGAGAAGAAATATGCTTATGTGGTGAGTAGTAAATTTTCTATGCTTGTGGATCATGAAGATAATGCTTTATGTGATAGTTATGTTGTGAAATTCCTTCATGATGCTACTGAAAATTATTATGAGGGAGGAACATATGCTTGTAGGAATTGCAATAATATCAAGTTTCCTCTCTATGTGTTCAAAGTTTTGAAGTTATGCTTGTTTTGCCTTCCTATGCTAGTTGATTGTTGCTCCCATAAATTGTTTGCTCACAAAATCTCTATGCATAGGAAGTGGGTTAGACTTAAATATGCTTGTCATGAGATTCATGATGCTCTCTTACATGTTTCAAATACTATTCCTATGCGAGCATCATTGAAATCATCATGCCTAGCTAAAAGGCATTAAAGAAAAGCGCTTGTTGGGAGACAACCCAACACTTTTAATTTCTGTTTTAGCGTGTTCACATGATTAAGCTACTGTATAATCATGTTTTATAGCTTTTGTTTCAATAAAGTGCCAAGTAAAGCCTTTGGGATAGTGTGGATGATAGTTGACTTGATTCTGTGCAAAAACAGAAACTTTTGCTCTCACTCCAGGAATTTTGTAAATTCACTGGAACGTGATTTTGATCTGAATTTTTTACACATGATTGTTATACAAATTTCCTAGATTGTCCTAATTTTTCAGAATGTTTAGAGACAGGGAAGTATAGTTACACTACAGATCTTCACAGACTGTTCTGTTTTTGACAGATTCTGTTTTGCATGCATAGTTTGCTTGTTTTAGTGTTCCCATAGCTTATATTCAGTGATATAAATTATGGGAATGATATAATACATCAGGTATAATGTGGGAACAATTATGAATCTTGTCTTGACAGTACCTAAGTGAATTATCTTTATTTATTATACTAACCCATCTCACGAAGTTCCGTTAAGATTTGTGTGATTGAAGTTTTCAAGTTTTGGGTGAGACACCGATATGAGGAGAATAAGGAGTGACAAGAACCTAAGCTTGGGGATGCCCAAGGAACCCCCAAGGTAATATCCAAGGAAGACTCAAGCGCCTAAGCTTGGGGATGCCCCGGAAGGCATCCCCTCTTTCGTCTTCAACACTATCGGTATATCTTACTTGGAGCTATATTTTTATTCGTCACATAATATGAGTTTTGCTTGGAGTGTCATTTTATTTTGTTGTTCTCTGTTAGGTGTTCTTTATAATCTTGTTTTTCAATAAAAAGTTCCAAGAATTGCCTTAGGATGCTTGCATTGCATGTTTTGATATGTGTTGTGTAAAAAACAGAAACTTTTGCTCTAGTGTTTGAATTTTCATATTTTACTGGAACGTGGAAAGTTTCTGAAATTTTTACACAGTATTGTAATATAAATTATTTAGCATTTCCTAAATTTTCATAATTTTTTGAGTTACAGAAGTACACTGTTTTCATAAATTTCTACAGACTGTTCTGTTTGGACAGATTGCTGTCATAGTTTCGTTATCTACTTTTCCTATAGTTTCCATAGCCTATATTGGTAGATATAAATTGTGGAAATGATAGTATACAGTACCTAATGTTTGGAAATTATTATGCAACTTGTCTTTCCAGTACATGAAGTGTTGATTTATTATTATGTGTACTAACCAATCTCACGAGTTCTTTTTGAGTTTGGTGTGAAACCATGATATGAGAGGATTGAACGAGATACAAAAGCTCAATCTTGGGGATGCCCAAGGCACCCCAAGTAAAAATTTCAAGAAGTATCAAGCATCTAAGCTTGGGGATGCTACGCATCCCACCTCTCTTCATCAACAATTATCGGTTAGCCTATGTTGAGCCTAAATTTTTATTCGTTCACATGTTGCGTCCTATTCTTGGAGTGCTATTTTTTTCTTTTGCTTGCTGTTTAAATAAAATACCCAGATCTGAAAATATTTATTGAGAGAGAGAGTCCTCACATAGCTACTTAATTGTTTGACTACTCATTGATCTTCACTTATATCTTTTGAGAGTAGCTTGTCATTTCCTCTCATGCTTCACTTATACCTTTTTGAGAGATGAAAATTTTATGCTCTTGTGCTTCACTTAAATTTGTTTGAGCTTGCCAAAAAGCAATGGCAATATATGAAACTAGTCCCAAAGTGATAGATATCCAAGGAGGATATAATAAAAACTTTCATGAAGATCACGGGACAAATTAAACTTGATTCTTTGTAATAGTTTTGAAACATGATGATAGTAATATGTGAGTCATGTTAGTGAGTAATTATGCTTAGTAGGAATATTGGTGTTAAGATTTGTGATTCCCTATGCATGCACGAAAGTCAATAGTTATGCAATGAAGTTATATCCTACTTGTGGTGCATTATTCAGTGTTAGTTATGACTCAATGCTCACTTATGAGATTTTTCGTTCCTCGGTTTGGTTGCTTCCCAATCTATTTGCTAGCCTTCATTTGTACTAAGTAGAAATACTACTTGTGCATCCAAAATCCTTAAACCAAGTTTTGCCTTATGAGTCCACCATACCTACCTATATGCGGTATTTCCATGCCGTTCCAAGCAAATTTGTATGTGCCATCTCTAAATTTTCAAAATAAATTTTCTCTTTAGTGTGCCCGTACCGCTCATGAAACGGTGGGGAGTATCCAATATTTTTCCATGCTAGGTGGGTTATTCTCACGATATGTGTTGATTCACTATCTTTCACGAGAAAGTGGATGGTATTCGGGATACCCAGTCCCATGCTCAAAAATCAAATCAAAAAATAATGAAACAAAACTCCCCCAAGATTGTTGTTTGTATGGACGGTACCCATGGATTCGGCTCGCCGTGGAGTGTGATTGATTGTTGGAGGGGGAGTAAAAAACTTTACTATTCTGTTTGGGAACCGCCTATAATGTATCTAGCATGGAAAGTATTGTGAGCTACTTTGTCGTTTTCGTTGACAGGAAAAGCATGCCACCCAAAATATTTTTTCTCTCAATTTAAAACTTTGAGCTCTGGCACCTCTACAAATCCCTACTACCCTCTGCGAAGGGCCTATCTATTTACTTTATGCAATTTTTATTTTTGCTTTGAGTCTCCATCTTCTCTTATAAGCACCAACTAGGGGGCACTATGATCGTACTTGAGCATTGGGCATAGCTAATTTTTGAGTGTGTTTCATGAATGGATCAATGATTGAGCATGAAGGGCTAGGGATAACTTTCTTTAGTGTTGATATTTTGAAAGACATGGTTGTTTGTTGACATGCTTGAGTATTGAAGTCATTATGTTAAAACTAGACTATTGCTTTGAATCATTTACAAGTCCAAAAGTCCATGCTACACAAAGAAGAAAAGAATATGATGAACATGTTAGGCAGCATTCCACATAAAAAATTCTGTTTTTATCATTTACCTACTCGAGGACGAGCAGGAATTAAGCTTGGGGATGCTGATACGTCTCCAATGTATCTATAATTTTTGCTTGTTACATGCTGCTATATTATCATTCTTGGATGTTTTACAATCATTTTACTACAACTTTATATTATTTTTGGGACTAACCTATTAACCTAGAGCCCAGTGCCAGTTCCTGTTTTTTTCCGTGTTTTTGAGTTTTACAGAAAAGGAATATCAAACGGAGCCCAAATGGAATAAAAATCTACGGTGAATTTTTATGGACCAGAAGAAGCCCAGGGCGAGTTGGAGTTGGGCCAGGGGAGCCACGAGGCCACCACAAGCCTGGGGGGTGCGCCCCCCTGGCTTGTCGTCACCTCGTGGCCCATCCTGACTTGTTTCCACCGCCATAAATTCCTATAAATAGAGAAACCTCCGAAAATAAACCTAGATCGGGAGTTCTGCCGCCGCAAGCCTCTGTAGCCACGAAAAACCAATCGGGAGCCCGTTCCGGCACCCTGCCGGAGGGGGAAACCATCAACGGAGGCCATCTTCATCATCCCGGCGGTCTCCATGATGAGGAGGGAGTAGTTCACCTTCGGGGCTGAGGGTATGTACCAGTAGCTATGTGTTTGATCTCTCTCTCTCGTGTTCTTGAGATGACACGATCTTGATGTACCGCGAGCTTTATTAATATAGATGAATCATATGGAGTTTTCCCTTCTCTATCTTCTTGTGATGAATTGAGTTTTCCCTTTGAAGTTTTCTTATCGGATTGAATCTTTAAGGATTTGAGAACACTTGATGTATGTCTTGCGATGGGATATCCGTGGTGACAATGGGATGTTCTATTGATCCACTTGATGTATGTTTTGGTGATCAACTTGCGGGTTCCGTGACCTTGGGAATCTATGCATAGGGGTTGGCACATGTTTTCGTCTTGACTCTCCGGTAGAAACTTTGGGGCACTCTTTGAAGTTCTTTGTGTTGGATTGAACATGATGAATCTGAAATTGTGTGATGCATATCGTATAATCAAGCCCATGGGTACTTGTGGTGACATTGGAGTATCTAGGTGACATTAGGGTTTTGGTTGATGTGTATCTTAAGGTGTTATTTTAGTACGAACTCTAGGGCTGTTCGTGACACTTATAGGGATAGCTCATAAGATTGATCGGAAAAGATAACTTTGAGGTGGTTTCATACCCTACAATAATTTCTTCATTTGTTCTCCGCTATTTGTGACTTTGGAGTGAACTCTTTGTCGCACGTGAGGGATTTACATATGACTCAACTATGTTAGTATTGTTGAGAGAACTTGCAGTGGTGAAAGTATGAACCCTAGGCCTTGTTGCTAAGCATTGCAATACCGTTTGTGCTCACTTTTATCATTAGTTACCTTGCTGTTTTTATATTTTCATATTACAAAAACCTATATCTACCATCCATATTGCACTTGTATCACCATCTCTTCGCCGAACTAGTGCACCTATACAATTTGCCATTGTATTGGGTGTGTTGGGGACACAAGAGACTCTTTGTTATTTGGTTGCAGGGTTGTTTGAGAGAGACCATCTTCAACCTACACCTCCCACGGATTGATAAACCTTAGGTCATCCACTTGAGGGAAATTTGCTACTGTCCTACAAAACTCTGCGCTTGGAGGCCCAACACGAGTCTACAAGAAGAAGGTTGCGTAGTAGACATCACCTTCTCGATCTATCTCTATAAATCTTGATTCCCAAAATATAAGCTGCTTCTCCCAAGTCTTTCATCGAAAAACTATTTTTCAATGAGTATTTGACAGATTCAAGCATTTGAACATCATTTCCAATCAACAATATGTCATCCACATACAGGATCAGAAATGCAACCGAGCTCCCACTGACCTTCCTGAATACACAATGATCATAGTCGTTCTTGATGAAGCCAAACTCTTTGACCGCTTCATTAAAATGAATGTTCCAATTCCGAGATGCTTGCCTCAATCCATAAATGGATCTCTGAAGCTTGCATACCTTGCCCGCATTCTTTGGATCGACAAAACCCTCGGGCTGTATCATATACATGTCCTCAGTTAAATTTCCATTAAGGAAAGCCGTTTTGACATCCATCTGCCACATCTCATAGTCGAAATATGCAGCTATAGCAAGAATGATCCGAATTGATTTAGGCATCGCTACCGGTGAATAAGTCTCACCGTAGTTAACTCCTTGAACTTGTCGATAACCTTTAGCAACAAGTCGAGCCTTATGGACTGTAACATTTCCATCCATATCAGTTTTCTTCTTAAAGATCCATTTGCACTCAATGGCTTGAACACCATCTGGCGGATCAACCAAGTTCCAAACTTGATTGTCATCCATGAAATTTAATTCGGATCTCATGGCCTCAAGCCATAACTCGGAATCAGGGCTCACCATCGCTTCCGCAAATGTGGTCGGTTCATTGTTCTCCAAGAACAACACATTGTAGTCGTGCATATTGCGCAACCTTTCCGACCTACGTGGAACCGGCGCCGATTCCACTACGGGTTCCCTGACTAACTCCGGCGTGATTGAATCACCTGTCGGAACGTCCCCGTGTGGCTCTCGAATTTCTTCGAGTTGGACCGACCTCCCACTAGCCTTCCGATTGAGAAACTCTTTCTCAAGGAAAACTCCATGTCGAGTGACAAACACTTTGCCCTCTTCACGGTTGTAGAAGTAATATCCCAAGGTTTCCCTAGGATATCCCACGAATATGCACTTGTCCGACTTGGGTGTGAGCTTGTCCGACTGGAGTCGCTTGACATATGCTTCACAACCCCAAATCTTTAGAAAAGACAAGCTATGACTCTTTGCAGTCCATATCTCATATGGTGTCTTATCTACGGACTTTGATGGTACCCTCTTTAGTGTGAAAGTTGCGGTTTCTAGAGCGTATCCCCAAAATGACAAGGGTAAATCCGACTGACTCATCATCGATCGGACCATGTCTAACAAAGTCCGATTCCTCTGTTCTGACACACCATTTCTCTGTGGCGTACCTGGAGGAGTGAGTTGTGGAACTATTCCATGGCTCTTCAGATGATCATCAAACTCCTGGCTCATATACTCACCGCCACGATAAGATCGTAGAAGCTTGGTTGTCTTGCCGAGTTGATTTTCCACTTTGTTCTGAAACTCCTTGAACTTTTCAAAAGTTTCTCACTTGTGCCTCATCAAGTAGACATATCCATATCTACTAAAGTCGTCGGTAAAAGTCACAAAGTATTGGAAACCACCTCTAGCAGTCATGCTCATTGGTCCACATACATCACTATGTATAAGTTCCAATAGCTCAGACGCCCTCTCACAACTCTTTGCGAAAGGAGTCTTAGTCATCTTGCCGAGTAGGCAGGACTCACATGTCTCAAATGATTCAAAATCAAATGAAGTCAGAATTCCATCATCATGGAGCTTCTTCATGCACTTTTGACTAATGTGTCCTAGTTGACAATGCCAGATGTAAGTCGGATTTATCTCGTTAGGCTTATGCCTCTTGAGATTTATGTTATAGACCGATTCACCTTCAAGATCTAATATAAATAACCCATTCTTAACAGGTGCAAAGCCATAAAACATTTCATTCAAGTAAATAGAACAACCATTGTCCTTAATACTGAATTCATAACCTTGCCTCATCAAACATGAGGCCGAAATAATGTTTCGACTCAATGCAGGAATATAATAACAATTATCAAGTTCCATTACAAATCCTGAAGGTAAATTAAGTTGCATGGTGCCGACGGCTAATGCAGCAACTCTTGCTTTATTCCCGACGCGTATGTCAACTTCTCCTCTTGCAACATTCCTAGTCCTTCTTAGCCCCTGCATCGAGTTGCATATGTGAACAACTGATCCGGTATCATATACCCAAGAGCTACTAGAAATATCAGCAAGAAAAATGTCTGTAACATATACAACAAGTGTACCTGAAGAAGAAGTCACACTCCCAGTCTTCTTGCCTATCTGGGCAAGCCACTTGCTGCAGTTCCTCTTCCACTGACCGGTTTCCTTGAAGTGAAAGCAAACGGTCCCCGTGTTTGGTCCGGACTTGGGCGCGTCGGCGACAGTAGGAGTTACCTCCTTGCCCTTTGCCTTAATCTTTTTCTTGGACCAGCTCTTCTTGAACTTTGCCGTGTTCTGCACCATCAACACTTGATGTGTGCCTTTCTTGATATCCTGCTCTGCCACTTTTAGCATCCCATGCAATTCAGTGAGCTTCTTTTCCATGCCGTGCATATGGAAGTTCGAGATGAACGCCCCATAGCTAGTCGGAAGAGAAGCCAGAATTGTATCCGTGGACAATTCGTCCCCAAGTGGGAAGCCTAACCGATCCAAAGCTTGCATGTATCCGATCATCTTGATCACATGCGGGCTCAGTGGATCACCCTCTTTCAGCTTACAATCCATCAAGGATCGCCAGACGTTGAACCTTTCGGTCCTTGCATGCATCTGAAACATGCTCTTGAGGTTCTCAATCATATCGAAAGCCTCAATGTTTTCGAAATGCTGCTGCAGATCGGGCTCCATAGAAGCCAGCATGAGACAGCTGATCTCGTTTGACTCATCAACGAGTTTCTGGTGGGCATTCCTGGCCGTGGCATTAGCATTCTCGGCAGGTTCCTCTGGAAGGGGTTCCTCTAGAACATGTTCCTTTTTATCATGCCTGAGAACAATTCTCAGATTTCTATACCAGGTGGTAAAGTTTTTTCCATTCAGTTTATCCTTTTCTAGGATTGATTTCAACGAAAAACTGTGTTGAGCAGGTGGTGCCATTGATCTACAACAGAAATATGCAAAACACTAAGACATGTATTCATAAAGAGTAATTCAAATTAAACATTTTAATAAGAACATTACTCCCACTAAAATCAACATCCCTCCGTTGATTCTTAGTGATTCAAGATCCAAGATCCACATGTCAACTAGTGAGCTTTTGCATCACCGCTAGAAGACTAGATCACTCGGTAAGCAACACTTGCTAATCGTATCTCTATACGACTCTTGTTTGTTGGGGACATCTCATGCCACGCCAACTCTTATGCCTCGAGGCCCAAAACTATTTGGATAGCCACGACAAGTTAACCAATGCTTCGCTCGTAAGTGTCCGACACAAACAAACCACGTTAAGGAGAATTAGCAGCACCCTAATTTTATAGGCCCACCACTAAAAATACTTAACATGTGATGTTGCAGCAATTAGGGAGGCAATTTTACTTGACATTCTTTGAGGGATCACCCTACTTAATAACATCTATCATGCAAAAGAAGGGCGCATAAAAGGGATAAACTTTCACATGCAGTTTATATATGTGTGATATGGTATAGCCCCTTTCATCAACGCATGGTGATCTCCATCTCCACGTGCGCTGCATGCCCATGGCGATCTCCATCTCCATGCATGGTTGCCCTTGTGGTGATCTCCATCTCCACACATGGTGTCAACCGCCAAGTGTTACATAAGATACTATGCTATTACAAACTAATAGCTATGTGAGTAAACTACATTACAAGGCATCTCATGTTGACACGCAGGTCATTAATACAATAATGGGACAACCATATGGCTCTAGCCGGTTGCCGCACTCATGACACGCAGGTCATGATTTAATAATTTACAAGTAACATTCATGGGCTATACCAAATCACAAGCATTCCCTGCAAAAACAAGTCAGACGTTCTACCGTCGAAAATAAAACTGTCCCAAACTCTATTTTCCAAGAGGATTTTGACCTTGAAAATATCACAAAGCTATTGAAGTTCAAATGCATCTTTTTGTGCCCTTCAGTTTGACAGGTCGTGGAGCGAAAACGGAGTTCGTATGTAAAAGTTATGCCCGTTTTACTGTGACCCCTCCAACAGATTTCAACACTGTGGAAATCACATTTCCACGGTGTCGATCTTTGCTCCGGTTCGATCAATCTCATTGATCTTCACGTGCTGCATCCGGATTTACGTTTCACTGTCTACCCCGATGGCGGAAACTGACCGGTAGGGGTAATTCATGTCACGACCTCTGCATCACGATCACGGAATCAAGATCACGAAACCAACCGTCAACACTGACGTGCACAGCTGATCTCATCGACCCGCACCTGAACCAATCTACATATCTCATATGCAAATCACCGAATCTATCACCACATAGCGAAGGCTCTGATACCACTGTTGGAACACGCGGTATGCTACGCTAGCGCCAAATAAAAATTTCTACCGCGCACCCAAGAACATGCTGCTGGAAATAGATCACGGGATCGGGTTTACCACTAGACGCGTAGTCACCGCAGCGGAAGTAGAGTTGGTGATGCGTGTAGTCGATCGGCCGATTCGTCTCCTCCTCATGTAGCCGATCTCCCACGAACAGCGATCTCCCACGAACAGCTCCTCGCGGATCCCTCGAACAGTTCCTCATGGATCCCTCAAACGGTTCGTCCAAGCACCGCAGATGCGATGCCTCCGAGGTATCCACACGTATGGGGGCGGCGTCGGGCGGCGGACTGCTAGGTCCGATCGCACGACATGGTGGCGTGGGGAGTGGCGGTGGCTGTCGACGGGAGGAAAAAGATCAACCCTGAAAGGTGTGCCCACTCCCCTTTATATAGACCTCCGAGGTGGGCTCAACACTTGAGGCCCACGACGAGTCTATCCCATTTTCCATTCTGATCCAATCCGAATGGGCTGCAAACCCTTAAGTGTGCGACCCTATAGGTTCACGTACACATGGACACGACCCGAGTCGATAGTCGGTAGCGGCTCCTAGCAGAACATGCCAACTCCCATGTGTGCGCAAAGTCGTTAGACGAACCTCGACAATGTGTCATATACAACATTCCTTTTGCCTCATGATATAGGTTGTAGAGCTCAAGGCGAGTACTTGTCACCCTTGTGGTAGCTCGACATCTCTTCTCGAAACCGTGATGTAGATTCCCGAACTGGGTTAACACTCAACCCATGTCGCATGGCCATGCTTTCTGAATCTGATCACACGAGAGGGCCCAGAGAATATCTCTCCTCACGGAGGGGCAAATCCCATCTTGGTTAACCATGTCTCGCGGCATGTCTCACGACTCACCCGAAAGCTACCTTTATAACTACCCAGATACGGAGTAGCGTTTGATAGACCCTAAGTAAGTCGATCCTCATCCCGAGAACATGCGATGACCTCAGGTCTAGGACATGGCATATACATTGTGCTTGAGACTAACAGATGACATTATCTCGCTGTGTCTCAAAGTGGGTCTGTCCGACTCGGTGATCTCAATCCCCGAGTCCATACTATCAGTTTAGCATCGCTATGCACATGACTTGTGAAACGTAGTCATCAACTGAATCGTATACTAGTAAAGGATATGTGTCCGCATAACCTTAACAACTAGGGACTATTAGAACAATCATCATACTATATATAGTCTCACAAATAAGTCACATACTTATTGATACATATCACTGATGATGTTCAAGGACAATACAAAATACTCATGAATACATAGGAAACGAAATCATCACATGATTGCCTCTAGGGTATATCTCCAACAGCTCCAAGCAAAACTCATGATATGTGACGAATTAAAATATAGCTCCAAGTAAAATACCGATGGTTGTTAGAAGAAAGAGGGGAAGCCACTCGGGGGCATCCCCAAGCTTAGTTTGTTGTTACTCTTTGGATATATCTTGGGGGTACGGTAGCATCCCCAAGCTTAGGCTTTTATCACTCCTTATTCCTTCATCCATCGTGATCTCACCCAAAACTTGAAAACTTCAATCACACAAAACTCAACAAAATCTTCGTGAGATCCGTTAGTATAATAAAGCAAATCACTACTTTAGGTGCTGTTGAAAACCCATTCATATTTTATAATTGCATTATACCTACTTTATTTTAACTCTAGCATGGCTCATACCCTTCAATATAACCCATAGATTCATCAAAACAAGCACACAATGCAACGAAAACAGAATCTGTCTTAAACAGAACAGTCTGTAGTAATCTATACTCTAACCATATTTCTGTAACTTTAAAAATTCTGAAAATTTAGCAAAACGTAAGGAATTTGTATAGAAACACTGTGTTAAAATTTCAGCTCAAGATCACGTTACGAAAAAACATGAAAATTCATATACTGGACGCAAAGTTTCTGTTTCAGATTCAGCATCACTTCTACTCATCCTATGAATCATCCTAAAGGATTTACTTGGCACAAACACTAAATAAACCATAAAAACACAATCATAACAGAGGCATAATTGTGTCAACACTCAAAAACTGAAAGGAAAAAGCAAAAATTTATTTATTTATTGGGTTGCCTCCGAACAAGCGCTATTGTTTTACGCCCCTAGCTAGGCATAACGCATAGATTCAAGTATTGTCATCTTTGGTTTTGGATCCATAGGATGCCCTGATGATTGATTCATATGGTGGCTTAATTCTTGTTCTAGGGAAGTGTTCCATACCCTTTCTCAAGGGAAACTAAAAACGAATATTGCCTTCTTTCATATCAATCACGGCACCTATAGTGCGTAAAAATGGTCTACCAAGTATAATGGGACAAGACGGATTGCAATCAATATCAAGCACAATAAAAGAAATGGGCACATAGTTTCTATTTGCAAGAATAAGGACATCATTAATTCTTCCCAAAGGTTTTTTTATAGTAGAATCCGCCAAGTGCAAATTAAGAGAGCATTCTTCAATATTGGTAAGACCAAGCACATCACATAGAGATTTCGGAATCGTGGAAACACTAGCACCCAAATCACACAAAGAAAAGCACTCATAGTTTTTAATCTTGACCTTAATGGTAGGTTCCCACTCATCATGTAATTTTCTAGGAATAGAAATCTCCAACTCCAACTTTTCTTCAAAAGATTTCATCATGGCATCAACGATATGTTTAGTAAAAGCTTTATTTTGCTCATAAGCATGGGGTGAATTCAACATAGATTGCAACAAATAAATACATTCAATCAAAGAGCAACTATCATAATTAAAATCTTTGCAATCCAAGATAGTGGGCACATCACTAGTTAAAGTTGTGACCTCTTCAAACCCACTTTTATCAAAATTTTCATCAAGATTTTCACCCTCCAAATTATTGGGACGCCTTCTAGCTAAAGTTGACTCTACTTCAGTCCCTTCATTATCAATTTTAATATTACTAAACAAGGAATCAATAGTAGAAACACCAATCACTTTAAGATCTTTATCTTTTTTATGAAGGCAATCACTAGAAAACAATTTTTCTAAGATTTCTCTTTTAGCTCTAAGCATAGCGGTTCTTTTCTTACTTTCATCCATAGAGACATATAAAGCTTTAATATATTCATCAATATTAGGCACAAAAGCTTTCAACTTGAGATTTTCAACATCATGAGAAATTCTATCAATGCTTCTAGACATATCATTAATCTTATTCAACTTTTCTTCTATCGTAGTATTGAAAGCCTTTTGCGCATTGATAAATTCTTTAATATTACTCTCAAGATCAGAGGTGTTCCTATTATTATTGTAAGAAGAATTACCATAGGAATTACCATAATTATTAGAGGAATTTCCAGGAAAAGGCCTAAGATTAAAATTACCTCTATAAGCATTGTTATTGAAATTGTTTCGCGAGACAAAATTCACATCTATGGAATCACTATTTTGCTCAATCAAGGTAGACAAAGGCACATCATTAAGATCAATAGGAGCATTTTTACTAGCAAACAATTTCATCAAAGCATCAACCTTATCACTCAAATTACTAATTCTTCAACCGAATTAACTTTCTTACTAGTAGGTGCTCTTTCGGTATGCCATTGAGAATAATTAGCCATGATATTATCTAGCAATTTAGTAGCTTCACCCAAAGTAATCTCCATAAAAGTACCACCCGCGGCGGAATCTAAAAGATTTCTTGAGACAAAATTCAATCCTGCATAATTTTTTTGTATGATCATCCAAAGATTCAAACCATGTGTAGGACAGTTTCTTAGCATCAACTTCATTCTTTACCAAGATTGTGCAACATGTTCATGATCAAGTTGCTTAAAATTCGTGATTCGCGTCCTAAGGGAAATAATTTTCGCGGGCGGAAAATACTTAGTGATAAAAGCATCCTTGCAATTATTCCAAGAATCGATACTATTGCGAGGCAAAGAGGAAAACCAAATTTTTGCACGATCCCGCAAGGAAAAAGGAAATAATTTCAAATTCACAATATCATTGTCCACATCTTTTTTCTTTTGCATATCACACAATTCTACAAACGTGTTTAGATGGGACGCGGCATCCTCATTAGGAGTACCCGCAAATTGATCTTTCATGACAAGATTCCGCACTAGTGGTGGGAGGAGCAATCGGAGTACTAATAAAATCATTGTTATTGGAAAAATCACACAATTTGGTGTTTTCTTGAGTCATCATGACTACGCAAAAAAGATTGCAAGCAAGGAAGAGATCTGGCGAGAAAAAGGCAAACGAAAAAGAGGGCGAATAAAATGGCAAATTTGTGAAGTGGGGTAGAGGAAAACGAGAGGCAAATGGCAAATAATGTAATTGCAAGGAGATGAGACTTGTGATTAGAAACCTCGTAGATGATGATGGAGTACCCCCGGCGCCTACGATAGGCACGTAGAAGAGTCTGCTTCATCCCCGGCAACGGCGCCAGATATTCCTTTGACGTGGCTTGAGACTACGTCGGTATTTCCCCAAAGAGGAAGGGATGATGCAGCACAGCGATAATAAGTATTTCCCTCAGTTATGAAACCAAGGTTATCGAACCAGTAGGAGGATCACCACCACCCAATAAGTAACACCTGCACACAAACAACAAATAGTTGCAACCCGACGCGAAAGAGAGGTTGTCAATCTCTCTACGGTAAAAAGATAGATTAGGTAGTGATAGATAGGAGAGATAGATCTCTCAAGAAGACAAAATGGAGAAGGCAAATAAAATATGCAGCAATATGTTTTTGGGTTTTTGGTTTTGTAGATCTGAAAACAAAGATGCAAAAAGATAGATCTGAAAGCAATATGTTGGAAAAGTAGACCCGGGGGCCGTAAGGTTCACTAGTGGCTTCTCTCATGAGTATAGCGCACGGTGGGTGAACAAATTACTGTTGGGCAATTGATAGAAAATCGAATAGTCATGATCATATCCAAGGCGATGATCATTATATAGGCATCACGTCCAAGATAGGTAGACCGACTCCTGCCTGCATCTACCACTATTACTCCACACATCGACTGCTATCCAGCATGCATCTAGTGTATTAAGTTCATGGAATAACGGAGTAATGCAATAAGAGCGATGACATGATGTAGACAAGATCTATTCATGTAGGAATAGACCCCATCTTGTTGTCCTTAATAGCAACGATACATGCGTGTCTTGCTGCCCCTTCTGTCACTAGGAAAGAACACCGCAAGATCGAACCCATCACAAAGCACCTCTTCCCATGGCTAGAAAAATCGATCTAGTCGGCCTAACTAAACCAAAGATTCAAAGAAGAAATACGATGCTATAAGCAATCATGCATATAAGAGATCAAAGAAGACTCAAATAATATTCATGGATAGAAACTGATCATGAACTCAAAATTCATCGAATCCCAACAAACACGCCGAAAAAGTTTACATCAAATAGATCTCCAAGAGACCATTGTATTGAGAATCATAAGAGAGAGAGAGAGAGGAAGCCATCTAGCTACTGCCTACGGACCCGTAGCTCTATGGTGGATTACTCACGCATCCTCGGAGAGGCACCTATGAAGAAGATGAACCCCTCCGTGATGGTGTTTAGATTGGATCTCGCGGTTCTGGAACTTGCGGCGACTGAAATTGTGTTTCGTCGACTCTCTTAGGGTTTTTGGAATATTTGGGAATTTATACGCATCAGAGGCGGTGGAGAGGGGTCCCGAGGAGGGCACAACCCATCAGGGCACGCTGGGCCCCCCTAGTGCGCCCTGGTGGGTTGTGGTCTCCTCAGCCCACTTCTCCTGTACTTCTTTGGCCCACTGGGTGTCTTCTGGTCCAGAAAAAATCTCCAAAAAGTTTCGTCGCGATTGGACTCCGTTTGGTATTGATTTTCTATGAAGTAAAAAATAAGCGAAAACAACAACTTGCACTTTGGCACTATGTCAATAGGTTAGTCCCAAAAAATGATATAAAGTTGTTATAAAATGATTGTAAAACATCCAAGAATGATAATATAACAACATGGAACAAGCAAAAATTATAGATACGTTGGAGACATATCAGTAGCGCACCGGCGCTACCCTCGGGCAGAGCCTTTCCTCCGCGGCTGACCCCATGGGGCAGGGGCGCGACCCCGACGCTGGTCCCCGCCCCCCTCCCGGGGGGAATAGGGCGCTCGCTCGTGGCGCCCCCTCCAGGGAGTATGATCTGGAGGATACCTCATTGGGTTCGATAGCGCCGCTCATCTTACCAAGGGAGACGGCCCCGCCGCCAGGCGGAGCGGCGTCCCTGGCGCCCCCAGGTGTCGGGAAGAGTTGGCAGCGGATCTTCGAAGATGGGTGCTCGCCAATCCCCATTGCCTCGACAGAGGGCTCCAGGCCCACCAGGAGCCAAGGCTCGAGGACCACCAGGGCAGGGTCGCCCCGGGGCCCTTCGCCGCGCTCTTGGAGCAGCCCCCATTGATCAAAGCGGGGCATAGAGTGAACGAACTCCTCCCAGTTCCTATATCTGTACAGGGGGCGCCCCTCACGGGGGAGATCACCGGCTGCTTCGCCGGTCAGAATTAGGAGCATCCTGTCCAACACTTCGGGCAGCAGGCGATCCGGGTGAAGCCGCATGGGATCCCTTGGGCCGGTGAAGGCCCACATCGGGCAGGAATGGCGCTGAAGAGGAGCAACCCTTCACTGGAGGAACTCCCTCATGACCAGCGTCGCGGTCACTCCGGCGGCCCTCAAGGTGGCCAGTATCTTCATCGTCAGCGACGGCCTCGGGTCGACAAGCCTTTCGTGCCCCCATTGCGGGATCGGTAGCGCTGGCGACGACGGGACCAGCAGCAGGGGGTTGTGCCGGCCGGCGTCCACATACACTCGGGTTAAACTTGACGAGCCTAGCATGTACAGACATGGCCTCGGAACACAAGAGACCGAAAGGTCGAACATGAGTCATATAGTAGATATGATCAACATGAAGATGTTCACCATTGAGACCACCTCAACTCACGTGATGATCGGACTTGAGTTGGTGGATTTGGATCATGTGACACTCGAATGACCGGAGGGATGTCCATTTGAGTGAGAGTTTTTAAGTAATATGATTAACTAAACTCATTATCTTGAACAATAGTCTAAGTTGTTTTTGCAAAATTTATGTTGTAGATTATGGCTCGCGCAGTAGCACCCCTGAATTTTAATGTGTTCCTAGAGAAAGCTAAGTTGAAAGATGATGGAAGTAACTTTGTGGACTGGGCCCGTAATCTAAGGATTATACTTATGGCTTCCCAAAAGGGTTATGTCCTTGATGCACCGCTTGGTGATCCACCCGCTCCAGTTGAGTCTCCAGACGTTGTGAACGCCTGGCAGGCTCGTTCTGATGATTACTCAATGGTTCAATGTGCAATGTTGTATGGCTTAGAACCGGGACTTCAAAGACGTTTTGAACGTCATGGAGCATATGATATGTTCCTGGAGTTGAAGTTTATCTTTCAGAAGAATGCCCGGATCGAGAGGTATAAGACCTTCGATAAGTTCTATGCCTGCAAGATGGAGGAGAACGGGTCTGTCAGTGAACATATACTCAAAATGTCTGGGTATTCCACACGTCTAGCTAAATTGGGGATGCCCCTTCCAGCAGAGGCGATCACTGACAGAGTTCTTCAATCATTTCCACCTAGCTACAAGAGCTTCGTGTTGAACTATAACATGCACGGGATGAACAAGTCAGTCGCCGAGCTGTTTGCGTTGTTGAAAGTTGCTGAGTCTGAGATTCAGAAGGAGCATCAAGTGTTGATGGTCAATAAAACCACTAGTTTCAAGAAGAATGGCAAGGGTCAGAAGGGTAACTCCAAGAAGAGTGGCAAAGCAGTTGCCCCTCCCGTGAAGAAACCCAAGGCTGGACCCAAGCCAGAAACTGAGTGCTTTCATTGAAAGGGAACTGGTCACTGGAAGTGGAACTGCCCCAAGTATTTGGCTGACAAGAAGGCGGCCAACAACAAACAAGGTATATATGATATACATGTTATTGATGTGTACCTTACCAACTCTCGTTGTAGTGCCAGGGTATTTGATACCGGTGCGGTTGCTCACATTTGCAACTCAAAACAGGAACTGCGGAATAGACGGAGGCTGGCAAAGGACGAAGTGACGATGCGCGTGGGAAATGGTTCCAAGGTTGATGTGATCGCCGTCGGCACGCTCGCTCTTCGATTACCATCGGTATTAGTGATGAACCTGAATAATTGTTATTTAGTGCCTGCGTTAAGCATGAACATTATATCTGGATCTTGTTTATTGTGAGACGGTTACTCATTTAAATCAGAGAATAATGGTTGTTCTATTTATACGAGTAATATCTTTTATGGTCATGCACCCAATGTGAGGGGTTTATTCTTATTGAATCTCGATAGTGATGATACACATGTTCATAACATTGATGCCAAAAGATGTAGAATTGATAATGATAGTACCACTTTCTTGTGG
Source organism: Elymus sibiricus (assembly GCA_039707655.1). Taxonomy (NCBI): domain Eukaryota; kingdom Viridiplantae; phylum Streptophyta; class Magnoliopsida; order Poales; family Poaceae; genus Elymus; species Elymus sibiricus. Next base: position 205,687,206 of record CM077675.1, read on the forward strand.
CACTGCCGTTTAGGTCATATTGGTGTAAAAGGCATGAAGAAGCTCCATGCTGATGGACTTTTGGAGTCACTTGATTTTGAATAACTTGACACATGTGAGCCATGCCTCATGGGCAAGATGATTAAGACCCCGTTCTCTGGAACAATGGAACGAGCAAGTGACTTGTTGGAAATCATACATACTGATGTGTGCGGTCCGATGAGCATTGAGGCGCGCAGTGGATATCGTTATTTTCTCACCTTCACTGATGACTTAAGTAGATATGGATATATTTACTTAATGAAACACAAGTCTGAAACGTTTGAAAAGTTCAAGCAATTTCAGAGTGAAGTTGAGAATCATTGTAACAAGAAGATTAAATTCCTACGATTTGATCGAGGAGGAGAATATCTGAGTTATGAGTTTGGCAGTCACTTAAGACAGTGTGGAATTGTTTCACAATTGAAACCGCGTGGAACACCACAGCGTAATGGTGTGTCCGAACGTCGTAATCGAACCTTATTGGATATGGTGCGATCTATGATGTCTCTTGCCGATTTGCCACTATCATTTTGGGGTTATGCATTAGAGACAGCTGCATTCACTTTAAATAGGGCACCATCAAAATCCGTTGAGACGACGCCATATGAACTGTGGTTTGGCAAGAAACCAAAGTTGTCGTTTCTTAAAGTTTGGGGATGTGATGCTTATGTCAAAAAGCTTCAGCCTGAAAAGCTGGAACCCAAAGCGGAGAAATGCGTCTTCATAGGATACCCAAAAGAGACAGTTGGGTACACCTTCTATATCAGATCTGAAGGCAAAGTGTTTGTCGCTAAAAACGGAACATTTCTTGAGAAAGAGTTTCTCTCAAAAGAATTGAGTGGGAGGAATATAGAACTTGATGAGGTTGTTGAACCTTTACTTCAACCAGAGAGTAGCGCAGCTTAGAAAGATGTTTTTGTAGAGCCTACATCAGTTGAAGAGGAAGTTAATGATGATGATCAGGAAACTTCGGATCAAGTTGCTATCGAACCTCGTAGGTTGACAAGGACGCGTACTACTCCTGAGTGGTACGGCAACCCTGTCTTAGAGGTCATGTTGTTGGACAACGATGAACCTACGAGCTATGGAGAAGCGATGATGGGCCCGGACTTCGAGAAATGGTTAGAGGCCATGAAATCCGATATGGGATCCATGTATGAAAACAAAGTATGGGCTTTGGAAGTGTTACCTGAAGGGCGTAAGGCCATTCAGAACAAATGGATCTTTAAGAGGAAGACGGACGCAGACGGTAATGTCACCGTCTATAAAGCTCGACTTGTGGCAAAGAGTTTTTCACAAGTTCAAGGAGTTGACTACGATGAGACCTTCTCACCTGTAGCGATGCTTAAGTCCGTCAGAATCATGTTAGCAATAGCTGCCTTTTTCGACTCTGAAATTTGGCAGATGGATGTCAAAACAGCGTTCCTCAACGGTTTCCTTAAGGAAGAGTTGTATATGATGCAACCAGAAGGTTTTGTCGATCCAGAGAATGCTGACAAAGTTTGCAAACTCCAGCAATCCATTTATGGACTGGTGCAAGCATCTCAGAGTTGGAATCTTCGCTTTGATGAGGTGATCAAAGCATTCGGGTTTATACAAGTTTACAGAGAAGCTTGTATTTACAAGAAAGTGAGTGGGAGCTCTATAGCGTTTCTAATATTATATGTGGATGACATATTGCTGATTGGAAACAATATAGAAATGTTGGAAAGTGTGAAGGAATATTTGAACAAGAGTTTTTTCAATGAAGGACCTAGGAGAAGCTGCTTTCATATTACGCATCAAGATCTATAGAGATAGATCAAGACGCTTAATAGGACTTTCACAGAGCACATACCTTGATAAAGTTTTGAAGAAGTTCAAAATGGATTAGTCCAAGAAGGGGTTCTTGCCTGTATTACAAGGTGTGAAGTTGAGTAAGACTCAATGCCTTAAGGAAGGTGTCTGGATGAAGGAGTTCATGACAGATCTTGGAGTAGTGCCTAGTGCACTAAACCCAATGACTCTGTTCTGTGACAACACTGGTGACATTGCTCTAGCCAAGGAACCATGGTTTCACAAGAGGACCAGACACATAAAGTGACGTTTCAATTCCATCCGCGATTACATCAAGGAGGACGACATAAATATTTGCAAAGTGCACACGGATCTGAATGTTGCAGATCCGGTGACTAAACCTCTTCCAAGGGCTAAACATGATCAACACCAGAACTGTATGGGTGTTAGATTCATTACAATGTAAATCACATAGTGATGTGAGATAGATTATTGACTCTAGTGCAAGTGGGAGACTGTTGGAAATATGACCTAGAGGCAATAATAAAAGTAGTTATTATTATATTTCCTTGTTCATGATAATCGTTTATTGTCCATGCTATAATTGTATTGATTGGAAACTCAATTACATGTGTGGATACATAGACAACACTGTGTCCCTAGTATGCCTCTAGTGGACTAGCTCGTTGATCAAAGATGGTCAAGGTTTCCTAGCCATAGACATGAGATGTCATTTGATAACGGGATCACATCATTAGGAGAATGATGTGATGGACAAGACCCAAACTATGAACGTAGCATATGATCGTGTCAGTTTATTGCTATTGTTTTCTGCATGTCAAGTATCTGTTCCTATGACCATGAGATCATGCAACTCCCTGACACCGGAGGAATACCTTGTGTGTATCAAACGTCACAACATAACTGGGTGACTATGAAGATGCTCTACAGGTATCTCCGAAGGTGTCTGTTGAGCTGGCATGGATCGAGACTGGGATTTGTTACTCCGTATGACGGAGAGGTATCTCAGGGCCCACTCAGTAATACAATATCACAACAAGCCTTGCAAGCAATGTGACTAAAGTGTTAGCCATGGGATCTTGTATTACGGAACAAGTAAAGGGACTTGCCGGTAACGAGATTGAACTAGGTATAGAGATACCGACGATCGAATCTCGGACAAGTAAGATACCGAAGAACAAAGGGAATAGCATACGGGATTAACTGAATCCTTGACATAGAGGTTCAACCGATAAAGATCTTCGTAGAATATGTAGGAACCAATATGGGCATCCAGGTCCCGCTATTGGTTATTGACCGTAGAGGTGTCTCGGTCATGTCTACATAGTTCTCGAACCCGCAGGGTCTGCACACTTAAGGTTCGGTGACGTTTCGGTAGTATAGAGTTATGTATGGTGGTGACCGAAGGTTGTTCAGAGTCCCGAATGAGATCCCGGACGTCACGAGGAGCTCCGGAATGGTCTGGAGGTAAAGATTGATATATAGGAAGTCCCATTTTGGTCACCGGAAAAGTTTCGGGTATTTCGGTAGTGTATCGGGAGTGCCAGGAGGGTACCGGGGACCATCGGGAGGAGCCTTTCGCCCCAAAGTGCCTCATGGGCTGTGGGAGGAGGTGAACCAGCCCCTAGTGGGCTGGCCGAATCCCCCCAACAAGGCCCATGCGGCTAGGGGTGGGAAAGTCCAAGTGGAGATAAGGAAAACAAGTGGAAGTGGAATCCTACTTGGAGTAGGATTGGAGTAGGACTCCTCCACCTCTCCCACTTCGGCCGCACCTAGGGGCAGCCCTAGGGGCGCCGGCCTCCCTCCCCTTCCTCCTATATATACTGGAGGGGAGAGAGGGCAGCCGCACCAAAACCCTAAGCCACGGTGCAGCCCTCTCTCCCCGATAGATCAAGTCCTCTAGTTTTTCAGTAGTGCTTAGGCGATTCTCTGCTGGAATAGTTCCACCACCACCGCCGCCGCGCCGTCGCGCTGCCGAAGAACTCATCTACCTCTCCGCTCCCTCTTGCTAGATCAAGAAGGCGGAGATCGTCATCGAGCTGTACGTGTGTTGAACGTGGAGGTGCCGTCCGTTCGGCACTAGATCGTGATTAGATCGCGGGACGCTCGGCGATTTGGATCGCGAAGACGTTCGACTACATCTACCGCGTTTCTTAACGCTTACCGCTTAGCGATCTACAAGGGTATGTAGATCCACTCTCCCTCTCGTAGATGCTCATCACCATGGATAGATCTTGCGTGCGCGTAGGAATTTTTTTGTTTCCCATGCAACGTTCCCCAACATTAAGTTCATGGAAAAACCGAGTAATGCAATAAGAACGATGACATGATGTAGACAAGATCTATTCATGTAGGAATTGACCCCATCTTGTTATCCTTAATAGCAACGATACACGCGTGTCTTGCTGCCCCTTCTGTCACTGGGAAAGAACACCGCAAGATCGAACCCATCACAAAGCACCTCTTACCATGGCAAGAAAAATCGATCTAGTCGGCCTAACTAAACCAAAGATTCGAAGAAGAAATACGATGCTATAAGAAATCATGCATATAAGAGATCAAAGAAGACTCAAATAATATTCATGGATAGAAACTAATCATGAACTCAAAATTCATCGGATCCCAACAAACACACCGCAAAAGTTTACATCAAATAGATCTCCAAGAGACCATTGTATTGAGAATCATAAGAGAGAGAGAAGAAGCCATCTAGCTACTGCCTACGGACCCGTAGATCTATGGTGGACTACTCACGCATCATCGGAGAGGCACCTATGAGGAAGATGAACCCCTCCGTGATGGTGTTTATATTGGATCTCGCGGTTCTGGAACTTGCGCGGCTGGAATTGTGTTTCGTCGACTCCTCTAGGGTTTTTGGATTTTCTGGGAATTTATAGGCTTGATAGTCGGTTGAGGGGGTGCCCGAGGTGCCCATCCCCCACCAGGCCGCGCCAGGGCGCCTCTGGTGCGCCCTGGAGGAGGGTGGCCACCCTGGGCCCCCTCTCCTGGTGTTCTTTGGCCCATCTTCTTTCTTCTGGTCCATAAAAAATCCAGAAAAATCCCGGCAGTGTTTGGTCTCCATTTGGTACTGATTTTTTGCGAAGTAAAAAACAAGCAAAAACAGCAACTGGCACTTTGGCACTATGTCAATAGGTTAGTTCCAAAAAATGATATAAAGTTGTAAATGATTCTAAAACATCCAAGAATGATAATATAACAGCATGGAACAAGCAAAAATTATAGATACGTTGGAGACGTATCAGGCGGGTTCCGGTGTGGGTTGCTCTCCCGTCGTCGCCGTCGCCCCGTTCCTCTTACGGGGAGGTGCCATGGAAACATGGCGAGATGGGAAGTGTGGTCACTCGACGAGTTGCGGGCAGGAAGGCGCAGGAGGAAGACGCGAGATGGGGAAGAGTAATGATGGTCGGGCGCTGTTGGCAGGCTTTTCGCTGGCGTGGGGCAGTTATCGAGGCGTTGAGGGAAGTGGAGGCATCCCACGACCCCCCGCGCACCACGCGTCGGGCCTGGACCACAGGCTATTGGGGCCCACGTCGTGCTCGTTCCCCCTAGCTGGTGAGGCTGAGCCCGTCCCGGCCCCGGGGGCTACTGTCGGGCCTCTGGGACTGGGGGTGCCCAGGCCCGTCTGCCTGCGGTCCAGGACGTGTGGATCGTCTTGAACACTGAGTGGCCCCATCAGCAGGCTTCACAGAGTTGGTTCTCACGAGGGCCAACGCCTCGCGAGGCGCGAGGCATCGTCGTCATCGAGTGCTTCACGGGGCTTCCCCGCGTGGCTGCCCATGGCACCCTCAGGAGACGGGGCCATTCGGAGTCGGTCCGACAAGGCCTCACGACCCAGTGCCCGCACATGGGTGACGCGCGTCATGCCAAATGATGCCAGCGGCTGTGACAGCGGGTGCGGATAGAGGGGCTTTCCACTTTGGTGATAGAGGAAAGCCACCAGCTCGCGGGTTCCCAAAACAACCACCAAAGGTTGCCTTTCTGGTGCAAGAAGACCAAGACCGAGGGCTCAGCAGGACGGATGTCACCACGATCCCTCGAGCACGTCACGGTGAGGAACTTTAGCAGGCGAAGACCACCTTTTGTCAAGATAAGCTGCAGCCCTGTCCCCTTTCAAAAATGGCCGTTGTGGCAACCCTTCCCGCCTGATATTTTTGGGGGAAGAGGACCAGGGCCAATATAAGGGGGGAACCAGCCACCGTAGAGGGAGAGACCTTTGGTGGGCAAGAACACGCCTTGTACTCACCTTCCACCTCAAGCAATCCACCAAGCAGGAGTAGGGTTTTACACCGCGAGGTGGCCCGAACCTGGGTAAACTCTGTGTGTCCTTGTTCATCTTCCTTAGCTCAAGTTGCCGGAGAGTCGCCGTGTGGTTGCAAAGTAGAGTAGGGTAGGAGAGCGAGCGCACCCCAGTGTTCGAACCTTCTTGGGTCTGCGGAACCCCGATTCCGACAATGATATATATATACCCTACATAGCGGCCCATCGATATATAGGTGTGTCGTCGAAAACCGCACAATGGAGGCGTGCATGGTCGACGCACACACACACGCACACGCACACACACGTGTGCACGTGTGCACGTACATCACCCATCGATCCTTGGCGTTCTAGAATGGTCAGTCAAAGCTGGATGACAAACCCTATATACTAGGGGCCAACCGATAGGTGTCTCGTTGAAAACTGCACAACGGAGAGGCACATGGTCCACACACACACACATGCATGCAGGGGTTCACACACGCGCACGCGCATGCACACACACACACATGCACACAGACACACGCACACGCACACGCACACACACGCGCACACACACGCACGCATGCACACACACACACACATGTGCACATACGTCATGCATCGATCCTTGGCATTCTAGCATGGTCAGTCAAAGCTGGATGACAAACCCTATATACTAGGGGCCCACCGATAGGTGTGTCATTGAAAACCGCACGACGAAGAGGCACATGGTCCACACACACACGCATGCATGGGTTCACACACGCACGCACGCATGCATGCACACGCACATACACTGCACACACACGCGCGCACACACACACACACACCGTCACCCATCCTTGGTGTTCCAGCATTTGTGAGTAAAAGGCATGACACACCCTAAGGGCCCATCGATAGGTTTGTCGTCGGAAACCGCACAATAGAGGCATGGTCCACACACAGGGCTGACACACACACACAAACAACACACACGCACACACACATTTTCAAAACAACAATAGTAAATCATGGGTTTACACACACACCTTTTTAAAAAGGCAAAAAAAATCACTCAAATTTTTTTCAAAGGCATGGTCCACACACACATTTTGAAAACATCAAAAGAAAATCATGGGTTGACACACACATACACATTTTTCAAAAGGCAAAAAAAATCACTTAGAATTTTTTGAAAGGCATGGTCCACAAAGGAAAATAGCTCTAAATATTTTCAAAACAAGGACCTCAAGATTTATTTAACCGGAATGACATATCACTATAGGCAATTACCACTGAACACCTGTAGTGATCATATCACACCGCCTAAATGAACCTTGAGATCTAGCAACTTCCCAACCTGTCACCCATCCTTGAACTACTCCACCCAAAGCATGCTTAACTTCCGAGTTCCATTCGAATCGGTTAGGGGGTGGGAAGCTACAACTTGCTGATAAGGGTTGCCTCCTATCATTTATAAGGGGTGCCCCGATGTGCACCTCACGGGACCAGTTACGTATCGCAAACATTTCTGGTAGTACTAGAAACCGTGTGCGATGGTGGAATGGTGCCGCCTGCGGACGCCTAGATGGGCTGATGATGACGTCTCGCCCTAGCTCGATGGCGTGATGCCGCTTTTTCTTGCTCCGTATCGTCCCCCTGGTCCAGGAGGTTGATGATGTGACCGGGCCTTCGGCGGGAAACCGATTGGGGGAGTGGAGGGAGAAGCTGTTTGGATAGAACACCATTTTAATATAATTTGGATAACTTATGAAAGAAGGAGGCTCGAGGTAGCACGACACGTGGGCACACCATGCTTACACACGCACGGGCTCCAGGCGGGCATATAGAACTATTGTAAATTATTCATGGTTCGTTTGGCCTTATTATACTACACCAATTAAGTTTCTAGGCAATTGAGGTGCATAATTCAAATTTGAACTAAAAGCACATGCTCCATGTCACTGAAATGGGTTGAAAAACATATTTGTGTCCTTGGATTCCTTGTTTAGGTCCCATGTAATGAACGAGACTGGATTACAAACATCTCGGCGTCGTGACTAAGCCTCAAACATTAAAAAACTTGGGTTTTAAATCCCCATAAATCCCAAACTCATATGAAATTCTTGAAACTTACCCTGTGTCATGACACATCACTTGTACGACATGATAATTTTTTTGTGCAATTTGGCACAAGTTTTGGGACAAGTCTCTTGCACACCGGAATTTCTCAAGAAGCATCGTGGTTTCGATACGGAACACGTCACCTCTATGGAGGGAACGACATTCATTGTCTCTTCTTGCCTTGATATTTTTTCTACATGCAACATAGACTAATACAATGGCGGTGCTACAATGTGGAATTATGCAGGGCTCATTTGGCACCCTTTATACATTACTGAGCTTTTCTATCCATTCAATGTGCATAATTCATATTTGAATCACAAGCGCATGCTCCAGGGCACCAAAATGGGTTAGAAAATCATTTTTATGTCCTTGGGCCCCTGTTTAGGTCCCATGCAATGATTACAAACATCTCGGCGTCGTGACTCGGCTGCAAACATTGAGAAACTTGCATTCAAATTCCCATAAATCCAAAACTCATTTGAAATTCTTGAAACTTACCCCGGTGTCATGACACAACACTTCTAAGACATGGTAATTTTTTTGACCAATCTGGGACAAGTTTTGGGAAAACCCTCTTACAAATTGGAGCTTCCGATGAGAAGCATCGTGGTTTCGATAGGGAACATGTCACATTTGTGGTCGAAACGACATTGAGTTTTCTAGGCATGCACTTAAGGTGAAGAACTCAATTAATCTATAAAGGCGCCAAACATTGAGTTTTTTTGGAGTCGTGACTAGGGCGCAAACATTGAGAATATTGGTTTTTAAATCCTTGAGAACCCCAAAGCTTGTCTGGAATTCATGCTCTAGTGCGTGAAAATTCGTTGGAAAATCATTTTTGTGCCCCTGGCTGCTTGCTTAGGCCCCATGCAACGAATGTTAATGAATTAGAAACATTTAGGCATGATAGCTCGGCCGCAATCATTGATAATCTTATTTTTTGAATTCCAGTAAATACAAAACTCGTATGATAACCATTTGGAGCGACGCGTCCATTTTTTTACTTGATATGGGGGGGGCATGCGTGCAGATGGTTGATAACATGACGCATGCGAGCTTTCCGCCGCGCAGGCTCGACGGGACACGTGCGAGCTGTCCGCCACGCAGGCTCGACGGGACGCATGAGATCAGTCTGCTGCGCAGGCTCATCGGGAAGCGAGACTTTGACCTCCACCCTCTGCTCGCCATGCTCCCAAATTAATGGCGTCCGACCTGCTGTTTATCATGCGGTTAATGCGCCTGGACGGACGGACTATTTTCCTTTTTGTCTTTGATTGCGACTAGTTTACTTGTGATCCTAATGCCCCGCTGAACATAACCATTGTTTTGTTAGTGCCTCGCTAAGAACTTGACTCGTATACATGTACCTACGAACGAAAGAATATAACGACAAATTCGCACCGACAAAGGATAATAATTTTCTTACATATTCAGGATAATAAAAAATGCCTCATGCGGCAACTCCCCAAAGACACAGGGGCAAAACAAGAAGGAAGAGGCTTAAGAAGGAAGACACAGAAAACGATCTGGGCCGCCGCTATCTAATTCTTGATGGATTGCTGGGTGCGGAGTTCCTCAATCTCCTTCTTCATCACCTCGACGACCACCATCTCCTCTCACCTCTCCTCTGCCATCTTCCACATTGAGGCCATGGCGCGTGCTGTTTGCTAGAGAGCATCGATGGTCTGCATCACGTACGCATGAAGTTCCTTGACACGCGCCACGGATTCCTTCACCAGCCCCTCGCGCTCGATGTGGAGCTTCGCCAAGTCCTCCAGAAGTTCATCGGCGAGTTCTTTCAGCCTCCCCTCCGAGGCACTTTTCTTCTTAAGTAGTTTCTTCTAGGCGGCGTTCTCCTCCGTAAGTTTCACCATGTGGCCGGTCGCCTTGTCAACCGAAGCGTCTCTCTTCTCCAGCAGCTTCACCAAGGCATCAATCAGCGCCTCCTTCTTATCGAGCTCAGCGCGCATGTCGTCGATGGCTGAGGAATCCAACACTGCCAACTCGTTCAGTTCGCCTCCGAGGCGAATGCGCTTGTGATTGTGATAGCCGTCGCCTCTCCGTGAAAGATCCTCCCGGGCGTCCGCGGCGCCACCGGACATCTCTGCTGCGGCAAACGCGATGTGGCTGGAGCTCTCTGGCACTTCCCCAGCGTGGCGGCGGGACCTCTCGGTTGCCTCTGCGGCCTTGGTCTTTCTTCCCTGGTTATATCTCGACCCGGAACCCCCCCTCCTACCGGCCATGGCAGATGGAATGAACGACTAACAAAGAAAGACCTGTTTTTTTGGTGGCGGGTTGAGGAGGAGTTCCGGGTTAGGAATGTGCAGTAATTTTTGAGTAGGTGTTTTTATAGCCTACTACAGTAAACATTGCTAAGTGGGAACATGTTTAGGTTTGGTATGTGTAAACTGATTTGCAATAAAATTAGCGCGTGGTAATTTGGAATGTGATGGGAAACAAGCTCAAGATTTATTGAAGGTTTTAGTTCCCAAGCACGAAACGCTTTATGGTTTTTAGAAACCGTGTGGCATGGCGTACATGGGCCTGCGTTCTCGGATGTGTGAACGTGTGTGCCCACTATTACTGCGGGGTCGGGGCCAAGACCGATGACGCTGTCGTGGTGGCCAAGACGGCCGCCGCTATGGTGGCGGCCTCGGCGGCTGCCGGTGGGTGGCGACCAAGGCGGCCGCCGGCAGCTGTTGCCTTCGGGCAGCCGTGGCAGAGCATAGTGGGTAGCGCTTTTTTGTGCACGATTGTGTGCGGGAACGGGCTCATCGAGCAGACACGTGGCCCCCCTCTATGAGAGGTGGGCCCCGCCTGTCAGGGAAATGTGGAAAACGTAAAACTAAGTTTTTTTTAGAAATTTGTAAAAGGTTTGTAAATTCTAATCTCAATAAAAACATAACATTTAATTATTCGTGGGGTATAAACACTATACCTAGAAACTAAGTAAATTACGTTTCATAATTGTTCAAATATACATACAAAAAAATGTTCGCGCAATTTATAAAAGTACAAATATATGTCAATATAATTAAATGTCAGTATTAGCAACAAGTATATACTTTTTCTCTATTATTTAATATTTTTGGTGACAATATTAGCAACCGGTGTAATTTACTATATTTTATTGGCTAGGAGGTGATGTGGGTGCAGGTTTGATTAGACGGGACGCGTGCGAGCAGTCCACCGTGCAGGCTCAAAGGGACGCGTGCGAGTAGTCCGCCGCGTAGGCGCATCTGGCTCACCGGGAATCAAGCCCTTTGACCTCGGACCACCACCCACAGCCCTATTCTCTCCCAAGTTGTCCATTAATGCTCCACTTTCTCCTCCGGTCTTATCTATAAGGGCCGCCGCCGAGGATCGCCTCCTTTTTCGATGGACGACGAGGCGGCCAACAAGCGGGGGTGGGTCGAGGCTGAACCACATGAGCCTCCGGCGAGCGTGGACTTCCTCAGCAGCATCCCCGACGAGATGTTGGTAACCATCATGTCCCTCCTCCCCATCAAATCTGCCGTGCAGACCACCATCCTCTCTAGGCGGTGGCGCCCCCTATGGCACTCCACCCCCAATGACCTCCTCGACGACGACGAGCTCTGCAGCGGGGATCGCAAACGCTTGGACGCATCGTCCCACATCCTCGCCACGCACACTGCGCCAGTCAGACGCCTTGCCATCTGCACTTTCTGTTCCAACTGCAAGGCGAACCCAAGTTTCACGAGTGGTTCTTATCCCCCGCCCTAGATCAGCTCGAGGAGCTCAACTTTGTTGCTGGACATGGGCGCCCGTTGCCTTCGTTCGTCCTCCGCCTCGCGCCCACGCTGTGCCACTGTCGGGGTAAACAAACAGGGGTGTTCATTCCCCCTGACTTGTGCACGAACAAACAGCCACCAACGCCGGTAGCAACAACCTGGAGAAGGCCAAGCAAACGCCGGCAGCACAAACCCGAAGTGGCAGCCCAAGCCTGGACTGCAACACGCCAAGCACGTCCCCGGCGCTTGCCGGCGACCAAGACATGCACACCTTCCTGAAGACCCGGCAAGCCATCCCCTGGCAGGCGCGAGCCAACCGGCCACCGCTCCACCGCATCGCTACGCCTGTTACTTGTCAATGCGGTGTCAAGCCCTCAGGTGGCTAATCAACTCTCGCTAAGCACGTGGCGACACATCGGCATGCGAGTTACGCTCAGTTGACACCCGCCCTGCAGCGTGTCAAGACCATAAACAACGACCGGCCAAGCGGTGGCAAGAGCTTGCCGGGGATGCACCCCCGAGCGCCACCTAGGCAGGTAATCATGGTATTTTGTCTTAAATGCCAGAGTTAGGTATGATAGCTCTGCTAAGCTATCTAATCAATAGATAATGACTGTTTTGCCATTGTGGTAACCCCTTGCACTATAAAAGGAGGCCCAAGGCTACCTAGCTCAGGATTCGGATCCCCGAACACTTGTACTCGCGTAGCAGCTCTTTCCCCAACAGCATTCCCTTGCCGGGGTAGAGCGCAGGGCACCACTCGTGTTCTTCCAATCAATCCACCAAAAAGCAGGAGTAGGGTTTTACGCTTAGCAGCAGCCCGAACTTGGGTAAAATGCTCGTGTCCTGATCGTCGTGCCATCTCATGCTCTCCGCTCTTCGTGCAAAACATGCCCCTCCCTTGCTGAACCACAAGGGACCTCTGGTCCCATAGGTGATCGTCAGCATCCGTGCCCCGACATCTTTGGTGCGCCAGGTAGGGGGCATGCATCATTTGTGCGAACCCGAGTTCGTGAATGGCGGATCGATCTCCATCGTCATCTTCTTCAACAATGGCTCCCAAGAAGAAGCCCAACACGGCCGCGCATTCCTCCACTTCAAAGGCTCCCTCGCACGCAGTCGCGAGCGTGACGGGCGTCACGGCGACTGCAAGTGAAGAAGGCGCCGCGGGCAACACAGCTGGCGCAGGTGCCGCCGCCGTCGTGTTCTCCGTAGGCGAGGCCGGAGCGGAGAACACCGGAAGGAGATGGGTCCGCTCGACCCTAGGGAGATGTGGCGTAATTCAGCAGGCCAAGGGGAGAAAGAGGTACCTGACCATACCCTCCTCCCTCCTCCTTCCCCGCCTGTGGTTAGCTCTGCGCTGTGACGACGTCGTCAGTGTCGATCAGCTCGCATGAGGTTCGGTCTTACATTTGTCCCGTCAGGGGACAAGTCCCGAACCGAATGCTGGAGTGCATCCACTGGTTGACACTCCCGGCAGGCGAACCACGGCAAGGTCCCGTACGCCTATCACGGGTCGCCGCGGGACCGTTGGGCGCGAAGAAAAGGAGGGAAGGAATGGCCATACCTGCTCCCTTTTCCATTCCCGAATTGATCATGAATATTGCATTAACTCGGCAGACTCCTGTCGCGGACCATATGCGTGACTGACGGGTCTTCGAGTACCACCGTTTTACTTTTCTCTACGTCCCTTCTCTTTCAGGGCTGCGGTGAGCACATGCTTGCGCGTGCACCATTAAGGGGCATGGGAGAGGGAAGATGCCAGAGCGGAAAGAAAAGCCGTGACAAAAGCTAAGTTGACTCAAATAATCAACTTCCATTAGGATATACATTCATATGTCCCTTCGCCGAACCTAAGGTTCCGTATGATAAACCTTGCGTGTGATAGAACCTTACTGTGTTCGTTCGCGCCCGTGTTTTGTTTCGAGCCTGCTCAACGAAACACGCGGCAGCGTCAACACTGCCGAGGGTAATCCTGCCGGCAGCATGCTCTTGCCAGCAAAAAGCTAAGGACCTGTTCCTCAAAGCAGTTCGCGCCAGCACGTCGTTGGCGGGTAACTAGAAACGCGTAAAGGTGATTATCATACGAACGCCGGAAGGGAAACGAAGGGCATAGTATGCGATTACACAAAAACATCAGTTCAGCAAACGATAAAATAAAGAAAGTTCACACCCTAATACAAGATACCTATTGTGTCTTAAGTACAGGGCAACATGGCGACAAGGAAGGCATAAAGCTAAATCCGGTGGCTCCCCTGGGTCCTTGAAACTTTGAGGATCCTGTCGGTGAGAGGACCGGCCTTCTCCGTGGCGGCCGAGGTGTCGGCACCCGATGGCAGCTTCTTGAAACCATCAGAAAGATCGAGCTCCGGGTGGAAGAAGGCGAGGTTGCTCAAGACCAGGAAGAGCGCATTGCGTGCTAGCTTCCAGGATTCGTTGCCGAAAGAGGCAGCCCTGTCCTCCTCATATGTCTTCAGCCCCTCGATCAAGCCGTCGAAGAAGAGTGTCAGCTTGACGCTTGGAGCTTCGTGTTTGCCGACAGAGTAGGCCTAGCTCTTCATGTCCATCTTGGCAATCTGGGCAGTGAGGCGCTCGACGATGTCCACCATGCTCTTGATCCAGAGGTCACGCTGTTCAACCAAGTTCTCCAGTTTTTCTTCGGCGTCCTTCTGAAGGGTCTTCGCGTGGGTTACATCTGTCAGCAGCAGTTTCTCGCGAGCCCTAGCTGATTCGAGGTCACGTTCCAAGGAAGCCTAGATTTCATGTCGGAAATGATGTCGTTAGCGGCATCGAGGTCCTGGCCCTTGGAGGAAAGCTGTGATTGCACCTCTTCCAGAGTTGCCGCTGCCTTTCGCGCCTCCTCTTTGAGGGCCTCGATATCCTTGGTGCTCCCGGCAAGATCCTCTGTCAGCTTGTTCAGTTGGGCCTCAAATTCGGCCTTAGCGGCAGATGCGGCAGCCAGCTCGTCAGCAACCTTCTTTAGTTGTGCAGCGGACTCCGAGGAAAGTGCGTCGAGAGCGGTCTTGTGGCCATCTTCCAGCCCCCTGGTGCATTGGCGAATGCGATCCTCCAGCTCCTCATCCTTGGCACGGAGGGTAGCCTCGAGGTTCCCGTCCCGAAGGGAGATGCCCTCCTCTCTGGCGTCCAGAAGCGCCTTGCGCTCTGCCAGACGGGCTTTCCAGGCGGCAACATCTTCTTTGGCCACGGACAGCGTCTCGTGCTGCCTCTGAAGGGAGTGTACCTGCCGGTTGTACCAGTTCTGCAACTCGCTCCCTTTGCTCCTCAGCTGCTGATCCACAAGCTCGGCCGAGTCTCGCTGCTCCTTGACCGCCTGCCACTGGAGGTTGTACCTGCTCTGCACATCCTTAAGCCCGGCTGCTATAGACTCCAGAAACGCCAAGTCCTTGGCAGCGTCAGCAGTGCTGTGAGTTCCTTCGATCTTCTGAGATAGCGGTGCCAGGGTCTTGTTAATCTCTTCGTCAAGGTCTGCACCCACTGAGAAGGGCGAGCCGAGAGCTGTGTGGCTTAACGAAGCAGTGATCAATGCCAGATGACTCTGCGGGGACTGCAGGGCCGATGCCAAGGGATAAGTGGATGAGGAAGGCTTCATGGTTTGGAGGGGAGTCTTCTGTTCGACCACTCGGCCCGGGCAGGGCAAGCTGCCAGGATTTTATTCCGCTATTTCTAAAGGACCCTGAATATCCCCGGCAGCTGAGCCATGTTCTTCAGCGGCAGCAATCTTCATCGCTTCCTCGGCAGCGTCCTTCCCAATACCAGCAACCTCCTCCAGTAGTTCAGGCTCTTCAAAAACGGAACTGCGGATCAGAGCAACAAAACAGAAGTATGGAAATCAAGAGTCAATAAGGCATGCAAAGAAAAATACAGGGGAAACAAGAACACCGGCAAGAGGGATACCCGATGGAGAATGATGCGGAAGGACCTCTCCTTCCCCGGCAACATCAGTTGTCGGTGTGCGGTCTGTCGCTGCCCCTTCGGCAATGACCTTTGCACCAACAGGTTCCTCGGCGGAGGCCCTTGCCGGCGAATCCCCCTCACGGGCAATGGTTGATGGGGAATCTTGGAGGAGGAGCTCCACTTGGTGAGCCTCCCTCCGATCTTCCTCTCCTGTTTCCCTGCCGGGTGAAGGGAGGCGCCCTTCTTCATCCCCGCCAGTAGACGAGGCCTTCCCTTGGGTTTTGCAAAGAGGACTGGGATGGGGGCTAGACACGGGATTCTCTTCCACGTCTCCGCCAGAGCCTCCGCCTGCCGCGAAGTCCAATCCCGCTGCGGATTTGGCCGTCTTGACCCTGTGCACAAGAGTCTCCTCATCTTCGTCCCTGTCAAGATCAACCATGCAAGATCAGTCAAGAAGATTAAAAGATCAAAGGCTTTCTAATGGAGGTTGAGACCAACTAAACTCACTCCGAGGCAAGGAGCATTGAGCCCAGCTCATACAACGCGGGCGATGGAGTCGCCCGGCCCCTCTTCAGAGTTGGGGGGACACGGCTTGACAGAGAGACCAGGACTGCCGGCAAGGCCGAGCCTGGCGGAGGAGTTGGACTTGACGGGGGGCTGGGGTCCACCCCTGCACCTTCCGTCGCTTGGTGAGGGACGCCTTGGCTTGGGAAAGGCGGGAGGATTGGCAACGTGCTACTTCGCGGCCGCTGCCCTTAGCAGTCGTCTTCGTCACCTTCGAGGAACTTCGTGAAGACGCGGGGGCCGTTGACTCCCGGTTGGCGCGTAGACGGAGGCGGCGACCCGGCTCCGGAGCCTGGGGCCCCTCTTCGAGCCCCTCCTCTACCGCCTCCAGATCCTTCGCCCCCTCCGCCTCGCCCTCCGCCTGAGTCCCTGTTGCCGCGACTTGGGAACCACTGGCCCCGGCAAGCTCCAGCCCAGCCGGAGCAAGATTTTCGCCCTCCTCCTCAAAAGAACCGTCATCCCCAGACTCCTCCTCCTCCTCTCCTCCGGAGGCTGCTCCCCTGGCGGTCCTGACGGCCTTGTCTTCCGCGATTCGTTCGGAGATATAG
Source organism: Elymus sibiricus (assembly GCA_039707655.1). Classification (NCBI taxonomy): domain Eukaryota; kingdom Viridiplantae; phylum Streptophyta; class Magnoliopsida; order Poales; family Poaceae; genus Elymus; species Elymus sibiricus. Next base: position 205,704,169 of record CM077675.1, read on the forward strand.
GCTCTCTCCGCCTCCCTGGTTGGCGCGGTCAAGTTGTCCTTCGGTTTGGAGGCTCTCTCATCCAAGGCGGAGACCCACTCCATCTCGCTCTTTAGGGCGGGCAGCTCCCAATCAGACTTAACACCGGAAGCATCGCAATCTGGCATCCATTGGAGGATCTGGTTCCGCGCGGAATTGCGGTGCAACGGGATGACTCCCGCCGGTAGACGGTGTGTCCCGAAACAGCCAAACAACTGGTCGCACAGCCAGCCATGGCCGTAAGCTGTCAAGTTGTTGGCGGGACCAGGATACAGGCGCATCCAATCGGCGGGGCCATTGAACTCCCAAGCAAACCTGTCCCTCTTCTGCAAAGGTGCGATGCGGCGGCGGAGGAAGTCTGCCCCCACATGCTTAATGGTCAGCCCGGCAGCCTTAAGGTGAATGATCCTGTTCAGCGCCAGGCGGAGTTTGCTGTCAGAAGGGCCCAGCTTCCCCCAGTCGCTGCCGCGCGTAGCGCATTCAGCCCGCGCCCGGCAGAACGCGGGGGCCTTGTCGTCCTTGATCCAACACCAGTCGCCCCTCCATTCTTCCCACTTCCCGCGCAGCTGTCCGGAAAGGTACTCCTTCTTGTCCCGGGGGATCCAGCTTATGTTCCCCGAGCGATGGGATTTGTCCTCAATCCGAGGAAGGAAGAAGTGCTTGAACAAGTCCACATTGGAGGCAACTCCAACAAAGTTCTCGCACAGATGGGCGAATATCGTCATGCAAGACATCGCATTGAGCGTAACATCCAGAAGGTGGAATCCATATGCCGCCATCATGGCGCAGAAGAAATCAGAGAAGGGAGGAACAAGCCTGCAGTAAAAGTACGCACAAAAGAAGTGGTACGAATCTGAGGGCTTCTTCTCCTTGGGGCTTTCCGGCAAAACCTGGGGTGTTCCGTGCCCCTTTGTCGCCCGCCCCCACATATATGCGTACCTCTTGACCAGAGTGTTGCCATCGAGGCTCAACGGAGAGATAACCACATCTCCCTGTCGCCGCCTCTCGAGCTCTTCCGCTTTCTTCTTCCTCTCCTCAGCCACCAGGTCCGAGGATGCGGCCGCCTGCTTCCCCTTGTTGGCAGCTTTTTTCTGCCCCATCCTTGAAGCGTTCAAAGGTGGCGGATGATCTGGCGGCGCTCAGAAAACCGAGAGTGACGGTGGGAGCAGTTCTTTGGCTTGAGGAGGAAGATGAAGGACGGAGAAAAGGATGCGAATGAGCAGCGCCCCTGTGCGTTGTCCTTTTTATTATAGGGGGCCCACACAGGGGCTGGCTCTTCGCAATCTTTTTGGAAAACTGTCGTTTTATTACTGGCAGTTCTTTTTATTCTTCAACGGCTATCGCTCCACGACCCCATGACCCGCAATAATTGCATGGAGTGGACGTGGGCTAGGAGGACAGAATCCCTATGCCACGTGTCCGTGCACTGTTTGGGGCCTAACCCAACGTGCCAAGCGACACGTATGGCTCAGGCCCGTGGGCTTCTGTCGGGGTAAACAAACAGGGGTGTTCATTCCCACTGACTTGTGCACGAACAAACAGCCACCAACGCCGGCAGCAACAACCTGCAGAAGGACAAGCAAACGCTGACAGCACAAACCCGACGCGGCAGCCCAAACCTGGACTGCAACGCGCCAAGCATGTCCCCGGCGCTTGCCGGGGACCAAGACATGCACACCTTCCTGAAGACGCGGGCCATCCCCCGGCAGGCGCGAGCCAACTGGCCACCTCTCCACCGCATCGCTACGCCTGTCACTTGTCGATGCGGTGTCGAGCCCTCAGGCGGCTAATCAGCTCTCGCTAAGCACGTGGCGACATATCGGAATGCGAGTTACGCTCAGTTGACACCCGCCCTGCAGCGTCTCAAGACCATAAGCAGCGACCGGCCAAGCGGTGGCAAGATCTTGCCGGGGATGCACCCCCGAGCGCCACCTTGGCAGGTAATCATGGTATTTTGTCTTAAATGCCAGAGTTAGGTATGATAGCTCTGCTAAGCTATCTAATCAATAGATAATGACTGTTTTGCCATTGTGGTAACCCCTTGCACTATAAAAAGAGGCCCAAGGCTACCTAGCTCAGGATTCGGATCCCTGAACACTTGTACTCGCGTAGCAGCTCTTTCCCCGACAGCATTCCCTTGCCGGGGTAGAGCGCAGGGCACCACTCGTGCTCTTCCAATCAATCCACCAAAAAGCAGGAGTAGGGTTTTACGCTTAGCAGCGGCCCGAACCTGGGTAAAATGCTCGTGTCCTGATCGTCGCGCCGTCTCATGCTCTCCGCTCTTCGTGCAACGTGCCCCCCTTGCCGAACCACAAGGGACCTCTGGTCCCATAGGTGATCGTGAGCATCCGTGCCCCGATAGCCATGCTACGTTCATGCGGTGCCTTTTCCCCAAGATTAATGCCGCGCACGCTCTTCATCTCCCTAAACTGAAGCACCTCGAGCTCATTGGCGTCAGCATCTCGAAGGCAGATTTGGAGCACCTGCTCGGCGGCTGTACAACGGTCGAGTACCTTCGTCTTCAGATGATGTTTGGGTTTAGTAGCCTCCACATCGCTACGACGAATCTCCGTACGATTTATGTGCATGGCTGGTGCCGGAACACGCTGTCAGTTGGGGAGTTTCATGATATGGTCATTGAGAATGCGCCTTTCCTTGAGAGATTGTTTGTACTTGATAAAGAAGGTCGAACAAGAATCAGGGTCATTGACGCACCGAAATTGACAGTGTTAGGCTATTCGTGTGCTGAATTCTCCGAACTTGTTATAGCTGGATCCATACCCGTTCAGGTACAATAATCTTCTTCTCATTCTTATTATTGTCCATCACATTTTATCTAGTTTTTGTTGATCTATGTTCGTCTGTCATCCAGAAAATGATTCCCACAGGCCGCGCAGTGAAGATCTTGGCACTACAATCTATCGGCTCCGATCTGGATGAAGTTGTTAAGTTCCTTAGATGCTTTTCGTGCACGGAGAAGCTATACGTCGAGGTGATGTTCCTTTCCTGTTAATTGTTAACCACAACGGAGTTCAATTTGTTGGTACTTTTACCCATGATTACAATGACAGATGTACTATACATTTTTTTTGAGATGTTAATCATGAACGATCGAAGATGGCATGTCAATCTATTAGTGTATTTTATAAATCACGCAAATCAAAGAGGCCCGTAGTGTTCAAAACTACATCTAAGCACTGATATATTGTCTTCGTTTGCAGATACAAGAAGGACTTGGAGTGGAAAAGGTGGCGCAATATAACAATCCCATCGAATGCCTTGAATTCCATCTCATGGAAATTACTTTGAACGAGTACCGAGGCACCAATCCAGAGATTCAATTCGCCAGTTTCTTTGTTCAGAAAGCAAGGGTGCTCAAGGTAATGAGGTTTGCACTATATTTAGTGTGCCACAATGGATGGTTTACTGATCAGCGGAGGCATCTACAGCGGAATGGAAAAGGCTCTGCAGAAGCTGATTTTCACTTTGGAAGTTCATATGACAGATTATTCGGAACTGATTCTATCGAGCCGATATATGACTTCTCGGTGGCTGATCCCTTTGGAGAAATATTTCATCTCATGGATCCTGAAGATTGGATTTGATTTCTATTATCAGTTTGTACCTTGTAATCTTTGAATTTGGGCCTTGTAATGTTGGAATTTGAACCTTGTAATATTGCTTGTATATGTGATACAATATTTGAAATTGCATTGTGTTCTTTTTTGTTTATGCAATCATGTTCTTATAAGTACATATGTTGTTGTTCTGTAGGCACAACATAGATGTTGTGCAGACAGAGCAAATCACAGTACACACGTACTAAACTACGAAACCCGTCGGTGATGATTTCATCAATCGCTGACAATTGTATACCAGCAAGCGTTTTCCCATAACGGGCATAGATTATTAGCACCAATCATCTGTGTTGTTTCTGGTGTTCGCACACGATTCTGATTACTCACCTGTTTGCTCTATATCACACACATCTTGTTATGCCGAACCGTTTGTGTTCTTCCATGTCATCGCACACAGTTTATCCGAGTGAACTGTATGCCGTAATTCGCACACGTATGTAGATTTGTTTAACCGTTTGTGTTATCTTCGCTAATCACAAACGGCTCATAAGAACAAACTGTTTGCCATAGATCGCACACGCAACTATTTTCTGAATCGTATTTGATGGATCCACCATCGCACACAGTTCGTGTCATTAGCGACAGAGCTTGAACTATATCGTTTGTGATTCATGCATCGCACACTGTTTCGTCGAAGGGTCTCTGATTGATGTGTCATCTTTGGACCATCCTCCAGTAGTGAAGCCACCAGGGCGCGCCCATGGAGGTGGTCGCGCCCTGTTGGCTTGGCAGCCACAGGTGGCGCCCCTCCGGTGGATCTTTGCTCCAATATTTTTTATACATTTTAGAAAAATTCTCTAGAAAGTTTCGTCCAATTCCGAGAACTTTTATGTCTGCACAAAAACAACACCATAGTAGTTCTGCTGAAAACAGCATCAATCCGGGTTAGTTTCATTCAAATCATGCAAATTAGAGCCCAAAACAAGAGCAAAAGTGTTTGGAAAGGTAGATATGTTTGGGACGTATCACCGACCTCGCCTTCATGCTCACTGTGAGCTTCTTGTTCGATTGCCCTGCTTTTCCCCATCGATCTGTTGTCGTAGTTGCCTACGCTCGCCTAGGTCGCCGTGACCGGAGCTTGCTCCTGGCGCACCCTGCCACGCCCTTGACCGCGTCCTTGCCTCGCCGTGCGCCCGCTTGTGCAAGTCCCGCCACACCCACTACCGCTCGCGCCCGCGCACCCCCGCGCTCGCTCGCCCCTGCTCTCGGCCGAGCTGCCCGTGGTCGTCGTTGGTGCTCTTGTTGCGGTGATGCTGCTAATCCTAGTTGTTACTGCTGCTGCCTGCTGCTGGCACTGGTTGCTGCTTGATACGTCTCCAACGTATCTATAATTTATGAAGTATTCATGCCATGTTTGCAATAATTTTATATGATTTTGGTATGATTTGATTAGAACTAACCCGGACTGACGCTGTTTTCAGCAGAGCTACCGTGGTGTTGTTTTTTGTGTAGAAATAAAAGTTCTCGGAATGGGCTGGAAATTTACGGAGAATATTTTTGGAAAATATAAAAAATACTAGAGCAAAAAGCTAGGCCAGGAAGTGACCGAGGAGGCCACAAGCCTGGGGGGCGCCCCCCCTAGGGCGCGCCCCCCTGGCTTGTGGGCCCCTTGATCACTTCCCTGATGTGATTCCAACGCCAAGTCCTCCTATAAATCGAGAAACCTCCAGAAAAAAAGAGAGATCGGAAGTTCCGCCACCGCAAGTCTCTAGAGCCACGAAAGATCAATCTTGACCCTCTCCGGCACCCTGCCGGAGGGGGTCACCTTCACCGGAGACCATGGAGGAGGTGGACGGAGGGGCCATCATCGCCATGGAGGCCAAGGACCAGAGGGAGAACCTCTCCCCACTCAGGGGGGCGGCCATGGAGGAGGAAGCACAAGGGGGAGACCCTCTCCCCCTCTCTCTCGGTGGTGCCGGAGTGCCATCAGGGGAACCATCGCCGCGGTGATCGTCTTCATCAACATCACCTTCTTCATCACCGTCCTCATGTCTTTTCAGTGGTCCACTCTTCCACACCCCGCTGTAATCCCCTACTTGAACATGGTGCTTTATGCCACATATTATGATCCAATGATGTGTTGCCATCCTATGATGTTTTGAGTAGATTACTTTTGTCCTTTGGGTTGATTGATGATCTAGATTGGTTTGAGTTGTATGTTTTACTTTGGTGCTGTCCTATTGTGCCTTCTGTGCCGCGCACACGTGAAGGATTCCCGCTTTAGGGTGTTGCAATATGTTCATGATTCGCTTATAGTGGGTTGCTTGAGTGACAGAAGCATAAACCCGAGTAGGTGGGTTGTTGCGTATGGGATAAAGGGGACTTGATGCTTTAATGCTATGGTTGGGTTTTACCTTAATGATCTTTAGTAGTTGCGGATGCTTGCTAGAGTTCCAATCATAAGTGCATATGATCCAAGTAGAGAAAGTATGTTAGCTTATGCCTCTCCCTCATATAAAATTGCAATAATGACTACCGATCTTGTTAACAATTGCCTAGGATAATTCCGCACACCGACCCATCATTATTCCACCCTCGCTGTTTGTAATACATTGTAATATATTCTAACTTTATGATAACAACACCTATTTTTATATTTTAGCTCTCCGATATCATGCAAAACTATTCTCTTCATACCCACAACGTAGTTTTATTTCTCGTTCCTAGTTGGAAACAAACGTTCGGCGTGCGTAGAGTCGTATCAGTGGCAGATAGGACTTGAGAGAATATTGATCTTACCTTTAGCTCCTTGTGGGTTCGACACTCCATACTTATCACTTCCACCTTTGGAAATTGCTACGATGATTCCTTGCACTTGGGGATTATCACTGCTGCTGCCTGCTTGCTACTGTGTTGCAGCCTTGCTAGCTACTCGTGCCGCTGTTGCTTGCTCTGCCTGCTGTTGCTATGACCGGCTTAGTTATTTAGGACTAATTCTAGTTTAGGTTCTGTGAGTAATTAGGGACTAGTTTAGTCTATGCTAAGTGACCCCATGTGCTTAGTTATACTAGTTAATAAATTAGTTAGTCTAATAGCATATGACATGTGGACCCACTGTCAGATTATGAAAATAGAAACAATTAAAAAAATGTCAAATTCAATGACATGTGCCCCCACTTGCACTGTTCATCTCTTGACCAGTCAATGTTGACTCGGTCAACTGGGACCTCTGAACCCCACCTGTAAGACACTCTAGCTAGGCTGCTCCTGTGTGCACTTAGCAATTTCCCCTTTTAAATTTGGATTAGAAATATTCCAGAAATTTCAAAAAAATAGAATAACTTTGAAAATTCATATAAAATAATCCATAACTCAGATTAAATAATTTATGTATGAAAGTTGATCAGAAAAATATGACGAATCTGAATATGTCATCCACATTTCTGCCAGACCCGTCTAACATAATGAACCTAAACATTTTGCATCAGGATCATCTGACCGAATAATACCTGGAGCTGGGAAAATATCTTCTTTTAAAATGCTTAGTGATGCATTGAAGCATACCATCAACACATATTGTCATGACATGCATCTGTGTTGCACTTGTATGCCCGTTATTTATTTCGTTCCCCCTCTCGACTATTCTTTCGATAGGCCCTAAGGCTGCCATTGACCCTGAGTACGACAACGTCGATGACGACACATCCTTCTCAATAGAGCTTCCAGGCAAGCAACCCCCCTTGATCATTCCCATCTCGCCTATTCTTATTCTCTACTTCTTGTATTATAGAGTCGGTGTTCCGTTGGTGTCTTTATTGGTAGATCCTATAATGTTGCATAGCATGTCTTTACTACTACTATTGATACCATACATGTTTTCCTATAGTATAGTTATGCTAGAGTCTCATCAGTGGCCCTACATCCTTGTCTGTGTGCCATGCTATACTATCGGGCCATGATCCCCTCGGGGTGATGTTCACGGATATACTATATAATCCTACACTAGTTATGATAATGTTCGGAATGGGGGCTGAAGGGACAGGTGGTACCATCCAGGTAGTGATGGGCCTGGGTTCCCGACAGCCCCGAGTGATTCCTTGTGGCGAAACGACAGGGCACACAGAGACCACCTACAAGAGAGGTGGGTCTGGGCCTTGGTCGGTGTCCGCGGTTATTTCATAATAACATGCTTAACGAGATTTGGGTATTTGATCTCACATTGCCACTAGCATATACGGACTAACCGCCGCGCGGGATAATGGTTTATGGGGCCCTCAGCGTCGTCAGTTCCTACCGAATGCTCTGTTAGATGTCACAATGGAGCGGGCTGATTGTTGGGGTGAGAAGCATGCCTGTATACCGAGGTGGGCTTGGTCCCCGACCAGTCACGCAACGTGCAGGAGTGCTTAGGGTGATGGGCCCATGACCCCTTCACACTTAGGATGTAGACCGACATGTTGACCTCTCTGGAGAGCTTAGTTAGGATGTCAGCGTGTCGATCACCCGAGGCCGGGCATTACCTAGAAAAGTGTGTCCGGCCAGAGGTAATCGAGTGTATCGGGAAATGTGGTGCACCCCTGCAGGGAAGTTAAACTATTCGGATAGCCGCTGACGTGGCTTGAGACTGCGTCGGTATTTCCCCAAAGAGGAAGGGATGATGCAGCACAACGACGGTAAGTATTTCCCTCAGTTATGAAACCAAGGTTATAGAACCAGTAGGAGGATCACCACCACCCAATAAGCATCACCTGAACACAAACAACAAATACTTGCAACCCGACGCGAAAGAGAGGTTGTCAATCTCTCTACGGTAAAAAGATAGATTAGGTAGTGATAGATAGGAGAGATAGATCTCTCAAGAACACAAAATAAGAAGAACAAATGAAAAGTGCAGCAATATGTTTTTGGGTTTTTGGTTTTGTAGAACTGAAAATAAAGATGCAAAAAAGATAGATCTGAAAGCAATATGTTGGAAAAGTAGACCCGGGGGCCGTAGGGTTCACTAGTGGCTTCTCTCATGAGTATAGCGCACGGTGGGTGAACAAATTACTGTTGGGCAATTGATAGAAAATCGAATAGTCATGACGATATCCAAGGCGATGATCATTATATAGGCATCACATCCAAGATAGGTAGAACGACTCATGCCTGCATCTACCTCTATTACTCCACACATCGACCGCTATCCAGGATGCATCTAGTGTATTAAGTTCATGGAAAAACGGAGTAATGCAATAAGAACGATGACATGATGTAGACAAGATCTATTCATGTAGGAATTAACCCCATCTTGTTATCCTTAATAGCAACGATACATGCGTGTCTTGCTGCCCCTTCTGTCACTGGGAAAGAACACCGCAAGATCGAACCCATCACAAAGCACCTCTTCCCATGGCAAGAAAAATTGATCTAGTTGGCCTAACTAAACCAAAGATTCGAAGAAGAAATACGAGGCTATAAGTAATCATGCATATAAGAGATCAAAGAAGACTCAAATAATATTCATGGATAGAAACTGATCATGAACTCAAAATTCATCGGATCCCAACAAACACACCGCAAAAGTTTACATCAAATAGATCTCCAAGAGACCATTGTATTGAGAATCATAAGAGAGAGAGGAAGCCATCTAGCTACTGCCTACGGACCCGTAGGTCTATGGTGGACTACTCACGCATGATCGGAGAGGCACCTATGAGGAAGATGAACCCCTCCGTGATGGTGTTTAGATTGGATCTCGAGGTTCTGGAACTTGCGGCGGCTGGAATTCTGTTTCGTCGACTCCCCTAGGGTTTCTCGAATATTTGGGAATTTATGGGCATCAGAGGCGGTGGAGAGGGGTCCCGAGGAGGGCACAACCCATCAGGGCGCGCCGGGGCCCCCCTGGCGTGCCCTGGTGGGTTGTGGTCTCCACGGCCCACTTCTCCGGTACTTCTTTGGCCCACTAGGTGTCTTCTGGTCCAGAAAAAATATCCAAAAAGTTTCGTCACGATTGGACTCCGTTTGGTATTGATTTTCTGTGAAGTAAAAACAAGCAAAAACAGCAACTAGCACTTTGGCACTATGTCAATAGTTTAGTCCCAAAAAATGATTTAAAGTTGTTATAAAATGATTGTAAAACATCCAAGAATGATAATATAACAGCATGGAACAAGCAAAAATTATACATACGTTGGAGACGTATCAGCATCCCCAAGCTTAATTCCTACTCGTCCTCGAGTAGGTAAATGATAAAAACAGAATTTTTGATATGGAATGCTGCCTAACATGTTCATCATATTCTTTTCTTTTGTATAGCATTGACATTTGGACTTGTAAATGATTCAAAGCAATAGTCTAGTTTTAACATAATGACTTCAATACTCAAGCATGTCAACAAGCAACCATGTCTTTCAAAATATCAACACTAAAGAAAGTTATCCCTAGCCCATCATGCTCAATCATTGATCCAGTCATGAAACACACTCAAATATTAGCTACACCCAATGCTCAAGTATGATCATAGTGCCCCCTAGTTGGTGCTTATAAGAGAAGATGGAGACTCAAAGTAAAATAAAAATTGCATAAAGTAAATAGATAGGCCCTTCGCAGAGGGAAGTAGGGATTTGTAGATGTGCCAGAGCTCAAAGTTTTAAATTGAGAGAGAAAAATATTTTGGGTGGCATGTTTTTCCTATCAACGAAAACGACCAAGTAGCTCACAATACTTTCCATGCTAGATATATCATAGGCAGTTCCCAAACAAAAAATAAAGTTTATTCCTTTTCCCACCAAACTTTCACTTTCCATGGCGGGCCGTATCCACAGTTGCCTTCCATACCAACACTTTCCAAGGAATTTATTTTTTGACAACATAAAGTTAATATTTTTTTCTTTTTCATTTCGGGAATGGGCATCCCTATTACCGCCGCACTCTCGTGCAATGACAAATGAATAAACACTCATCTTGAGAATAACACATCTAGCATGGAAAAATATTGGACACTCCCCACCGTTTCATGAGCGGTACGAGCACACAAAAGAGAAAATTTATTTTGAAAATTTAGAGATGGCACATACAAATTTGCTTGGAACGGCATGGAAATACCGCATATAGGTAGGTATGGTGGACTCATAAGGCAAAACTTGGTTTAAGGATTTTGGATGCACAAGTAGTATTTCTACTTAGTACAAATGGAGGCTAGCAAATAGATTGAGAAGCAACCAAACCAAGAAACAAAAATTCACATAAGTGAGCATTGAGCATAACTAACACCGAAGAATGCACCACAAGTAGGATGTAACTTCATTGCATAACTATTGACTTTCGTGCATGCATAGGGAATCACAAACCTTAACACCAATATTCCTACTAAAGCCTAATTACTCACTAACATGACTCACATATTACTATCATCATGTTTCAAAAATATTACAAGGAATCAAGTTTAATTTGCCCAATGATCTTCATGAAAGTTTCTATTATATCCTCTTTGGATATCTATCACTTTGGGACTTGTTTCATATATTGCCATTGCTTTTTGGCAAGCTCAAACAAATCTAAGTGAAGCACATGAGCATAAAGATTTCATCTCTCAAAAGATGTAAGTGAAGCATGAGAGGATTTATTCAAAATTTACTAACTCTCAAATTAATCTAAGTGAAGCATGAGAGTATTTCTACAAAAATTTCCAAGCACACCGTGCTCAAAAAGATATAAGTGAAGCACTAGAGCAATTCTATAGCTCAAAAGATTTAAGTGAAGCATAGAGAGCAATTCTAACAAATCATGGCATAATTTTGGCTCTCCCAAATAGGTGTGTACAGCAAGGATACAAAGGAAAAACAAACAAGCAAAGCAAGCAAAGATACAAGACGCACCAAGCAAAACTCATGATATGTGATGAATAAAAATATAGCTCCAAGTAAAATACTGATGGTTGTTAGAAGAAAGAGGGGATGCCACTCGGGGGCATCCCCAAGCTTAGTTTCTTGTTACTCTTTGGATATATCTTGGGGGTGCGGTATCATCCCCAAGCTTAGGCTTTTATCACTCCTTATTCCTTCATCCATCGTGATCTCACCCAAAACTTTAAAACTTCAATCACAAAACTCAACAAAATCTTCGTGAGATCCGTTAGTATAATCAAGCAAATCACTACTTTAGGTGCTGTTGCAAACCCATTCAAATTTTATAATTGCATTATACCTACTGTATTTTAACTTTACCATGGCTCATACCCTTCAATATAACCCATAGATAAATCAAAACAAGCACACAATGCAACGAAAACAAAATCTGTCTTAAACAGAACAGTCTGTAGTAATCTATACTCTAACCATACTTCTGTAACTCTAAAAATTCTGAGAAATTAGTAAAACGTAAGGAATTTGTATATCAACATTTTGTTAAAATTTCAGCTCAAGATCACGTTCCAGCAAAAAATTAAAATTCATATACTGGACGCAAAGTTTCTGTTTCAGATTCAGCATCACTTCTACTCATCCTATCAATCATCCTAAAGGCTTTACTTGGCACAAAAACTAAATAAACCATAAAAACACAATCATAACAGAGGCATAATTGTGTCAACACTCAAAAACAGAAAGTAAAAAGCAAAAATAAATTTATTCATTGGGTTGCCTCCCAACAAGCGCTATCGTTTTACGCCCCTAGCTAGGCATAACGCATAGATTCAAGTATTGTCATCTTTGGTTTTGGATCCATAGGATGCCCTCATGATTGATTCATATGGTGGCTTAATTCTTGTTCTAGGGAAGTGTTCCATACCCTTTTTCAAGGGAAATTGAAAACGAATATTGCCTTCTTTCATATCAATCGCGACACCTATAGTGCGTAAAAACGGTCTACCAAGTATAATGAGACAAGACGGATTGCAATCAATATCAAGCACAATAAAATCAATGAGCACATAATTCCTATTTGCAGGAATAAGAACATCATTAATTCTTCCCAAAGGTTTTTTAATAGTAGAATCCGCCAAGTGCAAATTAAGAGAACATTCTTCAATATTGGTAAGACTAAGCACATCACATAAAGATTTCGGAATCGTGGAAACACTAGCACCCAAATCACACAAAGCAAAGCACTCATAATTTTTAATCTTGACCTTAATGGTAGGTTCCCACTCATCATGTAATTTTCTAGGAATAGAAATCTCCAACTTCAACTTTTCTTCAAAAGATTTCATCATGGCATCAACGATATGTTTAGTAAAAGCTTTATTTTGCTCATAAGCATGGGGTAAATTCAACATGGATTGTAACAAAGAAATACATTCAATCAAGGAGCAACTATCATAATTAAAGTCTTTGCAATCCAAAATAGTGGGCACATCACTAGTTAAAGTTTTGACCTCTTCAAACCCACTTTTATCAAAATTTTCATCAAGATTTTCACCCTCCAAATTATTGGGAAGCCTTCTAGCTAAAATTGACTCTACTTCAGTCCCTTCATTATGAATTTTAATATTACTAAACAAGGAATCAATAGTAGAACACCAATCACTTTAAGATCTACATCTTTTTTATGAAGGCAATCACTAGAAAACGATATTTCTAAGATTTCTCTTTTAGCTCTAAGCATAGCGGTTCTTTTCTTACTTTCATCCATGGAGACATATAAAGCTTTAATAGATTCATCAATCTTAGGCACAAAAGCTTTCAACTTGAGATTTTGAACATCATGAGAAATTCTATCAAAGCTTCTAGACATATCATCAATCTTATTTAACTTTTCTTCTATCGTAGTATTGAAAGCCTTTTGCGCATTGATAAATTCTTTAATATTACTCTCAAGATCAGAGGTGTTCCTATTATTATTGTAAGAGGAATTACCATAGGAATTACCATAATTATTAGAGGAATTTCCAGGAAAAGGCCTAGGATTAAAATTACCTCTATAAGCATTGTTATTGAAATTGTTCCGCGAGACAAAATTCACATCTACAGAATCACTATTTTGCTCAATCAAGGTAGACAAAGGCACATCATTAAGATCAATAGGAGCATTTTTACTAGCAAACAATTTCATCAAAGCATCAACCTTATCACTCAAAGTACTAATTTCCTCAACCAAATTAACTTTTTTACTAGTAGGTGCTCTTTCGGTATGCCATTGAGAATAATTAGCCATGATATTATCTAGCAATTTAGTAGCTTCACCCAAAGTAATCTCCATAAAAGTACCACCCGCGGCGGAGTCTAAAAGATTTCTAGAGACAAAATTCAATCCCGCATAAAACTTTTGTATGATCATCCAAAGATTCAAACCATGTGTAGGACAGTTTCTTAGCATCAACTTCATTCTTTTCCAAGATTGTGCAACATGTTCATGCTCCAGTTGCTTAAAATTCATGATTTGCGTCCTAAGGGAAATAATTTTCGCGGGCGGAAAATACTTAGTGATAAAAGCATCCTTGCACTTATTCCAAGAATCGATACTATTGCGAGGCAAAGAGGAAAACCAAAATTTTGCATGATCCCGCAAGGAAAAAGGAAATAATTTCAACTTCACAATATCATTGTCCACATCTTTTTTCTTTTGCATATCACACAATTCTACGAACGTGTTTAGATGGGACGCGGCATCCTCATTAGGAGTACCAGCAAATTGATCTTTCATGACAAGATTCAACAAAGCGACATTAATATCACAAGACTCCGCACTAGTGGCAGGAGGAGCAATCAGAGTACTAATAAAATCATTGTTATTGGAAAAAATCACACAATTTGGTGTTTTCTTGAGTCATCTTGACTACGCAAACAAGATTGCAAGCAAGGAAGAGATCCGGTGAGAAAAAGGCAAACGAAAAAGAGGGCGAATAAAATGGCAAATTGGTGAAGTGGGGGAGAGGAAAACGAGAGGCAAATGGCAAATAATGTAATTGCAAGGAGATGAGATTTGTGATTAGGAACCTGGTAGGTGATGATGGAGTCCCCTCGGCGCCTACGATAGGCACGTAGAAGAGACCGCTTCCTCCCCGACAACGACGCCAGATATTCCTTTGACGTGGCTTGAGACTGCGTCGGTATTTCCCCAAAGAGGAAGGGATGATGCAGTACAGCGATGGTAAGTATTTCCCTCAGTTATGAAACCAAGGTTACCGAACCAGTAGGAGGATCACCACCACCCAATAAGCAGCACCTGCACACAAACAACAAATACTTGCAACCCAACGCGAAAGAGAGGTTGTCAATCTCTCTACGGTAAAAAGATAGATTAGGTAGTGATAGATAGGAGAGATAGATCTCTCAAGAACACAAAATAAGAAGAGCAAATAAAAAGTGCAGCAATATGTTTTTAGGTTTTTGGTTTTGTAGATATGAAAACAAAGATGCAAAAAGATAGATCTGAAAGCAATATGTTGGAAAAGTAGACCCGGGGGGCGTAGGGTTCACTAGTGGCTTCTCTCATGAGTATAGCGCACGGTGGGTGAACAAATTACTGTTGGGCAATTGATAGAAAATTGAATAGTCATGACGATATCCAAGGCGATGATCATTATATAGGCATCACATCCAAGATAGGTAGACCGACTCCTGCCTGCATCTACCTCTATTACTCCACACATCGACCGCTATCCAGATGCATCTAGTGTATTAAGTTCATGGAAAAACAGAGTAATGCAATAAGAACGATGACATGATGTAGACAAGATCTATTCATGTAGGAATAGACCCCATCTTGTTATCCTTAATAGCAAAGATACATGCGTGTCTTGCTGCCCCTTCTGTCACTGGGAAAGAACACCGTAAGATCGAACCCATCACAAAGCACCTCTTCCCATGGCAAAAAAAATCGATCTAGTTGACCTAACTAAACCAAAGATTTGAAGAAGAAATACGAGGCTATAAGTAATCATGCATATAAGAGATCAAAGAAGACTCAAATAATATTCATGGATAGAAACTGATCATGAACTCAAAATTCATCGGATCCCAACAAACACACCGCAAAAGTTTACATCAAATAGATCTCCAAGAGACCATTGTATTGAGAATCATAAGAGAGAGAGAGAGGAAGCCATCTAGCTACTGCCTACGGACCCGTAGGTCTATGGTGGACTACTCACGCATCATCAGAGAGGCACCTATGAGGAAGATGAACCCCTCCGTGATGGTGTTTAGATTGGATCTCAAGGTTCTGGAACTTGCGGCAGCTGGAATTGTGTTTCGTCAACTCCCGTAGGGTTTCTGGAATATTTGGGAATTTATAGGCATCAGAGTCGGTGGAGAGGGGTCCCGAGGAGGGCACAACCCATCAGGGCGCGCCGGGCCCCCCTGGTGTGCCCTCGTGGGTTGTGGTCTCGTCGGCCCACTTCTCCGGTAATTCTTTTGCCCACCGAGTGCCTTTTGGTCCAGAAAAAATCTCCAAAAAGTTTCGTCGCGATTGGACTCCGTTTGGTATTGATTTTCTGTGAAGTAAAAAACAAGCAAAAACAGCAACTGACACTTTGGCACTATGTCAATAGGTTAGTCCCAAAAAATGATTTAAAGTTGTTATAAAATGATTGTAAAACATCCAAGAATGATAATATAACAGCATGGAACAAGCAAAAATTATAGATACGTTGGAGACGTATCAGCCGCGTCCACGGTAACAGACGACTTGGAGATGTATCCCGATCTTATACTTCTTGAACCGGATACTTGATAAAATACACCAAGATGGCAGACAGATATACCCGGTGATCGCTTTCTCGCAGGGAGTCGAGGGAGGATCTCAGGGAAGATTATTGCTATGTGTATGTGCAAGATGATACCATATACACTCCTCTCTTCTACTGCTGAAAGATGTAGTCTTCGATAGGATGAGCTTCTCCCCCTTATTCTGGCATTTCTGCAGTTTAGTCCACATATACTACCCCATTCTATCGATGCATATCTAGTATAGTTCTGATGTAAGTTTTGCGAGTACTTTGGATGAGTACTCATCGTTGCTTTGCTACTCTTTTCATTCGACCCAGTTACTGCAACGACTAGTAGCACCACGAATGCAGGTTACCCCAGTGGCACTTATTATGTGAAAACCGACGACCAGGAGTAGTCCGGAGGTCCTAGGCAGGAGGCCTCGCCTTTCAATCTAGGGTCGTTGTTTTGCTCAGCCTTCTTAAGGCAAGACTTGTCTAACTATGTCTGTTCTCAGATAATATTTGTTTTCATGACTGATGTATTATGGGTGCTAATGGCCCAAGCTTGTAACATAAAGATTTATGTTTATTTTTCTATCGTAGAGTTGTGTTGTGATATTAACGCGAGTCATCGTTCGTGATCAGGCATGATGCTTGTATGATTAGTGCATGATTATAAACGGGGGCATCACACCACACGATTTGGAGGCTCCCAAGCGGCACCTGACCAATTTAGGAGACACCAGTCTCCAAGAGGTAATAGATGTTGTGTTGATGATGAACTCCTTGCTATTGTGCTCCAAAAGATAGTCTTCTCAACACTTAGTCACTCTCTCACATAATTTTGCTTGGTAAAAGAGAAGGATTGGGTGAAAAGCAACTTCGGGAGGCTAGAAATCAAGGATCTAATGGTTGGAATGGAATCCCTTGATCTCAACACATTAGTAGGTGGTTCTCTCCCAGAAAATGAATGGTGCAAGTGTAGTTTCATTCTGATACCTCTGTGCAAGAGTAGGTGGTGGTGGAGGGGTATTTATAGCCTTCACCAAAAAGCCAACCGTTACAACTTTTATACACATATCGATGACACAGATGCAAATTCTCGGGGAGACCAATTAGTGTACAAAGTTCCAGCTTTTGGCTTTTTGGTGGGACCGAAAGAATCCACTCTGTGGTAACGATTTGAGATTACTTAAGCAGGATACACACTTTGGTAATTCAGATCGGTTCACTTCGGAGGTTTCGAAGTGAGTTCAACCAGGTTGTAGAAACTTGCCCACTGCACTTCGGTGGGACTGAAGGCCATGTCGGTGTCACCGAGTTTCTATGGTTTGACATGAGGCTCTATCTTGTGTAACTCAGTGGGTTCGGAAGGAAAGTTTCGGTGGGACCGAGTTGGTATTTAGGGTTTTGAACATATTTGAATTGAGATTGTGGTTGAGGGTATTGGTGGCAAATCTCTAAGTACTTGAGCAACCAGATCATCATATGACCTCATCCCCCCTTAATAGTATTGACTTTCCTATGGACTCAATGTGATCAAGGATCACTCAAAGTAAAATGTAGAGTCTTGAAGGTTTTGCCAATTTGTTTCCTTTGTATCATGAGGGATCCACAATCACATATCCTAGCCATGCCCATTATTGAACTTTTTTCTGAAATATACTTGATAAGACTATTAGTCCAATGAAATGTGTGTTGGCATTAATTACCAAAACCACCAAGGGAGCAGTTGTGCTTTCACATTGCTACTAATAATTCTCGCAAGCAAGTATGTCTCGTAGGTGTGGTTGAATTGACAACTCAATCACTAAAAACTTATAAATATTCTTTGGCTCCCTTTGTGTCAAATCAATAAATTCGGGTTGTAATACTTCCCTCGAAGATTGTTGCGAACCCCTACACTTGTGCATTATCATGCAACAACATACTTCTTTCAGTTCGAGCTTCCACGGCTCCATCCGACGTCTTGGACTAGGGATCAGTTGGATCTGAATTTCCTGAAGAAGGATCATGTTGCGGTTGTGATTTCGGTAATGTGGATGATTTGGAGTAGTAGGAATAAGTATGCTCATATGGAAGGTTAGTATGAGCCTCAAAAGTCAATGGAGATTATACATGAGCGGATCTTTTCGTTGGATATTTCAAACCCAGCTGTTGAGAGGCTTGTTGATGTTATGAAAGCCTGGAAGGGCCCTTTTCATGGATGGGTTAAGATCAATGCTGACGGTGCAGTTGATTCAGCCAATGGAACAACGACAGTAGGATTTGTTGGTCAGGATTGTTCGGGATATTTCTTGTTTGCTAGAGGCTCCAAGTATTCGAGCATTGATGACCCCTTTTCTATGGAGCTTTTGGTGTACCACGGCGCAATGAGATTTGTTGTGGAGAGGTCTTTATCACATGTCACAACTAAGACATGTTGTCGAAATATTTGCTCCTTGTGGAATCAAAGCAATTACAAGTCTGTGGGAGGCTAAGTATTGATAGAGATGCACTCTTATCTCTTGAATTTTCATGGATTCAATATTGTCTATGTACAAAGTGAGGCCAATTTAGTTGCTCATCAATGTGCTAGGCATTCTCCAGCTTTACTTGTTAGTTCATGTATCTTTGATGTAATCCTTGACTTTCGGATTGAAACGATTCAATCAAACTTGTGCCGCTTGAATGAATAAATAGCCTCATAGGCGGTTCTCAAAAGGAAAAACATCCTTTCTTTTAGGCAAAGAAAAAATATAGAGAAGAGCTGTACGCGGGCTGCTTGTTGAGGCAACGGCGTGGACCAAAGCCCGGTATATAAAACCGGTCCTCCCAACAAGTTTACAAGCCGGTGTGGTACTAAGCTTTAGGCCCATCGGGCCCGTACAACGCATTCCTATCTTCTCACAAGAAAAGGACGACGTTCTTCTCACGTGGGCCAGGGCCGAGTTCTTAAGACCCAATCCCACCAAACCCCTCGCCAATTCTCTTATCCCCTCCTCATCTTCTCCTCGCAGCCGACGACATCGCGGGAGAAGGAAGGAAGCATCATGGCCGGAGCAGCAGCAGCCGCCGCCGCCGTGGCCTCCGGCATCTCGATCCGGCCGGTAGCCGCGCCTAAGATCTCGCGCGCGCCCGGCTCTCGGTCGGTGGTGAGGGCGGCCGTGTCCATAGGCGAGAAGGCTTACACGGTTCAGAAATCCGAGGAGATCTTCAACGCCGCCAAGGTGCTGTCCCCCCCCCCCCCCCCCCCCCCCCTCTCTCTCTCTTTCTCTCTCTCTCTCTCTCTCTCTCTCTCTCTCTCTCTCTCTTAGTGCCGCGTTTGAGATTTTCTCTTCGCGGTTCATCTGGGGACGAAATTGCGGATTTTTTCTGAGTGCAATTATGGAGAGACGTGTGTGTGTGACCAACTCCAAAAGTTATCGGGTACATTTGGGGCAAATTTGCATGTTTTTGTATCTGGTATGCGAATTGAAGGCGTAGTATTGGTAGATTAGAGGTTGAAAATCAGGGCCCTTGTGCTGCCTAGATGGGCAATGTCAGCATTTGGCAAGGTCAAGGTTAACTGTATCCTTAGACCAGATTGCTAGGTGTAGGCAGAAATATTAGTATAGGCACAAATCGATCGTCAAGTTTCACTCACAGAATTAGTCTTGATGTACATGGTGGGCAACTACGTGCATGTTTGATTCTTCAACCTGCATTTACATCCTTGATGAGAATATAAGGTGGAATGGTTGCCATAAGTAGTTGGACTGGAGAAATGTAAAAGTGGCTAGTGCATTTAACCATTCTCTTACTCATGTTTTGGGTCTTAGATCAGTAGTTGGCATATTGCGTTGACAGATGTTTTGCTGTTTGGTGCCGGTCTGTTTGGATTTAGAACTATAATGAGATGGCGCAGTCCATCCTCATCCAGAACATCGTTACATTCTTCTATTATTTGAGATCTTAGTCACATTTTATTTTCATTATTATCTGATGTGGATGTCTTACTGATTGATGTTTCACTTCTTCACAGGAATTGATGCCTGGAGGTGTTAATTCACCAGTCCGTGCCTTCAAATCAGTCGGCGGGCAGCCCATAGTTTTTGATTCTGTGAAGGGCTCTCATATGTGGGATGTCGATGGGAATGAATATATTGATTATGTTGGTTCCTGGGGTCCTGCAATCATTGGTCATGCAGACGACGAGGTACATCCTATTTTGTATTTCATAAAATGTATGGGATGGAATGGTTTGTATTTTTTGAACTGCTTTATTCTTCCCCAGAGTGAATATTTGATGATTGAAAGCCTTGCTAATTTCTTTGTAGTACTCAGTAGGATTAATTTGACTAATCACCATTTTCTCCAATAGAGAAATACTACTAGCTAAAGTACATGCATTATTCATTAGATTGTGTGATCAAAGTGTTGGAATCGCCTAATACTATCTCAGTTCAAAACTTTTGAGGAATCATTGAGTTAGGACTAGAAATATCTTGATTGATTTGGAAATCGCAAGATAGAAACTGACTGACCATTCTGAACCAAATTCAGCGTTACTAAATGCTTGTGTTTAATTCAGGTGAATGCTGCACTTATTGAAACTCTGAAGAAGGGAACTAGCTTTGGTGCTCCATGTGCGTTGGAGAATGTGTTGGCTCAAATGGTTATCTCTGCTGTGCCGAGTATTGAAATGGTTCGTTTTGTAAATTCAGGAACAGAAGCTTGCATGGGAGCACTCCGCCTTGTGCGTGCATTCACTGGGAGGGAAAAGATTCTCAAGTTTGAAGGCTGTTACCATGGCCATGCAGATTCTTTCCTTGTTAAAGCAGGCAGTGGTGTTGCCACCCTCGGCCTCCCAGACTCACCTGGAGTGCCTAAGGGAGCCACCGTTGGGACTCTAACAGCACCTTATAATGATGCTGAGGCGGTTAAAAAGCTGTTTGAGGATAACAAAGGGGAGATTGCTGCAGTCTTCCTTGAGCCGGTTGTCGGCAATGCTGGCTTCATTCCTCCGCAGCCTGCTTTCCTAAATGCTCTCCGTGAGGTGACCAAACAAGATGGTGCACTTCTGGTCTTTGATGAAGTGATGACCGGTTTCCGTTTAGCTTATGGTGGGGCACAAGAGTACTTTGGAATCACCCCTGACGTGACAACATTGGGGAAAATTATTGGCGGTGGTCTTCCGGTTGGTGCCTACGGTGGGCGGAGGGACATCATGGAGATGGTTGCTCCAGCAGGGCCAATGTACCAGGCAGGAACCCTCAGTGGAAACCCTCTAGCTATGACTGCTGGAATCCACACTCTCAAGCGTCTGATGGAGCCTGGCACCTATGAATACTTAGACAAGGTCACCGGTGAACTTGTCCGGGGGATATTGGATGCGGGAGCTAAAACAGGGCATGAGATGTGTGGAGGACACATCAGAGGCATGTTTGGATTCTTCTTTGCAGGTGGCCCAGTGCACAACTTTGATGATGCCAAGAAGAGCGACACCGCGAAGTTTGGGAGGTTCCACCGTGGAATGCTGGAAGAAGGCGTGTATCTGGCACCGTCCCAGTTCGAGGCAGGTTTTACAAGCTTGGCACACACAACCCTAGACATTGAGAAAACTGTGGAGGCTGCCGAGAAGGTTCTTCGACGGATTTAGACGATTAGGATTGCAAACCTTTTTGAACTTTTCCTTGTGTTGTACTCTGTTAGTTTGTACGGGGCTGAAGTTTAGTTTTGTATTGTATTTTGTTGTGCAGCAGCAGTATATTGTCTCTAGCCCATTTCTTTTCTTCTGAATTAGCATTTTGGGTGATTTTGTCTTGGCAATAAAACTTTGGCTACGACCTCCATTTTCTTCTCATATTCCATCTACCTGTTCAATGGATATTTTTGCACCAAGTAAAGAAACCAGCAAATGTCACCGTTGTGTCGTTGGCTCGTTGCGTGCCTAAAGGTGTCGGATCAACGGTGCTGGTCGCTGTACATTTTCTTGTCTCGCTAAAGCCAAAGAAGGAAAAAACAAAATTTCTACTTGAGCGCGTTATGTCAAATATCTTACCCCATGTAGCGCCAAACAAACCAAATCTCCCCTATTTCATTTTCAGATATGATACTCTTTTCAGGTTTGACATTGTGCTGTGCTGGTGATATATATTCCCTTTAACTCGCTCTCTTGTACAACTTGATTAGGTCCGTCCAATTGTTAGGATCCAAGTGCATGTTGCAAAGGTGTGGGGGTCTCTTTCATCAATCGATTCCATCTTTTCCCACATAAAGAGAAGGCACGTCATTTTCTTACTCTCTTTTTTTTGCAAAAAGGATTCGAATCTGTTGTAAAAAAAAAGTTCACCAAAGTACAAAGCATCCCAAATATTATAATAATTACATCGAGATTTTTGAACCACAGAACGACCAACATCATCGCCGGCTGCCGTCATCACTCCCTTACCAGAAGCAGCTTGCCGGGAAATCTTCGTGCCAGGGCATGTAAGGACCAACACCCTCGACTTGTAGTCGTCTCCATTGAACTCTTAAATTGTTCTGAATCGCCTAACACCAAATCTCGTCGTCTTGCACGCATGATGAGAAACCCTAATGTCACTGTTTCAAGAAGACAACATGAATCTATGTCAAAGCTCCATTGACTCCTGACGGACAAGGTCGGAGCGACGGACAGAGGGTACGCGAGTCCACGGGTTCGCTGACGGAGTCTGGAAGGAACAAAACTTCGCCCTAGCATGCCATGGGAGTTCGGGAGAAAGACCTAGAGGCCCGAGGGCAAATTTTGCGGATAAAAAGAAAATACTTCCTCCGGTCCAAATTAACTGAGGCTTACTTAGTACAGTACATACACATCAATACATCATCATGCGGAGCGTCCCATCATTGTTTTTTTAAGAAAACCCTAATCACTATTCGAATTAGGGGGGAAGGTGTGAGTTGTCAATTAGCAACTGTCATCCCTTCGTGTTGTCTGTTAGCTGTTGCCAAAAAGACACCTCGTCTTTCCAAACTCTTCGCCTTGTATATATACCCAAATCACATGTGATAATTTTACATTATGAAAAATGGTGCATAAATCATTTTAATGCAATTCTGGCTAACTCTTGGTTGTTCATGTTGAGATTAGTATGTTATGTTTGTTGATTGTGTGCTTTGAGATCGCTAACCGTTCATGCAACATGTACTTCCTGCGTTGCACAATATAAGACTTGCTTGCATGCTAATATATGTAAATGTCTTATATTATGGGACGGAGGGAGTAATTACGAAATAAAAATGAAACAGCTGCTCTCTCTCCAAAAAATACTATCCGAATCGATCTGTTATTTTTTTTTTCTTGCTGCTTTTTTTTTTTTGAACACAGTACAGACGCAAGCGCTCATATACACGCGCATACACTCACCCCTATGAACGCACACACGCACACCCTACCCCTATGAGCACCTCCGAAAGACTGAGCCGGCATATCATCTTGAAATTTACGAAGTCACCGTAGGCACCTCGTCATCGACGGGAACGTCTCCTCCCACTGAATGCGTATCGCCGGAAATCCTGAAATAATTCCAGGAATAAATGCGAGCACCAGGATTTGAACCCTGGTGGGCTGGGGATACCACAGTCCCTTTAACCATCCAACCACAGGTTGGTTCGCTTTTTTCTTGCTGCTTGAACCGTTGTTTTCTTGTAACGATGACATGTGATCTGAGCCGTCCAATTTGGATCCAACAAAGATCGGCCCACAAGGTCAGCGAGAGACAAAACAGCGAAACAGCGTTGCTGCGTGGCGAGGAGGCTACACGTGTAGGGGTTCTCAGCCCGAATTCTCAGGTTTTGGCGCCGAGGGCGGGTCAGGGACCCGTGTCCAGCAACTGGTGCCGTACCCATCCGATGGACAGGCCCATGGAGCCCCTCGTCCTGCCCTCCACAACTTTCGCTTGAATCTCTCTCATTCTCTCCCCCTCCCAAGTTAATTCACCCCATCTTTATGACCAGCTGCCACCAGCCTCCTCCGCTCCTCGCTCGGTTTCGTTTTGCTGGGTAGCTAGCTAGCTAGGGCCTTGGTTCGGAATGGTGGAGGATGTGGGGAGTAGGATGCAGGAGGAGGAGGAGGAGGATGAGCATTTGAAGGCGGCGGCGGCGGCGGTGGAGGAGGGAGGAGGGAAGAGGAAGAGGAAGCGGGGAAGGGTGGAGCTGCGGCGGATAGAGGATAGGACGAGTCGGCAGGTTCGCTTCTCCAAGCGGCGGAGCGGGCTCTTCAAGAAGGCCTTCGAGCTCTCCGTGCTGTGCGACGCCGAGGTTGCGCTAGTTGTCTTCTCTCCTGCCGGCCGCCTCTACGAGTTCGTCTCCTCCGACACCAGGTATTACAATCTAATGCATCCAAACTTTCTCTAGTCGCCTATTTTTTGTAAGTATACGTGTGTTTTCTGCTGTTCTTGGCTGCTAGTACTTTTGCCTTTTCTCTTGCACCGGCGTTCCTGCATGTTCTTGTTTCCGCCGAGCACACACACAGTTTGGTCTAGAAAATCATTGCCGACCGCCGTGGCTCGTGTTTAGGCGCCCGAGTTCGAGATGGTTTTAGTTCTCAAAACTGAAGGATCTGTGCACATATAGCCCGGCCAAAAAATATGATATGTAGCTGCCCATAGCCACGCCGGATTTATTTTTCTCTGATTTTATGTTGCATTTCTTTGTTTGCACGGGGAATGATTTATTTCCCACAGGCGTATCATTGGAATTTTCGCAAAATTAAGCGGGGCGTACTTCTGTCACTCTAGCTAGTTAAAAATGCCTCGGTGCCTAAAAGTTTTCACTGCACCTGCACGTCGCGAGTGCCTTCTTTTGGAGTAATATACATTCAGCACCTAAATTTGAGATGCAGCAATCCTTCTGTAAGACTTTTAAGTTACTGTTAACAATATACGTGTTGCCCTAGGTACTACTCGTGTGCCAATCTTAAACTAACACATATATAGTTTGAAACTTTTTTTTTTGGAACGCATAGTTGAAACTTTGAATACATGCATAATATCACTCTCATATATAAGTGAAAATTATTGCATTTTCTACCACCACTGTATACTTCTATACACAGATTATCTCATTATCTTTTATTAACATTATAATACATATGTAGTTCGTGGTGAGACTGTCCTTGATTCAGTTCAAAAAACTAGCCCTTCTGTGAAGCTAGTGCCGATCGATCGTGTTCTTGTGTGAATTTATTGGATCAGTCTTTTTACCTTGTTAACAATTATTTCGTATGTTATTATAGTAGATTCATTTTAAATTTGCTATTTTTTTGCAGCGTTGAGCAAATCTTTGGTCGATGCAGGGACATTCCCAGCACGGTAATTGATCTCAATATAGATGCACAAGATTCCACGGATTATTGCAATATACAGGTGAGGAATATGTATGTATGTATATGTTGAGTTAATTAATTATGCTATCTGCTATATAGTTAGACTCATGTTTGTGTTATGTCTTTTTTATTTTTGTATACATAATTACATATGAGTAATTAAACAACTTCTTGTTCATGATAATGCTATCTAATAACTGAATTCATGAGCCTAATTATATATACCACCTCAGTTTTTATTTACTTTGCATATTAGGTTTGAGACCTAGGTCAAACTTTATAACAATATTAAAATTTACAATAACAAGTATGTGAAAATATGTCCAATGATGAATGTGTGGTATTGTATATGTTAATTTTTTTTATAAACTTGGTCAAAGTATTCAAACTTTGACTTAAGACAAAGCTATTACGCAGAGTAAATAAAAAGAGAGAGGTTACATGTAAGTTATCTCAATATTTGTGCTTGGGATTCTCAAGTTGATTACCATATACATGTGAGAAATGTGTTGTGTGCTAGGGTTATAGGGAGGTAGGGAAAGAGCTCTTGCCCTGGAGGGACAGTAGAAGAGTTATTCTTCCAATTCTAGCTTGCTTTATTCCTCGTAGCGAGTCCTCTTTATATAGAGGACTAACCATCCAATCTAAGTAGCAATCTAAAAGATATATTTTCAATTTAAACGAAACACTACTTAACCTAGAGAATTGGTATCACTTTGATATCATAATTGGGAGTTTCCATGGTAGGGCCATGTACTAACCTACATAACATCACACCCCTCCTTGAGATGCAGTTCGTCCTCGAGCTGCTTGGTGGGGTGGGCATGGTTGCAATCTAACGAAGCCCAATGAAAATATGTGATTTTCACAACACCTGATGGCTCGGAGCAACTAGTAGCGCTTTGGTCCTGTGCCTAAAGTGGGGGTTCTCCTCGCCCAGGGGGAAGGCAATGTCGTAATCTGTTCCAACACAAATAGCCTCATTGCTAGAAGATGTTGAAACCTGGTTGCCCCATCTTCATTGCCATGGCCTTGATGACTCACACGGATCACTTGAAGAAGGTGCAATGGCCTTGTATCAGGCCCACAGCGTATGAGGTGCCACTGCTCCTGCACGGGCAGAGGCCGCCAACATATCATCTTCCACTCTGAATCATAGACATCTCAACCGATGCCATGATGACGATCTTGTCCTCAAGCTGCTAGTTGGTGAGAAAGATTTAAGAGCATGAGTGTAGGAGTAGAGAGGTCATCGTGTGGGTGTCATTGTAGAATGCAAAACCGCACATTCGGCTGCAACTCCTTTGATGCCGCCCGCATTGGTTGTGTTGCCTTTGGGGGTATGATGACGAGGCCAGTGGAGAAGCTAAGTTTGAAGTCATCGGATGAAGAAATATGGGCGTTAGCTCAAAATGCAACTTCTATCTTGGACCGTAGGGAAAGCTCATGACAACAGGCCCACCATATTTCAGGCTCTCGTACCAAAACTGGTGTGTAGTGGGTTGTAGGAAGATAGGGGAATATATCTCACCCATGGAGGCAAGATCGAATAGTTATTCTTCGAATTTTTGCTTGCTTTATTTCTCATAGGGGCCCCCTTCATGTAGTGAAATAACAATCTAATGTAAGTAAAAACTGTAGATATTATATCCACTTGACTTAAGGCCTAAGCTAAATGATATATTTCTGATTTTGAAGAATAGATTATCCAACTTTGAGATTGGGGGATCGCATACCATAATTGGGAGTTGTGATGGAGGGGTCATGTACTTCTATGCATAACAAATGTATATCGATAGCTTAACTGTATCCATCTTCTTCCAAATCTTTTAGCTAAATTTTTTGCAGTATGGTATTATGTTCAGTGTTGTCAAAACTTTTTTCAAAGCCTAGCTTGAAGACTATGATACCTTGTTTACCATTATTTGCGGCCTTGATATAAATATTCAAAGAGCCACCCCAAGCAATCTTGGATAAATTTGTCGTTAAAGAAACCATACTAGTTAATATGCGCTTGTTTGAAGATAATTGTTTGTAGCCTATTGATGACCCACAAGTATAGGGGATCTATCGTAGTCCTTTCGATAAGTAAGAGTGTCGAACCCAATGAGGAGCAGAAGGAAATGACAAGCGGTTTTCAGTAAGGTATTCTCTGCAAGCACTGAAATTATCGGTAACAGATAGTTTTGTGATAAGATAATTCGTAACGGATAGCAAGTAACAAATGTAGCAAAGGTGCAGCAAGGTGGCCCAATCCTTTTTGTAGCAAAGGACAAGCCTGGACAAACTCTTATATAAAGCAAAGCGCTCCCGAGGACACATGGGAATTTCTGTCAAGCTAGTTTTCATCATGCTCATATGATTCACGTTCGTTACTTTGATAATTTGATATGTGGGTGGACCGGTGCTTGGGTGCTGCCCTTACTTGGACAAGCCTCCCACTTATGATTAACCTCTCTCGCAAGCATCCGCAACTACGAAAGAAGAATTAAGATAAATCTAACCATAGCATGAAACATATGGACCCTTTACGAAGCAACGCATAAACTAGGGTTTAAGCTTCTGTCACTCTAGCAACCCATCATCTACTTATTACTTCCCAATGCCTTCCCCTAGGCCCAAATAATGGTGAAGTGTCATGTAGTCAACGTTCACATAACACCACTAGAGGAGAGACAACATACATCTCATCAAAATATCGAACGAAAGCCAAATTCATATGATTACTTATAACAAGACTTATCCCATGTCCTCAGGAACAAACGTAACTACTCACAAAGCATATTCATGTTCATAATCAGAGGGGTATTAATTATCAATAAGGATCTGAACATATGATCTTCCACCAAGTAAACCAACTAGCATCAACTACAAGGAGTAATCAACACTACTAGCAACCCACAGGTACTAATCTGAGGTTTTGAGACAAAGATCGGATACAAGAGATGAACTAGGGTTTGGAGAGGAGACGGTGCTGGTGAAGATGTTGATGGAGATTGACCCCCTCTCGATGAGAGGATCGCTGGTGATGACGATGGCTTCGATTTCCCCCTCCGAGAGGGAAGTTTCCCCGGCAGAACAGCTCCGCCGGAGCCCTAGATTGCTTCTGCCCAGGTTCCGCCTCGAGACGGCGGCGCTTCGTCCCGAAAGCTCTCTTATGATTTTTTCCAGGTCAAAACCCTCCATATAGCAGAAGATGGGCACCGGAGGGCTGCCAGGGGGCCCACAAGCCACAGGGGCACGCCCTAGGGGGTAGGGCGCGCCCCCCAGGCTTGTGGCCTCCTGGTGGGTCCCCTCTGGTATTTCTTTCGCCCAATATTTTTTATATATTCCAAAATAATTCTCCGTAACTTTTCAGGACTTTTGGAGTTGTGCAGAATAGGTCTCTCATATTTGCTCCTTTTCCAGTCCAGAATTCCAACTGCCGGCATTCTCCCTCTTCATGTAAACCTTGTAAAATAAGAGAGAAAAGGTATAAGTATTGTACCATAATGTGTAATAACAGCCCATAATGCAATAAATATCAATATAAAAGCATGATGCAAAATGGACGTATCACCTATTAGACAGTAGCTTCGTAATGATTTTTAGAGAAGTGTTAAACATATTGGTTTATAATCATTAATGGAGATAGGAGTAGAAATATTTGGGATGAAGTCACTAAAGGATGAGTTTATGCTCTCTAGAGAGACTGATTCATCAAACAAGTACCATTTGCACATTTTGCGGTTCTTTTATGAACCTTCAATTATAATTCATGTTTCAATTGTATTTCTCTTTTATCTGCATTGCATAATTAAATTTGACGTATTAGCCCACACTAAACTTATAAGTTTACTTGTATCGGCTAGTATGATTTGAACTGTAAGTTTATGAATTACCTTATTACAGCCTACACACATTATAAAGGTTAAACATTAAATTCTACTTTCAAATTTTCTACCATACAACCCGATAATGATTGGAAAATATGTTTATAGATCTATAAAGGTTTGGCATCAAGGTCAAGAACTAGGCGGTAGTGAATTGTCCCATAAAAGGTTACTACTCCAATTTCAGGGTTGGCAATTTTTACAGGAACACAACTAGGAATGAGTAACCCAAAGAACTTAACAAGCAAACTATAAGACTACTAGACAACAGATGATTAAAGCTTACAAGTAAGTAGGAGGTAGGATTAAGAGAATGCAAATATTCATGTTGCAAAGATGTTTTTCCCATGGTCCAGATAGTTGGTGTTATCCTAAATCCACGTCGATGGAGGCTTCAAACCCGAGGTTCTAAGATCACCTGCATCCTAGTTGTGTCACCCACCAAGTGACCCTCCAAGCACATCCAACCTATTATATCATGGCATGCATCAAGAATCCTCACTAAGGGGGTAGATCTTCACCAAGTAGGTGATCTTTGAGCCTGTACAAACTCTTGAGCCATCCATACCAAGTAATCAAAGGCTATCAAGTGACTCCTAACCGTCTAGGATATGCACACCATCGAAGAGTAACAAGAAAGCAAAGTCCTTCAATACGAACTCCTCAAATTATCTTCAATCAAAGCTCTTACATGAATCAAAGGGATGAGTATCTCACAAGATGGGATTATGGGAAAGAGATTAACTCTGGGAGTATGGATTCAAGAAGGGTGGTTCTTGGCGTTCAAAGAATTAAAGAAGTGACATGGAATCACCCAACACCTTGTATTCCTTCCTTGCCTTGGATCTCTCTTTCTCTTTGGTGGTAGACAGATGGAGTGGAGTGTCTTGCAACCGGTGGAATGAGTAAGTGGATTGCCTTTTGAAGGGTATGGATGGTTACAACCACGAAAACTATGAGAGGTTACTTATAGACAGGATCCAAAATCTGGCCATTACTCAGAGAAGTAACTAGCTCGGAAGTACCACAAGAAAACTTGGGAATATTTAGAGCTAGTAAAAATAACTTTGAACAACGAGGGAACTGTTTAGGAACTTGACATAGTAGAGGCTCAGAAGTATTGATTAAAAATAGCGGTGATTCTGAACAACAAAGGAGGCTTTTTTTGCAAGGATAGGACAACTTGTGAGTAGCAGATAAAAACCAATTGCTCGGTAGCACCATAGTAGATATAGAAGTTCTCAATATAAGAAGGGGAGACAGCTCGGAGGTAGTCGCGAACACGAAGCGGTGGTTCAAAAACTATACGGTGACCCATAAAGAAGCAAACCAAGAACATTTAGCAATGCCGATGAAAACAATTTAGGCTCGGGATTGCAAGACCTAATAGATAATGGACCAATATATATCGGTTTGAGGGTCCTTGGACGTAAGATTGGTGGTGCCGACCTGTGGAATCTGGGATTTTTAAAGAGTGCATTTTGAAGACTTTAGTCTAGGATCTATTCTTGGAGTTTGAACCAAAGTACGTTGGTTGCCCCCTCTTCATAGTATGATTGTCCTACACTCAGTGTGAACCATTAGATTCATGAAAAGCGTATAAAACATTCTTAAAGTTTGAGGAAGACGACAACTTGAAAAATTGTAGGTAGGGGCACTATTCATGTTCCACACATAGTTGTTAGGAAATATGCAACATGTATTCCCATGAGGCCATAACCAGTATATATACATGTATATGTGCATGCAATATGTAGGAAACACCTTATACAATGGGGTAGATACAAATGGCTACATGGCTGTGTATATAGTACTCTAACACCCCCCTCAAACATATGGTGAATCAACAACACGGAGTTTCGAGAGACAAAAGTCATGCTGCGCTCTAGTCTGGGCCTTCGTAAAGAAATTCGCCACCTGTAACTTGGAAGGCACATACTGAAGAGTAATAACCTAATATTGCACACCAACATGCACAAAAAAGCATCAACACCAATATGCTTGGTGAGCTCATGCTTCACAGGGTCGCGTGCAATGCTAATAGGGCATGTACCGTCAGACATTTGTAGAGTAGGTGTATTGACGGAAGCACCAAAATCCCAAAGTAATTAACCACCATAACCAAGTCACCTCTATCGTCAAAAGAGCTATAGCTCACAACCCAGCCTCTACACTTGAACGGGAAACTGCAATCTGTTTCTTCGTCTTCCAGGCAATGAGAGAACCACTAAGAAAAACACAGTAAGTAAAAAAGTGAACAGCGATCCGAGGGATGGCTAGCCCATGTAGCATCTGAATAGGCCTGAAGTTGTAATGAACTGGATCAAGGAAAGAAAATACGGCGAGCGATCATGCCATGAAGATATCAGAGAACACGAAGGAGGTGACTGTACTAAACCGAACTGGGAGCAGAGATGAATCGACTCAAAATATGGACTGGATAAGAGATATTTAGACGAGTGACAACTATATAGGACAAGACTCCCAGCAAGATGACGGTAACGCGTCGGATCAGACAAGGGGTCGCCATTAGTATCACGGAGGTGAACATTGAGCTCCATGGGAGTCTCAACAGTGCGCTCATCAGTAAGAGCATCACAAGCAAGAAGATCTTGGACATACTTTTTCTGGGAAATAAAAATGTCATCAAAGGTACAAGAGACCTTGATCCCAAGAAAGTAGCGAAGAGGGCCAAGATCAGACATAATAAACTATTCACTATGACGTGGCCTTCACAAAGGCAATATACTTGGGGTATTAGCCAGTGATGATCATGTCATCAACATATAGAAGAATAGTTCGACCATGAGCGGAAAGGTGGATAAACTACGCCTGATCATAAGCACTCACTGAAAAATAGGCGGCAGTCACCATAGAGGAAAAACGCCCGATCCAGGCACGAGGGGCTTGCTTAAGGCCATATAGAGAGGGACGAAGACGGCAGACCATGCCATCAGGAACAACACACCCAGGTGGTGGCTGCATATAAACCTCCTCATGTAGCTCACCATTAAGAAAGGCATTCTTAACATCAACCTGAGATATAGACAAGTGGCGAACAGAGGCCACGACAAGATGTGTGCGAAAAGTGGTCATATGGTCCGCAAGAGCAAAAGTCTCATTGTAATCCCAACCATGCTCCTGTTGAAAGCTATGTTCCACAAGATGAGCTTTCTAACGCTCAAGAGAACCATCAGAGCGGGTATTAACCTTGTAGACCCACTTAAAAGTGATGGGATGGACACGGGAGGAAGAGAAACAATATCCCATGTGCCGGTACGCTCAAGAGCAGCAAGCTCTGCCATCGCAGAGTGCCATTTGGGATGAACAACCGCTTCACGATAAGAAGTCGGCTCAAGAACATCAGTGCCACCGCGTGGAAAACCAAGGCGATCAACTTGCAGTAGCAGACGAGGACACAAGCCATAATTAGGTCGAGACAAGGATGAAGGTGCAGAATCCTATGACAAGCGAGGTGAGGAAACCAAGGGAGATGGCGACGTCGGATCTGCAATAGTCGGAGAAGCAGGGGTAGCAGGACGGATGGGCAAAGGATCAATGGGAGTGATATGTGTGTCAGGAAAAGTGAGGAGAGAGATATCCTCCACTGAGAAGGTCGAGGAAGATGAATGCGGGTAGAAGGGATCAGACTCATCAAAAGTCGCATCCCGAGAAATACTTATCCGACGACTGATAGGATCCGAACAACGATAGCCCTTATGCTCATCACTGTAGCCTAAGAATACACACTCAAGAGACTTGTCGGTCAGTTTGGTGCATTCACGAGGGGCAATAAGAACATAGCAAACTCAACCAAACAAACGAAGCTCCGAATAATTAGAAGAATGATAAAAAAGACACTTGAAAGGAATGCCACCCTGTAGAGTAGCGGATGGCTAAAGATTAATGAGATAGGTGGAAGTGGAGACAGGCTCAGCCCAAAAGTGAGGTGGAAGAGAGGCGGTGATCATGAACTCACGTCGGGTGCCCTAGAGCGGATTGGTGATCAACGAGTGGGATGGAGCTGGATCACGGGGATAGCCATCAACGGATCGCGGCGATGTTGTTGACCAGCAAGATGAGGTGGCAGCGAAGAGGCAGTGACAACTGTCTAGATGAGGAAGATAGCAGCACGAGAGAGGCAGCGTCGAACCAGAGAAGGATGGCGGTGGCACAAGATTGGATAGGAGCATCACATTTTGCGCGTGCGTAAAAACCTAGATCTCTAATACCATATCAGAAAATATGCAACTTGTATTCCCATAAGGCCATAGGTCGGCATATTATACATGTACATGTGTAGGAAATATCTACAAACCCCCCTATACAATTGGGTAAATTCAAAAGGCTACATGGCTATATATAGTACTCCAACAATAGCTAAGGGGCCAGTGTAAGAAAAATAGTCATAATCTATGAAACAAGCTCATTGGAATCATTATTCCTCTCAAATGGTTTTGTCATAAATCACCAAAACCAATAGGATCTTGGAGATGCACTTTCAATAAGAATTGTCAAATAAGGAATTGTGTAATATATTTTGGGATGCATTTGCACAAAGTCAAACCATCTGAGCTACAATTAAAAATCCGACATACATAGACACACTAGAGTAGATGTAGAACCCCAACCACTCCCTCGTCGCAAGTAGTTTATCATGGACCCTAGCCCTTCATACCAACATAAATCTTTCTAGCAAACCCGACATACATATACACACTAGAGTACAACGAAACACCCCAACCACTCTCGCCCTAGAAGTAGTTACTTCTAGCTATCTCGTAGGCACTATAATTACCCCACATCAAATGCAAGTCTTTCAAGCACACTTTTCCTCACTCGTGTGCACCCTGGGAAACTTCTCGAAAATTCACCCATCCCCCGATTGCTCCCACCGAAGCATGCTTAATTAAGAGGTTCCTAGGAGATGAGCTTACAGTGTTGGTATGAGTAGTACTATTACTTTGTTGAAGTTAGGATGTCACACACACACATACACCCCCCCTAAAAGGACACTAAGTCTTCATGGGCCCACCTAGAGTGTTCCCTCTTAGCACATGTCCATGCATCAAATGCCAACACTTGTGCCATGATGTGCGTATCGACGAACCCACACGAATCATTGCACGATATGACTGCACCCCTCACACGCTCAAGCCTACGTGCCCACAAGTGTCCACTCTAGTATCATTATGTAATACCCCAACCACTCTCGGGCTGGTAGTAGTTATTCCTGGCTATCCTCGAGGCTTTAGAATGGCCTCACAAACAACCACTGACTCGCACAAGCCCGTGTAACAGTGACGATTCGCCCTCCTACCATTCACCAAACCACTCTCGGACTAGCAATAGTTACTCTTTGCCATCCTCTAGGCTGTAAATTAGGCCCACAGACCAACGCAAGTCTCTCTAGCATACTTTGTCATCACTCGTGAGTACCTAGGAAGTCACTCATCCCTCGATTGCTCCCAACCAAGCAAACTTAACTAACAGGTTCATAGGAGATCACCTTCCAGAAAAGAAGAACATATTGTTGGTGTGAGTACTACTATCTCTATTGTAAAGCTAGGATGTTACACAGACACCCCCCCGCAAAGCACCTAATGTTCTCGTCGGCGCAAGAACAACATTTCTTAGCACATGTGCATGCTCAAGTGTCGATACATGTGTCAAGTTGTGCACTTAGATGGGCACACACACACGCCATGTGCTAGATGCACACACCCCTGATCCACACAAGCCCGTGTAACCACATGAGTTGGCTCACGTGTCATTCACCCTAGCCACTCCATGCTAACAGTAGTACTCATGGTTATCCTCTAGGCTCTAGACTGGCCTCATAGATCAACACAAAGTCTTCCCAACACACTTTGTCCTGACTCATGTGAACTCTAAGAATTCCCAGGAAGTCACCCACTCATTGATTGCTCCCAACCAAGAACTAAGAGGTTCTTACAAGATAAGCTTCCAAAAAAAATAAGATGCATCTCATTATCATGAGTAGTACTATAACCCATTTAAGCTAGGATGCCACATAGAATTTACCAAGAAGCCTTCAGATAAGTGGATTACTTTCACCTAAGAAGCCTCTCACATATTTTAGGTGAGCTAGACCGTCCTGCTTCCCGTCTGCTCTTCTGGGAACATGTAATGTTAAGGGGTACTCCTCTTGAGGAATATTTGCTAAGTATGGAACATTTGCTCCACATTTCTTATTATCACTAGATGAACCGTTGCACCATTGACGGAAAGACTAATAGCAACCTGAAGTTAAGCAAGCCGTGGGCAACAAGTTTAATAAATGTTTGTTTTATAAATTATCCCCAAAGGGTGTTAGTATGAAAAATAATATATATGGTAATGAACGCCAAGAAGCAATAGACAGGTTAACAAACCGAGATACCATCCTTGGGTCATAGCAATTGTTTGTTCTGTTGGTTGCACTTAGACACGACCACCATCTTAGCCACCAATCTTTAACGCGCATGGATCCAGGCCCGAGTCCTTCGCCTACCTATGGTGCAACGTCTTGCGGACTCAGGCTAACTCAACACACGCGTGCGAAAATGAAACATGGACAAACAATACACCAAGAGTGAGTAAACCATAGTGGCCCAAGATGCACCAAACTGGGCGAGCAAAGCAACATGACACTGACCACAACAAACCATGAAGCACAATCCCATGAACGGCTTGACCGGCTACTGGCAACACACCCAAAAGTGGCTGGCAAACCGGACCCAAAAAGCAAGGACCCTCCACCGACTCGACTGCCCCCACCTATCCATATTTGCCAGCCTCTTCGGTATCGTGCATTGCCCACTCTCACCTTGATACTTGGTGCATCCTTTGCCGATACATCCAAACCTTGTGGGAGAACTTCCGCTTGTTCTCCTAAAAACAAACCACCTATCTTCCTCTAAACTGCCACCATACCTCTTTGCGCCAAGGAGCGAAGCAACTTATGAATGCTCCACCATAGGGCAAAAAAACAACTGCAACACCGAATTTAGGTGGAAATCTCATGAATCATCCGCAGCCGATTTTGTTCGTACTGCATTTGTATTTGCCATGTATATGTACTAACAACATATGATGATAATTCTTTCCCATATCCTTATTTGGCCGTCCAGGGTAACCTGTAGGGACCGAGAGTATATCGAGCAGAGGGGAGGTGAATGGAAGATTCAAAATTTCTTTCGAAAGTTTGAATGAACCCAGAACACAACAACGGATAAAGACGAGCAAGTAGATCACTGAAGATAAATGCGATAAGATAGCTAATGAGAATAAACTTAGATTGGGTGCTGAGCAAATTGTTCAAGGAAATACTTGAGCACACCCTTAGCATAGAAACAGATAGCATTCACATATAAGATAGAGGCACAACAATATAGTATCTCAGCTATCATGAGAACACCTGATAGAAATAAGAACAATATTGAAAAGAAATAGCTACATAGATACATAGATAGATATTAATCAGAGCGAGAACAATGTATCTAGTGCAAGTAGATATGATAGAATAGATAATCAGAGC
The DNA here is from genome assembly GCA_039707655.1 of Elymus sibiricus. Taxonomy (NCBI): domain Eukaryota; kingdom Viridiplantae; phylum Streptophyta; class Magnoliopsida; order Poales; family Poaceae; genus Elymus; species Elymus sibiricus. The sequence continues at coordinate 205,741,136 of CM077675.1, forward strand.
GGTAAGATAATCAACCAACGAGGTAATACTAGAGTAAGGAGAATGGACCAGTGGTGCTCGAAGGCGACAATTGATTTGGCAGACCAGTTCACTCTTCTGCAAAAGAGCTACATCCGGTTGGAGAGACTTGTGATTTAACACAAGAGCAAAACTCTCTCTATCCTATTCTCCCTTAACTCGAAGCTGATCAGACTCCATTTGATTTCACTCGTGGTAGACACTTTTTAGCGATCTCCAAACCTTCAACAAACTTAGACTTCGGTGACCAAAACTACTCTTGGTCACTCAGCGAACCATAGTCACTCTTGGTTCCTGAAGACTAGCTTGGAGACGACAATTTCTCTTCGTCACTCAAGCCGACGCATATCCGTCTAGAGAGTGTGGAGCTCTCAAGAGTAATAAGCACAATAATACCAACTTAGATCTACAGTGATGCTTAACCACTGTCTAAGTTTTGGCTCTTGGTTTTCTCTCGGTGGATTTTAAACTCAAATCTCTCAGAGAGGGGATGCTCAATCAATCTTCTAAGAAATTTTAAGCGGAGCTACCAATGATCAATGTTGGAGCGGGGTGGCTAGTTATAGCCGCAACCTTCCCAGAAGGGAAATGACCAAATTGGACATGAGAATCAGCCAATGGCCTAATGCCACGATTCCAACGGTCGGATCTTGAGCACAACGGTAACATTTCTTGTGGAGCAAGAAATGCTAACTCCTCAGTCCGAAAGATGTCTCCCGCAACACCAACGGACAATGTCTTCCGCTGGCAGGTAATCATTTGAAGCACAAAGAGATTTCTCTCAATATCTCATGGGTTTAGGTTGAGCATCACATCGAGCCTAGGCTTCGAGAACTTGTACCCCTCTTAATAGTACGGTTGCCCTATGACTGAACGAAAGAAAAGAAGAATAACAAAACAAATACTATGTCTTCACTTCGTCTTCAACTTCTCGACTCTAGTCAATTTCTTCGAACACACCGAACATATTGCGTAGCTTTAGCAATATTTTAAGAGGTCAATACTTTCACCATGAGCGTCTTATCAACACTTCATCTTGAAGGACAACTCATCCTTCTCAAAATAGTAGAAAGACTTCAGCGAAGTTCCTTGAACTTGACACCGAATACAATATTCTCCTTGGACTTGCATGGACTATTTCTCTCTGTGTGCACCAGCAAACATATCAGCCCATGCCCGTTTTTGGCAACAATCTCCAAAACACAGGAGGGAAAATCATTGCACCAACATCCAACAGCCAGGTCGATAGAAAAGCCGACCCCCCCATGGCAAATGACATGAACCATCAGAACCGGGAACTTCCACCGGTACCACATGAGCAGAAGGGAGCAAAGTGAACCAACCAAACAATTCAAGAGGTATGAAAGAGTGCAATCAGCAAGCACACACCAACCATCACGGATGCAATGTGGAAAGACTAGGAAAATATCCGAAAACATGCCACCCGAATAGCTGCAGAATCCAAACGTTGGCTAGACATACCAAGCCACACCATCCGAGCAGACCACAACGTTCAAACTTATTGACATACCAACACACGTAATTCGACGAACGAGACATGATAGCAAGAGGCCCCTCCACAGTCTCACACCCACCTGGCAGAATAGAAGCAAAATGAACCAATGGAAATGATTAGCCGATCCAGGGGAAGAGCACAGTTAGAGGGCACGTGTAACACCACACACACACACACACACACACACACACACACACACACACACACATTAAAAACGCCAGCATGCTCGGCCGTGGCGTCCAAAAGCCATACAAGCATTCGAAAACATGCCAACTGGTCATGGCCACTACAACAACAGACTGGGTAGCCAAAGCACCTCCACATCCATGAACCTTTATTATTATTATTTTGGATAAAATGCTGGAAAGCTAGGTGAACCTTTCGGAAAACGTCTTTAACGAACCATTTGATGCTAACTTATAGATGTGAGGCTAAAACACCATATTAACTTAAGAGACCAAGACCATTAGAAGGACCATCATGAGAACACACAATGTAAAATCATATGCGCTAACATCGGCTCCATTCGATGCTTGAAACAGGCACACGCGATGGCTGACAGCAATGCACGATGACATGATGTGCGAACAGAGCTTGCAAGGTTATTGGTACCATACACACATCTCACTGGTTGGCGTTCGTTGCGCACAATCTTAGGAATGGCTTTGTCGGAGCCGCTAAACCGCTTGGTAATGTTTTGTCTGCTTGCATGCATGGATGGGTGTATGAGGCAGGCAGGCAAAGTTGGGGTAACGTAGAAGAAGTCGGACCCAGGCGTATGGGCATCGACGGTCCACAAGGCACCACATAATTCTTTAAGACTCACACTGTTGCACCGAGTGGAAAACAAGTGAAGGCGCACATCGCCTAGTCGGCACCTCCTGTAGCGTAGGACGACGTCAATGGGCCATTACCGCCATTGGGCTGCCAATGGTACCAATTGTTGGAAAATATGCAACTTGTACTTCCATGGGGCCATAGGCCAGTATACATACATGTATTGGTGTAGGAAATATGCTAAACCCCCCTTATACAATGGGGTAAATACAAAAGGCTACATGGCTATATACGTAGTACTCTAACACCCCCTCAAACTCATGGTGTATCAACAACACTGTTTGGAGATATATAAGCCATGCCGCGCTCTAGTCTGGGCCTTCGTAAAGAAATCTGCCAATTGTAACTCAGAAGGCACATATGGAAGAGCAATAACTTGATCCTGCACACGAACGCACATAAAAAAGCATCCACACCAATATGCTTTGTGAGCTCACGCTTCACAAGTTTTCGCGCAATGCTAATAGCACCTGTATTGTCAGACAAGAGTAGAGTAGGTGTAGTGATAGGAACACCAAACTCTTGAAGTAACCACAGTAACCAAGTCACCTCAGTTGTCAAAAGAGCCATAGCTTGCAACTCGTCCTCTACACTCGAACAAGAAATTGCACTCCGTTTCTTTGTCTTCCAGGCAAATTGTGAAACCACCAAGAAAAACACAGTAAGCCGAAAGTGAACGGTGATATCTGGATGATTGATAACTAGATAGACAAGACTCCTAACTAGATGATGCTAACACATCGAATCACACAAGGGGTCACCGTCAGTCGCACAGAGGTGAAAACTGAGCTCTATGAGCGTCTCAATAGTGCGCTCATCAGTAGGAGCAACACGAGCAAAAAGATCTTGGATATACTTCTCTTGAGATATAGAAGAACCATCAAAGGTAGAAGAGACCTCAATCCCAAGAAAGTAGCAAAGAGGACCAAGATCATACATAAGAAACTGCTCACTAAGTCATGCCTTCACAAAGGCAGTACACCCAGGGTCGTCGCCAGTGATGATAATGTCATCAACATATAGAAGAAGAATAGTTCAACCTCGAACAGAAAGGTGGACAAACAACATAAGATCACGAGTGCTCGCTGAAAAACCAGCAAAAGTCACCTCAAAGGCAAAATGCTTAAACCAGGCGTCAGGGGCTTGCTTAAGTCCATGTAGAGAGTGACAAAGAGGACAAACCATGCTGTGGGGAAAAGAATAATGAGGTGGTGGCTGCATGTAAACTTTCTCACGCAGCTCACCATTAAGAAATGCATTCTTAACATCAATCTGAGACATAAATCAATGTCGAACACAAGCCACGACAAGAAGTGTATGAATAGTGCTCATATGGGGCCACATGAGCAAAAGTCTCATCGTAATCATGAACATGCTCCTACTGAAAGCCACAAGGCACACGACAAGCTTTGTAACGCTCAAGAGAACCATTGGAGTGGGTCTTAACCTTATAGACCCACTTACAATTGATGGATCAAACACTTAGAGGAAGAGAAACAAGATCCCACGTGTTGGTGTACTCAAGAGCAGCAATCTCCTCTGCCATCGCAAGCTGCCATTCAAGATGAACTACAACATCATGATAAGAAATTGTCTCAAGCAGCAGCGCCATCACTTGGAAAACCAAGGCGATCAACAGGCGAAAGCGGGCGAGGACACAAACCATAAGTAGGCTATGACGAGAAAGATGGGACATCAGTAGACGCATCCACAACAGGTGGACGATGAGTATGATACCTAGGAAAAGATGGAAGAATACAAGAAGGAATCACCGGAATAGGCAAAAGTGACGGAGAGGACACCGTGGATGAAAGTACAATTTAACAAACAATGAAGGGCCGAGCAAATGGGGGTGACCTATGAGATAAACTTTGCAATAACATCACTTACGCAAAAGATAATGTATTAAAAAACTTCACATGTTAGATGTCCGCAAATGATCCTCTAACTACTTGTGAAAACCCCAAAACATAATTAATGCACTGTGGATTTCTAATTTGTAAAGGCCGTGCTGTTTTAGGATAAGAACTTGTCCCTAATATATCTAACTGGTATGGTACCAAGTAGCCTAGCTAATAAATCCCGTTCAAAATTTGTATGATTCTTTTGAAGTCAAAGTCTTAACAATTCAACTTTAAGGAGTCATTGACATAATGCCAAAGGAGATATACAATTGGCTTTAATTTGCAACGCCAACAACACAAATGTTGTTAAATACTCTTAGTTTTTAGTGAAATAGACCATTAGTCCATAAACTCCGAGGAAATGAACACTTAGCACCATAATCTAGTTTAAGTGGTATAGTTTAATCTAATAGGATTCAGAGAGGGACTAGGTGCCGACGACGTGTTTTGTGCTCCAGGTGACAACAAGTAAGAGATAATTTTTTTGTCATGGGGTTTCTACAAAAAAAAATCCTTTGGTCCTTGTAGTTTGTTTTTTTATTAGTTGAGATCAACAAATTTATCGATAGTTGTTTTATGCACTTATAGCTTGATCATGTACTCATGTAACAATGTGCCTATATATCTATCTGTTTAATGTGTGTTTATTTGGTTCCAGGTGATAATGTGTTTCCTTGTGAAAAAAATGAATTATGGCAATGCATCCTTATATTCACCCACACATTGATCAAATATGATTAATGAGTTGACATAAGAGTGAGGGCATGATCAAATGACTAACAAAGAATCATGAGAGATAACATGTTCATGAGATAGTAAATGTCATCACAGGTTGCATGTTCATGGCCCTGGCATGCACAAATAAAATAACACACTACCATCCAAAATGAATCTCACAACACATGTAACAAGTTGAAAATCTAGCCAAAACACGAAATACAAATCACAAGTCACTACCAAATGTGATAAACTTTGGCACTAATCATGTAATAATCATGGCAGCCCTTGCAACAATGACCTCATTCATATGTTGTTCAATAAAAGCATTTGATGGAAGTGCCCTTTGATTTCTTTCTCTAGCAGTATTGCATCCACCAATGTGAAATAGCACTGCCATCGAGTTGGATTAAAGTCATGGATTCCTTCCTCAGCTATAAGGTGCTACAACATAACGGGATATTAATGGTCAAAGTTAAATAGTCAAAAATATTATTAGGGTGAGATTTATCTTACCTTTAGTATATGTGGATCATCATTCTGATGGATTGAGTGCAACTTCTCATCACTGACAATCAGAAGGAACTTAGGCCCATTGTGGCATAATTTTATTCAATGGATCCAATGCATCCTCACACAATATTTACTACTCCTCTTCTGGGTGCTTCCTCCTTCTATGTGAAGGCATATCAACCTTATTTTGATACACTAGTAGGGCTACAATCATTCCATTTGTCATCTCCCAAGTAGCACATATGGATGCCACATTGGCATAAGGTCCCATCACCAAACAATTATTTGGACTAAACTATATCATTTAGATTAGAATAGCGTGCTACATGTGCATTTGTCAGTTCTTTAACTAAAGTGTTCATTTCCTCCAACTACAAGTTCAAAGACTAATGTTGTATTTCATTTGTGTAATGTAAGTTAGTTAGAAGCTAAAATACCAAACTCTACAAATTGTTAGGTTTATAACCAAACTGGTCACACATGTTGATACGCTCAACAAACCTTTGATGTCCATTATGTCACCGACAACGACATCAAAAGACTTGTCGCCCACATAACAAAACACACACATTTGTAAGCAAACACTACGGAGGACACCTCACTGGCTTCTAGCTTGTTTCCACATCCTTAGAATATACACAACACGACATGACTAGCTCCTATCAGCATCAAGTCCTATACATTATTCATGGTAGTTGGCGTTATGGGTGAAATCCTAAATCTAACTTCGGTTGATGCCGATGGTGGCGGCTCCCTTGGGGGACATAGTTGTGTAGCTCTAGTTTTGTTCCTGCCACATGAGGTTTTTGATGTGAAAACCCAAGATCCGATTATAATAGAGCGAGTGACTGTGGAATCTTTGTCGCTATCTTGTTCGAGGCATGGCCTTGGAGACTAAGTTCCTTGTAGAAGGACATGGACTTTCATTTTCACGTAGTCCGGTCTTGCTGGCAAAGGAGATGGACGAAGGTGTTGTGGTCGTGGGCAGTGGCATTATTAATCAATAGAAGCCTAGGAATGTCCAAGGCATGGCATCGAAGAATGCAAGCGAGTGGTGAATCTCACCAAATGGCTTTGACAGGTGGTGCCAGGTAGTCACATGCTGATCAGCACTCCCACCTCCCACAAGCAGTTTCCCACCATAGTACCTTAAAGTTATTCTAACCTATAAGCATGCTAGCCAACCCTCCTCCACGAAGATCCTTGGATTGGCCCCTTCCCAGTCATTGGATCACAGTCATTTTAGTCTTCTGGCTTGTTTAGTCCGTTCAATCTTTACCTTGCAGTATTATTATTTTCACCTCGAGGTGCTTTCCTCTACCCAATGACTGGTGGGCTTGTCTCGCGAGCGCATTGGCTGGGTGAGCCACGCCCATGTGTAATAGTTATAGATATAGCGACACATGCCTATCAATCGTATCTGTTAAGCTTCATGCACTAGCCAACACAACCAAAAGTACGAACTGATGGAAAGGGCTAGACCATCCACATATACACTTCAACACCCCCACTCACGTGTGATGCAGAAAGTCAACACGTGGACAGATTCAGAGGTATGGCTCAAGAGGCCTATACGTGGACAAAGGGGGGCAACAACAATTTTTTAGATAAACTATGAAAGCCAGGACTCGAACTCAAGACCTTAGCTCTGATACCATGTTAAGCTTCATGCACCAGCCAACGTAACCAAAAGTCCGAACTGATGGAAAGGACTAGACAATCCACATATACACTTCAACAGTATCAATATGAAGCCCACTGGATCAATAATCCAGGATAAATATCACAGTGTCCCACAATCATGTATGTGCATCACTCTATCATCTTTGTCCAACTAAATGTTGAACACCAACCGAATTGATGTGCCCTATCTTGGTCCACACGTGTGGGATCCCACCATCACTACCCATTGATTTTTGCATTGTGCACAAAACCTAGCCCATGCGGACAAAGGATGTTACTCAAGAAGAGATGTGACCTCCACGGAAGAACGATTGCCATGTCCACCATAACTGTCTCCCACATTGATGATCTGCAAGTGCAGAAAGTTTAGTTATAGCTTTTTCAAAGTAAGAGTATCCATCCCACAGGTTTCTTGCCTTGTAGAGGTTTAGGAAGATGTGGCCGCAAGTTAATTACAATCCAAAGAAAAGCGAAAACAGAGATTGAAAGTGTCGCAAGTGATTCACGGCTGAAAGTAAAGTGCAAGAGTAAAATAAAAGGGCAAAAGACAGTAAATGGAGATGATGAAACTGATAGGGCTAAACCTTTTTCAGAGAGTCTGGATTTCCCACTAGTATGTATCTAATGTAACATATGAGAATGCATGGTTCTAAGTTCGGATGACTAAGCCACTTTTATTGTTTCTATCAGTGCGCAGAGCCAAGTACAAATATGTACATACATGTCGCAACCACCCACATACACCATCAACATTCCTCCCAACAGAAGGTTACAACAACCGTGATTAAGGGTCTCCTTGTGGACGTAGCTAAAGACAGTCTCCTATAATCCCATATCAAATGGCCAGGGAAGGAGGGACATAGCTTCTATCACCGCAGTACATCCGCACACCCACCATCACACTGATAGTAATAGCCTTCACATCCCTAAGGGAAAATGTTGAGTGCTCTCTTCACCCAACATTGGAAAGATTATTAACATAAACATACAAGGTAAATGTTGAATCCAATCGGAGTTCAGCACTAAACATACTAGGGTTCCTCCATATCCTAGAGAACTAGGGGTTTTACTCAGACATCGAGAAAAATAACATCAAAGGGATGATCATGGTAATCATGGATGAATTAACAAAGCAATACATGTAAGAATTTACGTAGGGTTTGGTATTATAAAGAGATGAATAAGGGGATTGTGATGATGGTTTATGTTGGAGTCTCCTTGATTGGGCCGATGGCGTGGTGGAGCCCTTCTATCCCCCCTCCCTTCCAGAGGCTAGGGTTCTTGTTTCTAGCAAACTTTGGGAACTTTCGGGTACTCTTTTTCGCAATATGAAGCCACCAGGATAAAATAGTTGACAGGCCATGCCACCTGACCTGGTATGAACGCTGTTATGAGCGGGCACGCTCGTACGATGCATCGTCTTCTCTCCTTCAAGCACTATTGCTGCTGGAATTTACTCTGTTTGATCACTTCTTATTGTTGCAGGTTTCCATCATGCCAATCAACGTGATGTTTACCCCTAAACTTGTATTTTCTCCTTTAATATTCTAGATCTCCTCCTCAGTTAAGATCATGGTGAAATCAAACAAAAGGGTGCGGGAACGCGGTAAAATCCTAAAAAATCCTATGACTACGTCACAAAAGTAAAGTAAAAAAGTAATGTAATTTTGGACTCATCACTTATCATGCCAAGTCAGGCACCCACCATTCTATATATGCTCTAGGTAATGCATCTCACTAGCCACCTACCATTGTATATGCATGTTGTCACACATTGCTAGCCACCCACCACCGCATCTAGAGGCCACAACCATAGTGTATATTGGTCCATCCCTTTGTGATGTTTAGCCACCAGAAGAACAACTGACCACTTTGGCTAACTTGACCTTCGCATCATTTAGAATAATGTGGTGTAGTGGCCGCCATGGCACCTATGTTTTGAAGGAAACATAGGAGACTAGTGTGGCCAAATAGTACTAACACCAAGATGACATGCATGAATTATTTATTCTTTTAAGATCAATGCCTATCTTAATCAGACCAAGATGACATGCATAAATTATTTATTCTTTTAAGATCAATGCCTATCTTGCAAATTAGTTCCCTGATACCCATTTGCTTGAAAGAATGTTTTCTACATATTAGTGCCTTAACATCCAACTGAACCTTTATGACAACTTTCATGACAGAATCTTCGTAGTTGGATCATATAATACACAATAAAATTGCTATGATATAATGTGGCGACAACAAGCGCACGAATGTCTGTGATACCTTTCAAGGGGAGTGTTAGCCCAAGATTATTGAACTGCAGGCGCAAAGGAATGTGTTTGCCAACCACAAAGCAATGCATGTTATTTAATACAGCTACATTTGCACCCAAACTTGCGTTGCAAATAGCTTAATCTATTCGCAGCTTGGCACATGCTAATTGAAAAGGGTAACAAAATAAACTAAAACGAGGCTAAAAGAAAAAATAACATGAAATAAGATTAACTTTACATACTAACTCATCCAAAATCTAGATCTAAAAAATAGTAAGACACATTGAAAAGGGGGTTCAAGTTTACCACCCACCATGATGACCGAATGAGGGATAGAGAGGGGGATGGAATTGGAGATGTGGCAACGTCAGCGGATAGGGCCACACCTGATGAAGGATGGTAGGTCCTCTCTTTGTATTTCTCCCTTTTCCTCTCCTCAAGGATTTGATGGATCTTGGTGGTGTGGAGATATGGGCTTGGGCACAATCCCCAAATTCCTTGGGATTGGACTAAAATAGGGTTAGGGCTAGCTACCTCTTGGTGATGAATATACAGACCTAGTTGACTCCTCCATTGATCGCTCCGTTGATCAAAGAGCCCCAAGGTGATCAGATGCCCCTTAAACCATCCTTACGTACCACAAATGGAATAAAACAAATGACACCCAATCAAAGCTTGGACCAGGAAGAGTGGGCCTTTCCTCCAGTTGTTCCTGCATGGTACAGATGGCCGTACGACCTTGTACGGTCATACCTTAACTTGTATTGTGCTATGCCAATTGCTCTAATGTGCTTATTGTTTTTGAGGAACCTAACGTGCTTACTGTTGAAGTGTATATGTGGATTGCCTAGCGCTTTCCATCACTTCAGACTTTTGGTTGCATTGGCTAGTACATGAAGCTTAACATGGTATCAAGGCACAAGGTATTATGTTCAAGTCCTAGCTTATGTTCAAGATCCATACCTCTAAGTCTATTCACGTGTTGACTTCTCACGTCACACGTGAGAGGAGGTGTGGAAGTGTATATGTGGATTGCCACCCTTCCCATCAGTTTAGACTTTTGGTTACGTTGTCTAATGCATGAAGCTTAACCCTTATTTGGTAGTTTGGTCATATATTTTGCATACAACCTCAAATTGAGATGATCCAAAGAGGAAATTGGTTAACATCAATGAGACAGATAACTTTGGTGTTGGTGATTTTGTCATTTGAGCTCATCTTGAGGACTCCCTCATTATGTGTACCAAATATAACCTCAAATCCTGCTCTATTATACTAGAATATTGGTAATAAGTGCATATAGGAGATAGAACAACTGAAAGACCTACAAAATACAGAAAAAAAGAAATAAACTAAAGAGCAAAACTTAATGGGATAATTTGATATATATCTGGAGTGTATCATGATTAAACTCAATGGAATGATGAGTATAAAGCACACTCATTAGAATGTATAGGAGATAAAGGGGGCAACACGTCAAGGATACACGTACCTATGTCAGCATCGATCTTGTCATATGATGCATTGTTTACTTCATTGCTAAGTTCTACACGAGAGTTGTTTAGAGTGCAAACTGCAATGAAGAAAGTGTGTGAAAGACATAAATAGGAAATTTGATTAAACCTACCAAATCAACATATATTAAGGGACAGTGCCTAGCCCTTTCCGTAAGAGAACAAACAGAAGTCCTAACCATATCTTTCGTATTCCTCAAATATGTTTCATCACACCAGCTTCAACCGTAGATAAGATCCATTAGTTAAAATAACAATAGAACGAACTCGCCTCATCAACATCTCAAAACCACCTTTCAAATCTGCTTTATCCTCGTACATTTGTAAATCTTTCAAAGAGCAAGACATGGAAATCATCTCATGAGGGGATGTAATGATGCACCCCTTCTGATACCCAGCCAGTAGAAGAGCACCTATTCTCCTTAGCCTTGGCGCCAGGGTTTAGTCTCTATCGCTCGTAGTGGCATGGTTGAAAGATGGCCAAATTAGAGAGACACTAGCAACAAGATGACATGCATAAAGCTCATGTATGATTAAGAGCAATGTCTATCTTGCCAATTGGTTCCCAAACATCTTCACGCTTGAGACTAAGATTTTCTTTCATCTTAATGTTCTTAGATTACAACTCCCTTACTTTTATAATTACTTTCTTGATAAACTCTTTGTACTTGATCATATAGTAAACAAGCTAATGTCTATGCTTTAAGGATAAAAGATATATGCGGAAACATCCTTTGTTTCCAACTCAGTTACTTCTATAGTAACTTTCTTGATGAAAAGCAAAATTGCTAATTTTCAAGGATAAAAGATATATGATAATAAGGGGGTAACATATCCATGATACACTTCTAGCGACATACATCTTTCTATGATGTATTGTTCAGATCTATACGAGCAGTTCAAGGAGGAGACATGAAATAAACAAACAAGTTGAACACACTAATATGAAACATGTTGTTCCTTACCAACCTCACATAACACTAAGGCGATATATCACTTAGCACATATTACATCTCAAATTCGCAATAATTTGCACTCCTTAAGATAACTACCAACCAAATTCAATAGAAATCTATCCGAGGGAGACCAGCCGGCCATCCGAACCATAGCCATTGTATTCCTCAAATCACCCACTACATCAGCTTCATCCACAATGGAAGAATGTTTCTTGCCTCACTAACAAGACAAAGCTCTCCTTATTGGCATTTTAGCACCACCATTGAGAATGTTGCATTCTTCAGTAATTTGTAAATGTGTCCAATATTGAACAAATGAATGAGCCCTAAAAACCATGTCACGTGGGATTGCAATGATGTATCGCTCATGATACTCAGCCAACAAAAGAACACATGCTCCCTTTAGCTAGCCTCACCCCACCTCTACATGGGCGAGGGGATGCAAAGAGGCATCTCTGGCTAGGGTTTTGTCTATGCCTAGTCATCGATGGTTGACACGGGAGATATGTGTGCCAAAGTAGTGGACCATTTAATAAACAATGAAATTACTACACTTCAAGGATACAATATATATGAGATAAAGTAGAACACATCCATGATACACCATGTTGACATCCATTGTGTCATATGATATATTGTTCAATTCATATATCATTAGTGTGTTCAACTTGTTTGTTTAAAGAGGAAATCGTTAAGGAAGAAAGCTAGTTCAACACCAAACCCCTTGTTCCCTGTCAACTCGATGAAAATCTGAGGGAAAAGACTATGAACACCTACTACATTTTAATTTTGACCACCATAAGCGTTCTAAACATTAACCACCAACCAAATGAACAAAGAACATTATCCAAAAGGAGATAAATCGATTGTCACAACTATAGGTTTCATATTCCTCGAATCACCGTCGTCACACTAGCTTCTCAAACAAAGGTAGAGGATCTATTACCTATAATAAAAAGAGAAATAGCTCATCTCATCAGCATCTTATGGCGATCGTTCAAATGTATTTATATTCTTTATTCTACAAACCTATCGGGTGCTAAACAACGAGCAATTTGTGAGTTATCTCATGAGGGGTTGTAATGATTTCATTTCATGCAATGCATCATTGGGTGTAGTCTATAGATGGCCCAAAATATAATAGACAAGCCCACCATAAAGAAGTAACCTCCCTACGGAAAAAGACATGTGATGTGGGGGATCTGTCCTATGGTCTAGGAGGGGGGGGGGTGAATAGGCCTATCAAAAAGATACGGAGCAATTTTCAGGTTTGACAGTTTTAAGCACAAAGAAGCTAGTTGATCCTTACACAATCAAGAAAGTAAAATAAGTATAGCAACGGAAATATAACAACTTGCATGGAAGTACAAGAGTAGGGTAGAATGTGCAAACATAGGTTGGCATGATGATATTGGTGATATCCTATGTCCATGATGGTGGAGGCTTCAAACCAGCGGTTCTAGGATCACAAGGGTCCAAGTTGTGTCACCCACCAAGCGACCCATGACACACAACCAACCTATTCCACCATGGATTGCACTTAGAAGCCCCGCTAAGGAATTGTTTAGATACCTAGATATTAATTGATCGGTTTTGCCTAAACAAAATTACATTTGTAACTAACTATTTTTTTGTCTGGTTATCATAACAAATTTAAGTATAAGTAAATTTTAGTTTTCCTAAAACCTAAAAATGATTTTATGGGAAAACGACAATTAGACGTGTTTTTTGTAAACCACATAGCATATCTCTTGCGACTGTTCTCATCCAAACATGATTATGCACATACTTTTTCCTAACAAAAATTATCAAAACTGGATTTCTTACAAAAATCCTACTAAAAAGGATTTTGTTAAAACTAGGCGCTAATTTTGGTTATCCAGACAACCACTAAGGGTAAATCTTCATGAAGTTGGCGATCTCCGGGCCCATACAAACTCTCGAGTCCTTCACATGTAGAAGTTGATAGGATCTCAAGTGACTCCTAGCTGTACAGGTTGTGCTCACCATCCAAGAGTAACAAGCAAAGCAAAGTCACTTGCTAAGAACTCCTTGAATGATCATCAATCAAAGCTTCTCTCAAGAATCCATGGATCAACCTCTCACAAGGATAGGATTGTGGTGAAAGAGATGAACTTCAGGTGTAGGGATTAAATAAAAGGAAGTTCCGGGCCTTCAAAATCAAGAAATGAAAATGGAATCATCCAACACTTATTTCCTTTTCTATTGCCTTGGATCTCTCTTCATCTATGTGCTAGATGGATGGAGTGGAGTGTGATGGAAGTGGCTGGCTGAGGTGGAATGAAAAAGGATGGATGCACTAATATCCTTTATCCACACTTGTTTTGGAGGTTGAAGACTATATACCCCTCAGGGGCACTCTTGTAATTTTTACTTTTCACATGGTTGTTTCTGTAACATTGGAATCTTAACAAAATGTGCCTTTTTCACAAAAACACACACCAAAGCCCGCTTTCAAGCCATCTATCTATAAAGAGGTTTAGGCTGCTTTTGACATTGCAATGGATGATGATAATCCTATTTGCCCAACCAATTTTTGTCTATTTTAGTGCTTGTTTGGTCCTCTTGAGCCTATATTTTTGGCTAATTTTCTATAGTAGATTATAAAATAAGCACAACACAACATAGTGGATCAATCACAAATTGAGCCTTTTTTCGACAAATGTTGAATTTTACTGACTCAAAATGAAGCATCAAAGGGATACAAACACAATGAGCACACCCCCGGCTTATGCATAACTAGGATGCTCATAGCCAACACCAACGCACACACATGAAGAATCACTCACGCGAATAGCAAAGACATACAATACTGAAGCTATGTCTAGGCGGAGGGGAAACAAGAAAAAGGAACTCTAAAGCGATCAAACCGACGATCGATGAACGCCCAAATCCGCACCAATCATCTCTTGACATCACAAGGACAATGAGAGAAGTTTTGTAGTAGCAACACCGCCAAGAAGGGAACTCCGCTCAAGGGTCGCCATCACCGGATGCAACCACCAATGATGAGATCCTAGGTTTTCACCTGAAGATAAAGTTCGAGCAAACCTTAGCAACACCTTCAAGGTACGATGCAAAACACTACCATTGCCAGGTATAACCAACTAGGGTAAGACCTAGGATTTTCACGCCGAAGCTTCATACTAGGTATTCAAGACGCACCACCAAATCAATGTCATCATGTGCTGTCGCCACCACTTTCCTCGATCCCAGCAGCTACATGCATAGCATGGTCTTGCACCACACAAGTGAAGACCATGCCCGCAAAAACAGACAATCAAGCCACAACAAGTGACAGTTGCCACGAAAGGCTCAGAATGACAAAGATTGTTGTCGTACATGCGACGAAGATTGGCGAGGGAGAACGGTCACTGGCACCACCAAAATCACAATTCGGGAGACTCCGACAGTCCCGCACCGTCCTCATGCTCTGCCATCCTCGCTTGTGTGGCGTAGTTGGTCTGCAAAACATACTCGTTGTAGCTGCCGGATCTGAAGATCCAAGACCCTCCGACCTATTGTAAGAAGTGCCTAGCCGTGCAGGACCACTTTGCCATCCGCACACCCAAGGACGGACTCGTTGGGACACAGAAGGGCACCGCCGCCGCCCGCGTACCTGTAGATGGGATCGCGAGTATCGACGCCGCGCCATCAGAGACCGCCGGCTCGGTCAGAAATACCACCACCACCGTTGCAGAACCATATGATCTGCCTCAAGTGGTCGCCTGTAGATCGCATCTCGCCGCCGAAGGCTACCAGAGCAGAGACCTCCCTGCTGCTGTATTCATCGAACCATGCTAGGACTTAGCCCAGCCAATCATCACTAGCGACGAGTAGGAGAAGGACGGGGAGGTAGGAGGCGGCGGCTGTGAGGAGGGAGGAGGAGGAGGCGGCGGCTGGGTCTCGCTCCGTATCTCTTTTATCTACCTTACAAATTGAGCCTTAGTGGTAAAAAACATTGTTTTATTTAGGGCCCAAATGACACTATCAAGACTAGGGAATGATTTTCAGCCCAAAAAAGCCTCTCAAAATCCTTCTTCAATAGTTAAGTTATTAAGTACTCCCTCCGTCCGGAAATACTTGTCAGAGAAAGGAATGTATCTAGACGTATTTTAGTTCTAGATATATCCATTTTTATCTATTTCTCTGACAAGTATCTCTGGACGGCGGGAGTAGCAGATAACCATCTTCCAAATTGAAACTAAACCCAGGTTTAAAGAAAGAAGAAGTCAGTACAGATGTATGACAAGGAAAATGTCACATAAAAGTTTCTCTTTTAAGCCAAGTATCCTCCGAGGAGAATAGGCTTCCTGTTTTAATCCTTGATCCTGTTTCTAGCTTCAGTTAAGCAGTTGACAATGGAAACAGGACTGTAGACATAAAAAGGGTATGATGGAGATTATTTTTATTGGCGATTGGCAGCAATCTCGAAGTAAACATCTTGCATTTAAATTTTCCAGCTTGAGTTCAATCTTGGACAGGTCCATTTTGGCTAATTAGCTAGGTAACCAGCTGCGGTAGAGAATTAATGTTGGTAAAGTCGGTAAGCATGCATCGGAGATTTAGTTCCAACCTCATACATGGTTGAGTTCTCTAGCAAGTTACTCGATCATATGTTCATAATTAAGAAGGAACGACATAACCATCTAAGAAAAACTAACCGTCTCTTTCGATTCTTTGGACAGCTTGATCTGAACGAGCAGTCAGCTCCGGATTCAGTATCTGAATTAAATAACTTCGCTCAAATGTAATTACTGATCACACATCCATACACTGATCCACGCTCTGTGCCTAAGATGATATAATTCGCATTACACAAACTGTCTAATTTCAGGGCCCTGGAACTAGATGTTAAAGAGATGAGCATGAGTGAGCTAAACCGCTTCGAGGAAATTGTTACAGAAGCTTTGACTGTTGTTAAGGTCAGCTCGTTCTTTATCTCCACAGCATTCTAGCGTACATTTGACGGCCACCTGCATTACAATTTCATTTGCGACTTTTTTTTTGCGGGTCATTTGCAATGTTAATGAATGGAGCATGTATATATACAAAGTGTCTGAGAGCTGCTTAATTCTGTGTGTGCAGAGCATACGCATTACGAAGGTGGCTGAGCTCACCCAAACTGAGGTTAGTTTGGAAACACTGAAGCTCCAGTATTGTCTCTAATGCAGCTAAAGTTTCAGTATTGATGGATAACAAATATGAACATGGTAAACAATTGTCATGATACTGGTCAGCCATGCATATAAGTGTATGCTTCGAGAGTTGTTCATTGACAGTTGGTCTTCATACATTGGTTGGGTTATTACTTTATATTTTTTTTGTTCCTCTGTTCATAGGCGAGATTAAAGAGAGATCCACAGGAGAAAGGGAACAACTGGTCGGGCCAAGAGTGAGGCTGTGAGAACGTTCTGGAAAGGAGAGGGTGTATATACGCAGGTACAGTCTACATCTGCAGCCAGACGTCCAGAACCTGCAGCCAATGCTCATGCTTGCAACAGCCGACTCGGTTTATTGCCTAAGAATAGCCTCCTCAGGAAAGAAGCAGCGGGAGATCTGCTAGTCTGCTATGTAATTGCCTAAGAACGCCCAGCTCAACTATCTTCCTGTATCAACTGCCTCTTTCTTACGAAACAGCCGGGGCTCTGCTATTTATTGCCATAAGAGCAGTTCAGGAATCATCATGTGTTGTTGTGTTGTGTCAAACACTTGTTTTTGTTCCGTCCATGTACATGTTTGTGCTTGCATTCGTTTGCCAGAGCTCGAGTTCATACGGTGTAAATCCCGGCAGAATATTAAGAAGGAATCAACTATTTGGCGAAAGTTTTGGTAGTCTGTACTATTAGAGGGAACTTTGTATGTGTTCTTCCATCGCTTCCACCCCTTCCATGGATTCACATTCCCTCCCTCCGATTTTTTGCTCATTCACTCTCCCACCGGTTTTTCCACCCTCATACCTTCCTACGATCTCTTCCACAGTCTCCATCCTTCAGCAGTTCAACAGATCTATTTCCTTCCGCGGGCCTTCCAGTTTTCCCCTCCGCCAGACGCCACCGCACGCCTGCACCTCCACGACCTCCTCTCTCACCTTGCCCCACGATTGCCTCCCTCTTCTTCTCCCACGGCGCCTCTTCAAGGGAGCGGACATGTGCTCGACTTCCTCATGGGGCTCAACGACTGCTGCGGGTGCGCCCGGGCTCGCTGCCCCTTCCCCTGTACGCCTCGGCCTGCACCGCCGCGACGCGACCTGTAGCGTGCAGTTCTAGCAGGCTGATGACGGCGGTGCGGAGGAGGGGCTGGAAGGTTGTGGGAAAGCTTGTGCTGGGGGAGGGGGAATGCGCCGTGCTACTCCGGATGTACTGGGACATGCCGTTGAGCACAGTGGAGAAGTTCGGCACCAAATGGTTTCAGTTGGCGAGGAAGGTGAGGTCAGGCTGCACGTTGGCACGGGCGCACACGGTGTCCACATGACAAGTACAATGGTCGATAAGGCGGTCTTATCTTAAATCTTGCATGTAATTTGGAGATGATAAAAAAATATGTCTACAATGAGTTATCTCTTAGTCTTATCTTAAAAAACTAGTTATTTTTAAAAATGTGGTGAGACATATTGTGCTAAAAGATCATCTCTTAAATAAGAGAAGACAAGTCTTATCTTATGATTTCTCTCTCCTTCACCTCAACATTTATCCTATGTAGCATTCTTAAGATAGCACTATTGTACATGCCCTTAAAAACCCATGTATTTTTTCTTTTAGCCTCAACATACACCACACGCACCACTACACACCAACTCCCACATTCATGAAAACATAATAGGTTCAGATCTGAAATCATGACACTCGAACCTTAATAACAAGCATTAAGCATAGCAAAGTCATAGCAACATCAATTTCAGAACATAGTAGATACTAGGAATTAAGCCCTAACAAATTGACTCGATTATATGATAAATCTTATCCAATTTTATCATCGTCCAGAAAGCCTATGGAGGACTTACTCACACCCCGTGGTAAGCATCATGGAGTTGTCGATGAAGAAGGGTTGATGATGATGATGGCGATGAATCCCCCTCTCCGGAGCCCAAAACAGGCTCCAGGTCAGCCTCCCAAGGAAGAACAGGAGGTGACGGCGGCTCTGTATCGTAAAACGCAATGAGATCTTCTCCCTTATTTATTTTTCTCGAGAAACAGAATTTATAGGCTTGGAGTTAGGTCAGACGGACGCCTGTGGGCCCCACAAGGCATCGGGGCGTGCCCGGGGGGTGGCGTGCGCCTTGTTGCCTTGTGGGCAACTGGTGACCCCTCTCCAGTGGGTCTTTGTTCTAGCATTTTTTATTTATTCAATAAAAAATCTTCGCAAAGTTTCGTCCGATTTAGAGAACTTTTATTTCTGCACAAAAATAATACAATGACAATTCTGCTGAAAACAGCGTCAGTCCGGGTTAGTTACATTTAAATTGTGCAGATTAGAGTCCAAAACAAGAGAAACAGTGTTTGAAAAAGTAGATACGTTTGTGACGTATCACCTAGGGTTGAGATGCCATAGTCATGGAATGAGACATGGGTCACATTAATCCCAAAGGTATAGGAACCATATAAGATGGAAGACCTTCACCCCATTAGTTTGTGTAATGTTCTCTATAAACTAGTCTCAAAAGTACTTGCAAACTATTTGAAATCTATCCTGCTAGAAATTATTGCTCCCAACCAAAGTGTGTTTGTATCCAAAAGGTTAATTACAGACAACATTTTTCTTGCTTGTGAGGTTACTCATTATATCCATAATAAAAGATCTGGTGTGATGGGGTACGAGGCACTCAAGCTTGACATGAGTAAGGCTTCTAATAGGGTGGAGTAGCACTTCCTAGAAAGGATGATGATGAAGATCGGATTTGAGGATCGATTGGTGATGACAGTTATGAAATGTGTCGCATCAGTAAAGAATCACTTCAAGTTTAACGGGTCCCTCGCAGATAAAGTGATCTCAGGTAGAGGACTCACACAAGGGGACCCTATTTTCCCTTGGCTTTTCTTAATCTGTGCAAAAGCATTCCCTAGTTTGTTGAATGCAGCTAAGAGTAATGGACAACTAGAAGGAGTGAACGTGTGTCGTGATGCCACAGGTTTTAACCATCTATTGTTTGTAGATGACTCACTAATTCTTCTAAAGGTGAATGAAGAAAGTCTACATTGTTTGCAAGATATCTTCACTCTTGGTAAGGTTTGCTCAGAACAAACTATAAATATTCATAAATCATCCATTATGTTCAGTAAAACACCAGGCAGTGTGACAAAGCTCATATGATGCAACAACTAGGTTTGCGAAGTGAAGCTAGATATGAAAAATATCTTGGGCTCCCGGTGTATGTTGGGCAATCAAGGAGTAATTTTTTTGCATATCTTAAGGACAAACCTCTCGGTGTATGCTGGGCAATCAAGGAGTAATTTTTTTGCATATCTTAAGGACAACATATGGGAGCGCATGCCAGGCTAGATGGAGAAGTTATTGTCAAGGGGGGGGGTACTGATAAAGACTTGTGCTCAAGCTATTCTCATTTTTGTAATGTCTTGTTTTAAGCTAACTAGGGGTCTTTGTGAGCAGATTAATCGTATGCTTGGAAGGTACTTTTGGGCACAACAAGACAATGCGAATAAAGTTCATTGGATTAGTTGGGAGAAACCGACCCTTGCAAAGGAGAGAGGATTTGGGTATAAGTATCTCCATTCCTTCAATATCTATGCTTGCTGAAGAGGGATGACGGCTACTGGAAAATCTTCATCGTTGTGTGCATGAGTATTGCGTGCAAAATATTACCAGGGCGGCGGAGACTTATTACACACGCAATCGAAGGATGGTATTTCATACACTTGGAGAAGTATATTGAAAAGTGTGGAACTGTTGAAGGGAGGTGTTATAAAAAGAGTGGATGATGGGGCATCCACACATATCTCGAATGATCCTTGATTACTACGAAGATGGTCTACACACCCGATCACTCCTACCCATCCCTGCCTATTTAAGACATCCTAGCCTTCCAAATCGGGCAAACCCTAGCCCCATTTCGTTTTCCATGTAGCCGCCAGCCCTCACAACTCCGGCCGTCACTCACCTCCCACCTCCCGTGCGGGCCCGCCGAAATCCAGATCTGGTCCGCTCGGGCCCGGACCACGGGAGCCTCGAGCTCCTCCCGATCCACCTCACTCCTGCCTCCTTGCCGGACTTCGCCGGAGCCGTCAGAGCCGCCTCACCCCGCAGGAGCGCCGCGGTCGCCTGCGTCCAGACCATCGATGAAGAGTGCCCCACGCCCTGCCCCTCCTCTCTTCCTCCTCCCTCTCACGATCTCTCTCTCTCTCTCTCTCTCTCTCTCTCTCTCTCTCTCATGGTAACCCTCACAGGATGCCATGTCCGCTATCGGTGTCAAAACCGGTAGATCTCGGGTAGGGGGTCCCGAGCTGTGGATCTTGTATTGATGGGGAACAAGGAACGTAGACACGGTATTTACCCAGGTTCAGGCCCTATCGAAGAGGTAAAACCCTACGTCCTGCTTTGATTGTATTGATGGGTGTATGACGATTACAGAGTCTATCTACCACGAGATAAGATGAACTAAACCCTAGATGAGTCGGAGTAATGGTTCTTGCCTGTACGAGCTAAACCCTCTGGTTTATATAGACACCAGCAGTATCTAGGGTTACACATGGTCGGATATCATCAAGGGGTAAACCTGCCGATCTTGCCATCTTGACTTGGAGGACACACCAAGACCTCTAAGCTTTCCTTCCCGAACACGAGGTTGGCTCGTAGTTCGGCCTCCATGTATTGGGCCCAGAGCGATCCACCTGTCCGGTCTATGGGAAATAGGTCGACGGCCCGAGGACCCCTTAATCCCGGACTCCCTCAGTAGCCCCCGAACTAGCCTCCAATGCCGAGGTTCCCGATCACCGGCTGTCCTGCAAAAAGTCTTCGGCTTGCGGGGCGACTTCTCATCCTCCTCTATGTTCGGCTGATGTTAGTCCGGCCGCCGATGATTCCTCATTGTCCGATTACTATGCGTTTCCTAGTCATAAGGGCTATCAGCTCAGGTGTGAATAGTGTCTTCGTCTGACAACTTTCGGCGAAGGGTCACGACCGGCCATGACTCCTGACCAGTCAGAAAAACTTGATTCGCGGTTCAAGGCCACCTCTTTACTGGCACGTCTCATCAATAAAGAGATCATGCCCCGTTCTTTACGGGATATGATCAACGTTTTGGGTTATCCCATGCGCCCATAACGGTGCGATTTTATCGGGACGTGGCGAGGTCTGCGACGCAACAAAGGGACTCTTGGTATTACGGCTACCTATAAAAGGGAGAAAAGCCACCCAAGCCTACACACGCTTCACATGTCCTTCATTGTCATTGCCTCCCATATCTTCAGAGCTCCAGAACTCAGATCCACTCTTCCCCGTTCTCCCCAGCCACACCCTTAGCTCGGCCATGGCCGAGTTAGGCTCGAAGGGCAAGTGGGAGGCTTCATGCGTCACCAACGACGACATCATCGAGCTGAAGCACGCTGGGTACCTCTCAGCCAACATCATCAACCGCGCTCCCGAAGAGGGCCAGGTCATCCTTTGACGCCCCCATTTTGATCGTACGCTAACCATACACGCAAATGCGTACGATCAAGATTAGGGATTCACGGGAAGATATTACAACACAACTCTAGACACAAATTAAAGTCATACAAGCTTCATATTACAAGCCAGGGGCCTCGAGGGCTCGAATACATAAAATCAAATTCAAACGAGTCAGCGGAAGCAAATATTATCTGAGTACAGACATAAATAATTAAGTTTGCCTTAAGAAGGCTAGAACAAACATAAGCAATGGATCGAATGAGGAAAGGCCTCTTTCCTGGGAACCTCCTATCCTACTGCAGGTCCGGGGTGGCCTCCACGTAGTAGTAGGCTCCGTCGGTGTAGTAGTGGTCATTGTTGGAAATATGCCCTAGAGGCAATAATGAAGTTGTTATTATTATATTTCCTTGTTCATGATAATCGTTTATTATCCATGCTATAATTGTATTGATTGGAAACTCAATTGCATATGTGGATACATAGACAACACTGTGTCCCTAGTATGCCTCTAGTAGACTAGCTCGTTGATCAAAGATGGTCAAGGTTTCCTAGCCATAGACATGAGATGTCATTTGATAACGGGATCACATCATTAGGAGAATGATGTGATGGACAAGACCCAAACTATGAACATAGCATATGATCGTGTCAGTTTATTGCTATTGTTTTCTGCATGTCAAGTATCTGTTCCTATGACCATGAGATCATGCAACTCACTGATACCGGAGGAATACCTTGTGTGTATCAAACGTCGCAACGTAACTGGGTGACTATAAAGATGCTCTACAGGTATCTCCGAAGGTGTCTGTTAAGTTGGCATGGATCGAGACTGGGATTTGTTACTCCGTGTGACGGAGAGGTATCTCAAGGCCCACTCGGTAATACAACATCACAATAAGCCTTGCAAGCAAAGTGAATAAAGAGTTAGCCATGGAATCTTGTATTACGGAACGAGTAAAGAGACTTGCCGGTAACGAGATTGAACTAGGTATAGAGATACCGACGATCGAATCTCGGGCAAGTAACATACCGAAGAACAAAGGGAACATCATACGGGATTAACTGAATCCTTAACATAGAGGTTCAACCGATAAAGATCTTCGTAGAATATGTAGGAACCAATATGGGCATCCAGGTCCTGCTATTGGTTATTGACCGTAGAGGTGTATCGGTCATGTCTACATAGTTCTCGAACCCGCAGGGTCTGCACACTTAACGTTCGGTGACATTTCGGTAGTATTGAGATATATGTGTTGGTGACCGAAGGTTGTTCGGAGTCCCGGATGAGATCCCGGACGTCACGAGGAGCTCTGGAATGGTCCGGAGGTAAAGATTTATATGTAGGAAAGTGGTATTTGGGTTTCGAAAAAGTTTCGGGTATTTCCGGTAGTGTACCGGGAGTGACGAATGGGTTCCGGGGGTCCACCGGGTGGGGCCCACCCACCCCGGGGGGCCACATGGGCCCAAGAGGTGGCGCACCGGCCCCTAATGGGCTGGGGAACCAACCCCATAAGGGCCCATATGCCCAAGAGGAAAAAAGGTGGAGATAGGAAGGAATAGGACTCCTTCCTAATATGAATCCACTTCCTAGTAGGAAGTGGATTGGACTCCTCCTTGCCCTGGTTCGGCCGACCCCTAGGGGAAACCCTAGGGAGGCTGCCTCCTCCCCCCTCCCTCCTATATATACTAGAAGAATAGAGCCCCTAAGATAAAAGGCCACGTGCTAGTTCTCTATTCTCTAGTTCCTCCACCCAATAGATTCCGGTAGTGCTTAGGCGAAGCCCTGCCGGGATAACTCCACCACCACCACCACCACCACACCGTCGTGCTGCTGGAGATCTCATCTACCTCTCCGCCCCCTCTTGCTGGATCAAGAAGGCAGAGATCGTAATCGAGCTGTACGTGTGCTGAACGCGGAGGTGCCGTCCGTTTGGCGCTAGATCGGGACGGATTGCGATTTGGATCGCAAAGACGTTCGACTACATCAACCGCATTTCTTAACGCTTCCCGCTTAGCGATCTACAAGGGTACGTAGATCCACTCTCCCTCTCGTAGATGCTCATCACCATGGATAGATCTTGCGTGTGCGTAAGAATTTTTTTGTTTCCCTTGCAACGTTCCCCAACAGTGGCATCATGAGCTAGGTCTATGCGTAGATGAGATCACGAGTAGAACACAAAGGAGTTTGTGGGCGTTGATGCTCAAATTGCTTCCTCCCTTGGTCTTTTCTTGATTCAGCGGTATTGTGGGATGAAGCGGCCCGGACCAACCTTACTCGTACGCTTACGAGAGACCGGTTCCATCAACTGACTTGTGACTTTGTTGCATAAAGATGGCTGGCGGGTGTCTGTCTCTCCTACTTTAGTTGGATCGGATTCGACAAAGGCGGTCCTTGAGAAGATTGAATAGCAATTTGTGTATCACCGTTGTGGTTTTTTGCATAGGTAAGAATCGTTCTTGCTAGATACCCATAGCAGCCACGTAAAACATGCAACAACAATTAGAGGACGTCTAACTTGTTTTTGCAGGGTATGTTGTGATGTGATGCCAATTACATGATGACATATATGTGATGTATGAGATGATCATGTTTTGTATAGAATATCACGACTTGCATGTCGATGAGTACGGCAACCGGCAGGAGCCATAGGGTTGTCTTTAATTTATTTTCGCTGTTTTTGCTTTACTTTATCGCTATAAGTTAACAATAGTTGTAGAAGCAATAGTTGGCACGACAACCTCATGGCGACACGTTGATGGAGATCAAGATGATGGAGATCATGGTGTCATGCCGGTGACGATGGAGATCATGCCGGTGCTTTGGAGATGGAGATAAAAAACACAAGTTCATGGCCATATCATGTCACTTATGATTTGCATGTGATGTTAATCCTTTTATGCATCTTATTTTGCTTAGGACGAAGGTAGCATTATAAGGTGATCCCTCACTAAAATTTCAAGATAAAATTGTGTTCTCCCCGAGTGTGCACCGTTGAGAAAGTTCGTCGTTTCGAGACACCACGTGATGATCGGGTGTGATAGACTCTACGTTCACATACAACGGGTGCAAGCCAGTGTTGCACATGCGAAACACTCGGGTTAAACTTGACGAGCCTAGAATGTATAGATATGGCCTCGGAACACAAGAGACCGAAAGGTCGAACATGAGTCATATAGTAGATATGATCAACATGAAGATGTTCACCATTGAAACCACCTCATCTCACGTGATGATCGGACTTGGGTTGGTGAAATTGGATCATGTGACACTCGAATGACCAGAGGGATGTCAATTTGAGTGGGAGTTTTTAAGTAATATGATTAACTAAAACTCATTATCTTGAACAATAGTCTAAGTTGTCTTTGCAAAATTTATGTTGTAGATCAATGGCTCGCGCAGTAGCACCCCTGAATTTCAATGCGTTCCTAGAGAAAGCTAAGTTGAAAAATGATGGAAGTAACTTTGTAGACTGGGCCCGTAATCTGAGGATTATCCTCACGGCTTCCCAAAAGGCTTATGTCCTTGATGCACCGCTCGGTGAACCACCCGCTCCAGTAGAGTCTGCAGACGTTGCGAACGCCTGGCAGACATGTTCTGATGATTACTCAATAGTTCAATGTGCAATGTTGTATGGCTTAGAACCGGGACTTCAAAGACGTTTTGAACGTCATAGAGCATATGAGATGTTCCAGGAGTTGAAGTTTATCTTTGAGAAGAATGCCCGGATCGAGAGGTATGAGACCTCCGATAAGTTCTATGCTTGCAAGATGGAGGAGAACGAGTCTGTCAGTGAACACATACTCAGAATGTCTGGGTATTCCAACCGTCTGGCTGAATTAGGAATGCCCCTTCCGCCAGAGGCGATTACTGACAGAGTTCTTCAATCACTGCCACCTAGCTACAAGAGCTTCATGTTGAACTATAACATGCACGGGATGAACAAGTCAGTCGCCGAGCTGTTTGCGATGCTAAAAATCGCTGAGTCTGAGATTCAGAAAGAACATCAAGTGTTGATGGTCAATAAAACCACTAGTTTCAAGAAGAATGGCAAGGGCAAGAAGGGTAACTCCAAGAAGAGTGGGAAAGCAGTTGCCCCTCCCATGAAGAAACCAAAGGCTGGACCCAAGCCAGAAACTGAGTGCTTTCATTGCAAGGGAACTGGTCACTGGAAGCGGAACTGCCCCAAGTATCTGGCTGACAAGAAGGCGGCCAACACCAAACAAGGTATATATGATATACATGTTATTGATGTGTACCTTACCGACTCTCGTTATAGTGCCTGGGTATTTGATACCGGTTCGGTTGCTCACATCTGCAACTCAAAACAGGAACTACGGAATAGACGGAGGCTGGCAAAGGACAAAGTGACGATGTGCGTGGGAAATGGTTTCAAGGTTGACGTGATCGCCGTCGGCACGCTCACTCTTCGATTACCATCGGGATTAGTGATGAACCTGAATAATTGTTATTTAGTGCCCGCGTTAAGCATGAACATTATATCTAGATCTTGTTTATTGCGAGACGGTTACTCATTTAAATCAGAGAATAATGGTTGTTCTATTTATATGAGTAATATCTTTTATGGTCATGCACCCAATGTGAGGGGTTTATTCTTATTGAATCTCGATAGTGATGATACACATGTTCATAACATTGATGCCAAAAGATGTAGAGTTGATAATGATAGTACCACTTTCTTGTGGCACTGCCGCTTTGGTCATATTGGTGTAAAACGCATGAAGAAGCTCCATGCTGATGGACTTTTGGAGTCACTTGATTTTGAATCACTTGACACATGTGAACCATGCCTCATGGGCAAGATGACTAAGACCCCGTTCTCTGGAACAATGGAACGGGCAAGTGACTTGTTGGAAATCATACATACTGAAGTGTGCGGTCCGATGAGCATTGAGGCGCGCGGTGGATATCGTTATTTTCTCACCTTCACTGATGACTTAAGTAGATATGGGTATATTTACTTAATGAAACACAAGTCTGAAACGTTTGAAAAGTTCAAGCAATTTCAAAGTGAAGTTGAGAATCATCGTAACAAGAAGATTAAATTCCTACGATCTGATCGAGGAGGAGAATATCTGAGTTATGAGTTTGGCAGTCACTTAAGACAATGTGGAATTGTTTCACAATTGACACCGCCTGGAACACCACAGCGTAATGGTGTGTCCAAACGTCGTAATCGAACCTTATTAGATATGGTTCATTCTATGATGTCTCTTGCCGATTTGCCACTATCGTTTTGGAGTTATGCATTAGAGACAGCTGCATTCACTTTAAATACGACACCATCGAAATCCGTTGAGATGACGCCATATGAACTGTGGTTTGGCAAGAAGCCAAAGTTGTCGTTTCTTAAAGTTTGGGGATGTGATGCTTATGTCAAAAAGCTTCAGCCTGAAAAGCTGGAACCCAAAGCGGAGAAATGCGTCTTCATAGGATACCCAAAAGAGACAGTTGGGTATACCTTCTATCTCATATCCGAAGGCAAAGTGTTTGTCGCAAAGAACGGGTCATTTCTCGAGAAAGAGTTTCTCTCGAAAGAATTGAGTGGGAGGAAAATAGAACTTGATGAGGTTGTTGAACCTTTACTTCAACCAGAGAGTAGCGCAGCACAGAAAGATGTTTCTGTAGAGCCTACATCGGTTGAAGAGGAAGTTAATGATGATGATCATGAAGCTTCGGATCAAGTTACTATCAAACCTCGTAGGTCGACAAGGACGCGTACTGCTCCTGAGTGGTACGGCAACCCTGTCTTAGAGGTCATGTTGTTGGACAACGATGAACCTACGAGCTATGGAGAAGCAATGATGGGCCCGGATTCCGAGAAATGGTTAGAGGCCATGAAATCCGAGATGGGATCCATGTATGAAAACAAAGTATGGACTTTGGAAGTATTACCTGAAGGGCGAAAGGCCATTCAGAACAAATGGATCTTTAAGAAGAAGACGGACGCGGACGGTAATGTCACCGTCTATAAATCTCGACTTGTGGCAAAGGGTTTTTCACAAGTTCAAGGAGTTGACTACGATGAGACCTTCTCACCCGTAGCGATGCTGAAGTCCGTCAGAATCATGTTGGCAATAGCTGCATTTTTCGATTATGAAATTTGGCAGATGGATGTCAAAACAGCGTTCCTTAATGGTTTCCTTAAGGAAGAGTTGTATATAATACAACTGGAAGGTTTTGTCGATCCAGAGAATGCTGACAAAGTTTGCAAACTCCAGCGATCCATTTATGGACTGGTGCAAGCATCTCGGAGTTGGAATCTTCACTTTGATGAGGTGATCAAAGCGTTCGGATTTATACAAGTTTACGGAGAAGCTTGTATTTACAAGATAGTGAGTGGGAGCTTTATAGCGTTTCTAATATTATATGTGGATGACATATTCCTGATTGGAAACAATATAGAAATGTTGGAAAGCGTGAAGGAATATTTGAACAAGAGTTTTTCAATGAAGGACCTAGGAGAAGCTGCTTACATATTAGGCATCAAGATCTATAGAGATAGATCGAGACGCTTAATAGGACTTTCACAGAGCACATACCTTGACAAAGTTTTGAAGAAGTTCAAAATGGATTAGTCCAAGAAGGGGTTCTTGCCTGTGTTGCAAGGTGTGAAGTTGAGTAAGACTCAATGCCCAGTGACTGCAGAAGATAGAGAAAAGATGAGTGTCATCCCCTATGCTTCAGCCATAGGCTCTATCATGTATGCAATGCTGTGCACAAGACCCGATGTCAGCCTTGCCATAAGTATGGCCGGAAGGTTTCAAAGTGATCTAGGAGTGGAACACTGGACGGCGGTCAAGAATATCCTGAAGTACCTAAAAAGGACTAAGGACATGTTTCTCGTTTATGGAGGTGATCAAGAGCTCGTCGTAAAGGGTTACGTCGATGCAAGCTTTGACACTGATCCGGATGACTCTAAGTCTCAAACCGGATATGTATTTATTCTCAATGAGGGTGCAGTAAGCTGGTGCAGTTCCAAGCAGAGTGTGGTAGCTGATTCTACATGCGAAGCGGAGTACATCGCTGCCTCAGAGGCGACGAAGGAAGGTGTCTGGATGAAGGAGTTCATGACAGATCTTGGAGTAGTGCCCAGTGCACTGAACCCAATGACTCTGTTCTGTGAAAACGCTGGTGCCATTGCTCTGGCCAAGGAACCAAGGTTTCAGAAGAGGACCAGACACATAAAGCGACGCTTCAATTCCATCCGCGATTACATCAAGGAGGAGGACATAAATATTTGCAAAGTGCACACGGATCTGAATGTTGCAGACCCGTTGACTAAACCTCTTCCAAGGGCTAAACATGATCAACACCAGAAGTGTATGGGTGTTAGATTCATTACAATGTAAATCACATAGTGACGTGAACTAGATTATTGACTCTAGTGCAAGTGGGAGACTGTTGGAAATATGGTCTAGAGGCAATAATGAAGTGGTTATTATTATATTTCCTTGTTCATGATAATCGTTTATTATCCATGCTATAATTGTATTGATTGGAAACTCAATTGCATGTGTGGATACATAGACAACACTGTGTCCCTAGTATGCCTCTAGTAGACTAGCTCGTTGATCAAAGATGGTCAAGGTTTCCTAGCCATAGACATGAGATGTCATTTGATAACGGGATCACATCAGTAGGAGAATGATGTGATGGACAAGACCCAAACTATGAACGTAGCATATGATCGTGTCGGTTTATTGCTATTGTTTTCTGCATTTCAAGTATCTGTTCCTATGACCATCAGATCGTGCAACTCACTGACACCGGAGGAATACCTTGTGTGTATGAAACATCGCAACGTAACTGGGTGACTATAAAGATGCTCTACAGGTATCTCCGAAGGTGTCTGTTAAGTTGGCATGGATCAAGACTGGGATTTGTTACTCCGTGTGACGGAGAGGTATCTGAGGGCCCACTCGGTAATACAACATCACAATAAGCCTTGCAAGCAAAGTGACTAAAGAGTTAGCCACAAGATCTTGTATTATGGAACGAGTAAAGAGACTTGTCGGTAACGAGATTGAACTAGGTATAGAGATACTGATGATCGAATCTCGTACAAGTAACATACCGAAGAAAAAAGGGAACATCATACGGGATTAACTGAATCCTTGACATAGAGGTTCATCCGATAAAGATCTTCGTAGAATATGTAGGAACCAATATGGGCATCCATGTGCCTCTATTGGTTATTGACCGTAGAGGTGTATCGGTCATGTCTACATAGTTCTCGAACCCGCAGGGTCTGCACACTTAACGTTCGGTGACGTTTCGGTAGTATTGAGATATATGTGTTGGTGAGCGAAGGTTGTTCGGAGTCCCGAATGAGATCCCGGACGTCACGAGGAGCTCCGGAATGGTCCGGAGGTAAAGATTTATATATAGGAAAGTGGTATTTGGGTTCCGGAAAAGTTTCGGGTATTTCCGGTAGTGTACCGGGAGTGACGAATGGGTTCCGGGGGTCCACCGGGTGGGGCCCACCCACCCCGGGGGGGGGGGCACATTGCCCAAGAGGTGGCGCACCAGCCCCTAATGGGCTGGGGAACAGACCCCATAAGGCCCATATGCCCAAGAGGAAAAAAAGGTGGAGATAGGAAGGAATAGGACTCGTTCCTAATATGAATCCACTTCCTAGTAGGAAGTGGATTGGACTCCTCCTTGCCCTGGATCGGCCGACCCCTAGGGGAAACCCTAGGGAGGCTGCCTCCTCCCCCCTCCCTCCTATATATACTAGAGGAATAGAGCCCCTAAGATACAAGGCCATGTGCTACTTCTCTATTCTCTAGTTCCTCCACCAAATTGATTCCGGTAGTGCTTAGGCGAAGCCCTGCCGGGATAACTCCACCACCACCACCACCACGCCATCGTGCTGCTGGAGATCTCATCTACCTCTCCGCCCCCTCTTGCTGGATCAAGAAGGCGGAGATCGTCATCGGGCTGTACGTGTGCTGAACGCGGAGGTGCCGTCCGTTCGGCGCTAGATCGGGACGGATTGCGATTTGGATCGCGAAGACGTTCGACTACATCAACCGCGTTTCTTAACGCTTCCCACTTAGCGATCTACAAGGGTACGTAGATCCACTCTCCCTCTCGTAGATGCTCATCACCATGGATTGATCTTGCGTGTGCGTAGGAATTTTTTTGTTTCCCTTGCAATGTTCCCCAACAGTCATTGGCGGGATCATACGCCTCCTGGGCTCCGTCATCTGATCGCGGTAACGTATCAAGGGGAAAAGGGGGAGCGAAGCAGCGGTGAGTACTCATCCAAAGTACTCGCAAGACTTATATCAGAACTATACTAGAATATGCATCAGTATCAAAGGAATGGGGTTATATCTTTGGACTGACTGTAGAAATGCCAGAATAGAGGGGGAAGGCCTAGTCCTATCGAAGACTATCATCTTCAGGGTCTTGCCACATTAGAAGAGTGCAGATTAGCATAATTAAATTAGCAAGTTTTATTTAAACACGCCCAGAGATTCTTTCTCGACTCCTTGGGAGAAAGCAATCCCGGAGCAAACACATTCATTTCAAAATCTCCAGTACTAGTTATAAGATCAGGATACAACTCCGAGTGTCCGTTATCGTGGACACGGCTATTCGAATAGATATACTTCCCTGCAGGGGTTCACAAACTTGCCCAACATGCTCGATTAACTCCGTCCAGACACAATTTCCAGGTCATGCCCTGCCTCGGCTGATCGACACGCCGTAGTCCTACCTAGGCTCAACAGAGAGGCCACACGCCGGTCTACATCCTAAATGTGAAGGGGTCATGGGCCAATCACCCTTTGCAATCTTGCGCGTTGCGAGGACGGCCGGTGTCAGTCCTGACACCTCTTAATACAAAGACGGTGCTTACGCGGGCCACCCGGGCGCGTGCTGCTCAACTGTGACATCTGAAGAACTTTCGGGTGAATGTACGACGCAGAGTGCCCATACCGATTCCTGCGTGGTGGTTAGTGCGAAACAGGCCAGAGGCCTTCTCATATCACATATCCAAACCTATTAATGTTTTGTTAACTGCGGCGACGATCGATGATCCACGATATGTGGTCCCGTCGCCCCATCTCGAGGACTTGTGGCAAGGGCCAAGAATGCCCGGCCACTCCTCGTCATTATTACATCAACACCCTCCAGGTCATCCTGACCTCATCATGTAACAGTAGTAAAGTCAAAGTATCCATGTGTCCATGACACCAAGGGGGAAACCCGATGAGTCACCCTCGATGGATCCCACCCGATGTAATCATCAGGGTGACCAGAGAGGAATCACCCTCGATGGTTCATGCTTGAGGTGTTTGATACGTCTCCAACGTATCTATAATTTTTGCTTGTTCCATGTTGTTATATTATCATTCTTGGATGTTTTATAATCACTTTATAGCAACTTTATATCATTTTTTGGGACTAACCTATTGACATAGTGCAAAAGTGCCAGTTGCTGTTTTTGCTTGTTTTTTACTTCGCAGAATATCAGTACCAAACGGAGTCCAATCACGACGAAACTTTTTGGAGATTTTTTCTGGACCAGAAGACACCCAGTGGGCCAAAGAAGTGCCAGAGAGGTGGGCTGTGGAGGCCACAACCCACCAGGGCGCGCCAGGGGGCCCCGGCGCGCCCTGATGGGTTGTGCCCTCCATGGGGCCCCCTCCACCGCCTCTGATGCCTATAAATACCCAAATATTCAGAAAACCCTAGGGGAGTCGACGAAAAACACATCCAGCCATCGCAAGTTCCAGAAGCCTCAAGATCCAATCTAACACCATCACGGAGGGGTTCATCTTCTTCATAGGTGCCTCTTCAATGATGCGTGAGTAGTCCACCATAGACCTACGGGTCCGTAGGCAGTAGCTAGATGGCTTCCTCTCTCTGTTTTGATTATCAATACAATGGTCTCTTGGAGATCTATTTGATGTAAACTTTTGCAGTGTGTTTGTTGGGATCCGATGAATTTTGAGTTCATGAGCAGTTTCTATCCATGAATATTATTTGAGTCTTCTTTGATCTCTTATATGCATGATTACTTATAGCCTTGTATTTCTTCTTCGAATCTTTGGTTTAGTTAGGCCGACTAGATCGATTTTTCTTGCCATGGGAAGAGGTGCTTTGTGATGGGTTCGATCTTGCGGTGTCCTTTCCCGGTGACAGAAGGGGCAGCAAGGCACGCATGTATCGTTGCCATTAAGGATAACAAGATGAGTTCCATTCCTACATGAATAGATTTTGTCTACATCATGTCATCGTTCTTAGTGCATTACTCCCTTTTTCCATGAACTTAATACACTAGATGCATGCTGGATAGCGGTCGAGGTGTGGAGTAATAGTGGTAGATGTAGGCAGGAGTCGGTCTACTTATCTTGGACTTGATGCCTATATAATGATCATCGCCTTGGATATCGTCATGATTATTTGATCTTCTATCTATTTCCCAACAGTAATTTGTTCACCCACCGTGTGCTATACTCATGAGAGAAGCCACTAGTGAAACCTACGGCCCCCGGGTCTACTTTTGCAACATATTGCTTTCCGATCTATCTTGTTGCCTCTTTGTTTTCAGATCTACTATACCAAAAACCCAAAAATATATTGCTGCACTTTTTATTTTCCCTTTTTATTTTGTGTTCTTGAGAGATCTATCTCTCCTATCTATCACTACCTAATCTATCTTTTTACCGTAGAGAGATTGACAACCTCTCTTACGCGTCGGGTTGCAAGTATTTGTTATTTGTGTGTAGTTGCTGCTTATTAGGTGGTGGTGATCCTCCTACTGGTTCGATACCTTGGTTTCATAACTGAGGGAAATACTTACCGTCACTGTGCTGCATCATCCCTTCCTCTTTGGGGAAATACCGACGCAGTCTCAAGCCACATCAAAGGAATTTCTGGCGCCGTTGCCGGGGAGGAAGCGGTCTCTTCTACGTGCCAATCTCTGGCACCGAGGAGACACCATCATCATCTACCAGGTTACTAATCACAAATCTCATCTCCTTGCAATTACCTTATTTTCCATTTGCCTCTCGTTTTCCTCTCCCCCACTTCACCAATTTGCCGTTTTATTCGCCCTCTTTTCCGTTTGCCTTTTTGCTTGTTTGCTATCTTTGCTTGTGTTGACATGTGCCTTCTATTTGCTTGCATCTTTGCTTGCTTAAAATCTATTGATATGGATCCTCATCCACTTGCTAATCTTTTTAAAAGACCAAATTATGATGAACCAATTGCTAGTGAGTTGAGTGCACTTGATTATCTCTATGAAGTTTTGCTTGAAAATCATGAATCTGAAAATTTTGATGAAGTGTTGAAAGAAGAAATTTATAAGGTGATTCATGATAGTTCCTTGATTGAAAAGCATGATTGCAATGTTGCTAGTATGAATTCTCCAAATATCCATGATGCTAATGATATGCAAAGCCACAAGCTTGGGATGCCCATGGCACCTATGATGATGGTGATGACACGTATATAATGAGTAATGATAACCATGAAACTTATCATCATGATTTTAATTTGCAATGTGGTTATGTCAATCAAGTGTCTCATGATAGTTATTTTGTTGAGTTTGCTCCCACTACCATGGATGAAAAGGAATTTGCTTATGTGGAGAGTAATGAAAATTCTATTCTTGTGCATCATGAAAAGAATGATTTATGTGATAGTTATATTGTTGAATTCCTTCATGATGCTACTGAAATTTATTATGAGGGAGGAACATATGCTTGTAGGAATTGCGATAATATCAAGTTTCCTCCCTATGTGTTCAAAGTTTTGAAGTTATGATTGTTTTGCCTTCCTATGCTAGTTTATTCTTGTTCCCATAAATTGTTTGCTTACAAAATCCCTATACATAGGAAGTGGGTTAGACTTAAATATGTTTGTCATGAGATTCATGATGCTCTCTTGCATATTTCAATTACTACTATTTATGTGAGCATCATTGAAAGCATTATGCCTAGCTAGGGGCGTAAAACGATAGCGCTTGTTGGGAGGCAACCCAATGAATAATTTTTTTTCCTTTTTCCTTTCTGTTTTTGAGTGTTGACACAATTATGCCTCTGTTATGATTGTGTTTTTATGGTTTATTTAGTGTTTGTGCCAAGTAGAGCCTTTAGGATGATTCATAAGATGAGTAGAAGCGATGCTGAATTTGAAACAGAAACTTTGCGTCCAGTTTTCGAATTTTAAGTTTTTACTGGAACGTGATCTTGAGCTGAAATTTTAACACAGTGTTGCTATACAAATTGTTTACTTTTTCCTAATTTTTCAGAATTTTAAGAGTTAGATAAGTATGGTTAGAGTACAGATTACTACAGACTGTTCTGTTTAAGACAGATTCTGTTTTCGTTGCATTGTGTGCTTGTTTTGATGAATCTATGTGTTATATTGAAGGGTATGAGCCATGGTAAAGTTAAAATACAGTAGGTATAATGCAATAATAAAATATGAATGGGTTTTCAACAGTACCTAAAGTAGTGATTTGCTTTATTATACTAATGGATCTCACGAAGATTTTGTTGAGTTTTGTGTGATTGAAGTTTTCAAATTTTGGGTGAGATCACGATGGATGAAGAAATAAGGAGTGAAAAGAGCCTAAGCTTGGGGATGCTACAGCACCCCCAAGATATATTCAAAGAGAAACAAGCAACTAAGCTTGGGGATGCCCCCGAGTGGCATCCCCTCTTTCTTCTAACGACCATCGATATTTTACTTGGAGCTATATTTTTATTCGTCACATATCATGAGTTTTGCTTGGAGCGTCTTGTATCATTTGAGTGTTTGCTTGCTTTGCTTGTTAGTTTGTCACTTGTATCCTTTATGGAGACACCTATATGGGAGAGCCAAAATTATGCTATGATTTGTTAGAATTGCTCTCTATGCTTCACTTAAACTTTTTGAGCTATAGAATTGCTCTAGTGCTTCATGTATATCTTTTTGAGCACGGTGTGCTTGGAAATTTTTGTAGAAATACTCTCATGCTTCACTTAGATTAATTTGAGAGTTAGTAAATTTTGAAGAAATCCTCTCATGCTTCACTTATACCTTTTTGAGAGATGAAAAACTCTATGCTCATGTGCTTCACTTAAATTTGTTTGAGCTTGTGAGAAGTAATGGCAATATATGAAACTAGTCCCAAAGTGATAGATATCCAAGGAGGATATAATAAAAACTTTCATGAAGATCATTGGACAAATTAAACTTGATTCCTTGTCATAGTTTTGAGACATGATGATAGTAATATGTGAGTCATGTTAGTGAGTAATTATGCTTTAGTAGGAATATTGGTGTTAAGGTTTCTGATTCCCTATGCAAGTACAAAAGTCCATAGTTATGCAATGAAATTACATCCTAGTTATGGTGCATTATTCGGTGTTAGTTATGCTCAATTCTCGCTTATGTGAATTTTTGTTTCTTGGTTTGGTTGCTTCCCAATCTATTTGCTAGCCTCCATTTGTACTAAGTAGAAATACTACTTGTGCATCCAAAATCCTTAAACCAAGTTTTGCCTTATGAGTCCACCATACCTACCTATATGCGGTATTTCCATGCCGTTCCAAGCAAATTTGTATGTGCCATCTCTAATTTTCAAAATAAACCTCTCTTTTGTGTGCTCGTACCGCTCATGAAACGGTGGGGAGTGTCCAATATTTTTCCATGCTAGATGTGTTATTCTCAAGATGAGTGTTTATTCACTTGTCATTGCACGAGAGTGCGGCGGTAATAGGGATGCCCATTCACGAAATGAAAACGAAAAAAAATATTTACTTTATGTTGTCAAATAATAAATTCCTTGGAAAGTGTTGGTATGGAAGGCAACCGTGGATACGGCCCGCCATGGAATGTGAAAGAATGGTGGAAAAAGGAATAAACTTTATTTTCTGTTTGGGAACCGCCTATGATATATCTAGCATGGAAAGTATTGTGAGCTACTTTGTCGTTTTCGTTCACAGGAAAGGCATGCCACCCAAAATATTTTTCTCTCTCAATTTAAAACTTTGAGCTCTGGCACCTCTACAAATCCCTACTTCCCTCTGCGAAGGGCCTATCTATTTACTTTATGCAATTTTTATTTTTACTTTCAGTCTCCATCTTCTCTTATAAAGCACCAACTAGGGGGCACTATGATCGTACTTGAGCATTGGGTATAGCTAATATTTGAGTGTGTTTCATAAATGGATCAATGATTGAGCATGATGGGCCAGGGATAACTTTCTTCAGTGTTGATATTTTGAAAGACATGGTTGCTTGTTGGCATGCTTGAGTATTGAAGTCATTATGTTAAAACTAGACTATTGTTTTGAATCATCTAAAAGTCCAAATGTCCATGCTACAAAAGAAAAGAATATGAGATGAACATGTTAGGCAGCATTCCACATGAAAAATTCTGTTTTTATCATTTACCTACTCCAGGACGAGTAGGAATTAAGCTTGGGGATGCTGATACATCTCCAACGTATCTATAATTTTTGCTTGTTCCATGTTGTTATATTATCATTCTTGGATGTTTTATAATCACTTTCTAGCAACTTTATATCATTTTTTGGGACTAACCCATTGACATAGTGCCAAAGTGCCAGTTGCTGTTTTTGCTTGTTTTTTACTTCACAGAATATCAGTACCAAACAGAGTCCAATCGCGGCGAAACTTTTTGGAGATTTTTCTGGACCAGAAGACACCCAGTGGGCCAAAGAAGTGCCAGAGAGGTGGGTTGTGGAGGCCACAACCCACCAGGGCGCGCCAGGGGGCCCCGGGGTGCCCTGATGGGTTGTGCTCTCCACGGGCCCCCCTCCACCGCCTGTGATGCCTATAAATACCCAAATATTCAGAAAACCCTAGGGGAGTCGACGAAAAACACATCCAGACGCCGCAAGTTGCAGAAGCCTCAAGATCCAATCTAACACCATCACGGAGGGGTTCATCTTCTTCATAGGTGCCTCTTCGATGATGCGTGAGTAGTCCACCATAGACCTACGGGCCCGTAGGCAGTAGCTAGATGGCTTCCTCTCTCTCTTTTGATTCTCAATACAATGGTCTCTTGGAGATCTATTTGATGTAAACTTTTGCAGTGTGTTTGTTGGGATCCAATGAATTTTGAGTTCATGATCAGTTTCTATCCATGAATATTATTTGAGTCTTCTTTGATCTCTTATATACATGATTATTTATAGCCTCGTATTTCTTCTTCGAATCTTAGGTTTAGTTAGGCCGACTAGATCGATTTTTCTTGCCATGGGAAGAGGTGCTTTGTGATGGGTTCGATCTTGCGGTGTCCTTTTCCAGTGACAGAAGGGGCAACAAGGCACGCATGTATCGTTGCCATTAAGGATAACAAGATGGGGTCCATTCCTACATGAATAGATCTTGTCTACATCATGTCATCGTTCTTATTGCATTACTCCATTTTCCATGAACTTAATACACTAGATGCATGCTGGATAGCGGTTGATGTGTGGAGTAATAGTGGTAGATGCAGGCATGAGTCGGTCTACTTATCTTGGATGTGATGCCTATATAATGATCATCGCCTTGGATATCGTCATGATTATTTGATCTTCTATCAATTGCCCAACAGTAATTTGTTCACCCATCGTGTGCTATACTCATGAGAGAAGCCACCAGTGAAACCTACGGCCCCCGGGTCTACTTTTCCAACATATTGCTTTCTGATCTATCTTTTTGCCTCTTTGTTTTCAGATCTACTATACCAAA
This sequence comes from Elymus sibiricus, assembly GCA_039707655.1. Lineage (NCBI taxonomy): Eukaryota > Viridiplantae > Streptophyta > Magnoliopsida > Poales > Poaceae > Elymus > Elymus sibiricus. The sequence goes on from CM077675.1 coordinate 205,780,431, forward strand.
AACCCAAAAATATATTGTTGCACTTTTTATTTGCCCTTTTTATTTTGTGTTCTTGAGAGATCTATCTCTCATATCTATCACTACCTAATCTATCTTTTTACCGTAGAGAGATTGACAACCTCTCTTACGCGTCGGGTTGCAAGTATTTGTTATTTGTGTGCAGGTGCTGCTTATTAGGTGGTGGTGATCCTGCTACTGGTTCGATACCTTGGTTTCATAACTGAGGGAAATACTTACCGTCGCTGTGCTGCATCATCCCTTCCTCTTTGGGGAAATACTGACGCAGTTTCAAGCCACGTCAGTGTTGCACGACAGAGTCGTTATCCGAAGTGGTGAAGGAGGAATCACCCTCGATATCCATGACTGACTAGCTACACTACAGAGTTAGCATCAGGAGTACGTTACGAGGTGTCACCCTTGGTACTCGATGGTAGCCCTGAAGAGTCGTACAACTAAGGGAGTGTGAGGTGATGTGACGGGCATGGCTTGTCTATCTGTTGATCGAGTCTTCGAGTCGTCAATGATGAAGCAGGGGCAACTAGGACTAAGGGGTCACAAGGGATCACTAATCAACCTATACTAAGCAGGTAATATGATAGTAGGTACAACAGTAGTTTATCAAAAACAGGCTATGCATCAGAATAGGAGCTATCTACAACAGTAGCAAAATCTAATGCAAGCATGAGAGGGAAAGAAATGCATGGGCGATATCGGAATGATCAAGGGGGGGTGCTTGCCTGGAAGCTCTGTTGCAAGTGGCTGAACATCAGCGGCGTAGTCGTACACGGCAACAACATTAGTCTCGGTGTCTACCGGAGAGAAGAGGGGGAGAAACAATAAATACAAAGCAAGCAGATGCAACACGATGCATGTCATGGCAATATGCAGTGCTAAGTATGATTTAACGCAGTACTACACGTTACAGACGGTGCGGGAAAATATCTGACGATATTTCCCGGGTCTCTAGCTATTACCGGACAGATGAATCGGATAGAAAAGTTCCATGTTCATCATGCTAGGGGCGTGTGACAGATTAACGGACAGCGTATTCGGATTCGTGGAATTTTTCTGAGCATTTTTCATGTATAAAACATTTTCATCTCAGTTACAAATTATTTTATATTAATTTTCAAAGTTTTAATATTATTCTGAAATAAACAGATTTAAATTAATTAGAAAAACCTTTTACTGCATCAGCATGACATCAACAGTCAACAGGGACTGCTGGCTGGTAAAACCTGACCTGTGGGACCCAGATGTCATAGACAGAGGGTTAACCAGGGTTTAATTTAAACTAAAAGGGGTTTAATTAGCAAGGGCCCCCACTTGTCATAGGCTCACTAATTTCAAATTAATTATCTAATTTAATCTAACAGTGTGATTAGGGCTAAACAACCCGGGTCCACATGTCAGTGGCCCAGGGGGGCATGGCCCACTGTCAGTGACTGGGTAGTGCCCAATCAGCCAGTTGACCATAGTCAACTGGTCAACTAGGGCCCCTCACCCACTGGCCAGTGTCACTGGGGTGGCCCCAGCCCAGCCCAACCGGCGGGTGATGTCTACTACGCAACTTTATTCTTGTAGACTTTGTTGGCCCTCCAAGCGCAGGGTTTTGTAGGACAATAGCAATTTTCCCTCAAGTGGATGACCTAAGGTTTATCAATCCGTGGGAGGTGTAGGATGAAGATGGTCTCTCTCAAACAACCCTGCAATCAAATACAAGAAATCTCTTGTGTCCCCGACACACCCAATACAATGGCAAATTGTATAGGTGCACTAGTTCAGCGAAGAGATGATGATACAAGTGCAATATGGATGGTAGATATAGGTTTTTGCAATCTGAAAATATAAAAACAGCAAGGTAATAAATAGTAAACAGCGAGCAAAATGGTATATTAATGCTTGGAAACAAGGCCTAGGGTTCATACTTTCACTAATGCAATCTCTCAACAATGCTAACATAGTTGAATAGTATGATCATCCGTCAAAGTGTAACAAAGAATCACTCCAAAGTTCCTATCTAGCGGAGAACAATAAGATGAAATTGGCGTAGGTAGTAAAACCACCTCAAAGTTATTCTTTCCGATCAATCTTTAGGGCTATTCCTATAAGTGTCACAAACAACCCTAGAGTTCGTACTAGAACAACACCAATGATACATATCAATCAAACCTAATGTCACCTAGATACTCCAATGTCACCTCAAGTATCCGTGGGTAAATTATGCGACATGCATCAAACAATTTCAGGTCTATCACATTCAATCCAACAGAAAGAACTTCAAGGCACCCCAAGATTTCTATCGGAGAACGTGGTATGAAAACGTGAAATCAACCCCTATGCATAGATCCCCAAGGTCACCGGAATCCGCAAGTTGATGCCTCAACATATATCAAGTGAATCAATAGAATACCCCAATGTCACTACGGGTATCCCACACAATACGTACATCAAGTGTTCTCAGACCAAAATATTCAATCCAATATAACGAGATCTCAAAGGGAAAGATTCAATTCATCACAACATGATAGCAAGGGACACACACCATATCATCCAACTATATTAACAAAGCCCATGATACATCAAGATCGTGCCATCTCAAGAACACGAGAGAGAGAGATTGAACACATAGCTATTGGTACATACCCTCAACCCCGAGGGTGAACTATTCCCTCCTCGTCATGGCCTCCGTCGGGATGATGAAGATGGCCACCGGATGATGATTTCCCTCTCCGACAGGGCATTGCAAAGGCTCTAGATTGGTTTTTCGTCGATACAGAGAGTTACGGTGGTGGAGCGGAGAGTCTCTGTTTATTTCTAGGGTTTCTGGGATTTATAGGATTTTTAAGCGTTGGAATCACGCGCAACGGAGCCACGTGGGCCCCACAAGCCAACAAGGTGCAACCCCCCCTCAGGGCTGCGCCTTGATGGCTTGTGCGCCATGGGTGGCTCCCCTCCTGTGGTTCTTCGCTCCAACATTGCTTATTTTCTCCAAAAAAATCATCAAAAAGTTTCGGGCGATTCCGAGAACTTTCATTTTCTGCACAAAAACAGCACCACGATAATTCTGCTGAAAACATCGTGGCAAGTATTTCTCATAAAACTTCTCATAATCAAGTAGCAAGTTATTCACATGTTAAAGCATGGACCATAAACTTTCTTGAAAACTAGCAAACTTTGTTTTCAGTCATCAAACAATTAGCATTCATCTTATTTTCAGGAAGGGTCTATGCAAGATTTTTGGTTTAGCAAATCCCACATACTCAAGTATCATTAAGTTTTCCATGATTGATGACACTCAAAGCATATTTTTGGAACAAATAGTTTCAGTCAAACACATAGGAAGATAGGGGCTTAATGTTTCGCCTCCCAACTTATTTATCTCGGGGATAATGTCAACAAATAATGAATCGTGATCACCTATATTCAATTGGATATATGTGTCTGGATCTTTCCCCACCACATGATGCTTGCCCACTAAAGAATTAATAGATTGGAATAAAATGTTGACTCAACATGAAAAGTAAAATATAGGCCCTTCGCAGAGGGATGCAGGGATTTGCAGAGGTTTCAGAGCTCATTGCTTAAAACAGAGATGAATATATTTTGGGTGGTGTGCCTTTCCTGTCAACATCACGACAAGAGATTTCAATATCTTCCATGCTAATCACATTATTGGCGGTTCCCAAACAGAATTTAAATTTTTACTCCCCCTCCACCATTCAAACACATTCCATGGCTAGCCAAATCCACGGGTACCATCCAAACAATCAACTTTCTAGGGGGAGTTCTTGTTTATTTATTTTTGTATTATGAACGACTGGGCATCCTTTTTACCAGCCTCTCTCGTGCACTGACAAGTGAATAAACACTTATCCTGAGAATAAGCCGCTTAGCATGGAAGATAATGACCGCCCCGTCGCTCCATGAGCGGTACGAGCACACAAAACGGATGTTTATTTGAATGTTTAGAGGTGGCACATGCAAATTTACTTGGAATGGCAGTGAAATACCATATATAGGTAGGTATGGGAGACTCTCATGGAAGAAACTTGGCTCAAGGATTTGTATGCACAAGTAGTATTTCTACTTAGTACAACATTTTGGCTAGCAAAAGGTTCTAAACAAGCATCACATGTTAGAGGATCCATGACAATATAACTGCTACGTGAATATAAACAAACATAACCATTACGTTGTCTTCCTTGTCCAACGTCAACTACTTGATCAAGTTTGAAAATAATTAATGGAGGTTCACAATCATAGAAGATGTCCAAGATAGTATATTTATATGTGAAACCTCTCTTCCTTCAATATTCTTTTCATGAATTATTCAAATGACCAATGCTATGTTTGCTAACTTCCATTAAATTTTACCACTTATACTCCTAGTCTGTGAAGTCACTACTCCCTAAGGGACAAGCATATGAAGCATATATAATTTCACATTTATGACATTCAATTCATTCAACGTTTACTCTCAGGATATAAGTGAAGCACAAGAGTAAATTTTGAACTACTCTCAAAAGATATAAATGAAGATCAATGAGTAGTCAAACAATAAACTAGCTATGTGAGAACTCTCTCTCTCTCTCTCAATAAAGATTTTTAGATCAGAGTATTTTATTCAAGCAACAAACAAAATAAAAATACACTCCAAGGATAGCACGCATCATGTGAACGAATAAAAATTTAGGCTCAACATAGGCTAACCGATAGTTGACGAAGAGAGGTGGGATGCGTAGTGTCGTGGTTTTGTCACGGCAAGATGTCCTCGTGAGAGAACTTAGGTGTGAGGCCATCGCAACTATGTGGTGGCTTGAGAGGGGTTGGTCGGAATCGAGAGATGCGAGGTTACCCAGGTTCGGCCCCTCCGATGGAGGTAAAAGCCTACGTCCTGCTTCGTGTCTATATTGATGATGATGACGATCTCGATTACAAGGGTGCGGAGTCGCTACCTCTATTCTCGAGAGCCTCTAATCTGTCTATCTCTAATGACTTGAACTTCTCCCTCTTGGGGTGCTCTACCCCTCCTTATATAAGTGGAAGGGGTAGGTTTACAAGTAGAGTCCTACTAGGAGTAGGATTAGGACTAGTCTCTCTTGAGTCCTAATCCGGGTCTTGCTTCTCTTGTAAGGGAATCCTTCCTCTCCTTTGGGCCTTCTCTGTGAGCCGCCTGCGCCGGCTTACACGCTGGGCCTTGGGCCTGGTCGTCCTGTGACCCGGTAATAGAGGTGACCTATGAGCCGCCATACGATGGGCCGGGTCATACCTCCAGCCGGGTTACCAATGAGTCGCCAAGCTCGGCTGGCGCAGCAGTGAGTCGCCGAGTCCCGGCCGGGTCATACTTCCGGCCGGGTTATACCGCGGGGTAATATCCCCAACACGTAGCATCCCCAAGCTTAGATGCTTGAGACTTCTTGAAATATTTACTTGGGGTGCCTTGGGCATCCCCAAGATTGAGCTTTTGTATCTCGTTCAATCCTCTCATATCCCGGTTTCACCTAAGTCTCAAAAACTTCATCCACACAAAACTTGGAAAGAACTCGTGAGATAGGTTAGTGCACATAAGAATAAATCAACACTTTATGTACTGCCAAGACAAGTTGCACAATAATTTTCAAACATTATCTACTGTATACTATCATTTCCACAATTTATATCTTCCAATATAAGTCATGAAAACCATCGGAGAAGTAGATAACAAAACTATGACAACAATCTGTCTAAACAGGACAACCTGTAGCAATTAATTTTCAAAGTACACATATGTATCTCTAAAAATTATGAAACTTTAGGACATGATAAATAATTTCTATGAAAATACCGTGTAAACATTTCAGAAACTTTCCACATTCCAGTAAAATATAAAAATTCAAACACTACAGCAAAAGTTTCTGTTTTTACACAGCGCACATCAAACATGCAATTCAAGCATCCTAAAGGCAATTCTTGAAACTTTTTATTGAAAAACAAGATTATAAATAACATATAACAGAGAACAAAAAAATGACGCTCCAAGCAAAACACATATTATGTGACGAATAAAAATATAGCTGTAAGTAAGATATACCGATAGTGTTGAAGACGAAAGAGGGGATGCCTTCTGGGGCAGCCCCAAGCTTAGGCGCTTGAGTATTCCTTGGATATTACCTTGGGGGTGCATTGGTAATCCCCCAACTTAGGTTCTTGTCACTCCTTATTCTTCTCATATCGGTGTCTCACCCAAAACTTGAAAACTTCAATCACACAAAACTTAACAGAACTTCGTGAGATGGGTTAATATAATAAATAAGGATCATTCACTTAGGTACTGTCAAGACAAGATTCATAATTGTTCCCACATAATACATATTTTATTCTACCAATCCCATAATTTATATCACTAAATATAAGCTATGGAAACAGTAAAACAAGTAAACTATGCATGCAAAACAAAATCTGTCAAAAACAGAACAGTCTGTGAAGATCTGTAGTATAACCATATTTCCCTGTCTCTAAAAATTCTGAAAACTTAGGACAACTTATAGAATTTGCATATAAATACTTTGTAAAAATTTCAGAATTTTTTGACACTCTAGTAAAACCATAGAAATTCTTTACTGGAGACAAAAGTTTCTGTTTTTGCACAGAATCAAATCAACAAGTATCCATACTATCCCAAAGGCTTTTCTTGGCACTTTATTGAAATAAAATACACAAAACATGATTAGTACAGTATCTTAATCATGTGAACACTCAAAAACAGAAAGTAAAAGTGTTGGGTTGTCTCCCAACAAGCGCTTTTATTTAAAGCCTTTTAGCTAGGCATAATGATTTCAATGATTCTCACATAAAAAGTAGTAATTGAAACATGCAAGAGAGCATCATGAACCTCATGGCAAGAACATTTAAATCTAACCCACTTCCTATGCATAGGGATTTTGTGAGCAAACAATTTATGAGATCAAGAATCAACTAGCATAGGAAGGCAAAACAAGCATAACTTCAGGATTTTCAACATATAGAGAGGAAACTTGATATTGTTGCAATTCCTACATGCATATGTTCCCCCCTCATAATAATTTTCAGTAGCATCATGAAGGAATTCAACAATATAACTATCACGTAAATCATTCTTTTCATGATGCACATGCATAGAATTTTTATTACTCTCCCGACAAGCAAACTTCTCGTACATAATAGTGGGAGTAAACTCAACAAAATAACTATCATGAGACATTTGATTGACATAACCTAATTCAGTATTAAAATAATGATGACAAGTTTCATGGTTACTATTACTCTTTATAGCATACATGTCATCATCATAATTATCATAGATAGGAGGCATGCCATCATCACAATATATTTGCTCATCAAAACTTTGGGGACTAAAAATATCATCTTCATCAAACATAGCATCCCCAAGCTTGTGGCTTTGCATATCATTAGCATCATGGATATTCAGAGAATTCATACTAGCAACATTGCAATCATGCTCATCATTCAAGGAATTCTCATTAAGTATTTTTATAATTCCTTCCTCTACCAATTGAGCACAATTTTCTGAATCCTTATTTTCACGAAAGATATTATAAAGACAAAACAAATGAGGCAAAATAAACTCCATTTTTTTGTAGTTCTCTTTTATAAAACCAAACTAGTGAAAACAAGAAACTCAAAGATTTAATTGCAAGAGCTAAAGATATATCTTCAAGCACTCACCTCCCCGGCAACGGTGCTAGAAAGTGGCTTGATGTCTACTACGTAACTTTATTCTTGTAGACTTTGTAGGGCCTCCAACCGCAGAGTTTTGTAGGACAGTAGCAATTTTCCCTCAAGTGGATGACCTAAGGTTTATCAATCCGTGGGAGGTGTAGGATGAAGATGGTCTCTCTCAAAAAAAACCTGCAATCAAATACAAGAAATCTCTTGTGTCCCCAACACACCCAATACAATGGCAAATTGTATAGGTGCACTAGTTCAGCGAAGAGATGGTGATACAAGTGCACTATGGATGGTAGATATAGGTTTTTGCAATCTGAAAATATAAAAACAGCAATGTAATAAATAGTAAACAGCAAGCAAACGGTATATTAATGCTTGGAAACAAGGCCTAGGGTTCATACTTTCACTAGTGCAATCTCTCAACAATGCTAACATAGTTGAATCATATGATCATCCCTCAAAGTGCAACAAAGAATCACTCCAAAGTTCCTATCTAGCGGAGAACAATAAGATGAAATTGGCGTAGGTACTAAAACCACCTCAAAGTTATTCTTTCCGATCAATCTTTTGGGCTATTCCTATAAGTGTCACAAACAGCCCTAGAGTTCGGACTAGAACAACACCAATGATACATATCAATCAACCCTAATGCCACCTAGATACTCCAATGTCACCTCAAGTATCCGTGGGTAAATTATGCGACATGCATCAAACAATGTTAGGCCTATCATACTCAATCCAACACAAAGAACTTCAAGGAGCACCCCAAGATTTCTATCGGAGATCGTGGTATGAAAACGTGCAATCAACCCCTATGCATAGATCCCCAAGGTCCCTGAAACCCGCAAGTTTATGCCTCAACATATATCAAGTGAATCAATAGAATACCCCAATGTCACTACAGGTATCCCACGCAAGACGTACATCAAGTGTTCTCAAACCAAAATATTCAATCCAACGTAGCGAGATCTCCAAGGGAAAGATTCAATTCATCACAACTTGATAGCAAGGGACACACACCATATGATCCAACTATTTAACAAAGCCCATGATACATCAAGATCATGCCATCTCAAGAACACGAGAGAGAGAGAGATTGAACACATAGCTACTGGTACATACCCTCAGCCCCGAGGGTGAACTACTCCCTCCTCGTCATGGCCTCCGCCGGGATGATGAAGATGGCCACCGAATGATTTCCCTCTCCGACAGTGTACTAGAAAGGCACCAGATTGGTTTTTCATCGATATAGAGAGTTGCGGTGGTGGAGCGGAGAGTCTCTGTTTATTTCCGGGGTTTCTGGGATTTATAGGATTTTTCAGCGTTGGAATCACACGCAACGGAGCCACGTGGGCCCACAAGCCAACACGGCGCGACCCCCCCAGGGCCGTGCCCTGATGGCTTGTGCTCCATGGGTGGCTCCCCTCCTGTGGTTCTTCGCTCCAATATTGCTTATTTCTTCCAGAAAAAATCATCAAAAAGTTTCGGGCAATTCCGAGAACTTTCATTTTCTGCACAAAAACAACACCACGGTAATTTTGCTGAAAACAACGTCCGTCCGGGTTAGTTCTAAATAAATCATATAAAGTGCATCAAAACCATATAAAAGTATTGTAAACATAGGTGAATATGGCATGAATACTTCATAAATTATAGATACGTTGGAGACGTATCAGCGGGCGGCACCGGAGCAGCTCCGACGAGCTCCAAACGCGGTGGAGGGCACGGCCAGGCCTCGGGTTTTGCCTCATTTCGCACGCAGAGATGCGCATTCGAAAGCGGGGGCATGCGCGCAGCCATCCTGACACGCAAGAGGAGCTGAGGGGACCGATTCGTCACCGGCGGCAAGGGAAGCGGACGCCGGCGTTCGGGTAAGGTCGGGATCGAGGCTAGGGGGCTCAGGAAGGGCTGTGCGTGCGTGCATTCGACCCCTGCGAGCTCCAGGAGCTCGAGGGGGTGCTCAGCCACGATCTACGGCCACTGTGGCCACGATAGCGAGCTCGCCGGCGACGGTGCGTTCGGGCAACGGTGGCAGAGCTAGCTAGGGGGGCACGTGCGGGCTAAGCGAGCTCACCGTGCCCTGTAGACGTGCTCAAATGTGCTCGAGGAGGGCTCGGTGCAGCAAATTTGGGCGGTGGAGCTCCGGTGGTCGGGGAGGAAGAAGATGAAGCCGGCAGAAGCGTGGTGTTCCTCAGCTCCAACGGCTCGGTGCAGTCGACGAAGGGGAGCGCGGTGGAGCTTCTGGACGACGCCATGGGGCGAGGAGGGCTCGGTGGCCGCGGCTACGTCGGGGCCATGGCGACGGCGGCGCTCGTCTACTTGCGGAGAGGAGAGCGGCGACGCGTGGGGGGAGAAGTGGAGGGGCAGAGGAGCTAGGGTTCAACGCCGGGGTGCTGTGGGCGCCTTAAGGACGGCGAGGAGCCGACGGATGTCCGCCAGGTCGCCGGGCTCGGCCGCTGGCAAGCATCGGCTCCACCCACGTCTCCCCTGATGAACAGGAGGGAGACGATGGTCGCCGGGCACTTAGCCCTTTTCCATTTAGCAAATTTTTATTTCCGTTTTTTAAATAAAATCCCCTGTTTTATTTAAAAACGACTCCAATGCACTTTTGTAAAAATAAGGGATTTGGCCCTTTAATTCAAAAGCAATATTAGGTAGGGTCACAAAATTTTTGAGGCCCATTTGAATAGTTTGGCAATTTTCATAACTCAAAAGGGCATTTAAACAATATTTTGGCCTCTATTTTAATTGTTTTGAGGCACTAAAATACTTTACAAAAAATGTGAGTTACAATTTTATAAAGGCTTAGGGAATATTTTCATCCCATCCATGATTTTAGTTTTCAGGTTTGCAAAACTATTTAAACCACTTTTTAAAAGAATCTGAATTGCAAAGGAATTTGAAAATAGAGTTTGATTCCAATTGTGATCAAACTTGGATTAGCAAAAGCATTAGCTTAACCTCCTGGGTTACTGTAGCTTAATTACAAAGATCACTGTAGCTAGTAATCAGGGGTGTTACAACTCTCCCCTACTAAAAGAAATTCTCATCCCGAGAATTAAGAGGTAGAAGGAAGAAGATCGGGGTATTTTGCCCGAAGGTTATCCTCGCATTCCCAAGTGGCTTCATCTTCAAAATGATTTGACCACTGCACTTTGAAGAACGTGGTAACCTTCTGACAAGTCCGACATTCAGTTTCTTCAAGAATGCAGATCAGATGCTCTTTGTAAGTGAGATCATCTTGCACTTCAATCAATTCAGGATCTACTTCACGGTGCAGGTCCTTGAAGCAATAACGAAGTTGCGACACATGGAAGACATCATGGACATGAGAAAATTTTGGTGGCAGCTCCAATTTATAAGCCACATGTCCACGTCTTTCAAGAACGCGGAAAGGACCAACATAGAGAGGAGCTAGTTTGCCCTTGACTCCGAACCGATGAGTGCCTCTCAAAGGAGTGACACGCAGATAAGCCTTATCATCGGTTTGATAGGTGGAACCCCAACGCTTTTTGTCATAATTGCTCTTCTGACGGGACTGGGCCGCCTTGAGATTATCGCGAACAATGCAGACTTGCTCTTCAACTTGTTGGATAATGTCTAGACCAATGAGTGCTTGTTCCCTAGTTTCTGAACAGTTCAGAGGGGATCGGCATTTACGTCCATATAAGACTTCAAAGGGGGGCATCTTCAAGCTGGCTTGATAGCTGTTGTTATATGAAAATTCAGCATACGGAAGAGATTCTTCCCACTTCTTGCCGAAAGAAATAACACAAGCCCGAAGCATGTCTTCAAGGATTTGATTAACTCGTTCAACTTGACCTTGAGACTGAGGGTGATAAGTAGTGCTCCAGGTAATATGAGTTGCCATTGCCTCTTGGAAACTATCCCAGAACTTGGAGGTGAAAATACGGCCACAGTCTGAACTGATTTCCTTTGGAATGCCATGGAGTGAAACAATTCTGGAAGTATACAAGGCTACTAATTGACTAGCGGTAATTGTCTCCTTGACTGGCAGAAAGTGTGCGATTTTTGAAAATTGGTCGATGACGACAAAAATAGCATCATTCCCTTTCCGCGACTTTGGAAAACCAGTGACGAAGTCCATCTGAATCTTGTCCCGTTTCCATTCAGGAATAGGGAGTGGCTGCAGAAGTCCAGCAGATTTCTGATGTTCAGCTTTGACTCGACGACAAATGTCACATTCTTCAATATAGCGAGCAATGTCTTGCTTCATCCCAGACCACCAGTACTTTTGTCGGATGTCCAGATACATCTTGGTACTTCCCAAATGAATAGAGAGAGGGGTGTCATGTGCTTCTTTCATCACCTTCTCTGTCATAAGCTCGAATCGGGGTACCACAATACGATTCTTGAAGTACAAGGTACCATCTTCAGCAAGCGAGAATTCTTTGAATTTCTCTAAGTCAAGATCTTCTTTCATCCTAAGGATGTAAGCATCCTTGTCTTGTGTGGACTTAAGAGCTCTCAGAAGAGTCGGTTCCATGACAAGGTTATTAAGAGAACCCTGTGGAATAATGTGCAGATTCAATTTGCGAAGCTCTTCATGAAGGTGGGAATTAGCTTTCTCAACCATGTAGTTGCTGCAATAAGCTTTTCGGCTCAAGGCATCGGCCATCACGTTAGCCTTGCCAGGGGTATAAGATATACTGAAGTCATAGTCCGTAATTGCTTCCATCCATCGTCTCTGACGGAGATTCAAATTTGGCTGAGTAAACAGATACTTCATACTTTGATGGTCGGTGTAGACTTCACAACGATTGCCGAGAAGGTAATGTCGCCATAACAACAGTGCATAGATAATCGCAACAAGTTTGAGGTCATGAACTGGGTAGTTCTCTTCATGAGGACGCAACGGTCGTGAAGCATAAGCAATCACTCTGTATTCTTGCATTAGGACACAGCCTAATCCTTGACGGGATGCGTCGCAATAAATGACGATGTCCTTCTGAGAATCCGGAACAGCAAGCACTGGACCAGATGTCAGCTTGTCCTTGAGTGCTTGGAAACTTTCCTGACATTTGTCTGTCCACTCAAACTTAACGCCTTTGTGAAGAAGATTGGTCAATGGTTTCGCAATCTTGGAGAAGTTCTCGACAAAACGACGGCAATAACTGGCGAGTCCGAGAAAACTTCTGACTTGCTTAACATTCTTTGGGGGAGTCCAATCAAGAATGTCCTGAACTCGTTTTGGGTTGACGGCAATACCATCTTTGGAGATCACATGACCAAGGTAGGTCACCTCGTCCAACCAGAACTCACACTTGGAATACTTGGCATATAATTGATGCTCCCGAAGCTTTTCCAGTACAAGACGAAGATGTTCAGCGCGCTCTTCTTTATTCTTGGCGAACACCAGGATATCATCCAGATAAACCACGACGAACTTGTCGAGGTAGTCCATGAAGATATAATTCATTTGACGAGAGAATGTTGCTGGAGCATTGGTTAAACCGAAAGACATGACAGTGTACTCGTATGAACCATAGCGAGTAACGAATGCCGTCTTTGGAATATCTTCTTCACGAACATGGATCTGGTGGTAACCCAACCTCAAGTCGAGTTTAGAAAACACAGAGGAACCAGCCAATAGATCATATAGATCGTTGATCCCAGGAAGTAGATATTTGTTCTAGATGGTTGCTTGGTTGATGGGATGGTATTCTTGGACCAAACGGTTCGTACCATCCTTCTTCTTGACAAAGAGAGAAGGTGCTCCCCAGGCAGAGGAACTTGGACGTATGAAGCCTATGTGAAGCGAATTGTCGATTTCTTGCTTAAGTTCAAGGAGCTCATTAGGAGGCATCTAATAAGGTCGCTTGGCTATAGGAGTGGTACCGGGTACCAAGCCGATGACAAACTCGACATCTCTAACAGGGGGAATTCCTGGAAGTTCTTCTGGAAAGACATCTTGGAAATCCCGGACAACTGGGATGTTTTCAATCCCATCAAGAGGTGACACATTCAATGCATTCAAGTCATAAAGCCATGCTTCGGCATCCCAAACAAGATGCGCATGGTAGCTTACTATCTCATTCGAAGGATGTAGGAGGTGGACGGTTTTGGTGGCACAAACGATCGAAGCAGTATGTGTTTTCAGCCAAGCCATTCCCAGAATGAGGTCGATATTGGAAGACTTCAATATAATGGGAGAAACATGGAAGTCCAGCCCTTCAATTTCTAGGGTGACGTTGGGACTAACCATGGACGTTCGACATTGGCCCGCGGGGGTGTTTACCACTATCGGGATGTTCATCTCTTCGTATTTAATGCCATGCACGTATGCAAATTCTTCTAACATAAAAACAATACAGAAGCTGATGCTGAGTTAATAAGAAGAGTACCCATCATAGTAGCAGGCTGGTCTTGAGCTTCATTCAGTTCAATATTGTTAGCCTAACCACGACCATAAGCAGGCCCGTCATTGTTGTTGCGGGGCTGGTTGTTGGAAGGCAGTGCAAGCTGATTCTGATTCTGCCTGCATTCTCTGGCACGGTGCCCTGGACGGCCACACTTGAAGCACAGCCCGTCCTCAGGATGGGAAGGAGGAACTCGGGGTGGTGGAGCTGGAAGTCTTGGCTGCCTTGGTGGTGGAGGAGGCAGACGAGGTGCAACATAAGACGGCCTTGGAGCTGGAGCAGGTGCATGGTACATCTTGTGGGGAATCCAGATCCTGCGCTTCTGAGTTGATGAGCCCAAAGATGAGCCCATGTCATGGTTGCGCTTGCTGTTGTCCATGTAGTCCTGCAGACCAGTTTCCACCTGGATGGTCTGTTTCACCAGAGTGCTGAAGTTATAGTAATCCTGAACAAGGAGCGCAAGCTTGACATTAGTGTGAAGGCCTTCATGGAACTTCTCCTGCCTGCATGCATCAATAGCAATGTCTTCTTCAGCATAGCGGGACAAGTCCAGAAAGTCCCACTGATAAGCATCCACGGTCTTGTTGCCCTGGGTGAGGCTGCGGAACTCACGCTTCTTCCGGTCCATTATTCCCTGAGGAATGTAGCGGGCACGGAAAGTAACTTGGAACTCCGTCCAGGTGATGATGGTTCCAACAGGCTGTGAACGCCTGTGACTATCCCACCATTGAGCAGTGGGGCCCTTCAGAAAGCATGCCGCAAAGGTGACATAGTTGGCAAGGGCGACAATGGCAGACTCCAGTTCATAGGTGATGTCATGGAGCCAGTCAAGCGCCTGAGTTGAGATGCGGTAGACAGTCGGGTTGAGGTGCACGAAGTCTTGCAGAGTTACTGCGGCATGTTGCTGAATAATGTTCGGCCGAGGAAACTGATCCATGAGCCCTTGCAAGAATTGACGGTTCGGCTCAAACTGCGGCATCATTCCAGCCATGTATTCGGGCGGCGGTGGTGGTGGCTCAGGCGCACCACGACCACGACCAACTGGCCTAACCATCCTGTTTAATTATAACAGTGGTAGTTTAACATTGAGTAATGACAAAGACAAAGAATCATTCATTAATTAACATGCACAAAGAAGGAAGTGCAATAGATACATCATAGTAGTCAAGCATGACATACAGATCCATACATAGGTCCATTACAAACAAGCGGTACAAGTTCGGAAAGGTAAAAAAACTAGACAAACTAGGCGGCGCGCAGGCACGCGGTAGAGGGATACAACAACGGGACACAGCGATCTGCTACAACAACGTCGGGGACAACCACTGAATCCAGGTAACTGTTGGTGTCGGTGCACTAGTACAGGGGTACCCAGTGCCCCTGACTTATGCACAGGCGGTAGTGGCTGAAACCTTCCACATTCACACAAACCCGAAGAAGGATCAAGACCAGACTACAGCAACCACCGGCAACACCAGCACAACGGCCCAGGAGGGGCCCAAAACGCGCCAGCCATGCCCCCGGTGCTTGTCGGGGACCGAGGCACACACATCTCCTGAAGACCCAGCAAGCCATTCCCCGACAGGCGCGAGCTGATCGGCCACCGCTCCACCGCATCGCTACACCAGTCACTTATCGATGCGGTGTCGAGCCCTCAAGCAGCTAATCAGCTTATGCTAAGCACATGGCGACACACCAGGACGCAAGTTATGCTCAGTTGACACCCGCCCTGCAGCGTGTCAAGACCATAAGCAACGACCGGCCAAGCGGTGGCAAGAGCTTGCGGGGGATGCACCACCAAGCGCCACCTAGGCTGGTAATCATGGTATTTTTTCCTAAATGCCAGAGTTAGGTATGATAGCTCTACTAAGCTATCTAATCGATAGATAATGACTGTTTTGCCATTGTGGTAACCCCTTGCACTATAAAAGGAGGCCCAAGGCTACCTAGCTTAGGATTCAGACTTTTGGACACTTGTACTCGCGTAGTAGCTCACCCAGACAGCAGCTCTTGCCGGGGTTAGGCACTGTGCGTTCTTCGTGTTCCTCTGATCAATCCACCAAAATGCAGGAGTAGGGTTTTACGCTTAACAGCGGCCCAAACCTGGGTAAAATGCTCGTGTCCTGATCGTCGCGCCGTCTGACGCTCTCCGCTCTTCGTGCAATGTGACCCCCCGTTGCCGAACCACAAGGGGCCTCTGGCCCCATAGGTGATCGTGAGCATCCGTGCCCCGACATCTTTGGCGCGCCAGGTAGGGGTGCGTGCATCATTTGCGCGAACCCGAGCTCGTGAACGGCGAATCGGTCTTCATCATCGTCTTCTTCATCAATGGCTCCCAAGAAGAAATCCGGTGCGGCCACGCATCCCTCCACTTCGAAGGCTCCATCACACGTGGCCGCCGGCGCCATAGGCGCCGCGGTGGCTGCGGGTGAGGCGGGCATTTAGACGACGCGGTCGGAGCAGGCGGCGCCCCCGGCCGGTCCTTCGCGGCCGGAGATGGATTAGGAGGCGCCGGAGAGGAGCAACTAAAACAAGCCATGCGAGCTCGGCCCCGACGCCCTGGGCGAGGGAAACAACCATCCGTCACGTCCCCGCCGCGCGGATATCCGCGGCCGCCTCGGCGGCGCCCGGTCCAGTGCGAGCCGTGACCCTCCGGCCGCACCCGTCGCCGGTGAAACTGCTAGGTGTGCACCTCATGCGGAACGAGACAGGGCGCCAAGCAGAGCCGCAACCCCACAGGATCGGCCCCGTGCGCGCCAGACAACCTCGGCGAGTGGCGCATGACGTCAAGAACGCGGCGACGCTTCTCTTGGTCCTACCAGGAGTCGAGCGACATCACGGTCCGCCTCTTTCGCCATGCCGGGCACCGCAGAGGAAGCCATAGCGCGAGTCCATATGCTGCTCAACTTCATGCCAGCAGCTGATAAGATGGACGAATGGAGAGCCACCATTCAAAGTCTGATTTCTTTCGTTGAAGCCAACAAGCCCCAGCATGCAGAGCCATCACGGCATAAGCAAACAGCAGCAGCAGCCCGGGCCGGCGAGCGCGTCGAAGGGGCCACCCCAACGGTGCAATCCCCTCCGCGACAACAGGCCCAGAGGCAGCCGTAGCAAGCTTCACATGCTGATGAGCACGACGAGGTGTACATAGTCTCGTTTGGCCCGCGCGACCACCGGGATCAACGGTGTGTCCTTGAAGACTGGCGGAAAGAAGACGCGCGCATCACCATCGAGCGACGCCAGGAGGCGCACTGTCAATCCGACAGGCGCAACGGTCCAGACGTCGGCGACGCCGCGCCTAGTGCTGGCGGGTACCTCCCGTACGAGGTTGGTTGCCCTGCCTTCACTAGTGAGCTGCGACGGGTCCGCTGGCCGTCGACCCGAGCTTTCAAGCCTGAGCTGCCTGAGAAATACGACGGGAAGCTGAACTCCGGCATGCATTTCTCGGCAGAGCTTCCCGAAGCCACTGGTAGAGAGGCTGCCGGGGAGAATCCTGTTCCGGTTGACAAGCAGCTACCTCCCGTGGGGCCTCAGGTTCTCGCGGTTGAGACAAGCGCTCCCGGAGATGAGGAAACACCTTTAGTCCTTGTTGTCGATCCGCAGGCTCCAACCTGGGCGCAGCACATAGTCCATTTCCTTCAAATAGGAGAACTCCCCGAAGAGCAAGAGGAAGCCGAAAAAGTAGCCCGTCGGTCAAGTATGTACCAGTTTGTCGATGACACCCTGTACAGAAGACGACCAAACGGTGTGAAGTTAAGGTGTATCTGCCGGGAGGATGGACTGAAGCTGTTGGCAGAGATTCACGGAGGAGTATGTGGTTCCCACATTGGCTCAAGGGCCCTTGCCGGGAAAGCTTTCCGGTAGGGTTTCTATTGGCCCACTACCCTCCAGGACGATACTGAACTGGTCACCAAGTGTGAAGCCTGTTAGTTCCATTCCAAGAACATCCATCAACCAGCACAAGCCCTGCAAACAATCCCTCTATCCTGGCCATTCTCGGTCTGGGGGCTCGATATTCTGGGCCCCTTTCCCCGTTCTGTCAGGGGCTTTGAGTTCTTGTTCATGGCAACCGACAAGTTCACAAAGTGGCCTGAGGTGGAACCAGTGAGAAAGGTGACCGCGCAGTCAGCTATCAAGTTCATGAAAGGACTGGTGTGCCGCTTTGGAGTGCCTAACAGAGTGATCACTGACAACGGCACCCAGTTCACGAGCCGCAACTTCATGCAATATATCCGAAGCCTTGGAAGCAAGGTCTCCTTCGCCTCTGTTGCTCACCCTAGAAGCAATGGGCAAGTCGAGAGGATGAATGTTGAAGTGCTGTGAGGACTCAAGACAAGAACTTTTGATAAGCTGCGGAAGAGCGGCAGGCGCTGGATAGATGAGCTGCCGGTGGTTCTTGGGTCCCTCAGGACGACACCAAATCGAGCTACTGGCCAGACGCCCTTCCCCTAGTATACGGGGCGAAAGCAGTACTCCCCACGGAACTCATATACGGATCACCTCGAGTGCTTGCCTATGATGAAGTAGAGCAACGACAGCTACGGCATGACGATGCCATGCTCCTCGAGGAAGACCGTCTCCGGGCTGCGGTGCGTGCTGCACGTTACCAGCAAGCCCTGCGCCGCTACCATAACCGCAGGGTCCATGCCCGGAGCCTTGAGGAAGGCGACCTTGTCCTTAGGCGTGTTCAGTCCGCCAAGGGTGCTAACAAGTTGACGCCGAAGTGGGAAGGCCCTTACCGGGTAGTACGAGTCACCAGACCTGGTGCAGTCCGTCTGGAGACTGAAGATGGCACCAAGGTGCTTAACTCATGGAATATTGAGCATCTTCGTAAGTTCTACCCGTAAGGCGCGGCTGCCGGGCTCAGTCCCCGGCAGCCACCTTTTGTACAAGCCTTGCCGATGTTGCATGTAACCCTTTGTACAAAGCCAGGCGCAGACCTTGTGCAACAATAATAAAGCTAGGCATTGCATCATATCATCATTTTTACATGCTCATTACGCATTTTTATGACTGCAATGTTATCGCTTTTAAGTTATAAAGATTTGCTAGAATACTTGATGAACCCGTAATCTTTGCTACTGTTCTCACCCTACATGTTTGACCATCGGGAAAAGAGGGAAGAGAAACAAGGGAACAAGGATGACGGCTCATCACACTTGGAGAGGGGATACTGCTTGGAAAAGATAAGTATATAACATATCCCAAGTTCAGTACCTTTTGATTCCTCAAGGAAATCCTTAGTATCTTCCTTACTGCGGGTGGTGGAGTCATCCACGTGGTGAAAACCCTTGTCGGGATGAGCCGTCCCCCTGTCCTTGTTTAACGACTATGGGGAGGGGTGGCGGCGCCGACACCGACAAGGAGCTCTGCCGGGAAACAACGCTAGCCTGCTGCCGGGGGCTCATTTCCCCTTTTTTGGCACTCGTGGTTCGAATGATGACCTAACAAGTAGCTCCGTGTAGCAAAGACAAAACACACCGATGCAGTATAAATAAGGAAGGACAAGGGATAGTACTTGCGAGAGAAAAACAACACCTTTTCTCATTCATTTTTCCGATACAAAATGAATAAGAAAATACATTCTAATCAGCTAAAATTTGGCAAATGCCTATATTTTTGGCTTACAAAAAGATAAATGCCCCGTAATGCCTTTCTTGTCCCTCTCCCCTCAGGGATTAGGTGAAGAAGGAACAGAGGGCAAAAGGAGCGCCTGGCCGGGATTCGACGCTTCCCAGCCAGGACCAGAGGGACGCGTCCGGTGAGCTGAAGGGCCCTGTCCCCAGGCAGGGCGGACAAGAGCAGACAAGACCGACAAGGGGAAAGAAGGCGGAGGGCAGGTGCAGATGGTGGCGCTGCCAGAGCCCAGCTGGTGATGATGGTGCTGCCGGGGAACACGACGCGTTGGAGACCTCATCCATGCTCTTGATGCGTCGTATATCCCCGACCGCTATCGTCTTCCTCATCGCCACCGCTCGAAGGGACGCCCCCGCCATCACCCAAGCTCCAGGCACGGCAACCCGGGGACCCCACAGAGAGCATGGTCGTTCTCGGTGGCCAAAGGCGGGTAATTCCATCCCCCGCCTTAGAAGAGCACGCGTAGATGAAGGGCTCCCTCCCGTACGCTCCATCCAAAATGTTGCGGGAGGAGAGCTTCACTGCGATACACGACGACTCATGGCCGCAACCGTACGCACGCCCGTGGCTTCCGTGGGGGCGGTTTTTCTCCATCACCTTGAAGAAGGAATGCGGGAACAGCGGACCGCCGCGACGCTGCACCTCCAATATAGATCCCGGCGCGATGTCGACCGCATGGCGTTCCGTCAAGGCTAAAAGAGCGGGCAGCGCGGCGGCGGGCGTGCCGCCATAGCTGTCCCCAACACGGCCACCACGCTGCCCGCTCCCCCATCCAAGACTTCCCCAACCAGCCTTGAGCTCAGAGTCGTCTATCCATGAAGGGGACTGGACATGGGCCCAAGGGGAAGGCCATGCAGACGCGCTCACTAGGCCCCTCCCCCAGAGCATCGGGAGGGGAAGTGCGGCTCAAGACAAGGAAGCAGAAGGGCGAGCTCTGTGGGTTTGGACTCAAGGAGGAAGAAAGGATGGATGAGCATCGCCCCTCGCGACCCCCAATTTCTAGGGAAGAGCGCGGGGGCTGGCTCTCCTCCGCTCCAAAGGTTGCCGCCCATCTCCATCAATTCCACCACCCACGATCACGGGCGAACAGATAACCGCCCCATTGCTCCAATCCATGGCGCTGCGGTTTCTGCCACGACCAGGGATTTAAGTCACGCGCGCCCGTCGCTAACTCCTCGCTATGCATGTGGCGCGCGTGGCGGAAACGTCCTGAGGTGGTGGGTCAGTGCTGACCAATAAATTGGCAGTTACTCCCTCCCATTGCATGCCCGTGCATAGATTTTGGGCCTGACCCAACGGCACTTGACGAGCGCGTGTGGGCCAGACCCGGGGGCTCCTGTCGGTGCACTAGTACAGGGGTACCCAGTGCCCCTGACTTATGCACATGCGGTAGTAGTTGAACCCTTCCACATTCATACAAACCCGAAGAAGGATCAAGACCAGACAACAGCAATCACCGGCAACACCAGCACAACGGCCCAGGAGGGGCCCAAAACGCGCCAGCCGCGCCCCCGGTGCTTGCCGGGGGCCGAGGCGCGCACATTTCCTGAAGACCCGGCAAGCCATTCCCCAGCAGGCGCAAGCAGATCGGCCACCGCTCCACCGCATCGCTAGACCAGTCACTTATCGATGCGGTGTCGAGCCCACAAGCAGCTAATCAGCTCTCGCTAAGCACATGGCGACACACCAGGATGCAAGTTATGCTCAGTTGACACCCGCCCTGCAGCGTGTCAAGACCATAAGCAATGACCAGCCAAGCGGTGGCAAGAGCTTGCCGGGGATGCACCCCCAAGCGCCACCTAGGCTGGTAATCATGGTATTTTGTCCTAAATGCCAGAGTTAGGTATGATAGCTCTGCTAAGCTATGTAATCGATAGATAATGACTGTTTTGCCATTGTGGTAACCCCTTGCACTATAAAAGGAGGCCCAAGGCTACCTAGCTCAGGATTCGGACTTTTGGACACTTGTACTCGCGTAGTAGCTCACCCCGACAACAGCATTTGCTGGGGTTAGGCGATGTGCGTTCTTCGTGTTCCTCTGATCAATCCACCAAAAAGCAGGAGTAGGGTTTTACGCTTAACAGCGGCCCAAACCTGGGTAAAATGCTCGTGTCCTGATCGTCGTGCCGTCTCACGCTCTCCGCTCTTCATGCAACGTGACCCCCATTGCCGAACCACAAGGGGCCTTTGGCCCCATAGGTGATCGTGAGCATCTGTGCCCCGACAGTTGGTGACTCTGAATGGAAAACCTGGGGGCAGGATTCTGCAATCTATGAACACTCTGATGCAGATACTGGCCCCGAGCAGGGAGCAGAGGTCCATGTGAAGGAGTACGACCTCCAACAGTAGGCCACTCAAGACCTAGTGGTAGCTTTGTCCTACGCGGGTAAAGGATGTACTCTGGATGCATCCTCGCTCTGACTACTGGTATCAACTGTGTCATAGCGTCGTAAAGACGAGTACGGGTGGTGACAACTCAACAGCCAGAGCTCGGACAACACGATCCAGCGCCTCAGTGGACTGCACCAGAACCTGCGAGTCATAACGATGACTCACGTAGGGGGTGCAGACAACAGTGTAGGATCGGTCATTACGCTGGCGCACATAAGGGGTGTAGACCTGGGTGTCAGATCCAGTCTCGACCCCAGCGGGGACATACGGGATGTATCTGAAAGCTGCCTCCTCCAAGCGGGGGTTCTCTACACGGAGACGGACAATAGCAACATAGGAAGTGATGACCCACAAGTATAGGGGATCAATCGTAGTCCTTTCGATAAGTAAGAGTGTCGAACCCAACGAGGAGCAGAAGGAAATGAAAAGAGGTTTTCCGTAAGGTAATTTCTGCAAGCACTGAAATTGTAGGTAACAGATAGTTTGATAGCAAGATAATTGGTAACGAGCAAGTAACGGTAACGGTAAATAAAGTGCAGCAAGGTAGCCCGGTCCTTTTGTGGCAAAGGACAGGCCAGAACAATCTCTAGTAATAGGCAAAGTGTTCTTGAGGGTACATGGGAATTTCATCTAGTCACTTTTATCATGTTGGTTTGATTCATGGTCGCTACTTTGATAATTTGATATGTGGGTGAACCGGTGCTTGGGTGCTGTTCTTACTTGAACAACCTCCCATTTATGATTAACCCCCTCCCAAGCATCCGCAACTACGAGAAAAGTATAGAGATAAAATCTAACCATAGGATTAAACGTTTGGATCCAAATCAGCCCCTTACGAAGTAGCGCATAAACTAGGGTTTAAGCTTCTGTCACTCTAGCAACCCATCATCTAATAAGTACTCCACAATGCATTCCCTTAGGCCCATGAATGGTGAAGTGTCATGTAGTCGACGTTCACATGACACCACTAAGGGAATCACAACATACATATCATCAAAATATCGAACACATATCAAATTCACATGATTACTTGCAACATGACTTCTCCCGTGACCTCAAGAACAAAGGTAACTACTCATAAATAATAAACATGCTCAAGATCAGAGGGGTATTGAATAGCATAATGGATATGAACATATAATCTTCCACCAAATAAACCATATAGTAATCAACACGACTAGTCACCCACAGGTACCAATCTGAGTTTCCGGTACAAAGATTGAACACAAGAGATGAACTAGGGTTTGAGAGGGGATGGTGTTGTTGAAGATGTTGATGAAGATTGGCCTCCCAAAGATGAGAGGGGTGTTGGTGATGACGATGGCTTCGATTTCCCCCTCCGGGAGGGAAGTTCCCCCGGCGGAATCGCTCCGCCGGAGGGAAAAAGTGCTCCTGCCCAAGTTCCGCCTCGAGACGGCGGCGCTCTGTCCCGAAAGTCCTCTCCTTCTTTTTTCTAGGTCAAAAGGGATTATATACCAGAAGATGGGCACCGGAGGTGGGCCGAGGAGGGCACAACCACCGGGGAGCGCCTGGGGGGGCCTGGCGCGCCCTAGTGTCTTGTGCCCACCAGGGTGGCCGCCTCCGGTAGTTCTTTGCTCCATTATTTTTTATTAATTCCAAAAATAATCTCTGTAAAGTTTCAGCTCCATTGGAGATGTGCAGAATAGGTATTTCTGATGTGCTTTTTTCAGGTCCAGAATTCTAGCTGCCGGTATTCTCCCTCTTTGTGTAAACCTTGCATATTATGAGAGAAAAGGCATTAGAATCACTCCCTAAAGCATTATTATTCAACAAAACTTAGTAAATAATAGTAGGAAATCATGATGCAAAATGGACGTATCAACTCCCCCAAGCTTAGACCTCGCTTGTCCTCAAGCGAAAAGCCGAAAATGAATAGCATGTCCACATGGTTTGAGAGAGAGGTGTCGATAAAAACAAAATACAGACATAGAAGCATCATGCTTATTATCATAACAGCAACAAACTCCATCATAAAACTTTTTCATATACTTTCATCATATAACTTCTCATGAACAAGTAACAATTCATCACATCATAGAAGTATAAAGCATAAACCTTATTGAAAACCAACAAACTATGTTCTCAGTCAACTTTGCAACTACAATTCATTATATTTTCAGGAAGGGTCTCATGTTGGAGCCTTTTGGCAAGTCCACATACTCAACCATCATTTAGTCTTCTATGATTGCTAACACTCACAACATACCCATGAGCAAAAAGTTTCAACCGGACACATAGAAAGATAGGGGCTTATAGTTTCGCCTCCCAATGTATTCACCTCAAGGGTGATGTCAACAATAATAACTCATGCCCACTCACATCCAACTGGATATATGTTTCTAGATCTTTCCTCACCACATGATGCTTGCAAAATAAAAAAGTAAAAAAGGAATAGGGAAGAATACTTTGACTCTTGCATAAAAGTAAAATATAGTCCCTTCACAAAGGGAAGCAGAGGTTGTCATGCACTTTTTGGTTTGTATGCCCAATCCCTTAATGTAAAAGAACGTCACGCTATATTACCCCCTATGATAGCAACCTTTATTATGCAGTCCGTCGCTTTTATTACTTTGCTATCATAAGTTCGTATAGCGCTCAATTTTCTCTTACACTAATTGATCAAAACACGTTTAGAAGCAATTTTTATCCTTATTGCACCGATGACAACTTACTTGAAGGATCTTACTCGATCCGTAGGTAGGTATGGTGGACTCTCAAAGAATGAATTTGGGTTTGGGTTTTTGGATGCACAAGTAGTATCTCTACTTAGTGCAAAAATTTTGGCTAGCAAAGATATTGAGCAAGCACCACATGTTGAAGGATCTATGACAATATAATTTCTATGTGGATATGAACAAACATAAATCATTACGTTGTCTTCCTTTTCCAACGTCAACAATTTTGACATATAATATTTAATGGGGGCTCACAATCATAAAAGATGTCCAAGATAGTGTATTTGCATGTGGATCTTCTCTTCCCTTATTAATTCTTTCATGAATTGCATCATTGACCAATGCTATGTTTGTCAATCTCCAATAAATTTTACTACTTATACTTTTCCTTATGTGATGTCATTACTCACCATAAGATTAGCATATGATTCTTTTCATTTATTTCTCTTTCCTTTTATTTTGATTGCAACAAGAAACTAGAGAGGCAAAAACTCAAACTAAACTTTATTATATAACTCTCACTCGATTACATAGATAGATAGGCCACGAAACTAACACACGAAAATAGATCATGCTAAACTTTTATTCAACTAAATAAAAGGAAAGCTAAAGATCGAACTAAAATAGGTAAAGGTGAATAAAAGTGATGGTGATACGATACCGGGGCACCTCCCCCGAGCTTGGCTCAAGCCAAGGGGAGTGCCCATACCCGTGTGCTAAAGTCTCCTTTGATGGTGGTGATGAAGAAGGTGGTGGTGTAGCCTTCATCTTCAACTTATATTTAAGCATGAAATTTTTCTCCCTCGGATCATCATTCTCCAACTCGAGCTTTAATATCTTTTTGCATAATGCCGCCTTGCTCTCCTGCAGAAAATGAGATGGGATAAATTGAACCTCAGGTTTGTATCCTCTAGGGAGGCTTGACTTCTTGAATTCCACATGCATGTCTCCGGGTTGAGGTAGTCGGTCATCCTCTTCCTCAGAGCTATCATACTTTGTTTCCTTCATAGCAACGTCTTCCTCCTCATCTGAGGTCCATCCATAATGCTCCACTTCTCCATAGATCTTAGGGTTTGCAACATAGTCAGCAACATAGCTCTCCCCCTCCGAGTCTTGAGACGACATATTTTCAGATCTGTCAGGAAAACAACACGAAACAAGAACAGAGGATTTTTCTGTGATGCGGTCGTCAAAACAGTCGGGGGTATATATAGAGAATTTTTATTCTTGGGAAACAAGCATATGGAAGGAAAACGGAGTCGGGAAGGTGTCCGAGGTGGGCACAACCCACCAGGGCACGCCCAGGGGGGCTGGCGCGCCCTGGTGTATCGTGCTCACCTCGATCACCTTCCGGTTTATTTCTTAAATTCCAAAATTTTCTAATATTCCAAAACTGACAAAAAATATTTTTGCGGATTTTTCGGAGTCCGTTTACTTACTGTATCACGTACCTCTTATTTTTTTCAGAATTCTGGAGTGTTCCGGAAGGTTTCTTTTATGTGTTCCTCCGGTGTCATGGTTTGGATAACATTGCTTTCAACGTTAATAGGCGTACCTGAGATATAGTGCTTAATTCTTTGTCCATTGACCACCTTGGGGTTAGTACCTTCGACATTATTAATGTTGATAGCTCCAGAACGATAAACCTCTTCGATAATATAAGGTCCTTCCCATTTGGAGAGAAGCTTACCTGCAAAAAATCTTAAACGAGAGTTGAACAAAAGAACATAGTCTCCTATTTTGAATTCCCGCTTTTGGACTCTTTTATCATGCCACCTTTTTACTTTTTCTTTGAATAGTTTGGCATTTTCATAGGCTTGGGTTCACCATTCATCTAGTGAGCTAATATCAAATAGCCTCTTCTCACCAGCAAGTTTGAAATCATAGTTGAGTTCTTTAATTGCCCAAAATGCTTTATGTTCTAATTCTAGAGGCAAATAACAAGCTTTTGCATATACCATTTTCTATGGAGAAATACCCATAGGATTTTTATAAGCTGTTCTATAGGCCCAAAGTGCATCATCTAGTTTCTTAGACCAATTCTTTCGAGACCTATTGACAGTTTTTTGTAATATCAATTTTATTTCTCTATTGCTAAGTTCAACTTGACCACTAGATTGAGGATGATAGGGTGATGCAATTCTATGGTTAACATCATATTTAGCAAGCATCTTACGGAAAGCACCATGAATAAAGTGTGAACCACCATCAATCATTAAGTATCTAGGGACTCCAAACCTCGAGAAGATAACTTCTTTAAGCATTTTAATGGAGGTGTGGTGATCAACACTACTAGTTGGAATAGCTTCTACCCACTTAGTGACATAATCAACAGCAACCAAGATATGAGTGTACCCGTTAGAGGAAGGAAAAGGTCCCATATAATCAAAACCCCAAACGTCAAATGGTTCGACAACAAGTGAATAATTCATAGGAATTTCCTGACGCTTACCGATATTACCAATTCTTTGACATTCATCACAAGACAAGACAAGCTTACAGGCATCCTTGAAGAGAGTAGGCCAATAAAAACCGGATTGCAATACCTTGTGAGCAGTTCTATCTCCCGCATGATGTCCTCCATAAGCTTCGGAATGACATTTCCATAGGATTTGTTCCTGTTCATGCTCAGGTACACAACGCCTAATAATACCATCTACTCCTTCTTTATAAAGATGTGGGTCATCCCAAAAGTAATGTCTTAAATCATAGAATAATTTTTTTTTGTTGGTATGTGAAGCGAGGTGGTATATATTTAGCAACAATGTAGTTAGCATAATCAGCATATCAAGGGGTGTTTTGAGAAACACTTATTGCAACTAACTGTTCATCAGGGAAACTATCATCAATAGGTAGTGGGTCATCAAGAATATTTTCTAACCTAGACAAGTTATCAGCTACGGGGTTCTCAGCTCCCTTCCTATCAATGATATGTAAGTCAAATTCTTGAAGCAAGAGAACCCACCTAATAAGTCTTGGTTTAGCATCTTTCTTTTCCATAAGATATTTAATAGCAGCATGATCGGTGTGAACAATAACTTTGGAGTCAACAATATAGGATCTAAATTTATCATGGGCAAACACAACTGCTAAAAATTCTTTTTCAGTAGTAGCATAATTTCGTTGAGCACTGTCTAGAGTTTTGCTAGCATAATGGATAACATTCAATTTTTATCAACTCGTTGTCCTAGAATAGCACCAATAGCATAATCACTAGCATCACACATAATTTCAAAAGGCAAGTTCCAATCAGGTGGTTAAATGATAGGTGCAGAGGTTAAGGCTTTCTTGAGTGTTTCAAAGGCTTCCACACAATTATCATCAAAAACAAAAGATTAGTAAGAGGCCTAGAAATTTTAGAGAAGTCTTTAATGAACCTCCTATAGAAACCAGCATGACCAAGGAAATTTCGAATACCTTTAATATCTTTAGGACATGGCATTTTCTCAATTGCATCAACTTTAGCTTTATCCACCTCAATACCTCGTTCAGATATTTTATGCCCCAAGACAATGCCTTCATTAACCATAAAGTGGAACTTCTCCCAATTCAAGACAATATTAGTTTGTTCACATCTCTGCAAAACTCGATCAAGGTTGCTTAAGCAATCATCAAAAGAAGTCACGTAAACGGAAAAATCATCCATGAAACCCTCCACAATCTTTTCACAAAAGTCAGAGAATATAGCAGTCATACATCTTTGAAAGGTAGCAGGTGCATCGCATAAACCAAAAGGCATACGTCTATAAGCATAGGTTCCAAAAGGGCAAGTAAAGGTGGTTTTCTCTTGATCAGATTGTGACACGGGTATTTGAGAGAAACCAGAATATCCATCCAGGAAACAAAAGTGTGTGTGCTTAGATAATCTTTCTAGCATTTGATCAATGAAAGGCAGAGGGTAATGATCCTTTCTAGTAGCTTTATTTAATTTCCTAAAATCAATTACCATTCTATAGCCAGTGACAATTCTTTGCGGAATGAGTTCATTTTTATCATTAGGAACAACGGTTATACCTCCTTTCTTAGGGACAACAATGAACGGGACTTACCCAGTTACTATCAGCTATGGGATAGATTATACCTGCTTCCAGAAGCTTTAATATTTCAGTTCTTACCACTTCTTTCATCTTAGGATTTAATCGCCGTTGATGATCAACAACGGGTTTAGCATCAGGTTCCATATTAATCTTGTGCTGACATAGAGTGGGACTAATGCCCTTAAGATCATCAAGAGTATATCCAATAGCAGCCCGGTGCTTTCTTAGAACTTTTAATAATCTTTCTTCTTCATGTTCTAAAAGGTTAGCACTAATAATAACATGATATGTCTTTTTCTCATCAAGATAAGCATACTTCAATGTGTCGGGCAATTGCTTTAATTCAAACACAGGATCGCCTTTAGGTGGAGGAGGACCTCCAAGAGTTTCAATAGGCAAATTGTGTTTTAGGAGAGGTTGTTGTTCAAAGAAAAATTGATCTATTTCATTTCTTTCACGCAAGTGCATATCATTTTCATGGTCAAGAAAATATTGTTCTAAGGGATCAGTGGGAGGCACGGCAATAGAAGCAAGACCAATTATTTCATCCTTACTAGATAACGCTCTATCACGAGGTTGTCTACTAAACTTGGAAAAATTAAACTCATGCGACACACCACCAAAGCTGACACCGACAGTTTGTTTTTCACAATCTATCTTAGCGTTGAACGTGCTCAAGAAAGGTCTACCAAAGATAATGGGACAAAAGTCATCTTGTGGGGATCCATGGACTAGAAAATCAGTAGGGTATTTTACTTTCCCACACAAGACTTCGACATCTCTAATCCCAAGTGATGTGATGGTGTCTCTTTTAGCAAGTTTAATAGTAACATCAATGTCTTCTATTTCAGCAGGTGCTATTTCATCCATAATTTCTTTGTATAAGGTAAAAGGGATAGCACTCACACTAGAACCCAAATCACATAAACCATGATAGCAATGATCTCCTATTTTGACTGAGACAACAGGCATGCCTTCAATGGGTCTATGTTTATCTTTTTCATCAGGTTTGACGATTCTAGCAGCTTCATCATAGAAGTAGATTACATGCCCATCAATATTTTCTACCAAGAGATCCTTAACCATAGCAACACTAGGTTCTACTTTAATTTGCTCAGGGGGCTTAGGTGCTCTAATATTACTCTTACGAGCCACAGTTGATACATTCGCATGTTCCTTTATCCAAACAGGGAAATGTGGTTTTTCAATATAAGCGGTAGGCACAACTGGATCAACATTGTAAATGATGGTTTCATCTTTAGCTATGACCGGTTCTTTAATTTCTTCTTTAATTGGGTGATGATATTTAAACCACTTCTCCTTAGGGAGATCAATGTGAGTAGCAAATGGTTCACAGAAAGAGGCGACTATCTCAGAGTCAAGTCCATATTTAGTGCTAAACTTGTGAAAAGTATCGGTATTCATAAAATTAACACAATCAAACTCAAGATTTATACCTGACTCATTACCTTCGTCGAGTTCCCAATCTTCAGAGTTGCGTTTAATTCTTTCTAAGAGATCCCACTTGAATTCAATAGTCTTCTTCATATAAGAACCAGCACAAGAAGTATCGAGTATGGATTGATCATTATGAGACAGCCGAGCATAAAAATTCGGAATCATAACTTCTCTCGGGATGTCATGATTGGGGCATGAATATAACATTGAATTAAGCCTCCCCCAAGCTAGAGCGATGCTTTCTCCTTCACGAGGCCAAAAATTATATATATAATTCCGATCACGATGAACTAGATGCATGGGATAAAACTTTTGGTGGAATTCCAATTGCAAACGATTCCAGTTCCATGATCCACGATCATCACATAGCCTATACCATGTCAATGCTTTTCCCTTCAAAGATAAAGGGAAAACCTTCTTCTTAGCTTCATCTCCGGGTAAACCTGCAAGCTTAAATAATCCACAAATTTTGTTCACATATAATAGGTGCATAATAGGATGTTCAGTTCCATCTCTTGCATAAGGTTTAGCAAGCAGTTGTTCTACCATACCCGAAGGAATTTCATAACCAATATTTTCAGTAGGTGCAGTAGGTTGAGGGGCAACTAATTGTGGTTCCGGTCGAGGTGAAGATACCCCGAACAAACCCCTCAAAGGATTGTTTTCCATAGTAGCAGGTAGCAATAAATTTCAGCACGTAGTATAAGTTTTTCCTTACCGATTTCCACTTACCAAGAGCGCTTCACTCCCCGGAAATGGCGCCAGAAAAGAGTCTTGATGACCGACAAGTATAGGGGATCAATCGTAGTCCTTTCGATAAGTAAGAGTGTCGAACCCAACGAAGAGCAGAAGGAAATGACAAGCAGTTTTCAGCAAGGTAATTTCTGCAAGCACTGAAATTGTAGGTAACAGATAGTTTGATAGCACGATAATTGGTAATGAGCAAGTAACGATAACGGTAAATAAATTGCAGCAAGGTAGCCCAATCCTTTTGTGGCAAAGGACAGGCCAGAACAGTCTCTAGTAATAGGCAAAGTGTTCTTGAGGGTACACGGGAATTTTATCTAGTCACTTTTATCATGTTGGTTTGATTCGTGTTCGCTACTTTCATAATTTGATATGTGGGTGGACCGGTGAAAGCACATATGCTCCCTTGGTGGATTTTGATAATTCAGGACAACATACATTGTGTCTTGGACTAATATTTCTACCTAGTTCATTTCAGGTTAGTCCATAGGGAGTGTTGGCAAAGGATTGTGAGGAGATACCCCAAGATGCAAGGAATGGATTGGCAAAGCTTCAAGCTAGAAGACTCTACATTTTACTTTGTGAGAAATCACTTTGAGTCCAAAGGAAAGCCAATACTATTAAAAGGGGGTAAGGCATTGTTGGTGAACAAATTGCTCCACGTGCACAAGTGCTAGTCACCAAAAACACCCACAAGCTCTCCCACAAAGATTCTGTCTAAAACCCTTCCACTCAAGATCGGTGCTACCAACTTCCATATCGGATACTCCGAGTTTAAACCCTAGATAGAAACCCTAGCCACAAACCCTTCTCGGTACCACCAAGTTTTGTACCGGTGCCACCGAGTTCCAGTGACCAACTTTCTGTTAGCTGTTTCACAAGAATCGGAATTTCCGAGAATTGTGAATCGGTCTCACCGAGTTTGGGAACTGCCCTCAGCCACTCATATCGGTACCACCGAGAATCATATATCGGTCTCACCGAGATTCCTAAAGTTGCCACATTTTGAACACTTCGGTGCCACCGAGTTTTCAATTCGGTTTCACCGAGTTGCTCAATAATGGTGTAACGGTTGGAATTTTGGGGATGCCTATATATACCCCTCCACCACCATTCACTCACAAGAGAAGCACTCAGAACAGATCTCCACTTGCCATATCCAAATCTCTAAGAGAGAACCACCTACCCTTGTGTTGAGATCAAGATCATCCACTCCAACCATATGGATCTTGATTTCTAGCCTTCCCAAGTTGCTTTCCACCCAATCAAGCCCTTCCACCCAACTGTGAGAGAGTGATTGAGTGTTGAGGAGTCTATCATCTTGAAGCACAAGAGCAAGGAGTTTATCATCATTATCAAGCCTATTACCTTTTGGAGGGTGGTGCCTCCTAGATTGGTTAGGTGTTGCTTGGGACCCTCCTACTTCGTGTTGTGGAGTTGAACCAAGAAGTTTGTATGGGCAAGGAGATCACCTACTTCATGAAGATCTACCCATAGTGAGCCTAGTCCTTCGTGGACGGAAGCCGTTATGGAATAGTCAAGGTTTCTACTTCATGGACCCTTATGGGTGGAGCCCTCCGTGGACTCTCACGACCGTTACCCTCCGTGGGTTGAAGACTCCATAAACGTTGATGTACGATAGCGCCACCTATCGGAACCACGGGAAAAATCCTTGCGTCTCCAAATTGCGTTTGATCTTCCTATTTCTACTCTCTCTTACATGTGCTTGTATCTCTGGTGAGCTTTTTTCAGGTCCAGAATTCCAGCTGCCGGTATTCTCCCTCTTTGTGTAAACCTTGCATATTATGAGAGAAAAGGTATTAGAATCACTCCCTAAAGCATTATTATTCAACAAAACATAGTAAATAACAGTAGGAAATCATGATGCAAAATGGACGTATCAGGCTGCATCATGAACTGCCATCTCAATAGTCACTCCAACACCACGATAGGCATGCAGCTCAGTGATGGAGCAGTCTCGCCGATCCCAGATAACCATCACAGCTTCATACTGCACCTGGTTGAACTCGCGGTAGTCCTCGTAAATAGTGTACTCGGGGTACCAACGATATCCCAGCCTGGTCAAGAGGTCGACCAGAATGGCCGGGAACCAAGTCGAATCGATAGCCATAGTTATATGAACGAGCTGCCTACCGGGACGCATCTGTAACAAGGAGGTTCAAAGATGTCAAAAGACGGTGTGTGCATCATGAGACTTGTGATCTGTGTTGGGTTTTCCGTGAAGAGGAACGGGTAATTGCAGAACAAAGTGGGTAAGTATTTCCCTCAGTTATGAAAACCAAGGTTTATCGAACCAATAGGAATATCAATCCTCAACCGTCTTTAGTGGCTGCACACAAATGAACAAACGACTTGCACCCAACGCGGGCAAGAGGGTTGTCAATCCCCTTGATCTCGTTATTTGCAAGCAAATGAGTTGTGTAGATAATTGTTGATAAATATAAAATAAATAAAAAGTAAATAAAGGCAGCGAGGTAATTGTAGCGTTTGTAAATATATAAGTGAACAGACCCGGGGGCCATAGTTTTCCCTAGCGGCATCTCTCATGTAGGCAGCATACGGTGGGTAACAAATTACTGTTGGGCAATTGATAGAAAAGCGGATAGTTATGTGATTTTCACGACAATGATCATGTGTATATAGGCATCACGTCCACAAACAAATAGTCCGACTCCTGCCTGCACCTATTACTGTTACTCCACTCATCGACCGCTATCCAGCATGCATCTAGAGTATTAAGAAAAATAGAGTAATGCATGGAGAACGATGACATGATGTAGACAAAGTAAACTCAAGCAATATGAATGAACCCCATCATGTTATCCTTAGTAGCAACAACACAAAGACTCATCCTGTCCCCTACTTTATCACTAGGATATAAAAACTCGTCAGGCTGAACCTACCACAATGCACCACTCCCATCAATGAGATATCAATCTACTTGGCCAAAGCACATCAATAGATCAGAGAGCATTACGAAGCTATAATGATTATGCACTTAAGATATAATATAATTCTGTAACGCCCCCAATTATGACCGTACGCTAATCATACACGCAATGCGCATGACCAAGATTAGGGACTCACTGATTGATATCACAACACAAGACTAGACACAAATAAAAGTCATACAGCTTCATAGTACAAGCCAGGGGCCTCGAGGGCTCGAATACAAAGCTCGGCAAGCATGAGTCAGCGAAAGCAAATAATATCTGAGTACAGACATAAGTTAAAAAAGTTTTGCCTTAAGAAGGCTAGCACAAACATAACAACGGATCGAACGAGGCGAGGCCTCCTACCTGGGAACCTCCTGTCCTACTACTGGTTGGGGGCAGCCTCCACGTAGTAGTAAGCTCCAGCGGTGGTGTAGTAGTCGTCTCCGGCATACTCCATCTCCTGGGCTCCATCAACTGAATGCAGTAATCGTATCGAGGGGGGAGAGAAAGCAAAGCAGCGGTGAGTACTCATCCAAAGTACTCGCAAGACTAACATCAGAACTATACTAAAATATGCATCAGTATCAAGGAATGGGGTTATAACTGGACTGACTGCAAAAGGAAAGAAAGAGGGGGGAGGCCTAGTCCTATCGAAGACTAGCAACTTTAACCTCTTGCAGCATTAGAAGAGAGTAGACTGGTATCTCATATATAGCAATATTATTGTAGCAAATTTTATTAAGTAACCACGCCCAGAAATTCTTCCTCGACTCCCTACGAGAAAGCAATCTTGGAGCCAACATTCATTTCAATTTTAAGTCACAATTTTAGTTGTAGTAGATCAAGGTACAACTCCAAGTCGTCCTGTTACCGTGGACACGGCTATTCGAATAGTTGAAATCATCCCTCCAGGGGTGCACCACATTTCCGACATGCTTGATCACCTCCGGCCGGACACACTTTCCTGGGTCACGCCCAGCCTCGGGATATCAACACGTCGTCGCTCTAGCTAGGCTCAACAGAGAGGCCAGCCCACCGGTCTAAATCCTAAGCGCAAGGGTCATGGGCCCACTCGCCCTTTGCACTCCTGCCCGTTGCATGGGCGGCCGAGGTCAGTCCTAGCACACTCTAATACAAGATCAGTGCCGTCGCGGACCACTCGGGCGCGTGCCGCTCCATTGCTGACGTCCAAAGAGCTTCGGCTCATACAGCGACGCTGAGTACCCATAACTTGTCCCACGTGAAGGTTTAGTGCGTAAAAGGTCAATCGACCAACTCAGATCAAATACCCAACTCATTAACATTTTATTAATGCTGGACGAGCGCGACCCATGATGTGCGGTCCCGTCGCCCTGTCTCGAGGATGTGCGGCAAGGGCCTCACCTGCCCGGCCACGCCTCGTCATCATCAAACCGTGGGTACCCTTCAGGGCCGACCCATCACCAACATGTTTCTGTAACCAAGTCATAGTAACCGTGTGTATAAAACATCAAGGCGGGACCTAGAGGAATCACCCTCGGGGGTCACACACTTGAGGGGGGGTTGCACGACAGAGTCGATATCGGGAGTTGCAGAGATGTATCACCCTCTGTTTACCACGACCGACTAGCTACACTACAGAGCTGGCATCATGAGTACTTCACGAGGTGTCACCCTCGGTACTCGATGGTAGTTCTGCAGAGTCGTACAACTAAGCGGAGTGCGGTGATGTGACGGGCCTGGCTCGTCGATCATGATGATCGAGTAACTGATATTTAAAGCGGGGCAACTATGACTAAGGGGTCACAGGGGATTCACTGATCAACCTATACTAAGCAGTTTAATGAAGCAGTAGGTATAGTAGCAGTTCATCCAAAAGAGGCCATGCATCAGAATAGGAGCTAATTAATACAGTAGAAAAAACTAATGCTAGAATGAGAGGGAAAGAAATCGGCGATATCGAAATGCTCAAGGGGGTGTTGCTTGCCTTGCTGCTCTGTGGCAAAAGGCTGATCATCAGTCGCGTAGTCGTACCCGGCAGCACCGTCAGTCTCGGGCTCTACCGGTATGAATAGGGGGAAAGAAGCAATAAATATAAAGCACAGATGCAATCACGATGCATGACATGGCAATATGCAGAACTAGGTATGCACTAACGCAGTACTACACGTCATGGACGGAGCGGGAGGATATTTGACGATAATTCCCGGGTCTCTGGCTTTTACCGGACAAACAAAATCGATGGAAAAGTTCCATGTTCGTTATGATAGGCGTACGTGATAGACGAACGGACTGCGTATTCAAATTCGTGGGATTTTTCTGAACAACTTTCATGTATAAAACTTTTTCATCTGAGTTACAGATTATTTTATATTAATTTTTAAAGTTTTATTAATATTCTAAAACTGACAGATTTAAATTAATTCAATAAATGCAATTATGAGGTCAGCATGACATCATGCTGACTTCAGCAGTCAACAGTGGGGTTGACTGGTCAAACGGACCAGTGGGCCCCACATGTCATTGACACAATTTTAATTAAATCTTAATCTAATTAATCAGATTAATTAGGTAGGGTGGGACCCACGTGTCATTCTCTGCTAAGTTAACAGATTAACTAATTAATCTAATTAACCTTAATCATCTAATTAACTAATTAATTACTGTAATTAAGTTAATTAACTATGTAATTAATTAACTAATTAGTTATTTATTAAATTAATTATCTAATTATTTATTTTAATATTTTTATAATTTCGGTTTAAACATTTGGGGGGTGGGCCCCCATTGTCATTCTCACAGGGGGTTAGTGGGGGGCCTAATCCCCCACTAACACAGCCGGTTTAGGGGGGGCAGGGGGGTCACCGGCGGCCGGTGGTGGTTGCCAAACACAGCGGGGTGACCGCGGGGTGGACGTCGGCGGGGAGCCGCGGCAAGGGCCGGGGGCTGTGCGGCGGCAGCAGCAGCACGTGGGGCCGCGGCGAGGCGGCGGTGTGCGCGCGGGCACCCAGCGCACGTCGCGGCAAGGGGGGAACGGCTGCACGCGCGCGCGGGAGGGGGAGGGGTAGGGTCGCTGCGAGCGGGCGGCGGGCGCGGCCATGGCGTGGCCAGCGCGCGGCGCGCTGTTGGGCTTGTGGAAAGCGCGGTCCGCG
Source organism: Elymus sibiricus (assembly GCA_039707655.1). Classification (NCBI taxonomy): domain Eukaryota; kingdom Viridiplantae; phylum Streptophyta; class Magnoliopsida; order Poales; family Poaceae; genus Elymus; species Elymus sibiricus. The sequence continues at coordinate 205,817,575 of CM077675.1, forward strand.
GCGGTCGCAGCGGTGCAGAGCGGTGACGGGGAGCGCGGCGACGGTGTGTGGGGGGAGCGGAAGGAGAGGGAGGGGAGGAGCCCGGGGAGGGCTCACCGGCGCGTGAAGAGGGGTGGCAATGGGCTTGGTGTAGGGCGACGAGGTGAGAAGGAGGCCGATGCGAGGAGGAGACGAAGAGGCCCGGGGCGACGGGGAGGCGACCAGGCGCCGGCGAGGAGGCGCGGTCCGGTGAGGTGGGGCGACGCGGAGGCGCCGGGCGCGGGTGGCGGCGGCCCCCGATCCAGATGGGATCGGGGAGAGGGAGAGCTCGTGCGGGGAGGGGGAGCGAGTGGGAGGAGTGGGGTGTTGGTGGAGGGCTCGGGGCTGACCTAGTAGACCAGCGGGGTGGGCTGGTTGGTGGCCCGAATGGGCCAAGGCCAAGTTGGGCTGGCCCGGGGGGGCTTTTATTTCTTTTATTTTTTTATTTTTATTAGTTTTTCTTTTTATTAATTTTTGTTCTTGCATTATTTTTAAATACCAAAGACCTTTGTAAATTTATGCCACATGGCCCAATATTTATATTGCAGTATTAGGAAGTGTCTCAAGAAGTTTGAGGATTATTAGAATAAGTTCAGATTTTCATAAATTAGAAAAGGGCATTATAATTAATGTTTGGCCTCTGTTTTCAATATATTTAGGGCACTGAAATATCCCACGAAATGTTAGCTTCACCTAGACAATTACTTAGGGAATATTTGCAACTTATGCAAGATTTCTAATTACAGATTTGCAAAACTTTTAATTCCACTTTTCAATCAATTCGATTTGGAAAGGAATTTGAATCGAAGTTTGATTCCACTGTGATCACACATGGATTAGCAAAATGAATTAGCATAATCCGTAGGTTACTGTAGCTTGATTACAAGGATTACTGTAGCATCAAATCCAGGGTGTCACAACTCTCCCCTACTAAAAAGAATTCTCATCCCGAGAATTAAGAAGTAGAAGGAAAGTGCCCGGGGTATTCTGCACGAAGATGATCTTCGCGTTCCCAAGTGGCTTCATCTTCAGAATGATTTGACCACTGCACTTTGAAGAACTTGCTAACCTTCTGACGAGTCCGACGTTCAGCTTCATCGAGAATGCGGAGTAGTTACTCTTTATAAGAAAGGTCTTGTTGCAGCTCAAGCATACCATGATCCACTGCTCGGATAGGATCCTTGAAGAAGCGGAGAAGATGTGACACATGAAACACATCGTGAACGTGAGAAAGGTTTGATGGTAATTCCAATTGATATGCCACTTTACCACGCCTTTCAATAATAGTGAATGGACCAATATATCGAGGAGCCAGCTTGCCCTTGTCCCAAAGCGGTGTGCACCTCTCATTGGCGTGACTCGAAGATAAGCTTTTTCACCAGGTTGATAGACCATATCTTTGTGATGACGGTCATACTGACTCTTCTGACGAGACTGAGCAGCCTTCAGATTTGCATGAATAATGGGGACTTGATCTTCGACATGTTGGATAATATCCGGACCGATAAGTGTACGTTCCCGAGTTTCTGACCAATTCAGAGGAGTCCAACACTTACGTCCATATAACACTTCAAAGGGAGCCATCTTCAGACTAGCTTGATAGCTATTGTTGTAGGAGAACTCAACATACGGGAGAGATTCCTCCCACTTCTTGCCAAAGGAAATGACACAACCTCGAAGCATGTCTTCGAGAATCTAGTTGACTCTTTCAACTTGTCCCTGGGATTGAGGGTGAAAAGCGGTGCTAAAGGACAGATGAGTTCCCATAGCTTCCTGGAAACTTGCCCAGAATCTTGAAGTGAATAAGCTGCCACGGTCTGAACTAATCACCAATGGAATACCGTGGAGTGAAACAACTCTGGACATATATAGATCTGCCAGCTGACTAGCAGTGATAGTTTCCTTGACAGCCAGAAAATGTGCAACTTTGGACACCCGGTCGATGATGACAAGAATAGGAGCATTACCTTTCTGCGATCTGGGAAAACCAGTGACGAAGTCCATTTCAACATGGTCCCATTTCCACTCAGGAATAGTAATAGGTTGCAGAGTCCCAGCAGGCTTTTGATGTTCTGCTTTGATCCGACGACAAATGTTGCATTCTGAAACATAGCGTGCAATGTCTTGTTTCATGTTTGACCACCAGAACCTTTGACGGATGTCTTGGTACATCTTGGTACTACCCGGATGAATAGACAGAGGTGTATCATGAGCTTCTTTCAGTACTCTATCAGTCATATTCAGGTTTTCTTTCTTAGTTGGGACGAATAAGTGACCCTTGAAGTACACGGCACCATCATCAGGAACGGTGAAGCATGAGGGTTTACCTTCCGCAAGATAGTGTTTAATCTTTTCGACTTCACTGCAATAGTGTTGCATAGTTTTGATGCTGCTCACGAGATCTAGTACCGCAACTAGGTTACTCAGGGAACCCTGGTTAACAACACGGAGGTTCATTTTACGGGCCTCCGGTGGAGGGGGAACGAGATAACCCTGAGGAACAATATGGAGGTTCAGCTTGCGGAATTCTTCTTGAATAAGGGGGTGAACCTTGTGAACCTGAAGGTGGTTGCAGTATGTGTTGGAAATATGCCCTAGAGGGAATAATAATTTAGTTATTATCATATTTCCTTGTTCATGATAATCGTTTATTATCCATGCTATAATTGTATTGATCGGAAACACCGATACATGTGTGGATACATAGACAACACTGTGTCCCTAGTATGCCTCTAATAGACTAGCTCGTTGATCAAAGATGGTCAAGGTTTCCTAGCCATAGACATGAGATGTCATTTGATAACGGGATCACATCATTAGGAGAATGATGTGATGGACAAGACCCAAACTACGAACGTAGCATATGATCGTGTCAGTTTATTGCTATAGTTTTCTGCATGTCAAGTATCTGTTCCTATGACCATGAGATCATGCAACTCACTGACACTGAAGGAGTACCTTGTGTGTATCAAATGTCACAACGTAACTGGGTGACTATAAAGATGCTCTACAGGTATCTCCAAGGATGTCTGTTGAGTGGGCATGGATCAAGACTGGGATTTGTTACTCCGTGTGATGGAGAGGTATGTCAGGGCCCACTTGGTAATACAGCATCACAACAAGCCTTGCAAGCTATATGACTAAAGTGTTAGCCATGGGATCTTGTATTACGGAACGAGTAAAGAGACTTGCCGGTAACGAGATTGAACTAGGTATAGAGATACCGACGATCAAATCTCGGGCAAGTAACATACCGAAGAACAAAGGGAACAGCATACGGGATTAACTGAATCCTTGACATAGAGGTTCAACCGATAAAGATCTTCGTCGAATATGTAGGAACCAATATGGGCATTCAGGTCCCGCTATTGGTTATTGACCGTAGAGGTGTCTCGGTCATGTCTACATGGTTCTCGAACCCGCAGGGTCTGCACTCTTAAGGTTCGGTGACGTTTCGGTATAGTAGAGTTATGTATGGTTGTGACCGAAGGTTGTTCGGAGTCCCGGATGAGATCCTGGACGTCACGAGGAGCTCCGGAATGGTCTGGAGGTAAAGATTGATATATAGGAAGTCCTGTTTTGGTCACCGGAAAAGTTTCGGGTACTTCGGTAGTGTACCGGGAGTGCCGGGAGGGGTACCGGGGACCATCGGGAGGGGTGTCTCGACCCAAAGGGCCTCATGGGCTGTGGGAGGAGTCAATCCAGCCCTTAGTGGGCTGGCCGAGCCCCCCACTAAGGCCCATGCGGCTAGGGGTGGGAAAAACCCAAAGGGGGAAAGGTGGAAATGGTTTCCAAGTGGAGAGGAGGAATCCTACTCCTAATAGGATTGGAGTAGGACTCCTCCACCTCCAATTTCGGCCAGCCCTTGAGGGTTTGAGGCTGCCTCCTCCCCTCCCTCCCTCCTATATATACTAGAGGATTTAGAGGGGAGAGCTAACCCTAATTGCCACGTGCTCCCTCTACTTCCTCTAGATCGTTTTCTCCTCTAGTCTAGTTTCGGCAGTGTTTAGGCGAAGCCCTGCCGGAATAGTTCCACCACCATCACCGCCGCGCCGTCGCGCTGCCGGAGAACTCATCTACCTCTCTGCTCCCTCTTGCTGGATCAAGAAGGCGAAGATCGTCATCGAGCTGTACGTGTGCTGAACGCGGAGGTGTCGTCCGTTCGGTGCTAGATCGGAAGGACCGTGATCAGGATCGCGAGAAGGTTCTAGATTTGATCGCGGGACGGATCATGATGGGATCGTGGGACGGATCGTGATGGGATCGCGAGACGGATCTTGATTGGATCGCGGGACGCTCGATGATTTGGATCGCGAAGACGTCCGACTACATCAACCGCGTTTCTTAACGCTTCCCGCTTAGCGATCTACAAGGGTATGTAGATCCACTCTCCCTCTCGTAGATGCTCATCACCATGGATTGATCTTGCGTGTGCGTAGGAAATTTTTTGTTTCCCATGCAACGTTCCCCAACAGTAGCATCATGAGCTAGGTCTATGTGTAGATGATATCTCGAGTAGAACACAAAGGAGTTTGTGGGCGTTGATATTCGGATTGCTTCTCCCTTGGTCTTTTCTTGTTTCGGCGGTATTGTGGGTTGAAGCGGCCCGGACCAACATTACTCGTACGCTTATGAGAGACCGGTTCCATCAACTGACATGTAACTTCATTGCATAAAGATGGCTGGCGGGTGTCTGTTTCTCCCACTTTAGTCGGATCGGTTTTAACAAAGGCGGTCCTTGAGAAGGTTGAATACCAATTTTTGTATCACCGTTGTGGTTTTTGCGTAGGTAAGAATTGTTCTTGCTAGATACCCGTAGCAACCACGTAAAACTTGCAACAACAATTAGAGGACGTCTAACTTGTTTTTGCAGGGTATGTTGTGATGTGATATGGCCAATTACATGTCGATGAGTACGGCAACCGGCAGGAGCCATAGGGTTGTCTTTAATTATTTTCGCCGGTTTTGCTTTACTTTATCGCTATGAGTTAGCAATAGTCGTGGAAGCAACAGTCGGCGCGACAACCTCATGGCGACACATTGATGGAGATCAAGATGATGGAGATCATGGTGTTATGCCGGTGATGATGGAGATCATGCCGGTGCTTTGAAGATGGAGATCAAAAGCACAAGTTCATGGCCATATCATGTCACTTATGATTTGCATGTGATGTTAATCCTTTTATGCATCTTATTTTGCTTAGGACGACGGTAGCATTATAAGGTGACCCCTCACTTAAATTTCAAGATAAATTGTGTTCTCCCCGAGTATGCACCATTGCGAAAGTTCGTCGTTTCGAGACACCACGTGATGATCGGGTGTGATAGACTCTACGTTCGCATACAACGGGTGCAAGCCAGTGTTGCACGTGCGGAACACTCGGGTTAAACTTGACGAGCCTAGCATATACAGACATGGCCTCGGAACACAAGAGACCGAAAGGTCGAACATGAGTCATATAGTAGATATGATCAACATGAAGATGTTCACCATTGAAACCACCTCAACTCACGTGATGATCGGACTTGAGTTGGTGGATTTGGATCATGTGACACTCGAATGACCGGAGGGATGTCAATTTGAGTGGGAGTTTTTAAGTAATATGATTAGCTAAACTCATTATCATGAATATAGTCAAAATGTCTTTGCAAATTATGTTGTAGATTACTAGCTCGTGCTGTAGCTCCCTTGAATTTTTATATGTTCCTAGAGAAATAAAGTTGAAAGATGATGGTAGCAATAATGCGGACTGGGTCCGTGATCTGAGGATTGTCCTCATTGCTGCACAGAAGGCTTATGTCCTTAATGCACCGCTCGGTGCGCCACCCCCTCTGGCGCCGTTTGTAGATGTTGTGAACATCTGACACGCACGTTCCGATGACTACTTGATAGTTCAGTGCGTCATGCATTACGGTTTAGAATTGAGGCTCCAAAACATTTTGAACGTCACGGAACATATGAGATGTTCTTGGGATCTCAGGCTCGTGCCCGTGTTTCAGAGGTATGAGACCTCCAACAAGATTCTTTGCCTGCAAGATGAAGGAGAATAGCTCAATCGGTGAGCATGTGCTCAGATTGTCTGGGTGCAACAATCGCTTGAATCGAGTGGGAGTTGATCTTCCAGATAAGATAGTGATTGATCTAGTTCTCCAAGTCACTGTCACTAAGCTACTAGAGCTTCGTGATGAACTATAAAATGCCAGGGATGGAAATAATGATCCCTGAGCTATTCGCGATGTTTGACACCGCGAAGGTAGAAATAAAGAAGGAGCATCAAGTGTTGATGGTTAGTGAAACCACTAGTTTCGAGAAGGGCAAGGGCAAGGAGGGAAACTTCATGGATGGCAAGACAGTTGCTGTTCTAGTGAAGAAACCCAAGGTTGAACCCAAACCCGAGACTAAGTGCTTCTATTATGAGGAGAACAGTCGCTGAAGCGGAACAACCCTAGATACTTGGTAGATAAGAAGGCTGGCAACGTCGACAGAAGTATATTTGATATACGTGTTATTGATGTGTACCTTACTAGTACTCCTAGTAGCACCTGGGTATTGGATACCGGTTCAGTTGCTAAATGTTAGTAACTCGAAATAAAAGCTACGGAATAAACGGAGGCTAGCTAAGGGTGAGGTGACGATGAGTGTTGGAAGTGTTTCCAAGCTTGATGTGATCACCATCGCATGCTCTCTCTACCTTCGGGATTAGTGATGAACCTAAATAAATGATATTTGGTGTTTGCGTTGAGCATGAACGTGATTAGATCATGTTTATTGCAATACGGTTATTCATTTAAGTTAGAGAATAATGGTTATTCTATTTACATGAATAATACCTTCAATGGTCATGCACCCAATGAGAATGGTTTATTGAATCTTGATCGTAGTGATACACATGTTCATAATATTAATGCCAAAGGATACAAAGTTAATAATGATAGTACCACATACTCGTGGCACTGCCGCTAAATGTCATATTGGTGTAAAACGCATGAAGAAACTCCATGCTGATGGATCTTTGGACTCATTCGATTTCGAATCGGTTGAGACATGCGGACGATGCCTCATGGGAAGATGACTAAGACCCCGTTTTCCGATTTGATGGAGCGGGCAAGTAACTTATTGGAAATAATACATGTTGATGTATTCGGTCCAATGAGTGTTGTAGCGTGCGGTGGATATCGTTATTTTCCTACCTTCATTGATGATTTGAGTAGATATGGGGATATTTACTTAATGAAACACTAGTCTGAAACGTTTGAAAAGTTCAAACAAAATCAGAGTGAAGTTTGAGATCATCGTGACAAGGAGATAAAATGTCTACGATATGATCGTGGAGGTAAATATCTGAGTTACGAGTTTGGTATACAACTTAAGACAATGTGGAAGTTGTTTCACAACTCGCGCCACCTGGAACACCATAGTGTGATGGTGTGTCCGAACGTCGTAGTCGTGCTCTATTGGATATGTTGCGAACTATGATGTCTCTTATCGATTTGCCACTATCGTTTGGGGGTTATGCATTAGAGACAACTACATTCACTTTAAAAGGGGCACCATCTAAGTCCGTTGAGATGACACCGTATGAATTTTGGTTTGGCGGAAACCTAAGCTGTCATTTCTTAATGTTTGGGGCTGCGACGCTTATGTGAAAAAGGGTTTTCACCTAATGAGCTCGAACCCAAAGTGAACAAATGCATCTTCATAGAATACCCTAACATAACAGTTGGGTAAACCTTCTATCTTAGATCCAAGCACAAAGTGTTTGTTGCTAAAATGGGTCCTTTCTCGAGAAAGAGTTTCTCTCGAAACAATTGAGTGGGAGGAAGATAGAACTTGATGAGGTTGTTGAACCTTTGTTTCAACCAGAGAGTAGCGTAGCGCAAAAAGTTGTTTCTGTGGAGCCTACATGAGTTGAAGAGGAAGTTAATGATGATGATCATGAAGCTTCGGATCAAATTACTATCGAACCTCGTAGGTCGACAAGGACGCGTACTGCTCCTGAGTGGTACGGCAACCCTGTCTTAGAGGTCATGTTGTTGGACAACGATGAACCTACAAGCTATGGAGAAGCGATGATGGACCCGGATTCCGAGAAATGGTTAGAGGCCATGAAATCCGAGATGGGATCCATGTATGAAAACAAAGTATGGGCTTTGGAAGTATTACCTGAAGGGCGAAAAGCCATTCAGAACAAATGGATCTTTAAAAGGAAGACTGACGCGGACGGTAATGCCACCGTCTCTAAAGCTCGACTTGTGGCAAAGGGTTTTTCACAAGTTCAAGGAGTTGACTACGATGAGACTTTCTCACCCGTAGCGATGCTAAAGTCTGTTGGAATTATGTTAGCAGTTGCTGCATTTTTCGATTAGGAAATCTCGCAGATTGATGTCAAAACATCGTTTCCTTAACGGTATCCGTGAGGAAAGGTTGTATGTGATACAACCGAAAGGTTTTGTCAGTCCTAAGGATGCTAAAATGTATGCAAGCTCCAGCGATCCTTCTATCGACTGGAGCAAGCATCTCGGAGTTGGAATATAATCTTTGATGAGGTGATCAAAGTTTTTGAGTCTATACAAAGTTTATGAGAAACTTGTATTTACAATAAAGTGAGTGGGAGCACTATATAATTTCTGATAAGTATATGTGGATGACATATTGTTGATCGAAAATGATGTAGAATTTCTGGAAAGCATAAAGGGCTGTTTGAAAAGGAGTTTTTCAAAGGAAAACTTGGATAGAAGCTATTTAAATATTGGGCATCAGGATCTATAGGCATAGATCAAGACGTCTGATAAGACTTTCAATGAGTACATACCTTGACAAGATTTTGAAAGAGTTCAAAATGGATCAGTCAAAGAAAGAGTTCTAGCCTAATTTGTAAGGTGTGGAGTTGAGTGAGACTCAAAGCTCGACCACGACAGAAGAAAGAGAAAGAACGAAGGTCGTCCCCTATGCTTTATCCATAGGCTCTGTATAGTATGCCATGCTGTGTACCGCACCTGTGTGTGCCTTGCCATGAGTCTGCCAAGGGGTACAAGAGTGGTCCAGGAGTGGATCACTGGACAGCGGTCAAGACTATCCTTAGTAACTAGAGGACTAAGGAAATATTTCTCGATTATGGAGGTGATAAAGAGTTCGTCGTAAAGGATTACGTCAATGCAAGCTTTGACACCTATCCGAACAACTCTGAGTAGCAGTCAGGATACGTATAGTGGAGCAACCATTTGGAATAGCTCCAAGTGGAGCATCTGCAGTATGACATATATATTTGCAAAGAACACACGGATCTGAATGTTGCAGACCGTTGACTAAAGACCTCTCTCACATGCAAAGCATGATCGAACCCCAGAACTCATTGGGTGTTAGATTCATAACAATGTAAATCACATGGTGATGTGAACTAGATTATTGACTCTAGTGCAAGTGGGAGACTGTTGGAAATATGCCTTAGAGGCAATAATAATTTAGTTATTATCATATTTCCTTGTTCATGATAATCATTTATTATCCTATAATTGTATTGATCGGAAACACTGATACATGTGTGGATACATAGACAACACTGTGTCCCTAGTATGCCTCTAATAGACTAGCTCGTTTATCAAAGATGGTCAAGGTTTCCTAGCCATAGACATGAGATGTCATTTGATAACGGGATCACATCATTAGGAGAATGATGTGATGGACAAGACCCAAACTATGAACGTAGCATATGATCGTGTTAGTTTATTGCTATAGTTTTCTGCATGTCAAGTATCTGTTCCTATGACCATGAGATCATGCAACTCACTGACACCGAAGGAGTACCTTGTGTGTATCAAACGTCACAACATAACTGGGTGACTATAAAGATGCTCTACAGGTATCTCCAAGGATGTCTGTTGAGTGGGCATGGATCAAGACTGGGATTTGTTACTCCGTGTGACGAAGAGGTATCTCAGGGCCCACTCGGTAATACAACATCACAACAAGCCTTGCAAGCAATGTGACTAAAGTGTTAGCCACGGGATCTTGTATTACGGAACGAGTAAAGAGACTTGCCGGTAACGAGATTGAACTAGGTATAGAGATACCGACGATCGAATCTCGGGCAAGTAACATACCGAAGAACAAAGGGAACATCATACGGGATTAACTTAATCCTTGACATAGCGGTTCAACCGATAAAGATCTTCATAGAATATATAGGAACCAATATGGGCATCCAGGTTCCGCTATTGGTTATTGACCGTAGAGGTGTCTCGGTCATGTCTACATAGTTCTTGAACCCGCAGGGTCTGCACACTTAAGGTTCGGTGATGTTTCGGTATAGTAGAGTTATGTATGGTGGTGACTGAAGGTTGTTCGGAGTCCTGGATGAGATCCTGGACATCACGAGGAGCTCCGGAATGGTCCGGAGGTAAAGATTGATATATAGGAAGTCCTGTTTTGGTCACCGGAAAAGTTTCGGGTACTTCGGTAGTGTACCGGGAGTGCCGGGAGGGGTACCGGGGACCATCGGGAGGGGTTTCTAGACCCAAAGGGCCTCATGGGCTGTGGGAGGATTCAAGCCAGCCCTTAGTGGGCTGGCCGAGCCCCCCCACTAAGGCCCATGCGGCTAGGGGTGGTAAAAACCCAAAGGGGGAAAGGTGGAAAGGGTTTCCAAGTGGAGAGGAGGAATCCTACTCCTAATAGGATTGGAGTAGGACTCCTCCACCTCCAATTTCGGGCAGCCCTTGAGGCTTTGAGGCTCCCTCCTCCCCTCCCTCCCTCCTATATATACTAGAGGATTTAGAGGGGAGAGCTAACCCTAATTGCCACGTGCTCCCTCTACTTCCTCTAGATCGTTTTCTCCTCTAGTCTAGTTTCGGCAGTGTTTAGGCGAAGCCCTGCCGGAATAGTTCCACCACCATCACCGCCACGCCGTCGCGCTGCCGGAGAACTCATCTACCTCTCCGCTCCCTCTTGCTGGATCAAGAAGGCGGAGATCGTCATCGAGCTGTACGTGTGCTGAACGCGGAGGTACCGCCCGTTCGGCGCTAGATCGGAAGGACCGTGATCAGGATCGTGAGACGGTTCGTGATTTGATCGCGGGACGGATCATGATAGGATCGCGGGACGGATCATGATGGGATCGCGAGACGGATCGTGATTGGATCGCGGGACGCTCGGCGATTTGGATCGCGAAGACGTTCGACTACATCAACCGCGTTTCTTAACGCTTCCCGCTTAGCGATATACAAGGGTATGTAGATCCACTCTCCCTTTCGTAGATGCTCATCACCATGGATAGATCTTGCGTGTCATAGGAAATTTTTTGTTTCCCATGCAACGTTCCCCAACAGTATGACTCGCGGCTCAAAGCATCAGCCATTACATTAGCCTTGCCAGGTGTATAAGAAATACCCACGTTGTAATCTGCGATGCGCTCCATCCATCTTTGTTGACGGAGGTTCAGATCTGGCTGAGTAAACAGGTACTTCAGACTTTGGTGGTCAGTATAGATCTCTCAATGATTACCAACAAGGTAATGTCGCCACTCTTTCAGTGCATTAATTACTGCAGCAAGTTCAAGGTCATGAACGAGGTAGTTCTCTTCATGAGGACACAATTGACGAGATGCATAAGCAACCACTCCGTGTTCTTGCATTAGGACACAGCCCATTCCTTGACGTGAAGCATCACAATAGATAACGAAGTCCTTCTGAGTATCCGGAGGAGCAAGCACTGGAGCAGACGTCAGTTTTCTTTAAGTGCCTGAAAGCTCTCCTGACATTTTTCTATCCACTCATATTTAACACCTTTGTGAAGCAGATTGGTTAAGGGCTTGGCAATCTTGGAGAAGTTCTCGACAAATCGATGGCAATAGCTGACGAGTCCGAGAAAACTTCTGACTTGTTTGACATTCTTCGGGGGAGTCCAGTCAAGAATAGCCTGAACTCGTTCAGGGTTGACCGCGATACCATCCTTGGAGATCGTATGACCAAGGTAGGTTACTTCGTCCATCCAGAACTCACACTTGGAATACTTTGCAAAAAGTTGATGTTCTCGAAGCTTCTCCAGTATAAGACGAAGATGTTCAGCATGCTCTTCTTTATTTTTGGAATAAACCAGGATATCATCCAGATAAACCACGACGAATTTGTCGAGGTAATCCATGAATATATAGTTCATCAGGCGAGAGAAGGTTGCTAGAGCATTGGTTAAGCAGAAGGACATGACGTTGTACTCGTATAAACCATAGCGAGTAACAAATCCAGTCTTGGGAATATCCTCTTCACGAACCCGGATCTGATGGTAACCCAACCTCAAGTCGACTTTTGAAAATATCGATGAGCCAGCAAGTTGATCATACAGATCGTTGATCCGAGGAAGCGAATATTTGTTTTGATCGTTGCTTGGTTGATGGGATGGTAATCTTGAACTAACCGATTCGTACCATCTTTCTTCTTGACAAAGAGGGAAGGTGCTCCCCAAGCAGAGGAACTTGGACAGATGAACCCTTGATGAAGCGAATCATCGATTTCTTGTTTCAGTTCAAGGAGTTCATGAGGAGGCATCTTACATGGACGCTTAGCTATAGGGTGGTGTCTGGCACTAAGTCGATGAAAAACTCGACAGCTCTTACAGGGGGAATCCCTGGAAGTTCTTCCAGACATACATCTTGGAAATCCCGGACAATTGGTATGTTTTCAATCCCATCAAGAGGTAACACAATTAATGCATTCAAGGCATATAGCCGGGCTTCAGCATTTCGAACAAGATGAGCATGATAGCTTACTATCTCATTTGAGGGATGCAGGAGGTGGATGGTTTTGGTGGCACAAATGATTGACGCGGTATGAGCCTTCAACCAATCCATTCCGAGAATGAGATCAATATTGGAGGACTTCAACATTATGGGGGAGGCAAAGAATTCCAACCCTTCAATTTCAATGGGGACATTGTGGCTAATAATGGAGGTCCGACATTGACCCGCGGGGGTGTTTACCACTATTGGGGCGTTCATCTCTTCACATTTAATGTCATGCATGTATGCAAAATCTTCAGACATAAAAGAATGCGATGCTCCTGTATCAAACAATACAGAAGCTGGTACTGAGTTGACGAGAAGAGTATCCATCACAGTAGCAGGCTAGTCTTGAACTTCATTCAGATCAACATTGTTAGCCTGAACACGTCCCTGTGCAGGCCTCGCATTGTTATTGTGGGGCTGGTTGGAAGGCAGTGCAAGTTGATTCTGATTCTGCCTGCATTCTCTAGCGCAGTGCCCTGGACGACCACACTTCAAGCACAACCCATCCTCAGGACGAGAAGGGGGAACAGGAGCTCGTGGTGGCGGAGCTGGGAGCCTCGGCTGCCTAGGTGGGGGTGGAGGCAGATGAGGTGCAGCATAAGACGGCCTTGGAGCAGGAGCAGGTGCATGGTACATGTTGTGGGGGGTCCAGATCTTGCGCTTCTGAGCAGATGAGCCAGAAGATGAGCCCATGTCACGGTTGCGCTTGCTGCTGTCCTTGTAGTCTTGCAGAGTTGTTTCCACTTGAATGGACTTGTTCACCAAGATGGCGAAGTTATCAAAGTCCTGAACAAGGAGCGCCAGTTTGATATCAGGGTGAAGGCCTTCGCGGAACTTCTCCTGTCTACGAGCATCAGTTGCAACGTCTTCTTCAGCATAGTGAGACAAGTCCAGATATTCCCGCTGATAAGCATCCATAGTCTTGTTGCCATTGACGAGATTGCGGAACTCACGTTTCTTCTTGTCCATCAGTCCCTGAGGAATATGGCTAGCACGGAATGCAGTTTGGAATTCTGTCAGGTGATGATTGTTCCAACAGGTTGTGAGCGCCTGTGACTGTCCCACCATTGAGCAGCGGGACCCTTTAGAAAGTACGAGGCAAAGGTGACATAGCTAGCCACTGGGGCGCCTGAAGACTCCAAATCATAGGTGATATCACGGAGCCAATCATCAGTGTCAAGCGGCTGAGTTGAGCTGCGGTAGATAGCAGGGTTGAGGCGCATGAAGTCCTGCAGAGTCATTGGGGCTGGTTGTTGATTCATATTCGGCCTCGGGAATAGGTCGATAATCCCTTGCATAAATTGGCGGTTCAGCTCAAACTGCTGCATCATTCCAGCCATGTATTCAGGTGGCGGTGGTGGTTCAGGCGCACCACGATCACGACCAGCTGGCCTAACCATTCTGTCAAATTTTTAACAGTGGTAGTTTAGCATTGGGTAATTGCAAAGACAATGAATCATTCATGAAGTAAATTGCACAAAGAAGGAAGTGCAATAGATTCAACATTGTAGTTCGAATTCAACATGCAGATCCATACATAGTTCTATTACAAACCATAAGTCCGTTACGAAATAGACGATAGGTCCGGCATGAAATTAACTTAGACAATTAGGCGGCACGCAGGCACGCGGTGGAGAGATACAACAACGGGACATAGCGATAAGCTACATCAACGTCGGGGACAACGACTGAAGCCAGGGAACTGCACGTGGCCCTGAATGTTAAACCTGGGGGCAGGATTCTGCATCCCATGAACACTCTAATGTAGAACCTGGTGCCTAGCGGGGAGCGCAGGTCCACGCGCAGGAGTACGACCTCCACCAGCAGGCCACTCAAGACCCGGTGGTAGCTCTGTCTGGCGCGGGTAAAGGATGTACTCCGGATGTATCCCTGCACGGACTGCTGGTATCAACTGCTCCATAGCCTCATAAAGACGAGTACGGGTGGCGTATAGCTCGCCATTAAGAGCTCGGACATTGCGATCCAGTGCCTCAGTGTACTGAACCAGAACCTGTGGGTCGTAACGACGACTCACGTAGGGGGTGCAGACAACAGTGTAGGATCGGTCGTTACGCTGCCGCACGAAAGGGGTGTAGACCTTAGCGTCGGCTGCAGTATCAACTCTAGCAGGAACATACAGGATGTATCTGAGTGCCGTCTCCTCCAAGCAGGGGTTCGCTGCACGGAGATGAACAAAAGCAGCATAGGCAGCATCCTGTACTGCCATCTCATTAGTCACTCCAACACCACGATAGGCATGCAGCTCAGTGATGGAGCGGTCTCGCCGATCTCAGATAACCATCACAGCTTCATACTGCTCCTGGTTGAACTCGCGGTAGTCCTCGTAAACAGCGTACTCGGGGTACCAGTGATATCCTAGCCTGATCAAGAGGTTGACCAGAATGGCCGGGAACCCAGTCGTATTGTGAGCCAAAGTCAGACGAACGATCTGCCTAGCGGGACACATCTGTAAGAAGGAGATTCAAGATGTCAAATGACAGTGTGTGTATCATAACTTCAAAGAAAACAATTTTCGATAAATCAACTCTCCGGTGGATGTGATCATGAGAACCTAATGTTTAGAGTTAGCAAAATCTTTAACCCGAAAGAGAAGATAGTTTAGAACCCAGAGTATAGACGAGGAATAAAAGATCCTAATACCACCCGATCGAGATGTGGGCCCGTAAGCCACACAACAATGTTAGTAAAGGTTTTCAAGTACTAGACTCAACTTCGGCCAAGGAGTTGGAAAGGGGCTACCTACAGGCAGTCGGCTCTGATACCAACTTGTGACGCCCCCAATTATGACCGTATGCTAATCATACACGCAATGTGTACGGCCAAGATTAGGGAGTCACTGATTGATATCACAACACAACACTAGACACAAATAAAAGTCATACAGCTTCATAGTACAAGCCAGGGGCTTTGAGGGCTCGAATACAAAGCTCGACAAGCACAAGTCAGCAGAAGCAAATAATATCTGAGTACAGACATAAGTTAAACAAGTTTTGCCTTAAGAAGGCTAGCACAAACATAACAACGGATCGAACGAGGCGAGGCCTCCTGCCTGGGAACGTCCTATCCTACTGCTGGTCGGGGGCAGCCTCCACGTAGTAGTAAGCTCCAGCAGTGGTGTAGTAGTCGTCTCCGGCGTACTCCATCTCCTGGGATCCATCAACTGAATGCAGTAATCGTATCGAGGAGGGAAGAGAAAGCAAAGCAGTGGTGAGTACTCATCCAAAGTACTCGCAAGACTGACATCAGAACTATACTAAAATATGCATCAGTATCAAGGAATGGGGTTATATCTGGACTGGCTGTAGAAAGCAAGAAAGAGGGGGAAGGCCTAGTCCTATCGAAGACTAGCATCTTCAACCTCTTGCAACATTAGAAGAGAGTAGACTGGTATCTCATATATAGCAATATTAATGTAGCAAATTTTATTAAGTAACCACGCCCAGAAATTCTTCCTCGACTCCCTACGAGAAAGCAATCTCGGAGCCAACATTCATTTCAAATTTAAGTCACAATTTTAGTTGTAGTAGATCAAGGTACAACTCCAAGTCGTCCTATTACCGTGAACACGGCTATTCGAATAGTTGAAATCATCCCTGCAGGGGTGCACCACATTTCAAACATGCTTGATCACCTCCGGCCGGACACACTTTCCTGGGTCATGCCTGGCCTCGGGATATCAACACGTCGTCGCCCTACCTAGGCTCAACAGAGAGGCCAGCCCGCCGGTCTAAATCCTAAGCGCGCAGGTGTCATGGGCCCACTCGCCCTTTGCACTCCTGCATGATGCGTGGGCGGCCGAGGTCAGTCCTAGCACACTCTAATACAAGATCAGTGCCGTCACGGACCACTCGAGCACGCACCGTTCCATTGCTGACGTCTGAAGAGCTTCGGCTGATACAACGACGCTTTGTAACCATAACTTGTCCCACGTGAAGGTTTAGTGCGTAAAAGGTCAATCAACCAACTCAGATCAAATACCCAACCCATTAACATTTTATTAATGCGAGACGAGCGCAACCCATGATGTGCGGTCCCGTCGCCCCGTCTCGAGGATGTGTGGCAAGGGCCTCACCTGCCCGGCCACGCCTCGTCGTCATCAAACTGTGGGTACCCGTCAGGGCCGACCCATCACCAACATGTTTCTGTAACCAAGTCATAGTAACCGTGTGTATAAAACATCAAGGCTGGACCTAGAGGAATCACCCTCGGGGGTCACACACTTGAGGGGGGAGGGGTTGCACGACAGAGTCGATATCGGGAGTGGCAGAGAGGTATCACCCTCTGTTTACCACGACCGACTAGCTACACTACAGAGCTAACATCATGAGTACTTCACGAGGTGGCACCCTCGATACTCGATGGTAATTCTGCAGAGTCGTACAATTAAGGGGAGTGCGGTGATGTGACGGGCCTGGCTCGTCGATCATGATGATCGAGTAACTCATATTTAAAGCGGGACAACTAGGACTAAGGGGTCACAGAGGATTCATTGATCAACATATATTAAGCAGTTTAATGAAGCAGTAGGTATAGTAGCAGTTCATCAAAAAGAGGATATGCATCAGAATAGGAGCTAACTAATACAGTAGCAAAAACTAATGCAAGAATGAGAGGGAAAGAAATGGGCGATATCGGAATGCTCAAGGGTGGGTTGCTTGCCTTGCTGCTCTGCGGCAAAAGGCTGATCGTTAGTCGCATAGTCGTACCCGGCAGCACCGTCAGTCTCGGGCTCTACCGGTAAGAATAGGGCGGAAGAAACAATAAATATAAAGCACAGATGCAATCACGATGCATGACATGGCAATATGTAGAACTAGGTATGCACTAACGCAGTACTACACGTCATGGACGGAGCGGGAGGATATCTGACGATAATTCCCGGGTCTCTGGCTTTTACCGGACAAACGAATTCAATGGAAAAGTTCCATGTTCGTTATGATAGGCGCATGTGACAGGCGAACGGACTGCGTATTCAGATTCTTGGGATTTTTCTGAACAACTTTCATGTATAAAACTTTTTCATCTGAGTTACAGATTATATATTAATTTTTAAAGTTTTATTAATATTCTAAAATTGATAGATTTAAATTAATTCAATAAATGCAATTATGAGGTCAGCATGACATCATGCTGACTTCAGCAGTCAATAGTGGGGTTGACTGGTCAAACTGACCAGTGGGCCCCACATGTCATTGACACAATTTTAATTAAATCTTAATCTAATTAATCAGATTAATTAAGTGGGGTGGGACTCACCAATCATTCTCTGCTAAGTTAACAGATTAACTAATTAATCTAACTAACCTTAATCATCTAATTAACTAATTAATTACTTTAATTAAGTTAATTAACTAATTAATTTTTTATTAAATTAATTATCTAATTATTTATTTTAATATTATTATAATTTCATTTTTAACATTTGGGGGGGGGGCATTGTCATTCTCATAGGGGGGGTTAGTGGGGGGCCTAATCCCCCACTAACACAACCGGTTTAGGGGGGCCAGGGGTGTCACTGGCGGCCGGTGGTGGTTGCCAACCACAGCGGGGCGACCGCGGGGTGGACACCGGCGGGGAGCAGCGGCGGCCAGCGGCAATGGCCGGGGGCTGTGCGGCGGCCGCAGCAGCACGCGGGGCCGTGGCGAGGCGGCGGTGCGCGCGCGGGCGCCCAGCGCACGGCGCGGCAAGTAGGGAACGGCTACACGCATGCGCGGACAGCGGCGTGGGCGCGCGGGGGGGGGGGGTAGGGCCGCGGCGAGCGGACGGAGGGGCACGGCCATGGCGTGGCCAGCGCGCGGCGCGCGGCTGGGGGTGTGGGGGCGCTGTCCGCGGCGGTTGCAGCGGTGGAGAGCGGCTACGGGGAGCGCGGCGACGGTGTGTCGGGGGAGCGGAAGGAGAAGAGCCCGGGGAGGGCTCACTGGCACATGGAGAGGGGTGGCAATGGGCTTGGTGTAGGGCGACGAGGTGAGGAGGACGCTGATGCGGGGAGGAGACGAAGAGGCCCGGGGCGACGGGGAGGCGACCAGGCGCCGACGAGGAGGCGCGGTCCGGCGAGGTGGGGCGGCGCGGAGGCGCCGGCCGTGGGCGGCGGCGGCTCCCGATCCAGATGGGATCTGGGAGATGAAGAGCTCGTGGGGGGTGGCGGAGCGAGTGGGGGGAGCGGGGTGTTGGTGGGGGGCTCAGGGCTGACCTAGTAGGCCAACGGGGTGGGCTGGTTGGTGGCCCGAATGGGCCAAGGCCCATTTGGGCTGGCCCGGGGGTGGGGGGGCTTTTCTTTATTTTTATTTTTTATTTTTATTAGTTTTTATTTTTATTAATTTCTGTTCTTGCATTATTTTTAAATACCAAAGACCTTTGTAAATTTATGCCACATGGCCCAATATTTATATTGCAGTATTAGGAACTGTCTCAAGAAGTTTGGGAATTATTACAATAAGTTCAGATTTTCATAAATTAGAAAAGGGCATTATAATTAATGTTTGGCCTATGTTTTCAATATATTTAGGGCACTTAAATATGCCACCAAATGTCAGCTTCACCTAGACAATTACTTAGGGAATATTTGTAACTTATGCAAGATTTCTAATTACAGATTTGCAAAACTTTTAATTCCACTTTTCAATCAATTCGAATTGGAAAGAAATTTGAATCGAAGTTTGATTCCACAGTGATCACACATGGATTAGCAAAATGAATTAGCATAATCCTTATGTTACTGTAGCTTGATTACAAGGATTACTGTAGCATCAAATCCAGGGTGTCACAAATTCAGAGGCATCTCAAATACTTTTCATGAATAATCTAAACATAAACCCACAATTCATTGGATCCCAACAAACACACCACACAATAGGATTACATCGGATAGATCAAAGCGAAGATGCGATGACCATTGTATTGAAGATCAAGAGATAGAGAGATTGCCATCTACGTACTAGCTATGGACCCATAGGTCTCTGGTGAACTACTCACACATCATCATGAGGGCAGCAAGGTTGATGAAGAGAACCTTTGTGATCGATTCCCCCTCCGGCAGGGTGCCGGAACGGACCTCCAGATGGCCTCACGACGGAACAGAGACTTGCGGCGGCGGAAAAAGGGTTTCGGGACTGCTTCTGAGGTTTTTGCGGTATTAGAGAATTTATAGGCGAGAGAGGGGCGTCGGGAGAGCCACGAGGGGGCCACCACATATCAGGGCCCCCCCCCCTAGGGCGTGCCCTGATGTGTGGTGGGGCCCTCGTGTGCCTCCCGGCCTCCCTCTGAAGCTTCCAGGTCTTCTTATGATCTAGAAAAAATCATCAAAAGGCTGCGTGGCAATTGGACTTCGTTTGGTAATGTAAACCTGAAAAGTAAAAAACATGCAGAAAACAACAACTGGCACTGGGCACTGGGTCAATAGGTTAGTGCTCAAAAATATTATAAATTGGTAAATAATGACCCAAAAAGTATCTTAGAATGATAATATATCAGAATGGAACAATAAAAAATTATAGATACGTTGGAGACGTGGCAAGCACCCCCAAGCTTAATTCCTACTCGTCCTCGAGTAGGTAAATGATAAAAACAGAATTTTTGATGTGACATGTTATCCACTATGTAATCTTATTCAGGTATGCTTATTGAGAAAAGATGAATCAACAAATATTAACACAACAATATTCAAAGTGTAAGAAACAAAATCATTAATCCTTAAAAGTATACGATCCTTAAGAATTGTTTACCCCCACATTCATCTTATTATATTAGCAAGGCATGGCTCCTCTTCACCACATTAATACAAATGTTAAGCACCACGGTGTCCAAGTTAGGCAAATGGATCGTACTTTTTCAATATGCATCAACTTTTTATTCTTCACGCAATACATGAGCGTGAGCCATTGGACATAGCATTTAGGTGGAATATAGTATGGTGATAGATATCAAAGGGGTAAAAAGTGGAGAAGATAGTCTCAAATCAACTAGGCGCACCAATGGGCTATGGAGATGCCCATCGATAGATATCAATGCGAGGAGTAGGGATTGCCATGCAAAGGATGCACTAGAGCTATAAGTGTATGAAAGCTCAAATGAAGCTAAGTGGGGTGTGCATCCAACTTGCTTGCTCATGAAGACCTCGGGCATTTGAGGAAGCCCGTCATAGGAATATACAAGCCAAGTTTGTAATAATGAATAGGTAATTCCCACTAGCATATGGAAGTGACATATCATGAGACTTTCTACATGAAGAGCATGGTGCCACTTTGAGGCACAAGTGTGGTAAAAGATAGTAGCAAAGTCCCTTCTCTCATTTTCTCTCATCATCATTTTTTTGAATGGTGGGCTCATTTGGCCTCCCCCATCTTTATTTTTTGTCCGGAGTCTCATATCAACTTGTGGGAGAATCATAGTCTCCATCATTCTTTCCTCACTGGGACAATTCTCTATTAATGATGATCATCACACTTTTATTTTGCTTACAACTCAATATGGAGAACTGGTATGAAGATATGACTCTGTATGAATGCCTCTGGCAGTGTACCAGGATGTGCAATGATCTAGCAAGACATGTATCAAAAATATGATGAACAGTGGCTTTGCCACAAATACAATGTCAGCTCTATATGATCATGCAAAGCAATATGACGATGAACAAACTAGTCATGTGAAGTGACGATGGAATTTGCATGGCAATATATCTCGGAATGGCTATGGAAATGCCATGATAGGTAGGTATGGTGTCTGTTGTGAGGAAGATATAATAAGGCTTATGTGCAACAGAGCGTATCATGTCACGGGGTTTGGATGCACCGACGAAAGTAGCACCGATCCTCGAGGTGAGAATGGGCAATGCAGGGCACCGAAGAGGCTAGCAATTACGAGAAGGTGAGATTGCGTATGTCCATGGTTTCACATTAGTCATAAAGAACTCATATACTTATTGCAAAGTTTTATTAGTTTATCATAGATCAAAGTACTACTCTCATGCCCCGAGGGAAGAGGTTGGTATGAGTGAACCATCGCGTGCTTCCGACCCGAAACAACACTAGGATTTGTACGAGGAATAGAAATGCTCACACGTCATCACCATGCCTCTTTAATTTTTTAGATGAACAAAAAGGTCAACCCCTCTTAATATCTACACTTCTACAGGTCAACAATTATGAACTCACACCTATTTCATATTACCACATTAATATCATTGACCCACAATTTCTCTATATGTGCTACATGATGGTTTTGATTATCACTCATTGAATACCTAATATTTTTGGACTAGTCTTATAACCCATGCAAATTACCGTCACTATTTATTAACTCTCAAACAAATATAAGTGAAGAACGAGAGTGAAATCATTTTTTTAAAATCTACACGCCACCGTGCTCAAAAAGATATAAGTGGAGTACTAGAGCAACTGCTAAGCTCAAAATATATAAGTGAAGCACATAGAGTATTCTAACAAATTATGATGAAGGTGTGTCTCTATTATATAGGTGTGTCCAGCAAACAATGATTGTGGCAAACTAAAAGTAAAAGCAAAAGAAAATCAAACGACGCTCCAAGCAAAACTCATATCATGTGACGAATAAAAATATAGCTTCAAGTGACATACCGATGGATTGAGAAGAAAGAGGGGATGCCTTCCGGGGGATCCCCAAGC
Source organism: Elymus sibiricus (assembly GCA_039707655.1). NCBI lineage: Eukaryota > Viridiplantae > Streptophyta > Magnoliopsida > Poales > Poaceae > Elymus > Elymus sibiricus. Next base: position 205,840,025 of record CM077675.1, read on the forward strand.
TTAGATGCTTGAGTCTCCTTAGAATTATACTTGGGGTGCCTTGATCATCCCCAAGCTTAGGCTCTTGCTACTCCTTTTTCCGTGGTCCATCATAATAACACCCAAAACTTGAAAACTTCAATCACACAAAACTCAACAAAACTTCGTGAGATCCGTTAGTATAAGAAACATATTGCATACTTTAGGTACCATTGTAAATTGATTATTATTTCATAAATGCATAATAGGTACTTTATTCTAACTTCTCCATGGCTTATACCCCCCGATACAATCCATAGCATAGTCAAAATAAGCAACTATGTAATCAAAAACAGAATCTGTCTAAAACAGAACAGTCTGTAGAAATCTGTAGGGAACCTATACTTATCGAACTCTAAAAATTCCTACAAATTAGGACAACATAGAAAATTTGTATATAAACACTGTGTAAAAATTTCAGATCATTATCACGCTCCAGTAAAAAATAAAAATTCCTGTACTGAAGTCAAAAGTTTCTGTTTTGTTTCAGCATCGATTCTACTTATGTTGTGAGTCATCCCAAAGGCTTTACTTGGCATAAACACTAATTTAAACACAAAAACATAATCAGTACATAGGAAATAATCATTTTATCAAAAGTAAAGAGAAAGTTTAAAGCAAAAATTTAAAGATAACTATTGGGTTGCCTCCCAACAAGCGCTATTGTTTTATGCCCCTAGCTAGGCATAATGCATAGTTTCAAGTATTGTCATCTTTGAAACTCAACCCATAAGTAGCTATCATGATTGATTCATAAGGTGGTTTAATTCTCTTTATATGGAAGTGTTCCATCCCTTTCTTCAATGGGAATTGGAACCTTATGTTTCATTCTTTCATATCAATAATTGCACCTATAGTTCGTAAGAAAGGTCTACCAAGTATTATGGGACAAGTAGGATTGCAATCAATATCAAGCACAATGAAATATACAGGTAGATAATTTTTATTTTCAATAATAAACACATCATTAATTCTACCTAAAGATTTCTTAATGGTAGAATCCGCAAGGTGCAAGTTAAGGGAACAATCTTCAATATTAGTGAGACCAGGGACATCACAAAGAGTTTTAGGAATAGTTGAAACACTAGCACCAAGGTCACACAAAGCATTGCACATATTTATTTATCTTAATCTTGATAGTAGGTTCCCACTCATCATGCAATTTTCTAGGAATAGAAACTTCAAGCTCAAGTTTTTCATCGTAAGCTTTTATCATGGCTTCTACTATATGTGCGGTAAAAACTTTATTTTGTTCATAAGCATTGGGTGAGATAATAATGGATTGCAACAAGGAAATACATTCTACTAAAGAGCAATTATCATAATTAAAGTCCTTGTAATCCAAAATAGTGGGCACATCACTAGTTAAAGTTTTGACCTCTCCAAACCCACATTTTTCTGTTCTTAGCATCAAAATCATCACCCTCCAAGCAAACGGGACGCTTCTCAATTAAAGTTGACTCAAATCCAGTCCCTTTATCATTTATATTCAGAGAGGTAAATAAAGATTCAATAGGAGAAATACCAATCATTTTAGATCTTCATCATGATTCCGGTAAAAACTGGGTGGAAGAGCTTTTTCTAAGAATTCTTGCTTAGCTCTCAACTTAGATGTCCTCTCCTTACTTTAATTAATAGATATTTTGATAGATTTAATAGGATGATTAAAATCATGCTTGGGCGTCAAGGCTTTTCCTTTAAGAGTTTCCACATCAAGAGCAATTATATCCATGTTTTTAGCCAAAGTATCAACTACATGCAATTTTTCTTCTACCATAGTGTTGAAAACCTTTTGAGAATTAATAAATTCTTTAATTGTGCTCTCAAAACCAAAGGATATCCTATTAGAATTTGTAGAAGAATTTCCATAAGAGTTTCCGTAGTTGTTAGAGGAATTACCGGGATACGGTCTAGAATTGAACTTTCCTCTATAAGCATTATTGTTGAAATTATTTCGCGAGACAAAGTTCACATCAATGGCATCATTATTTTGCTCAATCAAAGTAGACAAGGGCATATCATTGGGATCAACATGAGCATTTTTACTAGCAACCATATTCATAAGAGCATCCACTTTTTCACTCGAAGTAGCGATTTCTTCAACAGAATTTACCTTCTTACCGGTTGGAGCCCTTTCGGTGTGCCATTGAGAATAATTTATCATAATGTTGTGGAGGAGTTTTGTGGCCTCTCCTAAGGTCACATCCATAAAGGTACCACCTGCAGCAGAATCTAGAAGATTTCTAGACACAAAGTTTAGTCCAGCATAGAAATTTTGGATAATCATCCACAAGTTTAAACCATGAGTTGGATAATTTCTTATCATCAATTTCATTATCTCCCAAGCTTGTGAAAAATGCTATTGATCTTGCTGTTTAAAATTCATTATTTGATTTCTAAGAGAGATGATCTTAGCAGGAGGAAAATACTTGGCAATAAAAGCATCTTTACACTTATCGCATGTTCCAATACTATTACGAGGTAAAGATGAAAACCAAGATTTAGCTTTATCTCTTAGTGAAAAAGGAAATAATTTTAATTTCACAATATCATTATCCATATCCTTTTTCTTTTGCATGTCACATAATTCAACAAAGGTATTAAGATGTGACGCGGGATCCTCATTAGGACTTCCCGAAAATTGATCTTTCATGACAAGATTTAGCAATGCAGCATTAATATCAAAAGCTTCCGCACTAGTGGCGGGTGGTATAGGAGTACTAATAAAATCTTTATTATTAGTATTTGAGAAGTCACACAACTTAGTAGTATCTTGAGACATGGTGACCGAGCAAGCAAAGTAACAAGCAAGACAAGTAAACTAGCAAGCGAAGAAGTAAACTAGTAACAAGCAAAGATAAATATTTTTGTATTTTTGTTTTTTATGAGACAAGCCAAATATAACAGCAAATAAAAAGAAGAACTAGTGAATGAAAATTTGTGTGAAGTTACTTGATAGTTGATGACGATATTCCCCGGCAATGGCGCCAGAAATCCTTCCTGATACTTGTGATCTGCGTTGGGTTTTCCGTGAAGAGGAACGGGTAATTGCAGCACAAAGTGGGTAAGCATTTCCCTCAGTTATGAAACCAAGGTTTATCGAACCAATAGGAATATCAATCCTCAACCGTCTTCAGCGGCTGCACACAAATGAACAAAAGACTTGCACCCAACGTGGGCAAGAGGGTTGTCAATCCCCTTGATCTCGTTATTTGCAAGCAAATGAGTTGTGTAGATAATTGTTGATAAATGTCAAATAAATAAAAAGTAAAAAAAAGGCAGCGAGGTAATTTTAGCATTTGTAAATATATAAGTGAATAGACCCGGGGGCCATAGTTTTCCCTAGCGGCATCTCTCATGTAGGCAGCATACGGTGGGTAACAAATTACTGTTGGACAATTCATAGAAAAGCGGATAGTTATGCGATTTTCACGGCAATGATCATGTCTATATAGGTATCACGTCCACAAACAAATAGCCCGAGTCTTGCCTGCACCTATCACTATTACTCCACTCATCGACCGCTATCCAGCATGCATCTAGAATATTAAGTAAAACAGAGTAATGCATGGAGAACGATGACATGATGTAGACAAAGTAAACTCAAGCAATATGAATGAAATCCCATCATGTTAACCTTAGTACCAACAACACAAAGATGCATCTTGTCCCCTACTTTGTCACTGGGATATAGAAACTCGTCAGGTTGAACCTACCACAACGCACCACTCCCACCGACGAAGTATCAATCTACTTGGCCAAAGAACATCAATAGATCGGAGAGCATTATGAAGCTATAATGATCATGCACTTAAGAAATAATATAATTCAGAGGTATCTCAAATACTTTTCATGAATAATCTGAACATAAACCCACAATTCATCGGATCCCAACAAACACACCGCATAATAGGATTACATCAGATAGATAAAACGAAGATGCGATGACCATTGTATTGAAGATCAAGAGATAGAGAGATTGCCATCTAGGTACTAGCTATGGACCCGTAGGTCTCTAGTGAACTACTCACACATCATCATGAGTGCAGCAAGCTTGATGAAGAGACCCTCCGTGATCGATCTCCCTTCCGGCAGGGTGCCGGAATGGAGCTCCAGATGGCCTTGCAACGGAACAGAGACTTGCGGCGGCGGAAAAAGGGTTTCGGGACTGCTTCTGGGGTTTTCGCGATATTAGAGAATTTATAGGCCAAAGAGGGGCGTTGGGAGAGCCACAAGGGGGCCACCACATATCAGGGCGCCCCCCCTAGGGCGCGCCCTGATGTGTGGTGGGGCCCTCGTGTGCCTCCCGGCACCCCTCCAAAGCTTCCAGGTCTTCTTATGGTCCAGAATAAATCATCAAAAAGTTTCGTGGCAATTGAACTTCGTTTGGTAATGTAAACCTGAAAAGTAAAAAACATGCAGAAAACAGCAACAGGCACTGGGCACTGGGTCAATAGGTTAGTGCTCAAAAATATTATAAATTGGTAAATAATGACCCAAAAAGTATCCTAGAATGATAATATATCAGCATGGAACAATCAAAAATTACAAATAAGTTGGAGACGTATCACATCATAACTTCAAAAGATAACAATTGTCGATGAAGCGGCTCTCCAGGTGGATGTGATTACGAGAACCTAATGTTAGAGTTAGTAAAAATTTAGCCCGAAATAGAAGTGAGATCAGAACCCAAAGTATAAGAGAGTAATAAAAGATCCTAATACCACCCAATTGAGATGTGGTCCTGTAAGCCACACAACAATGTTAGTAAAAGTTTTTCAATGACTAGACTCGACTTCGACCAAGGAGTTGGAAAGGGGGCTACCTATAGGCAGTCGGCTATGATACGAACTTGTGACGCCCCCATTTTGTTCGTATGCTAATCATACATGCAAATGCGTACGACCAAGATTAGGGACTCACGGAAAGATATCACAACACAACTCTATACACAAATAAAAGTCATACAAGCTTCATATTACAAGCCAGGGCCCTCGAGGGCTCGAATACATATGCTCAAATTCAAACGAGTCAGTGGAAGCAAATATTATCAGAGTACAGACATAAGTAATCAAGTTTGCCTTAAGAAGGCTAGCACAAACATAAGCACCTGATCGAACGAGGCAAGGCCTCCTGCCTGGGAACCTCCTATCGTACTGCTGATCGGGGGCGGCCTCCACGTAGTAGTAGGCTCCGTCGGTGTAGTAGTGGTCATCGGCGGGATCATACGCCTCCTGGGCTCCGTCATCTGATTGCGGTAACGTATCAAGGGGAAAAGGGGGAGCAAAGCAGTGGTGAGTACTCATCCAAAGTACTCGCAAGACTTATATCAGAACTATACTAGAATATGCATCACTATCAAAGGAATGGGGTTATGTCTTTGGACTGACTGCAGAAATGCCAGAATAGAGGGGGAAATCCTAGTCCTATCGAAGACTAGCATCTTTGGGGTCTTGCAGCATTAGAAGAGTGCAGATTAGCATAATTAAAGTAGCAAGTTTTATTTAAACACGCCCAGAGATTCTTCCTCCACTCCTTGCGAGAAAGCAATCCCGGAGCCAACACATTCATTTCAAAATCTCCAGTTCTAGTTGTAAGATCAGGATACAACTCCGAGCATCCGTTACCGTGGACATGGCTATTCGAATAGATATACTTCCCTGCAGGGGTGCACAAACTTGCCCAACATGCTTGATTAACTCCAATCGGACACAATTTCCAGGTCATGCCCGGCCTCGGCTGATCGACACGCTATAGTCCTACCTAGGCTCAACAGAGAGGCCACACGCCGGTCTACATCCTAAATGCGAAGGGGTCATGGGCCAATTGCCCTTTGCCATCCTGCGCGTTGCGAGGACGGCCAGTGTCAGTCCTGGCACCTCTTAATACAAAGACGGTGCTTACGCGGGCCACCTGGGCGCGTGCCGCTCAACTGTGACATCTGAAGAACTTTCGGGCGAATGTATGACGTAGAGTGCCCATACTGATTCCCGCGTGGTGGTTAGTGCGAAACAGGCCAGAGACCTTCTCAGATCACATATCCAAACCCATTAATGTTTTGTTAACAGTGGCGACGATCGACGATCCAGGATATGTGGTCCCGCCGCCCCATCTCGAGGACTTGTGGCAAGGGCCAAGAATGCCCGTCCACGCCTCTTCATCATTACACCAACACCCTCCAGGTCATCCTGACCTCATCATGTAACAGTAGTAAAGTCAAAGTATCCGTGTGTCCATGACACCAAGGGGGAAACCCGAGGAGTCACCCTCGATGGATCCCACCCGATGTAATCGTCAAGGTGACTAGAGAGGAATCACCCTCGATGGTTCATGCTTGAGGTGTTGCACGACAGAGTCGTTATCCAAAGTGGTGAAGGAGGAATCACCCTCGATAGCCATGACTGACTAGTTACGCTACAGAGTTAGCATCAGGAGTACGTTGCGAGGTGTCACCCTTGGTACTCGATGGTAGCCCTGAAGAGTCGTACAACTAAGGGGGTGTGAGGTGATGTGACGGGCATGACTTGTCGTCTGTTGATCGAGTCTTCGAGTCATCAATGATGAAGCAGGGGCAAATGGGACTAAGGGGTCACAGGGGATCACTAATCAACCTATACTAAGCAGGTAATATGATAGTAGACAACAGCAGTTTATCAAAAACAGGCTTTGCATCAGAATAGGAGCTATCTACAGCAGTAGCAAAATCTAATGCAAGCATGAGAGGGAATGAAATGGGCGATACCAGAATGATCAAGGGGGGTGCTTGCCTGGAAGCTCTGCTGCAAGTGGCTAAACATCGGTGGCGTAGTCGTACACGGCAGCAGCGTCCGTCTCGGTGTCTACCGGAGAGAAGAGGGGGGAGAAACAATAAATACAAAGCAAGCAGATGCAACACGATGCATGTCATGGCAATATGCAGTTCTAGGTATGATCTAACGCGGTACTACACGTTACAGACAGTGTGGGAAAATATCTGACGATATTTCCCGGGTCTCTGGCTATTACCGGACAGATGAATCGGATGGAAAAGTTCCATGTTCATCATGCTAGGGGCATGTGACAGATTAACGGACAGCGTATTCGGATTCGTGGGATTTTTCTGAGCAACTTTCATGTATAAAACATTTTCATATGAGTTACAGATTATTTTATATTAATTTTCATAGTTTTATTAATATTCTAAAATAAACACATTTAAATTAATTAGAAAAACCTTTTACTGCATCAGCATGACATCATCAGTCAACAGGGACCCGGGTCAACATGACTAGTCATAGAACCCAAGTGGCACATCCGTACAGGAACAGGCATACGTAACCCAACAGTGTAGGTGTCGGTCATCAGCGTGTGTAGACGAGTCATAGCAAGCTACATGGACTCCATTACACTACGAGACATTTCCCCGTAGGGACAGACACAGCATCAAAGAAGGATACACGTCGGTCAAATAATGTGTCCGGAGTAGTAGCAAGCTACCATGGCTCGGTGGAAACACAAAGAGGCATTTTCCAATAAAGAGGGCTGCTAAAGGCACACAACTAGGTGTCAAATCCCACACATACCAATGCATTTCAAACATACACGCAATATGCACGATATGCGTAGATACAACATGGCATCACAACATAACTCTATGACTCAAAGTATTTATTAAAGACTCATAAGAGCCGACATAGTTTGGTATTACAAGCAGAGGTCACATGACCCAACACTCAAGTCATACATGCAACAAGCGGAAGCAAAACATGTCTGGGTACAGACATCTACTAAAAGTGGCTGGAGGATCCTGAAAAGCTACAACGACCCTACCAAAGGAACCAGACCTCTGTCTGGGATTCCCAAGCTAATCCGGTCAACATCGAACTTCACGTCGTAAGAATCACTAATGAGACTGATGTCTCCTCTGCGAAAACATAAATTAAGCAACCGTGAGTACAACGGTACCCAGCAAGACTTACATCAGAACTAACTACATGTGCATCATTTTCAACAAAGGGGGTTGTGGAGTTCATTGCAGCAAGCCAGCTTTGACTCTTGGCTAACCTGTACTACGACTACAAGTAGTATCTTTGAGGTGGGATAGCGCACACGAGTCCACATTTTCACCATATCAATACACCACTATGGATCCACTCCAGTCTCCCTACGAGAAGGCCATCCATAGCACTCACGCTTATCTTGCGCAATTTAGAGTATGCATTTCAAGCTGTCTATGAACCACATAAGTTTTCCAAGTAGTCCATATCCGAGGACGCGGCTATTCGAACAAATCATTTACCCTGCAGGGTATACTTCTTCACACACACTCTCACCACTTATCACCATGTGCACGTAAAAAGGCACCTCGGCAACCTTCAAGTGGAAGCCCAGCGAGGGAGTCGGACCGAAGTTTCCTCTATGGCCCCAAACGGGCAGGGTTCCACAAGACCACCATCCGGCTGACACTTGGTACACCGTGCCACTGTGCATCTACCGCATCGAAGCCCACTCTGTCCGGCAGCGCTAAGCAAGGCCGCCAGCACTTCTCCTACAAACACCAGAAACTAATCGCAACTCCTGTACAGAGGTCTAGGCGACTAATAAGCCGAGAGAGCTTGAAGTACCCGGAGCCCAATGTGTGGTAGTGTCTTGTCTCGGATAACATACACATAACTCAGTTCTTAAGGATGGTCCCAATGAGACAACCCGCCATGTACTCCTACATGGCCTCTCATCGCTACCTTTACCAAATCGTGTTCACATGCTTAACTCTCACACAGTAGGACATGAACACATCCATTCCGATTCATCGCCCAGATGGATCAGACCCAACACGACTCTAAGCATAGCAGGCACAGTAAGCAAGCATGGATGAGTAAGCACAACAAGGCTCAAGCAGTTGCTACTCATGCTAATTGGTTTCAACTATTTACTATGGCAAAGACAGGTCATGCAAAGGAATGGGTTCAACTATCGAGAACATGTAACAGTTGAATCATTGTTGTCCTAATGCATTAAAAGAGAGCAGGGGCAAGAGAGTGGGTTAGTATCAGTATGCTCAAGGGGGGGTTGCTTGCCTGACAAAACGCCAACACGTTACTGCTCCTTAGATGGATACTCGACCGTACCCTCCGGAACAAAGCCTAACACGAAGAACAACCATCGAAGGGGGGACAAATCAATACACATCAAATGTGACACTATAATGCATGATTATGACATGGCAATATGATGCATTTGAGCTAATGCAACTATCATTGATGTTAGATGAAGTAGCTTTGAACCTAGGGTTCAAATTCCAACTCCATGAATTATTCAACATATTGCATTTAAGCAAAATGTACATGTTCTCCTATTTAGGTTGCTCTATCATGCATGAGAATAGCATAAATGGATTCATTGTATTTTTCTGATCAATTTTCATATATAAATTATTTTCATCTGACTTACAGATTAATTTATATGATTTTTCTAAGTTTTATCTATTTCCTGGAATTTCCTAAATTATTTTTAAACAGAAAATCCTTTATTGCGTCAGCCGTGCGTCAGCATGACCTTAGCAGGTAAACTAGCCGTTGCCAGGTTAAACCTGACCAGTGGGGTCCACTAGTCAGTGACATAGGCACTAAATAGGGTTATATTAACTTTTAAGTACACTAATTAGCAGGGCTGGGCCAAGTGTCAGTGGATCATTAGGTTAATTAAATAAATTAATTAATTCAGGCTTAATCCAGATTTGACCAGGGGTTAGGACCCACCTGTAAGTGACCCAGGGGGTCAACCCCGTGGTCAAATGGCCTTGGCTCGCTGGCGTTGAGCCGCCGACGCCAACAGACACGGCGGAGGGGGTCGGAAACCCACAAGTATAGGGGATCAATCGTAGTCCTTTTGATAAGTAAGAGTGTCAAACCCAACGAAGAGTAGAAGGAAATGACAAGTGGTTTTCAGCAAGGTAATTTCTGCAAGCACTGAAATTGTAGGTAACAGATAGTTTCATAGCAAGATAATTGGTAACGAGCAAGTAATGGTAACGGTAAATAAAGTGCAACAAGGTAGCTCAATCCTTTTGTGGCAAAGGACAGGCCAGAACAGTCTCTAGTAATAGGCAAAGTGTTCTTGAGGGTACACGAGAATTTCATCTAGTCACTTTTATCATGTTGGTTTGATTTGTGTTCGCTACTTTGATAATTTGATATGTGGGTGGCCGGTGCTTGGGTGCTGTTCTTACTTGAACAACCTCCCACTTATGATTAACCCCCTCGCAAGCATCCGCAACTACGAGAAAAGTATTAAGATAAAATCTAACCATAGCATTAAACGTTTGGATCCAAATCAGCCCCTTACAAAGTAGCGCATAAACTAGGGTTTAAGCTTCTGTCACTCTAGCAACCCATCATCTAATAACTACTCCACAATGCATTCCCTTAGGCCCAAGGATGGTGAAGTGTCATGTAGTCGACGTTCACATGACACCACTAAGGGAATCACAACATACATATCATCAAAATCTCGAACACATATCAAGTTCACATGATTACTCGCAACATGACTTCTCCCGTGACCTCAAGAACAAAGGTAACTACTCACAAATAATATTCATGCTCAAGATCAGAGGGGTATTGAATAGCATAATGGATCTGAACATATAATCTTCCACCAAATAAACCATATAGTAATCAACTACAAGATGTAATCAACACTACTAGTCACCCACAGGTACCAATCTGAGGTTTCGATACAAAGATTGAACACGAGAGATGAACTAGGGTTTGAGAGGAGATGGTGCTGTTGAAGATGTTGATGAAGATTGTCCTCCCAAAGCTGAGAGAGGTGTTGGTGATGACGATGGCTTCGATTTCCCACTCTGGGAGGGAAGTTCCCCCGACGAAATCGCTCCGCCGGAGGGTAAAAGTGCTCCTGCCCAAGTTCTGCCTCGAGACAGCGGGGTTCCGTCCTGAAAGTCATCTCCTTCTTTTTTCTAGGTCAAAAGACCTTATATACCAGAAGATGGGCTCCGGAGGTGGGCCGAGGAGGACACAACCCACCAGGTCGCGCCTGAGGGACCTGGCGTGCCCTGGTGTCTTGTGCCCACCAGGGTGGCCCCCTCTGGTAGTTATTTGCTCCAGTATTTTTAATATAATCCAAAAATATTCTCCGTAAAGTTTCAGCTTGTTTGGAGATGTGCAGAATAGGTATCTCTGATGTGCTTTTTCAGGTCCAGAATTCCAGTTGCCGGTATTCTCCCTCTTTGTGTAAACCTTGCATATTATGAGAGAAAAGGCATTAGAATCACTCCCTAAAGCATTATTATTTAACAAAACATTATAAATAACAGTAGGAAATCATGACACAAAATGGACGTATCAACTCCCCCAAGCTTAGACCTCGCTTGTCCTCAAGCGAAAGCCGGTATTGAAAAGCATGTCCACATGGTTTGAGAGAGAGGTGTCGATAAAAACAAAATACGGACATAGTTGCATCATGCTTATTATCATAACACTATCATAAAACTTATTCATATAATTTCATGATATAACTTCTCATGAACAAGTAACAATTCATCACAACATACAAGTATAAAGCATAAACCTCATTGAAAACCAACAAACTATGTTCTCAGTCAACTTTGCAACTACAATTCATCATATTTTCAGGAAGGGTCTCGTGTCGGAGCCTTTTGGCAAGTCCACATACTCAACCATCATTTAGTCTTCTATGATTGCTAACACTCACAGCATACCCATGAGCAAAAAGTTTCAACAGGGCACATAGAAAGATAGGGGCTTATAGTTTTGCCTCCCAACGTGTTCACCTCAAGGGTGATGTTAACAATAATAACTCATGCTCACTCATATCTAACTGGATATATGTGCCTAGATCTTTCCTCACCACATGATGCTTGCAAAATAAAAAGTAAAAAGGAATAGGGAATAATACTTTGACTCTTGGATAAAAGTAAATACATAAAAGTAAAGGATAGGCCCTTTGCAGAGGGAAGCAGAGGTTGTCATGCGATTTTTGGTTTGTATGCCCAATCCCTTAATGTAAAAGAACGTCACACTATATTGCCCCCTATGATAGCAACCTTTATTATGCAGTCCGTCGCTTTTATTACTTTGCCATCATAAGTTCGTATAGCGCTCAATTTTCTCTTACACTAATTGATCAAAACACATTTAGAAGCAATTTTTATTGCATTATTGCACGGATGACAACTTACTTGAAGGATCTTACTCGATCCGTAGGTAGGTATGGTGGACTCTCAAAGCATGAATTTGGGTTTTGGGTTTTTGGATGCACAAGTAGTATCTCTACTTAGTGCGGAGTTTTTTCGCTAGCAAAGATATTGAGCAAGCACCACATGTTGAAGAATCTATGCCAATATAACTTCTATGTGGATATGAACAAAGCATAAATCATTACGTTGCCTTCCTTGTCCAACGTCAACAATTATGGCATATAATATTTAATGGGGGCTCACAATCATAAAAGATGTCCAAGATAGTGTATTTGCATGTGAATCTTCTCTCCCTTTTTAATTCTTTCATGAATTGCATCATTGACCAGTGCTATGTTTGTCAATCTCCAATAAGTCTTACCACTTATACTTCCTTATGTGATGTCATTACTTACCATAAGACTAGCATATGATTCTTTTCATTTATTTCTCTTTCCTTTTATTTTCATTGCAACAAGAAAGTAGAGAAACAAAAGCTCAAACCAAACTTTATTATATACTCTCACTCGATTACATAGATAGATAGACCACGAAACTAACACACGAAAATAGATCATGCTAAACTTTTATTCAACTAAATCAAAAGGAAACTATAGATCGAACTGAAATAGGTAAAGGCGAATAAAAGTGATGGTGATACGATACCGGGGCACCTCCCCCAAGCTTGGCTCAAGCCAAGGGGAGTGCCCATACCCGTGTGCTCAAGTCTCCTTTGGCGGTGGTGATGAAGAAGGTGGTGGTGATGAAGTGTCACACTTCAGGCTCAATAGGTACTCCAATTTGCGGATGACTCTCCGAAGGGTGATGATGTGCTACTCTAGCAAAATATTTTCACGAGTAAGAAATTTATTCTGAACACGAACCGCTTCAAAATACCTAAAAGCTTCAATTTTAATGGGGTGAGATTATTGTAATAAGGTTGAAGAATATCTACTTCTTCCTCCTCTTCTGTTATCATGGATTGCCCCCCTTCTGGAGCTTGATCCTTCATAGCCTCCTTGCCCTTGTCTTCATTATTGGCTTCTTTTGGCTCCTCTCTCTTCAGCTCCATCTTCATCAGCCAGGCATCTTCTTCTACGTTATTGGAGGAGGGAGAAGACATAACGCCTGGCTTGGTAGATCTGATAGGAAAACAGCTCAAAACAAGAACAGAGGATTTTTCTACGATGTGGTGGTCAAAATAGTCGGGGTATATATATAGAATTTTTATTCTTGGGAAGCAAGCATATGGAAGGAAAACAGAGTCAGGAAGGTGTCCGAGGTGGGCACAACCCACCAGGGCGCGCCTGGCAGGACTGGCGCGCCCTGGTGTATCATGCTCACCTCGGTTGCCTTCCGGTTTATTTCTTATTTTCCTAATTTTTCTAATAATCCAAAACTGACAGCAAATATTTTTGTGGATTTTTCGGAGTCCGTTTACTTACTGTATCACGTACCTCCTATTTTTCAGAATTCTGGAGTGTTCCGGAAGGTTTATTTTATGTGTTCCTCCCGTGTCATGGTTTGGATAACACTGCTTTCAACATTAATAGGCATACCTGAGATGTAATGTTTAATTCTTTGTCCATTGACCACCTTCGGGTTAGTACCTTCGGCATTATTAATCTTGATAGCTCTAGAACGATAAACCTCTTCGATAATATCTGGTCCTTCCCATTTGGAGAGAAGCTTACCTGCAAAAAATCTTAAACGAGAGTTGAACAAAAGAACATAGTCTCCTATTTTGAATTCCCGCTTTTGCATTCTTTTGTCATGCCATCTTTTACTTTTTCTTTGAATAGTTTGGCATTTCCATAGGCTTGGGTTCTCCATTCATCGAGTGAGCTAATATCAAATAGCCTCTTCTCATCGGCAAGATTGAAATCATAGTTGAGTTCTTTAATTGCCTAAAATGCTTTATGTTCTAACTCTAGAGGCTAATGACAAGCTTTTCCATATACCATTTTGTACGGAGACATACCCATAGGATTTTTATAAGCTGTTCTATAGGCCCAAAGTGCATCATCTAGTTTCTTAGACCAATTCTTTCGAGACCTATTGACAGTTTTTTGTAATATCTATTTTATTTCTCTATTGCTAAGTTCAACGTGACCACAAGATTGAGGATGATAGGGTGATGCAATTCTATGGTTAACATCATATTTAGCAAGCATCTTACGGAAAGCACCATGAATAAAGTGTGAACCACCATCAGTCATTGAATATCTAGGGACTCCAAACCTCAGGAAGATAACTTCTTTAAGCATTTTAATGGAGGTGTTGTGATCAACACTACTAGTTGGAATAGCTTCTACCCACTTAGTGACATAATCAACAGCAACCAAAATATGAGTGTACCCGATAGAGGAAGGAAAAGGTCTCATATAATCAAAAGCCCAAACATCAAATGGTTCAACAACAAGTGAATAATTCATAGGCATTTCCTGATGCTTACCGATACCAATTCTTTGACATTCATCACAAGACAAGACAAACTTACGGGCATCCTTGAAGAGAGTAGGTCAATAAAAACCAGATTGCAATACCCTAAAAACTCTTTTTCGGTAGTAGCATAATTTTGTTGGGCATTGTCTAGAGTTTTGCTAGCATAATGGATAACATTCAACTTCTTATCAACTCGTTATCCTAGAACAATGCCAACAGCATAATCACTAGCATCACACATAATTTCAAAAGGCAAGTTCCAATCAGGTGATTGAACAATAGGTGCAGAGGTTAAGGCTTTCTTGAGTGTTTCAAAGGCTTCTACACAATCATCATAAAAAACAAAAGGGATATCCTTTTGCAAAAGATTAGTAAGAGGCCTAGAATTTTTAGAGAAGTCTTTAATGAACCTCCTATAGAAACCAGCATGACCATCGAAACTTCAAATACCTTTAATATCTTTAGGACATGGCATTTTCTCAATTGTATCAACTTTAGCTTTATCCACCTCAATACCTTGTTCAGATATTTTATGCCCCAAGACAATACTTTCATTAACCATAAAGTGGCACTTCTCCCAATTCAAGACAAGATTAGTTTGTTCACATCTCTGCAAAACTCGATCAAGGTTGCTTACGCAATCATCAAAAGAAGTCCCGTAAACGGAAAAATCATCAATGAAAACCTACACAATATTTTCACAAAAATCAGAGAATATAGCAGTCATACATCTTTGAAAGGTAGTAGGTGCATTGCATTAACCAAAAGGCATACGTCTATAAGCATAGGTTCCAAAAGGACAAGTAAAGGTGGTTTTCTCTTGATCAGATTGTGATACAGGTATTTGAGAGAAACCAGAATATCCATCCAGAAAACAAAAGTGTGTGTGCTTAGATAATGTTTCTAACATATGATCAATAAAGGGCGGAGGGTAATGATCTTTTCTAGTTGCTTTATTTAATTTTCTAAAACCAGTTACCATTCTATAGCCAGTAACAATTCTTTGTGGAATGAGTTCATTCTTATCATTAGGAACAACGGTAATACCTCCCTTCTTAGGGACACAATGAACGGGACTTACCCACCTACTATCAGCTATGGGATAGATTATACCTGCTTCCAGAAGCTTTAATATTTCAGTTCTTACCACTTCTTTCATCTTAGGATTCACTCGCCATTGGTGATCAACAACGGGTTTAGCATCAGGTTCCATATTAATCTTGTGCTGACATAGAGTGGTACTAATGCCCTTAAGATCATCAACAGTATATCCAATAGCAGCCCGGTGCTTTTTCAGAATTTTTAATAATCTTTCTTCTTCATGTTCTGAAAGGTTAGCACTAATAATAATAGGATATATCTTTTTCTCATCAAGATAAGCATACTTCAAAGTATCAGGCAATTGCTTTAATTCGAACACAGGATCACCTTTAGGTGGAGGAGGACCTCCAAGAGTTTCAATAGGCAAATTGTGTTTCGGGAGAGGTTGTTGTTCAAAGAAATTTTTATCTATTTCATTTCTTTCACGCAAGTGCATACCATTTTCATGGTCAAGCAAATATTGTTCTAGTTGATCTGTAGGAGGTATGGAAATAGAAGCAAGACCAATTATTTCATCCTTACTAGATAGTACTCTATCATGAGGTTGTCTACTAAACTTGGAAAAATTAAACTCATGAGACACATCACCAAAACTAACACCGACAGTTTGTTTTTCACAATCTATCTTAGCATTTACGGTGTTCAAGAAAGCTCTACCAAAGATAATGGGACAAAAGTCATCTTGTGGGGAACCAAGAACTAGAAAATCAGTAGGGTATTTTACTTTCCCACACAAGACTTCAACATCTCTAACAATACCAAGTGGTGTGATGGTGTCTCTATTAGCAAGTTTAATAGTAATATCAATATCTTCTATTTTAGCAGGTGCTATTTCATTCATATTTTTTGGTATAAGGTAAAAGGAATAGCACTCACACTAGCATCCAAATCACATAAACCATGATAGCAATGATCTCCTATTTTGACTGAGACAACAGGCATGCCCACTATGGGTCTATGTTTATCTTTTTCATCAGGTTTGGCAATTCTAGCAGCTTCATCACAGAAGTAGATAACATGCCCATCAATATTTTCCACCAAGAGATCTTTAACCATAGCAACACTAGGTTCTACTTTAATTTGCTCAGGGGGCTTAGGTGCTCTAATATTACTCTTGCGAACCACAGTTGATACCTTAGCATGTTCCTTTATCCTAACAGGGAAAGGTGGGTTTTCAATATAAGCGGTAGGCACAACTGGATCAACATTGTAAATAATGGTTTCATCTTTAGCTATGACTTGTTCTTTAATTTCTTCTTTAATAGGGGGATGATATTTAAACTACTTCTCCTTAGGGAGATCAACATGAGTAGCAAATGATTCACAGAAAGAGGCTACTATATCAGAGTCAAGGCCATATTTAGTGCTAAACTTATGAAAAGCATCGGTATTCATAAAAGATTTAACACAATCAAACTTAAGCTTTATACCTGACTCATTACCTTCGTCGAGTTCCCAATCTTCAGAGTTGCGTTTAATTCTTTCTAAGAGATCCCACTTGAATTCAATAGTTTTCTTCATAAAAGCACCAGTACAAGAAGTATCAAGCATGGATTGATCATTATGAGAAAGCCGAGCATAAAAATTCTGAATAATAACTTCTCTCGGGATATCATGATTGGGGAATGAATATAACATTGACTTAAGCCTCCCCCAAGCTAGAGCGATGCTTTCTCCTTCACGAGGCCAAAAATTATATATATAATTCTGATCACGATGAACTAGATGCATGGGATAAAACTTTTGATGGAATTCCAATTGCAATCGATTCCAGTTCCATGATCCAAGATCATCACATAGCCTATACCATGTCAATGATTTTCCCATCAAAGATAAAGGGAAAACCTTCTTATTAGCTTCATCTCCGGGTAGACTTGCAAGCTTAAATAATGCACAAATTTCGTTCACATATAATAGGTGCATATTAGGGTGTTCGGTTCCATCTCCTGCATAAGGTTTAGCAAGAAGTTGTCCTACCATACCCGAAGGAATTTCATAACCAATATTTTCACTAGGCGCAGTAGGTTGAGGGTCAACTAATTGTTGTTCCGGTCGAGGTGAAGATACCCTGAACAAACCCCTCAAAGGATTGTTTTCCATAGTAGCAAGTAACAATAAATTTCAGCACGTAGTATAAGTTTTTCCTTACCGATTTCCACTTACCAAGAGCACTTCACTCCCCGGCAACGACGTCAGAAAAGAGTCTTGATGACCCACAAGTATAGGGGATCAATCATAGTCCTTTCGATAAGTAAGAGTGTCAAACCCAACGAGGAGCAGAAGGAAATGACAAGCGGTTTTCAGCAAGGTAATTTCTGCAAGCACTGAAATTGTAGGTAACAGATAGTTTGATAGCAAGATAATTCATAACGAGCAAGTAACAGTAACGGTAAATAAAGTGCAGCAAGGAAGCCCAATCCTTTTGTGGAAAAGGACAGGCCAGAACAGTCTCTAGTAATAGGCAAAGTGTTCTTGAGGGTACACGGGAATTTCATCTAGTCACTTTTATCATGTTGGTTTTTGTGTTCGCTACTTTGATAATTTGATATGTGGGTGGACCAGTGCTTGGGTGCTGTTCTTACTTGAACAACCTCCCACTTATGATTAACCCCCTCGCAAGCATCCGCAACTACGAGAAAAGTATTAAGATAAAATCTAACCATAGCATTAAACGTTTGGATCCAAATCAGCCCCTTACGAAGTAGCGCATAAACTAGGGTTTAAGCTTCTGTCACTCTAGCAACCCATCATCTAATAACTACTCCACAATGCATTACCTTAGGCCGAAGGATGGTGAAGTGTCATGTAGTCGACGTTCACATGACACCACTAAGGGAATCACAACATACATATCATCAAAATATCGAACACATATCAAGTTCACATGATTACTTGCAACATGACTTCTCCCGTGACCTCAAGAACAAAGGTAACTACTCACAAATAATATTCATGCTCAAGATCAGAGGGGTATTGAATAGCATAATATATCTGAACATATAATCTTCCACCAAATAAACCATATAGTAATCAACTACAAGATGTAATCAGCACTACTAGTCACCCACAGGTACCAATCTAAGGTTCCGGTACAAAGATTGAACACAAGATATGAACTAGGGTTTGAGAGGAGATGGTGCTGTTGAAGATGTTGATGAATATTGGCCTCCCAAAGATGAGAGAGGTGTTGGTGATGATGATGGCTTCGATTTCCCCCTCTGGGAGGGATGTTCACCTGGCGGAATCGCTCTGCCGGAGGGCAAAAGTGCTCCTGCCAAAGTTCCACCTCGAGACGGCGGCGTTCCGTCCCGAAAGACCTCTCCTTCTTTTTTTAGGTCAAAAGACCTTATATACCAGACGATGGGCACTGGAGGTGGGCCGAGGAGGGCACAACCCACCAGAGCGCGCCTGGGGGGGCTGGCGCGCCCTGGTGTCTTATGCCCACCAGGGTGGGCCCCTCCGGTAGTTATTTGCTCCAATATTTTTAATATAATCCAAAAGTATTCTCCATAAAGTTTCAGCTTGTTTGGATATGTGCAGAATAGGTATCTCTGATGTGCTTTTTCAGGTCCAGAATTCCAGCTGTCGGTACTCTCCCTCTTTGTGTAAACCTTGCATATTATGAGAGAAAAGGCATTAGAATCACTCCCTAAAGCATTATTATTTAACAAAACATTATAAATAACAGTAGGAAATCATGATGCAAAATGGACGTATCAGGCATCTACAGAACGAGCACGCCCACGCGCATCCAACGAAGCACACCCCGGGGGCTGAGGTGGCCCGAAACGTCGTCGGCGACAAGCTTGGCGGCTGCCGGAGCTCGGGCGGGCTCGGAATCGATGGCACAACACGGAACCAAGCCGATGCTTAGCTCCTATAGCATCTACGCGAGCTTGTGGCTCCAACTAGCGTGCCAGCAGGACCGGAGAGGCGCCGGAACGTTGTCGGCATCGAGGTCCGCATGGCGGAGCTCCTCGGGCTCGGAGCAATCCGAGCCTATGGTCAGCAGTCGGCAGGGATGAGAGGGGGAATGGATCCAGAGGCTCACGGTGAGTGCAGCGGCGCAGAGAGCTGGCTCGGGGACGGTCTGGTGCGGTCGGACGGCGAGGGCGATCTCCGATGATCGGAGGTTGAAGACGACCTCGAGGCGGACGTTGTCGGGCTCCTGGCGATGCGTGGCTCGGCGTGGAGATCAATGGCGATGAGGCGGACCTCGGAGGCTAGTCGGAGGCGAGGGGGAGGTGCTGTGGCTACGCGGCGACGGCGACGAATGCTCGGGTGCGGGCGGCCATGGCGACAGGCGATGGAGAGAGAGCAGGGGCGAATGGGGAGAGGGGCCGATCAGGACGACTCTTCCCATGCCTATCCGCCTCGCCAGCGCAACGGGGAGGCCAGGCAGGCAGCTGGCGTGGCGCCCCGGCCGTGCGCTGTGCCCCCCTTTGCCTCTACCTTCTGGCAGAGGTTAGGGATGACTGGCATGGGCCAGTGGGCCGGCCAGTTGCCGGGCCAGGTAAGCTTTCTCTTATTATTAATTTCTGTTTTCTATCGACTTCACTTTGTTTTATTTATTTGGGCAAAAATACTTAGCACAAAATCCTGAAATTGTTTCTGGGATATAGTTGGAATATTTCCATGTTCCACAAAAAGTTTCAGCAATTTTTGAGCAACTAAAATATTTATAGTGCTTTATTTGTGATCTGCAGCAACTTTTCTAATTTATTTAAAATTCTAAAATTGATGTGAAAATAAAATGCACCCCTGATATGTTGTTGCCAACATTTATCAGACATGGTGGACATTTTTTATGGGCATTTTGGATTCGTTGAAAATCACAAGTATTTGAATTGGTTTATCAAATGAAGTGCTAGGGTTTGTGAACTCCCATTTCAAGTTTAATAAAAATTTAAACATGATGCACACTCTAGCTAGCACAAGCACAAAGGGTAACTAGGGATGTGACAACTCAACCCCACTCAACAGAATCTCGTCCCGAGATTCAGGCATAGGGTAAGAGGACAGAAGGGAACACAAAACTAACACAATCTTCATGATCCAATTGCCCTTCTTGAAGATGTTTATTCGCTTTTGAGATCTTCAACCAACACAACGACAAATAAATGGAACTCTAAAAGAATCGAACTTCATGAAGATTGAGCAACTCATGATCAACTCATGGAATGAGACGTAAAAACGTCTCTTGAGCTGAGACTCAAAACAGCCATCGAGAACGATGGAATGAGGCAGATGAGGCAGGTTCAACTGGTTGGCAACAATTCCATGCTAGAGACAGATGGTACATGGTTTTCAAAGTAGCGAGGAAATAATTGCCATGATCCGATAACGGGGCACCTTAGGAGGTGACTCGTAGAATTATTTCCTTAAGTGGCAAAAAGAATTACTTTTGATACAGAGATCATTGAAACTCTTCATACCAGCCTAAGGCAGTTCATAAACGATCGTTTGAAGGGATTTGAACAAATAGCATACTCAGCTTGGAAAAGAAAACTAGAGTTATAGAACAACTCGGCAACGGAGGGCACATTCCAAATGATACTAAGGGTATAACCCAGTGTCTGAGCGTGCTCTCAAGAACTTGAGCATTTCCATATTCATCAGAGTTTTACAAACATCTATGCCATGATCTTGGTGACACATCATACTGCCATGATGAATAACAATGGAGGATGCAGATGCAAAGGAAGACAACACTTTCTCAGATTTCACCTTAGCTATGCGAAGGAAACGAAATTTGGATGATCGACCGAGAGACATTTAGCACTTCGCTTCTAATGTTCTCCTTGATGAAATAGCATAGCCAATATGGGTAATGCTTGGTATCTACAACATCAAGTAAAAAGGGTCAAACTTCGGGGCTCAAAGGGGCCCATGAGGAACAACTTCTAGAACAAATCATGCGAAGTCCTCATGGGGAATTGGCTAATATAGCTGATACAAGATATTATAATAATAGGTATTCCGGCTAGGTATGTTAGCCACAACATCTCTTTACTGGGTTACGGAGAGACCAATATTATAATTCTTGGGAAATGTTCCAAACATTATATCTGCCTGAGATTCAGACCTGGTTGGTGTCAGGATATTACAGACTCAGCATGTCTGAAAAGGAAGGTTTGCAACACAAATCGACGAGAAAACGTTGCGAGATTCTCGGGAAATGAACTACGAGAGCCAACACCAAAACATGAGCTGGATTGCAAGACCCACATCAACACAGTGTCCAAGACAATTCATATGGAGAACTTACAACAAAACACTACCGAGTTCTGGATGGAACCATCATTGGGAGTAGCGAAGCCCGGTGCAAGTCCGTCTGGTACCTTCAGGAGTAGCACTTAACTTCTTTTCCTTGAACAAGTCAATCAGTGGCTTGGGGTGCTAGGGAATACATATGGAATGGAGGTAATTAATCTGCCAGACCATGGCATACATTTGCACATGCATGAATGACTTGGGATGATTCCAAAGGAAGCAAAATGAACTTTCTCAAATTCACATCGACAACTTGCATCAAATGCACATGAACTGAGTGGGAGTGACTTCTTACACCTAACATATACCTCATGTACCGGACACGAAGATATTGCTTACAAAGTTTCCAACACTAGCTTTATGTTCATCATGAATAATGGAACAGATGAAAATGTTGTCGATGGGCTCAACAACAATTCATCGAGATATCCATATGGATGGAATTCCACAACTATGAGAACAAGGTGATAGCATTGGTCAGACCAAAAGATATAATAGTGGATGCTCGAGGATACATCCACGAGTAAAACAACATTAGGAAGATCTTTGGTTCTGGTTCTGATTTGATGATAGCCCACTCTCAAATCAAAGATTGGGCAAGACAATAGATGCATCAATTGATCACAAGGATCAACCGAGGAAGGTATCATCTTCTTCGACACACACACACACACACAAAAACACAAAAGATATCCCTTTGACATGAGCTAAATTAGATCAAGCTTTCATCTTTCAACTCTCCAAGTTATTGATTAGCTTAACCAACTAGTTCAAGGGTATCCAACACAGAGTCTTGAAGAAGGGGTGGTTTATAAAAAAACCAACTTGATAACAAAATCAACATAACGGTCACCAGACAGCCTGGTAATACTTCTGAGAAGATAATCAGAAAATTACGAAGCACCGGTATGTTAATGAGCTCGAGAACAATCTCACTTTTCAGGGCAAGATGATATGATCAAGAGAGCGAGGGATTGACACAATCCTAACTCGTTGATCGAAGAGTGCACCATGAAAGATTGACTAGGTAGAATGATCAATCTTTGTAATGATAATTCAATAACCAACACACTAAGAATGATATTATTGTCCATTAACTTCCAAGCAATAGCATTGCTAGGATTATCGATTTCACACATCACGGTTCAATTATCGGCATCCCGGTTATAACCAACATGGGGAGCGAGGAATGAATAATGATGGCGAGAGATATCATTGTATCAAGAGTCCATAAGAGGTTGTGCAATTCTTATGATATCTTGACATAAAGGGGGTAATTCCTCAAGGTAGAACAGAACAAAAGCTAGATTGGCATTTTGATCTGCAGAACACAACTGCTTTGACTCAATCCAAGAAATGGACAAGGTGCCGGAGTTTGCTTCTCCTAGTCATTCTGAAATAGGATAGCTTGACGGATCACAAGAATAATAAGCATCGATGAAAACGAATACACAACTACTCTTGCCTATCCATTGATAGATAAAGGTCAGAATACAATTGCAGAAGGGCAACTAAAGAGCACATGATTTTTCCTGAGTTGTAGATGCATAGATTGAATATGTCGAACAAAGTTCAACATGTTTCTTCCAGATAACCCATGCAGAAAGGTAGAATTGGCAGAGTCACAATTATGGAATGGAGAACTCATCACGAGCACTCATGTTGTGATCTTTCATTCACGAAGAACTCCTGCCGGGGATGGTTCATGGTATTGGAAGAATGGCATACCACAGACCTTGAAGACTATCACAAAGCTTACTAATATTCTAAAGGAACGAGCAAAGGCTATCAACGGGAGTGAGCAGAATGATCATTGGGTTCAAGAACCCAGAAATAGAATACCTACTGACTAAGTAGCATCACAGGATGCTTTTGATAACGATGGCCAGAATTATCACACTGGGAACACAAAACACAACTAGACTATTGGGTGGTTTTCCGAAATAACATGGTTTCCTAACACTTCAATAAACACGTCAAGGTAATAGAGTACCTCAACACAATAATTAGTGTGCTTTGTCTGGCCCAAAAGACATCGATTTGAGATGAAGGAGTTTGCAAATGCATATTATTTATAACCCTTGGATAACTCAGACAGCATAACGGCTGTACGGGCATGCAATATGAGACAACATGCAAGACAACTGACAACATAACACTGAATTCTTATGGAGACATCGATCCAGAAAGACATCAACTTTCCTATAAGTCTGCAGCATAGTAACTCATTGATACGTCTCCGTCGTATCTACTTTTCCTCACACTTTTGCCCTTGTTTTGGACTCTAATTTGCATGATTTGAATGAAACTAACCCGGACTGACGCTGTTTTCAGCAGAACTACCATGGTGTTGTTTTTGTGTAGAAATAAAAGTTCTCGGAACTGGACGAAACTTTTTGGAGATTTATTTTACAATAAATAAAAAATACTGGAGCCAAGAACCACCGGAGGGGGAGCCCTGGCTGGGCACGATACACCAGGGCGCGCTACCCCCTCCAGGCATGCCCTGGTGGGTTGTGCCCACCTCGGGGCCCCACAGACCCTAATTCCGACGCTATAAATCCTATTTTTGGAGAGAAAAATCAGAGAGAAAGTTTCATCGCATTTTACGATATGGAGCCGCCGCCACCTCCTGTTCTTCCTCGGGAGGCCAGATCTGGAGCCCGTTTGGGGCTCTGGAGAGGGGAATCTTCGGTCTTCGTCATCATCAACCCTTCTCCGTCGCCAATTCCATGATGCTCCCCACCGGGAGTGAGTAATTCCTTCGTAGGCTTGCTGGTCGGTGAGTAGTTGGATGACATTCATCATGTAATCGAGTTAGTTTTGTTAGGGCTTGATCCCTAGTATCCACTATGTTCTGAGATTGATGTTGCTATGACTTTGCCATGCTTAATGCTTGTAACTATGGCCCGAGTGCCATGATTTCAGATCTGAACCGTTTATGTTTTCACCATTATATCTATGTTCTTGATCCGATCTTGCTAGTCATACGCACCTATTACATTTTATGCTCCGTAAACCCCGGAGTGACAATAGTCAGGATACTTTCCGGTGATAACCGTAGTTTGGGGAGTTCATGTATTCATCGTGTGTTAATGCTTTGTTCCGGTTCTCTATTAAAAGGAGGCCTTAATATCCCTTAGTTTCCTTATGGACCCCGCTGCCACGGGAGGGTAGGACAAAAGATGTCATGCAAGTTCTTTTCCATAAGCACGTATGACTATTTACGGAATACATGCCTACATTACATTTATGAACTGGAGCTAGTTCTGTATCGCCCTAGGTTATGACTGTTATATGATGAATATCATCCAACGAGTTCACCGATCCATTGCCTATGAGTTTTCCACATATTGCTCTTGCTAAGTTACTACTGCTGCTGTTACAGTTACACTTGCTACAAAACTACTGCTATCACTGCTACCGTTATTGTTACTGCTACTATTGCTATCCAAACTATCATACTATTGTGCTACTGATCACTCTGCTGCAGATATTTAATCTCCAGGTGTGGTTGAATTGACAATTCAGCTGCTAATACTTGCAAATATTCTTTGGCTCCCCTTGTGTCGAATCTATAAATTTGGGTTGAATACTCTACCCTCGAAAACTGTTGCGATCCCCTATACTTGTGGGTTATCAAGACCTTTTTCTGGCGTCGTTTCCGGGGCGCATAGCTATATTTGTTGAGTCACTTGGGATTTATATCAATTGATCACTATGAAGAATCTGAAGTATCCAAAAACCTAGATTTTTTCCTCTAAGACAAGGGGAGGTAAGGAATTGCCATCTAGCAATGCACTTGATTCACCTTCGGTTATGAGTAAGCTTGTAACACCACCACATGCTATTAATCCTGATATGTCGCAAGTCATTGATGATGCTACTTCTGCTATGAATGCTGCTTATGATGATGCTAGTACCATGCTTGATGATAATGTGCCACTAGGAGAATTTCTTGATGAACAAATTGCTAGAGCTAAAGAGAATGAAATTATTGAAACTGATGAGATTGTTGAAACTGATGAAGCCTTTGAAACTGATGACTATGAAACACCTATTAGGCCTGGTGATGAGGATGCCTACCATGGGTAGGGTCATAGGCTTGACATCTAAGGCCCACATGTGGTCCTTCAATGTCATTAAAGCCCCTCGACAAAAACTCATTCGGATGAATATGGCTACTCACTCGGATTGTTCATGTCACTCGGACTCTACGACGCCACTCGGTCAGACAGGAGCTCAGGCGACCCAGAAGACAAAGCGTCCGAGGAATTCGAGTAGTCATTCCTTATGAAGTTAATTTCCCGTTACCACTAACGTCTACTTAATCAGCCGTTTCTGTAGCGCAGCCTTCATTGGCATTTATTACCCTAATCATGGCGCTCGGCCGGTGGTGGCGCACTCTATATAAGCCACCCCCGGGCGCCAGAGCAAGGGTTCCGACCCTGTGTAATCTTCTACCACCCATAAGCAAACACCAAAGCCTCCAGGCTCGAGACGTAGGGCTTTTATCACTCCCGAGTGAGGCCTGAACTCGTACACACCTGAGTGCACACTTGCGCCGTAGCTAGATTTCGCCCCTCCTTTCATACCCCTAGTACTTGTTGGAACACGCGGTACGCTACGCTGGCGCCAAATAAAAATTTCTACCGCGCACCCAAGAACATGCTACTGGAAATAGATCACGGGATCGGGTTTACCACTAGAGGTGCAGTCACCGCAGCGGAAGTAGAGTTGGTGATGCGTGTAGTCGATCAGCCAATTCGTCTCCTCCTCGTGTAGTCGATCTCCCACGAACAGCGATCTCCCACGAACAGCTCCTCGCGGATCCCTCGAACAGTTCCTCACGGATCCCTTGAACAGTTCGTCCAAGCACCACAGATGCGATGCCTCCAAGGTATCCACACATACGGGGGCAGCGTTGGGCGGCGGACTGCTAGGTCCAATCGCACGGCATGGTGGCGTGGGGAGTGGCGGTGGCTATCGACGGGAGGAAAAAGATCAACCCTGAAAGGTGCATCCACTCCCCTTTATATAGACCTCCGAGGTGGGCTCAACACTTGAGGCCCACGACGAGTCTATCCCATTTTCCATTCGGATCCAATCCGAATGGGCTGCAATCCCTTAAGTGTGCGACCCTATAGGTTCACGTACACATGGACACGACCCGACTCGATAGTCGGTAGCGGCTCCTAGCAGAACGTGCCAACTCCCATGTGTGCGCAAAGTCGTTAGACGAACCTCGACAATGTGTCATATACAACATTCCTTTTGCCTCATGATATAGGTTGTAGAGCTCAAGGCGAGTACTTGTCACCCTTGTGGTAGCTCGACATCTCTTCTCGAAACCGTGATGCAGATTCCCGAACTGGGTTAACACTTAACACAAGTCGCATGGCCATGCTTTCTGAATCTGATCACACGAGAGGGCCTAGAGAATATCTCTCCTCACGGAGGGGCAAATCCCATCTTGGTTAACCATGTCTCGCGGCATGTCTCACGACTCACCCGAAAGCTACCTTTATAACTACCCAGTTACGGAGTAGCGTTTGATAGACCCTAAGTAAGTCAATCCTCATCCCGAGAACATGCGATGACCTCAGGTCTAGAACATGGCATATACATTGTGCTTGAGACTAACAGATGACATTATCTCGCTGTGTCTCAAAGTGGGTCTGTCAGACTCGGTGATCTCAATCCCCGAGTCCATACTATCAGTTTAGTATCTCTATGCACATGACTTGTGAAACGTAGTCATCAACTGAATCGTATACTAGTAAAGGATATGTGTCCGCATAACCTTAACAACTAGGGACTATTAGAACAATCATCATACTATATATAGTCTCACAAATAAGTCACATACTTATTGATACATATCACTGATGATGTTCAAGGACAATACAAAATACTCATGAATACATAGGATACGAAATCATCACATGATTGCCTCTAGGGCATATCTCCAACAGTCTCCCACTTGCACTAGAGTCAATCATCTAGGCATCGTATGCCCATGGACCTCATGTGCATCTCATGCTTCGACTGCGGGAGAGGCTTCATTAATGGATCAACAACATTTGCATCCGTGTGTATCTTGCATATGTTTACATCGCCTCTCTCGACAATGCCGCGAATGAGGTTAAAACGCCTGAGTATGTGTTGGGTTTTATGATGGTTCCGTGGTTCCTTGACTTGTGCAATTGCACCACTATTATCACAATAGAGGTCCAACGGATTGGACGAGTCCTTAACCACTCCAAGATCAGAAATAAAATTCTTCACCCAAACACCTTCTTTTGCAGCTTCAGAAGCCGCAATGTACTCAGCCTCTGTTGTAGAATCGGCTACCTTATCTTGCTTGGCACTCCTCCAGCTCACTGCTCCTCCGTTCAGAATGAACACAAACCCAGATTGCGATCGACTATCATCCCTATCGGGTTGGAAACTAGCATCAGTGTAACTCTTTACAATGAGCTCATCCTCACCTCCATAAACCAGGAACATATCCTTTGTCCTTCTCAAGTATTTAAGAATATTCTTTACCGCTGTCCAGTGACTCTCACCTGGATCAGCCTGGTATCTGCCTACTACGCTTAGAGCAAAGCTAACATCGGGATGAGTACATACCATAGCATACATGATGGACCCGACAGCCGAAGCATACGGAATCCCATCCATGCGTCTTCGCTCATCAGGAGTCGAAGGACTCTGAGTCTTGCTAAGACTAATGCCATGTGACATGGGCAAGAACCATTTCTTGGCATCTTGCATGTTGAATTGCTTCAACACCTTGTCTATATACGTACTTTGGCTTAATCCAATAAGCCTTCTCGATCTATCTCTATAGATCTTGATTCCCAAAATATAAGCTGCTTCTCCCAAGTCTTTCATCGAAAAACTATTTTTCAATGAGTCCTTGACAGATTCAAGCATTTGAACATCATTTCCAATCAACAATATGTCATCCACATACAGGATCAGAAATGCAACTGAGCTCCCACTGACCTTCTTGTATACACAATGATCATAGTCGTTCTTGATGAAGCCAAACTCTTTGACCGCTTCATTAAAACGAATGTTCCAATTCCGAAATGCTTGCCTCAATCCATAAATGGATCTCTGAAGCTTGCATACTTTGCCAGCATTCTTTGGATCGACAAAACCCTCGAGCTGTGTCATATACACGTCCTCAGTTAAATTTCCATTAAGGAAAGCCGTTTTGACATCCATCTGCCATATCTCATAGTCGAAATATGCAGCTATAGCAAGAATGATCAGAATTGATTTAGGCATTGCTACCGGTGAATAAGTCTCACCGTAGTCAACTCCTTGAACTTGTCGATAACCTTTAGCGACAAGTCGAGCCTTATGGACTGTAACATTTCCATCCATATCAGTTTTCTTCTTAAAGATCCATTTGCACTATATGGCTCGCACGCCATCTGGCGGATCCACCAAGTTCCAAACCTGATTGTCATCCATGGACTTTAATTCGGATCTCATGGCCTCTGTGGCGCCTCGCCTGATTACCACTACAGCCATACGGTCGCCACGCATGCCAGCCCAGGAAATCACCCTGGCATGCGCGTTACAACAAGTATCATGAACACAGGCATTTCTATTAATGGATATATAAGTCTTACAAGATATATTACAAGAGTGATGGCAGCGGAAAAGCTCTATCTAAGGCAACATGGTCTTGGTGCGGCTCCAATCCACAGGGATCTGACTGGGTTACTCTCCTAGCCAGCGAACGCTTCGGCTCCTCGTCGACGGACGACGGATCCTTATGTGAACCTGGCCATGTTAAAGGCCGTTGAGTACTTTTGAATGTACTCGCAAGCAAACCAAACTAACATATACACCAAGCAAAGCAATCCATCGTATTCAAGCATGCATTTGTTATTATAGCAATATTAATTGTCATGGCATAGCATACCTATCTAGCAATATTAATTATTATGAAATACAGTAAGGTAAAGCATATCCAGTAAGTAATCCATACTCCGAATAATCTCAGGATCCAATCCAACTCTTAGCCAGATCCAAATTACTCTTTTCCAGGTTGTCCCACAACCCTCAGAACCTTCATGATCCACTGAGTACTTCTGATCATAGGACAAGTTCTTCCATCATTATTATCATGGTTACGGTTGACCACCTAGTGAGGTCTGGATGGGCTGTCCAATACCGTGGACGCGGCTATTCGAATAGATTCTTCACTCTGCAGAGGTTGCGCACTTTACCCACACCATGGAGCACCTGGCCTCGTGATCCCATTCGGGTGGACCAGCGTTGCTCCAAAGAAACCCGCCTGACCTGTGACTCTCCCATCGTACCACCGGCAATCATCCTCCCCCGGAGTCAAGCCCTGGGTGGCCCCTGTGTCACCTCGTGACACCTGCCACCGTCGTGGCCAAACTAAACTGTCCCAACCGGGGACCGCGCGCAAACAAACAACTGGGCTCACAAGGTTATCGCCGCCTACCGGGACAGAGTAGCGCGCGCATAACCTTCCCTGTCTAGAGGTACCGGTGAAAGAGCACGTGATCAGGCCAAGTCAAGGCCGTCCCATACCGGCAAATGTGGCTTTACGGATAAGCCCGGACAGGTGACTCTAGATCAACCGACTAGGTTTAGCTTTAGCCAGTACTTAGAAAGCATAGTTATTTATCACACAAGGTTGAGGTGGCAGCAACTATGCATTTAAGTAAATTACTTTGAATTATCACATGGCAAACTAATGCAAGTAATGTAAACAGTAGGTGCAATCTAACAGAAGTTTAATTATTTCTAACACAAGCATATCATTAATTAAACACGCAAGAATAACACAGTGCAATGCTTTAGGGCATATATCAGATGGTCGGCTTGCCTGGGGCGAAGAGTACTCCGGGAAGAAGTGCGGAGATTCCGCGGAAGGGATTGCCGGAAACCATTCTCTCTCGGAGAGAGCTGAATGAAGGGCAAGGGCAAAATGGTCATTTTCAGAATGTGTAAACATTATTAAAATGATACCATCAGAACGGGCTCGACGAACTGAAGATGTGAGCGTTAGTTTCACCTGAATCGAAGTTACGAGCGAAAAGTTGTGGCCGTTCGTTGTTTAGGCAGAAAATAAATAAAATGTATTCATTTTCGCTCTAAACCAGTGAACGTCCGCAATATAAGCCTTTCGGCCGCCGGCTGAGAAATGGAAAGCGCATTTGGCATAATACGCTTTCGGAGTTGGGAAAGCACACTTTGCGCAGGGCGCCTCCACTTATCCCCGCTGGCAGCTCCTCTCTCGCCGACATGTGGTGTCCGCGGAGAGGAGAGAGAGCTCGAGGGCGCTCGAGAGAGCTCGAGGGAGATTAGGACAGAGGAGAAAACGACATCGGCGTCACGGGCGGAATAGTTCGCCGGAGTTGCCGTGGCGTGGGGAGGAAGAAGGGAGGGGAAGCTGCTGGAGAGGATGCACGCGGCTGTCGCGGAGCCACTGGACATGCCAAGACGAGCCAGGGCTGGCCGGAGGCGACCGCACGGAGCTGACAGGGTGCAGAGCATCGTTTTGGCATGCTCCCTACGTGGTCACCAAGGGCACCACGTGTCCAGGGCACCGGATGGCTCTAGGACTTTGTCCAACACTCTCCTCGCTGCTCAAATAGATGACAGGGGTAGCTGGAACCATCTAGGTAGAGCTGAGATGAGAGAAACTTGCAGAGAAGATTCTGACAGCAAACTGTTTGTAGTGATTTCAGAACAATTCGCTAAGTGAAAGTGGCTGACTTTTGGTGTGTGGCAATGGTTTGCTAAGATGAGTCCCATGGAAAATTTTCAAGCCAAATGAACCACCCTAGCTAGCATTTCCTTCACACCATGACAAACTGGACAGAAATAAAGATGAATTTGCTGGGATAAAATGGCTACATGGATTTGGATAAAATTTGGTGGAGAGTGATGATTTGAATATATGGAGATACTGCAAAAGTTTTGGCTCATTTGGAAATGCCAAGGTGGTACTTCCTTCACAGAGCTTTGAAATGGACAGAAACTTGGGAAAATTGTTGTGGATGAATGGATGGATGGATTGAGCTGATTTTTGGTTTCCATGAGTGATTTGTCCATGTTAAGCACCATGAAAAGTTTCATCCCAAATAGATCAAGGGTTCAAGCACTTCCTTTGAAATTTGCCCAACTGGACAGAATTTGCAAATTGATGTTATGCTCAAACTTTGAACTATGAAACTTGGGTTCTTGGTGTAAATGGTGAAGATATGGATAGTAAAAGCTCCACAATTTATTTGGGATTTTTCCTGGCTACCAAAATGGTAGCTCCTTTAGAAAGTGCCCAAAATGCAATATTGGCTTTAAATAGGAAAATGCCATTTCCCTTATTTAATTATGGCCAATATTTTTATGGGAGCTCAATATAATCACAAAGAATATATCCACAAGTTTTCATGAACTCTGGAGATGGATAGATATTTTCCTGGATTTAATTCCTTTAACTGGCAGAAAAAGGAATTAATTATAAATGAAAAATATTACAAATGACTTGGCAATATTTTTGCATATCCAGGGTTTATAGATAAAGTATGATCACTGGGAAAATTTTGGGAGGCAGAAGATCAAAGGAAATGGAGTTCCTTTGTAACTGGAAGGATTAGGGTTTCCCTTCCGGCAACTCGGAAGGTAGGGTTTCGGTGGCAAAGCCCTGAGAATATATCTTGGGTGGCAAGGTTGGACTGGGGAGAATCTCTGATCAGATAGGAAAAGCAAGGCTAGATGACCATCTTCACATACCCAAGAGCTAGAGAAATCCGATAACACCGAGAAAAAATGATGGAAGTCGAGTCCCGCAAAGGAAAAAAAACAGGAGCGAAAACCAGGGTGTTACAAACCTACCCCCCTTAAGAAAATCTCGTCCTCGAGATTTCCAAGCTCACCTCCCGGGGAAGGGGAACTTACCTGTGTGCGACTTGGATCCATCGGTTGTCCTGTCTTCGCTGGTTCACGGACCTTTTAATTGCCTCTTCTGATGGACCATGTGTTGTCTTTTCACATAGTTTCCTTGAATCCTTCTCTTTCCTGTCAGGTGTACCTTTTGTCCTGGTAGTGGTATTGCTGGGTGGGTAGCGGGTAATACCAACAGACAGCTCGATTTCCAGGGCCTGGAAGTATCTGCTTTGGGTTTTATTGTAATGCTTCGTACCCTGACTGTTATGGGCAAGATATCCTTTCCTGGTACCAGGCTTACGTGCTCGTATGGTCTTGAGTGAGTAGGAGTGGCTTTCCTTTTTCTGTGTCAGAATGCTCAGTCTGGCTGTGGGTTCCATTCTGATATTTCCTTCTGTGTTATGCATCCTGACTTTGCCCTTAGGTGATCCATAATTCAAGGAATCAACTGAACTATGGCTGCTATATCCTCAACTAAAATGTCAGGCATGATCACAAAGTAATCATAGACAGTAATCTCTTGATCCAATGATGTCATGATGTCTCTGAGCTGTTGGTGCTAACGTGCTTTGAGCCATTCTATCTGAATGTCTTGTTTCAAACTCTATCGCTCGTGGAGATGGCTCTGTCATATATATAGCCTCTGTAGTCCTTGCTGTGACCACTGAGCTAAGCATAGTATTGCTATCATCTGGTGTATCTTTTGGAGCATAGCCTTTTACCTTGGTTGGTAGCCCATATTCATGAGGAGTGCAGCAAGCTCGTTTGTAGCTGCAGGTAGGGCATTGCTGTGGCCGCATATGCAAGAGTCTGACAAGGGTTGGTAATACCACTCTGTTTGTGAAGCTGTATCTTGTTGACCGTCACAAAGGTTGTGATGTCCACAACTTCTTTGTTCTTGAGGATTCCCTTGATGGACCTGTAATGACCTGCCAATACGGCTCCTTGATTGTTTTCCCGGCTTGTCGGGCTTGTTCTCACAACTTACTCTTGCATACCTCATAGGGACTGTTGTGCTCATTTCCTTCCTTGAAGTATGTGGCCACTATTTCTCTGGACAGAGTCATTCCCGTGTACGAGTGGCTCACATGAACTGATCCACTGGACTGCATGCTCACAACATATGCAGGTGTAGGATAAATCCTTTCATAACCACTGAGTTCTGAGGCGGATGTGTGTCCGGACTAGTTCTTGCTTTTGACACACTTGTTGGGGCACGATGGCGTGTTGAAGAAGATTGGATTCCTTATGCTTGAAGCTTCTGCCAGGTTAGTATGCTGGAGAAGGCTGGGTATCGTACCTCAAAAAATTTCCTTCATGTGTGGCTTGCCGCGGAAGATCAGGTACCTTATGCCAAAAGTCTTCCGCGGTAGCCCGGATGGGAGTGCTGTACCCCAGAAGCTTTTCTCACCAAGTGACGTACGGAGGAAGATTGGTAGTCTGGTATCGTAGGCCCCTTCTGATGGCTTGCGGAGGAAGGCTGGGTTGCTTATTCCAGAAGCCTTGGGTACGCAGTCGGGTCTATGGCCGATTTTGGCTTCCTTCCGAAGTATTCGGAATTTTACCCATAGCGGAGCCAAACTTGGTATAGGCCATACCTTGACTGAAGATATTCCATTGGTCATGCACATCGCTTGTCGTTCTGCTTGTCTGATCATTGTTGCTGTAAAGGTTGCACAACTGGTGCAGACTTCATGTCGTTAATTCATTCAGAATACCCTTTGCATTCAACCCAGGTGTTGCCGATAATAAGCAGTTGTCAGATAATTCCATTTGGTTTAGCTGAGCTTCCAAGCATGTGAAGTTCTCGTTGATTCTGGCAACCGCAAACTTATCCATATTTCTCGCAAACCTTGTTCACAGTGCCCAGAAAATTTTGTATTTGCATCGGTGAATTCCAAGATATGCTTTGAAATTCGTATCATCATACCAGAGTTTAGTTGTTGCTCTCGGCACCTTCACATTCTTGAAATAGGTCCTCGGTGGGTGATAAATGATTCTTGGGTACACTGAGAAAAGACTCAAGGTTCCCCCACTGACTGACATACTCCTTGTGTCGAGGACGGAATCATTTGTCCCTACTGATGTTTATTCTTGGTAGCTCATCTGACTGCTCCTCGTGTATGAACGGTTCTGAGGCCAGCTCTCTCGGTTATATTCTGGCCTTGTCTGTTGCACACGGATTCTGCTTCTGACCCATTCTTCATTCTTGACAGATCCGGTGGTAATGTTCTGAATATCAAGTAGTTGGCTGGACAGGACTCTTACTGAATTGGGATTATTGGGTATTATCCCAGTTGCACGATGATCTTCTTAGGCAACTCTTGCGGATGGATCCAGTCGGAGCGGAGAGATGGAATCGACAAAAGAAACAAGAACCGTGAAAAACCAAAAAGCAAATAAAGCTCAAATTTTCACGGACCTTACACATGTGGCCGAAGATTCACTAGTATAACTAGCCTAGTGCACTCGATGCGCCTCTAAGGATTTAGAAGCGAAACCACACAATGCTCCTGGTAGCACTGGTGTTAAGCTCCTACTACTTCCTTAGGGAACATCACACTCGACGCACGACCATAGCCAAAATGGCTTAGTTAACGATCCTAAGGTTGTCGGGAAGAGATGGAATTTATAAGCGTTTCCCAAAGGAAACTAGAATTAAGGAGAGAAATGCCATGGTTAGCAAGCAGGGTAAGGATATCTGGTTTACCTAGGGGTTCAGGGCTCACGGGTCGTTGCCGGGTGCGAGCATTTCACACCGGAGGCAAAGGCCACGAGAGTGAGGTTTGATGGAGCCAAAAACCTATGGGGTTGCCTCATGATCAATAGTAGCCGTGCCAGCCTGGCAAAGATGGCTGAAATCCATCTGGCTTTCTACTGAGCACAAGACAATGAAGTCTGGCTAGGATAACCTATGGTCAGCCTCGCTGCTCTGATACCATCCGTTGTGGCGCCCCGCCTGATTACCACTGTAGCCATACGGTCGCCACGCATGCCAGCCCAGGAAATCACCCTGGCATGCGCGTTACAACAAGTATCATGAACACAGGAATTTCTATTAATGGATATATAAGTCTTACAAGATATATTACAAGAGTGATGGCAGCGGAAAAGCTCTATCTAAGGCAGCATGGTCTTGGTGCGGCTCCAATCCACAGGGATCTGACTGGGTTACTCTCCTAGCCCGCGAACGCTCCGGCTCCTCGTCGACGGACGACGGATCCTTATGTGAACCTGGCCATGTTAAAGGCCGCTGAGTACTTTTGAATGTACTCGCAAGCAAACCAAACTAACATATACACCAAGCAAAGCAATCCATGGCATTCAAGCATGCATTTGTTATTATAGCAATATTAATTTTCATGGCATAGCATACCTATCTAGCAATATTAATTATTATGAAATACAGTAAGGTAAAGCATATCCAGTAAGTAATCCATACGCCGAATAATCTCAGGATCCAATCCAACTCTTAGCCAGATCCAACTTACTCTTTTCCGGGTTGTCCCACAACCCTCAGAACCTTCATGATCCAGTGAGTACTTCTGATCATAGGACAAGTTCTTCCATCATTATTATCATGGTTATGGTTGACCACCTAGTGAGGTCTGGACGGGCTGTCCAATACCATGGACGTGGCTATTCGAATAGATTCTTCACTATGCAGAGGTTGCGCACTTTACTCACACCATGGAGCACCTGGCCTCGTGATCCCATTCAGGTGGACCAGCATTGCTCCAACGAAATCCGCCTGACCCGTGACTCTCACATCGTACCACCGGCAATCATCCTCCCCCGGAGTCAAGCCCTGGGTGGCCCCTGTGTCACCTCGTGACACCTGCCACCGTCGTGGCCAAACTAAACTGTCCCAACCGGGGACCACGCGCAAACAAACAACTGGACTCACAAGGTTATCGCCGCCTACCGGGCCAGAGTAGCACGCGCGCATAACCTTCCCTGTCTGGAGGTATCGGTGAAAGAGCACGTGATCAGACCAAGTCAAGGCCGTCCCATACCGGCAAATGTGGCTGCACGGATAAGCCCGGACAGGTGACTCTAGATCAACCGACTAGGTTTAGCTTTAGCCAGTACTTAGCAGGCATAGTTATTTATCACACAAGGTTGAGGTGGCAGCAACTATGCATTTAAGTAAATTACTTTGAATTATCACATGGCAAACTAATGCAAGTAATGTAAACAGTAGGTGCAATCTAACAGAAGTTTAATTATTTCTAACACAAGCATATCATTAATTAAACATGCAAGAATAACACAGAGCAATGATTTAGGGCATATATCAGATGGTCGGCTTGCCTGGGGCGAAGAATACTCCGGGAAGAAGTGCGGAGAATCCGCGGAAGGGATCGCCGGAAACCGTTCTCTCTCGGAGGGAGCTGAATGAAGGGCAAGGGAAAAATGGTCATTTTCAGAATGTGTAAACATTATGAAAATGATACCATTGGAACGGGCTCGACGAACTGAAGATGTGAGCGTTGGTTTCACCTGAATCGAAGTTACGAGTGAAAAGTTGTGGCCGTTCGCTGTTTAGGCAGAAAATAAATAAAATTTATTCATTTTCGCTCTAAACCAGTGAACGTCCACAATATAAGCCTTTCGGCCGCCGGCTGAGAAATGGAAAGCGCATTTGGCCGAATACGCTTTCAGAGTTGGGAAAGCGCAATTTGCGCAGGGCGCCTCCATTTATCCCCACTAGCAGCTCCTCTCTCGCCGACATGTGGGGTCCGCGGGGAGGAGAGAGAGCTCGAGGGCACTCGAGAGAGCTCGAGGGAGATGAGGACAGAGGAGAAAACGACATCGGCGACACGGGCGGAATAGTTCGCCGGAGTTGCCGTGGCATGGGGAGGAAGAAGGGAGGGGGAAGCTGCTGGAGAGGATGCACGCGGCTGTCGCGGAGCCACTGGACATGCCCGGACGAGCCAGGGCTGGCCGGAGGCGATCGCACGGAGCTGACAGGGTGCGGAGCATCATTTTGGCATGCTCCCTGCGTGGTCACCAAGGGCACCGCGTGTCCAGGGCACCGGATGGCTCTAGGACTTTGTCCAACACTCTCCTCGCTGCTCAAATAGATGACAGGGGTAGCTGGAACCATCTAGGTAGAGCTGAGATGATAGAAACTTGCAGAGAAGATTCTGACAGCAAACTGTTTGTAGTGATTTCAGAATAATTGGCTAAGTGAAAGTGGCTGACTTTTGGTGTGTGGCAATGGTTTGCTAATATGAGTCCCTTGGAAAATTTTCAAGCCAAATAAACCACCCTAGCTAGCATTTCCTTCACACCATGACAAACTGGACAGAAATAAAGTTGAATTTTCTGGGATAAAATGGCTACATGGATTTGGCTCAAATTTGGTGGAGAGTGGTGATTTGAATATATTGAGATACTGGAAAAGTTTCGGCTCATTTGGAAATGCCAAGGTGGTACTTCCTTCACAGAGCTTTGAAATGGACAGAAACTTGGGAAAATTGTTGTGGATGAATGGATGGATGGATTGAGCTGATTTTTGGTTTCCATGCGTGATTTGTCAATGTTAATCACCATGAAAAGTTTCAGCCCAAATAGGTCATGGGTTCAAGCACTTCCTTTGCAATTTGCCCTACTGGACAGAATTTGCAAATTGATGTTATGCTCAAACTTTGAACTATGGAACTTGGGTTCTTGCTGGAAATGGTGAAGATATGGATAGGAGAAGCTCCACAATTTATTTGGGATTTTTCCTGGCTACCAAAATGGTAGCTCCTTAAGAAAGTGCCCAAAATGCAATATTGGCTTTAAATAGGAAAATGCCATTTCCCTTATTTAATTATGGCCAATATTTTTATGGGAGCTCAATATGATCACAAAGAACATATCCATAAGTTTTCATGAACTCTGGTGATGGATAGATATTTTC
This sequence comes from Elymus sibiricus, assembly GCA_039707655.1. Lineage (NCBI taxonomy): Eukaryota > Viridiplantae > Streptophyta > Magnoliopsida > Poales > Poaceae > Elymus > Elymus sibiricus. The sequence continues at coordinate 205,878,913 of CM077675.1, forward strand.
CTAGATTTAATTCCTTTAACTGGCAGAAAAAGGAATTAATTATAAATGAAAAATATTGCAAATGACTTGGCAATATTTTTGCATATCCAGGGTTTATAGATAAAGGATGATCACTGGGAAAAGTTTGGGAGGTAGAAGATCAAAGGAAATTGGAGTTCCTTTGTAACTGGAAGGATTAGGGTTTCCCTTCCGGCAACTCGGAAGGTAGGGTTTCGGTGGCAAAGCCCTGAGAATATATCTTGGGTGGCAAGGTTGGACTGGGGAGAATCTCTGATCAGATAGGAAAAGCAAGGCTAGATGACCATCTTCACATACCCAAGAGCTAGAGAAATCCGATAACACCGAGAAAAAGGATGGAAGTCGAGTCCCGCAAAGGAAAAAAAACAGGAGCGAAAACCAGGGTGTTACAAACCTACCCCCCCTTAGGAAAATCTCATCCTCGAGATTTCCAAGCTCACCTCCCGGGGAAGGGGAACTTACCTGTGTGCGACTTGGATCCATCGGTTGTCCTGTCTTCGCTGGTTCACTGACCTTTTAACTGCCTCTTCTGATGGACCATGTGTTGTTTTTTCACACAGTTTCCTTGAATCCTTCTCTTTCCTGTCAGGTGTACCTTTTGTCCTGGTAGTGGTATTGCCTCAAGCCATAACTCAGAATTAGTGCTCACCATCGCTTCCGCATACGTGGTCGGTTCGTTGTTCTCCAAGAACAACACATTGCAGTCGTGCATATTGCGCAACCCTTCCGACCTACGTGGAACCAGCGCCGATTCCACTACGGGTTCCCTGACTAACTCCAGCGTGATTGAATCACCTGTCGGAACGTCCCCGTGTGGCTCTCGAATTTCTTCATATCGGATCGACCTCCCACTAGCCTTCCGATTGAGAAACTCTTTCTCAAGGAAAACTCCATGTCGAGCGACAAACACTTTGCCCTCTTCACGGTTGTAGAAGTAATATCCAAAGGTTTCCCTAGGATATCCCACGAATATGCACTTGTCCGACTTGTGTGTGAGCTTGTCCTACTGGAGTTGCTTGACATATGCTTCACAACCCCAAATCTTTAGAAAAGACAAGCTATGACTCTTTGCAGTCCATATCTCATATGGTGTCTTATCTACGGACTTTGATGGTACCCTGTTTAGTGTGAAAGCTGCGGTTTCTAGAGCATATCCCCAAAATGACAAGGGTAAATCCGACTGACTCATCATCGATCGGACCATGTCTAACAAAGTCCGATTCCTCCGTTCTGACACACCATTTCTCTATGGCGTACCTAGAGGAGTGAGTTGTGGAACTATTCCACGGCTCTTCAGATGATCATTAAACTCCTGGCTCATATACTCACCGCCACGATAAGATCATAGAAGCTTAATTGTCTTGCCGAGTTGATTTTCCACTTTGTTCTGAAACTCCTTGAACTTTTCAAAAGTTCCTGACTTGTGCCTCATCAAGTAGACATATCCATATCTACTAAAGTCGTCGGTAAAAGTCACGAAGTATTGGAAACCACCTCTAGCTGTCGTGCTCATTGGTCCACATACATCACTATGTATTAGTTCCAATAGCTCAGATGCCCTCTCACAACTCTTTGCAAAAGGAGTCTTAGTCATCTTACCGAGTAGGCAGGACTCACATGTCTCAAATGATTCAAAATCAAATGAAGTCAGAATTCCATCATCATGGAGCTTCTGCATGCGCTTTTGACTAATGTGACCTAGTCAACAATGCCAGATGTAAGTCGGATTTATCTCGTTAGGCTTATGCCTCTTGACATTTATGTTATAGACCGATTCACCTTCAAGATCTAATATAAATAACCCATTCACAACAGGCGCAAAGCCATAAAACATTTCATTCAAGTAAATAGAACAACCATTGTCCTTAATACTGAATTCATAACCTTGCCTCATCAAACATGAGGCCGAAATAATGTTTTGACTCAATTCAGGAACATAATAACAATTATTAAGTTCCATTACAAATCCTGAAGGTAAATTAAGTTGCATGATGCCGACGGCTAATGCAGCAACTCTTGCTTTATTTCCGACGCGTATGTCAACTTCTCCTCTTGCAACATTCCTAGTCCTTCTTAGCCCCTGCATCGAGTTGCATATGTGAACAACCGATCCGGTATCATATACCCAAGAGCTAATAGAAATATTAGCAACATAAATGTCTATAACATATACAACAAGTGTACCTGAAGAAGAAGTCACACTTCCAGTCTTCTTGCCTATCTGGGCAAGCCACTTGCTGCAGTTCCTCTTCCAGTGACCAGTTTCCTTGCAATGAAAGCAAACGGTCCCCGTGTTTGGTCCGGACATGGGCGCGGCGGCGACAGTAGGAGTTTCCTCCTTGCCCTTTGCCTTAGTCTTTTTCTTGGACCAGCTCTTCTTAAACTTTGCCGTGTTATGCACCATCAACACTTGATGCGTGCCTTTCTTGATATCCTGCTCAGCCACTTTTAGCATCCCATGCAATTCAGTGAGCTTCTTTTCCATGCCATGCATATGGAAGTTCGAGATGAACGCCCCATAGCTAGTCGAAAGAGAAGCCAGAATTGTATCCGTGGACAATTCGTCCCCAAGTGGGAAGCCTAACCGATCCAAAGCTTGCATGTATCCGATCATCTTGATCACATGCGGGCTCAGTGGATCACCCTCTTTCAGCTTACAATCGATCAAGGATCGCCAGACGTTGAACCTTTCGGTCCTTGCCTGCATCTGAAACATCCTCTTGAGGTTCTCAATCATATCAAAAGCCTCAATGTTTTCGAAATGCTGCTGCAGATCGGGCTCCATAGAAGCCAGCATGAGACAGCTGATCTCGTTTGACCCATCAACGAGTTTCTGGTGGGCATTCCTGGTCGTGGCATTAGCATTCTCGACAGGTTCCTCTGGAAGTGGTTCCTCTAGAACATGTTCCTTTTTATCATGCCTGAGAACAATTCTCAGATTTCTATACCAGGTGGTAAAGTTTTTTCCATTCAGTTTATCCTTTTCTAGGATTGATTTCAACGAAAAACTGGGTTGAGCAGGTGGTGCCATTGATCTACAACAGAAATATGCAAAACACTAAGACATGTATTCATAAAGAGTAATTCAAATTAAACATTTTAATAAGAACATTACTCCCACTAAAATCAACATCCCTCCGTTGATTCTTAGTGATTCAAGATCCAAGATCCACATGTCAACTAGTGAGCTTTTGCATCACCGCTAGAAGACTAGATCACTCGGTAAGCAACACTTGCTAATCGTATCTCTATACGACTCTTGTTTGTTGCGGACATCTCATGCCATGCCAACTCTTATGCCTCGAGGCCCAAAACTATTTTGATAGCCACGACAAGTTAACCAATGCTTTGCTCGTAAGTGTCCGACACAAACACAACACGTTAAGGAGAATTAGCAGCACCCTAATTTTATAGGCCCACCACTTAAAATACTTAACATGTGATGTTGCAGCAATTGGGGAGGCAATTTTACTTGACATTCTTTGAGGGATCACCCTACTTAATAACATCTATCATGCAAAAGAAGGGCGCATAAAAGGGATAAACTTTCACATGCAGTTTATATATGTGTGATATGGTATAGCCCCTTTCATCAACGCATGGTGATCTCCATCTCCACGTGCGCTGCATGCCCATGGTGATCTCCATCTCCATGCATGGTTGCCCTTTTGGTGATCTCCATCTCCACACATGGTGTCAACCGCCAAGTGTTACATAAGATACTATGCTATTACAAACTAATAGCTATGTGGGTAAATTACATTACAAGGCATCTCATGTTAACACGTGGGTCATTAATACAATAATGGGACAACCATATGGCTCCAGTCGGTTGCCGCACTCATGACACGCAGGTCATGATTTAATAATTTACAAGCAACATTCATGGGCTATACCAAATCACAAGCATTCCCCTCAAAAACAAGTCAGACGTTCTACCGCCAAAAATAAAACAGTCCGAAACACTATTTTCCAAGAGGATTTTGACCCTGAAAATATCGCCTAAAACGGCAAAGCGGTTGAAGGTCAAATGCATCTTTTTGCGCCCTTCAGTTTGATAGGTCGTGGAGCGAAAACGGAGTTCGTATGCAAAAATTATGCCCGTTTTACTGTGACCCCTCCAACAGATTTCAGCACTGCGGAAATCACATTTCCACGGTGTCGATCTTTGCTCCGGTTCGATCAATCTCATTGATCTTCGCATGCTGCATCTGGATTTACGTTCCACTGTCTACCCCGATGGCGGAAACCAGCCGGTAGGGGTAATTCGTGTCACGACCTCTGCATCACGATCAGAGAATCAAGATCACGAAACCAACCGTCAACACTGACATGCACAGCCGATCTCGTCGACCCGCACCTGAACCGATCTACATATCTCATATGCAAATCACCAAATCTATCACCACACAACAGAGGCTCTGATACCACTATTGGAACACGCGGTACGCTACGCTAGCGCCAAATAAAAATTTCTACCGTGCACCCAAGAACATGCTGCTGGAAATAGATCATGGGATCGGGTTTACCCCTAGACGCGGAGTCACCGCAGCGGAAGTAGAGTTGGTGATGCGTGTAGTCAATCAGCCAATTCGTCTCCTCCTCGTGTAGCCGATCTCCCACAAACAGCGATCTCCCACGAACAGCTCCTCGCGGATCCCTCGAACAGTTCCTCATGGATCCCTCGAACAGTTCGTCCAAGCACCGCAGATGCGATGCCTCCAAAGTATCCACACGTACGGGGGCAGCGTCGGGTGGCGGACTGCTAGGTCCGATCGCACGGCATGGTGGCGTGGGGAGTGGCCGTGGCTGTCGACGGGAGGAAAAAGATCAACCCTGAAAGGTGCATCCACTCCCCTTTATATAGACCTCCGAGGTGGGCTCAACACTTGAGGCCCACGACGAGTCTATCCCATTTTCCATTCGGATCCAATCCGAATGGGCTGCAATCCCTTAAGTGTGCGACCCTATAGGTTCACGTACACATGGACACGACCCGAGTCGATAGTCAGTAGCGGCTCCTAGCAGAACGTGCCAACTCCCATGTGTGCGCAAAGTCGTTAGACGAACCTCGACAATGTGTCATATACAACATTCCTTTTGCCTCATGATATAGGTTGTAGAGCTCAAGGCGAGTACTTGTCACCCTTGTGGTAGCTCGACATCTCTTCTCGAAACCGTGATGCAGATTCCAGAACTGGGTTACCACTTAACCCATGTCGCATGGCCATGCTTTCTGAATCTGATCACACGAGAGGGCCCAGAGAATATCTCTCCTCACGGAGAGGCAAATCCCATCTTTGTTAACCATGTCTCGCGGCATGTCTCACGACTCACCCGAAAGCTACCTTTATAACTACCCAGTTACGGAGTAGCGTTTGATAGACCCTAAGTAAGTCGATCCTCATCCCGAGAACATGCGATGACCTCAGGTCTAGGACATGGCATATACATTGTGCTGGAGACTAACAGATGACATTATCTCGCTGTGTCTCAAAGTGGGTCTGTCCGACTTGGTGATCTCAATCCACGAGTCCATACTATCAGTTTAGCATCTCTATGCACATGACTTGTGAAACGTAGTCATCAACTGAATCGTATACTAGTAAAGGATATGTGTCCGCATAACCTTAACAACTAGGGACTATTAGAACAATCATCATATATACTATATATAGTCTCACAAATAAGTCACATACTTATTGATACATATCACTAATGATGTTCAAGGACAATACAAAATACTCATGAATACATAGGATACGAAATCATCACATGATTGCCTCTAGGGCATATCTCCAACAGTACTATTGTCAGGTTCATTCCCACGACAGTTGGCGCCCACCATGGGGCCGCGCGTCTAGCGAATTCCGGCGCAGGTGGAATTTCCACTTTCACAGTCATTATGAACACATTCGGTGGCGAGATCCTCTTCGGATCCCTCAGCTTCACCATAGACGATTCGGCATGGCTACAGGAGGCGCCGCTGGATGCTGAGGCACTACCCATCCGAGGCACGGTGCACTTCAGCGCGACGACGTTCGGAGTCCTCCTCCGACAACCGTCTACCCCTTATCGACCGACTTCTCCGACTCGCCTTGCGGCTTGTCGCCGGTGCTCTGGGCACTCACTGCTGCAGCGTTGGATCAAGCACGCTGTGGCAGCCCAAGCCGCAGGGCAGCAAGTGGCCGCACTCGAAGCCGATGAGTCCGTCCACTGCCTCTTCCCGTCGTCGGATGACGAATCCTTCGGAACAGCCGAGCGCGAGAGCAGCGGAGATGTAGCAGAGGTCCTGATGGCCGGCCCAGTCCGAGGTTCTGCTCCTCCTGGGCATTCCGTGGGGGATACCCGCGATCGAGACGGCGACCGCAACAATGCCAGCTCCGACAGCTATGTTCCCGACCCCTCACCCGGGAGCAACGGGAGGAAATCAGGCACAGGAACGATCAGGTCCTCCTGATGCCCATTGCGGGAAATACCCCGGATGAGATAGCCCTTGAGGCCCGCTTGCCAAGCCACCTTGGCTGAGCGCGAGCGACTCAAGTGATTACAATGAGCACTCGACGAACGCGCGGCAAGAGATCTTCCCAGCTCCAGCCGTAGCCGCCGTCAGCTGTTCACAAAGGATCGTCTATACACCATCCCGGTGATGCGCACGCCTTTGCTGAATCTGGCCGTGGCCATGCGGATTGCACATTCGATCCAGCCGTCTGACTCGGCGGCCGGCGAGGGCATTTGGCAAATTCAGGCTTTGCTGAAGACCGCCCTACAACAAAACGCAGAGGTATCACAGTCTCACCAACGCATTCGCAACGAGTCCACTCGGGCGGACACCGTCCAGTCGGCTAACAGTCCCCTCACACCAAGAAAAGACCCACCAACTCCTCCTCTTCCGAGAGGTCCGTACGGAGGGCACGGGCGTGACGACCGCGACTTTAGTCGGACCCCCCCCCCCCTCCGAGGGGCGGCCCGCGTGGCCAACGTCCGTATGACGGAGGCTACCCACTCGGGAGGAACCGTGAGCGGAGCCCTGTACGGCACAGAGGCTATGACGCCCGGTCTGACATCACTCAGTGAGTGGTCGATCGGAACCGACATGACAGGGACCGAGCGAGCGGCTGGGGAGTTACCGGTCTCGGGTGTTTCAGCAGATACATCCGAGAAGTGGAGATACCCCCCAATTATCGGTTAGCGACCGGAATTGGGAAGTTCAATGGCGAATCCAAGCCAGAGACTTGGCTCGAAGACTATCGAGTCGCTGTCCAGATCAGCGACGGCGATGATTTCGTTGCAATGAAGCACCTTCCGCTCATGTTGGAAGGGTCTGCGCGTGCGTGGCTGAATCAATTGCCTGCCAATTGCATTTACTGTTGGGAAGATTTGGCCCGAGTGTTCGTCAAAACATTCGAGGGCACGTACAAGCGCCCGGGTGGATTGACAGAGCTACAGCATTGCGTCCAGAAGAGCAACGAGACTCTCCGAGAGTACATTCAACGCTACACCACGTTGCACAACACCGTGGAAAATGTGACTGAACATCAGGCCGTGTGCGCCTTCAAGGCAGGCACTCGGTATCGGGAGTTGATCTTGAAGTTCGGCCGGTCTGGGGATTTGTCCCTCAGTCGGGCCATGTAGATCGCAAACAAGTACACCAATGGCGAAGAAGAAGACCGCCTCCGTTGTGGTAAAGGACGAGCTGGCAACGCACCTCAATCGGGAGGCAATGCCGGGAAAATCAGAATCGGAAGGCTGACACCCCCGACAAGGCAGAGGTGGCAGCCGTCCAAGGGCAAGGACAAGGCAAGCCGAAGCCGAAGAAAAAGAAGAAAGAGTGGATTCCCAAGAAGAAGTCCGACTCTAAATCCGACATTCTCGATCAGCCGTGCTAGATTCATACCAAGACGGATGAAGAAGGCAACGTTGTGCTCCCGAAGCACACCACTCGGGAATGTCGCCTGCTCAAGCAGGAGATGGGCGCAGAGCCCTCGACTAAAAAAGTCGACACCGAGGATGATGATGGTACTTCCGAGTACCCACAAGTTGATAAAGTCCTCGTGATTTTTGCTGACGTTGAAAGCAAGAGGCAGCTGAAAGTTTTCAATCAGGAGGTCAACATGGCAGTTCCGACTGCCCCCAAGTACCTCATCTGGTCGAAGACGCCTATCACCTTCGACCAGTCCGACCATCCGCCTCACATAGCCACCCCTGGGAGGCACGCGTTGGTCGTCGACCCGGCAGTGGGCGGCGTCCGGCTGCGCAAGGTCTTGATGGATGGAGGCAGTGGGCTCAATATCATTTATGCTGATACGCTCAAGGCGATGGCCATCCCGATGTCTCAATTGAGCAAGAGCAACATGCATTTCCACGGGATTGTCCCTGGGAAGAAGGCGGAGTCACTCGGCCAGATCGCTCTGGACATCGTATTTGGAGGCGAAAAGAATTTCCGAAAGGAAAGGTTAACCTTCGAGGTGGTTGACTTCCGCAGTGCTTATCACGCCATCCTGGGTAGGCCCGGCTACGCACGTTTCATGGCCAGGCCATGTTACGTGTATCTCAAACTCAAGATGCCAGGACCTAAGGGCGTGATCACAGTGACTGGCGACGGGAAGATCGCCGAAGAGTGCCTCCAGCAAGGCTCAAAGATCGCCAACGAGCAGGCGCTTGCAGTCGAGCTTGAAGGGTACAAGAAGGAAGTGGATACGGCTGATCTGCTCAGATCAAAGCGGCCGGCTTCAGAATCAGCTTTCCAGTCGGCTGGCGAGACCAAGCATGTCCATGTTCATCCGAATGACCCAAATGCTGCTCCGACGAACATCTCCACATCACTCGGAGAGAAATAGGAAGCCGAGCTCATCCAGTTCCTCCGTGAGAACTGGGACATCTTCACATGGAAGCCGTCTGACATGCCTGGTGTGCCCAGGGAACTGGCTGAGCACCGACTCCGAACTGATCTCAAGGCCAAGCCAGTCAAAGAGTACTTGCGTCGATCTTCCGTCGAGAAGCGCAAGGCGATTGGTCAAGAGATAGCTCGGCTCCTTGCCGCTGAGTTCATTCACTAGGTTTACCACTCCGAGTGGCTCGTGAATGTCGTTTTGGTGCCGAAGAAGGACAAATCACTCTGTATGTGTATTGACTTTGAACACCTCAATCGGGCCTGCCCGAAGGATCATTTACCTTTACCTTGGATAGATCAGATAGTAGACTCTACTGCCGGATGCGAACGTCTGTCGTTCCTGGATGCGTACTCCGGGTACCACCAGATCCGAATGTACGGTCCTAATGAAATAAAAACAGCCTTCATCACCCCATTCGGGTGCTTTTGCTACGTCACGATGCCATTCGGCCTGAAGAATGCTGGGGCCACTTTCCAGCACATGATCCAGAAATGCTTGCAAAAGCAGATCAGTCGGAACATGGAGGCTTATATGGATGATATCGTAGTCAAGTCTAGGAAAGGTTCCGACCTCCTGACTGACCTTGCCGAGACCTTCGCGAACCTACGGCGCTTCGGAATAAAGCTGAATCCAGCTAAGTGCACATTCGGAGTGCTCGCCGGAAAGCAACTCGGTTTTCTCGTTTCCGAACGAGGGATCGACGCCAATCCGGACAAAATCGGCGCTATAGTCCGAATGAAGCAACCGGAGCGCTTACATGACGTACAAAGGATGATAGGGTGCCTTGCGGCCCTGAGCTGATTCATCTCAAGACTCGGAGAGAAGGCACTCCCCCTATACCGACTGATGAAAAAGTCCGACAAGTTCGAGTGGACCAATGAAGCGCAAGCCGCGTTTGAAGAACTCAAGGCATTGCTTTCCACCCAGCCGGTGTTAGCTGCTCCGGGCAGCCAGGAACCTTTACTCCTGTACATCGCGGCGACTAGCCAGGTGGTGAGCACAGTCCTCGCAGTAGAGCGCGAAGAGCCGGGAAAAGCATTCAAGGTCCAAAGACCCATATATTACATCTCAGAAGTGTTAACCCCTTCCAAGCAAAGGTACCCGCCTACCAAAAGCTGGTCTATGGTATTTACCTGACTGCTAAAAAGGTGGTTCATTACTTCCAAGATCATTCGGTCACGGTCATCAGCAACGCTCCCCTGTCGGAGATCCTGCACAACAGAGACGCTGCTGGCCGGGTGGCAAAGTGGGCAATTGAGCTCCTTCCGCTGGAGATCAAGTTTGAAGCCAAGAAAGCAATCAAGTCCCAGGCATTGGTTGATTTTATGGCCGAGTGGATCGAGCAAGAGCAGCCAATTATGAGTGTTCCCGAACACTGGACTATGTACTTCGACGGATCCAAGATGCTCAATGGCTCGGGGGCTGGTGTGGTTCTTGTCTCTCCCAAAGGAGACCGGCTGAACTATGTCCTCCAAATCCATTTCGATTCATCAAACAACGAGGCCGAGTACGAAGCCCTCCTGTATGGGCTCCGCATGGCCATATCACTCGGCATTCGTCGTTTGATGGTCTATGGCAATTCGGACCTCGTTGTCAACCAAGTGATGAAAGAGTGGGACATTCGGAGCCCAGCTATGACCGGTTACTGCAACGCGGTCAAAAAGCTAGAGAAGAATTTTGAAGGTTTGGAGCTGCATCACATTCCTCGTGCAAAGAATCAAGCAGCAGACGACCTGGCAAAAATTGGGTCCACTCGGCGAGTAGTCCCTAAGGACATATTCCTTGAAGATCTGCGCGCCCCAACAATTGCAGAAGATCCTTTCACAGAGGAGCCCCCACAAGCAGTCGGTTTATCTAATCCGACCGAGGTTGACGTTCCGGCCATAATGGATCTAGTCCATCAAATGCTGGTAATCACTCCCGAGTGGACTCAACCCTATTTGGCATACTTGCTCAGGCAAGAACTCCCCGAAGATGAAGGAGAAGCTCGTCGGATCGTCCGTCGATCCAAGTCATTTGAAGTTTTGGGGGACCAGTTATACAAGAAAAGCACTACAGGAGTCACTCAGAAATGCATCTCCCCAGAGGAAGGGCTGCAAATCTTGCACGAAATACACTTGGGAACTTGCGGCCACCACGCGTCCTCTCGGACTTTGGTCGCTAAGGCCTTCCGATCGGGTTTTTATTGGCCCCATGCCAATGAAGCAGCAAGAGATTTGGTCGACCTGTGCGTCGGGTTTCAGTTCTATAAAAACAAGTCTCACAAGCCTGCATCCGCGCTAAAGATGATCCCGCTCACCTGGCCGTTTGCAGTATGGGGCCTCGATATGGTCGGTCCCCTGCGGACTGGGACGAGTGGATTCACCCACCTGCTTGTGGCGGTTGACAAGTTCACCAAGTGGGTCAAAGCGAAACCCATCAAGAGTTTGGATGTGGGTACTGCCTTCAATTTCATTCGACAGATCATCTTTAGATTCAGCATGCCACATGACATTATCACAGATAATGGGAAGAACTTCGACTCGAACGAGTTCCGTGAGTTTTGTTTCTCTCAAGGCACTCGGGTTAACTATGCCTCAGTGGCTCACCCGCAGTCGAACGGACAGGCAGAACGAGCAAATGGAATGATTCTACAAGGCTTGAAACCTCGATTGATGAGAGACCTGAAGTATGCTGCGGGAGCCTGGGTTGAAGAACTGCCGTCCGTCTTATGGGGCATTCGAACAACTCTGAACCGCTCTACGAAACGCACTCCTTTCTTCATGGTGTACGGATCAGAAGATGTGATGTCGAGTGATCTTCAGCACAATTCCCCCCGAGTGGAACTATATGATGAAGCCGAAGCCAAAGCGGCACGGCAAGATGGTCTTGACCTTTTAGAGGAAGAGAGAGAGATGGCCCTCATCAGATCGACGCTTTATCAGTAGGATCTGAGGCGTTACCATGACAGACTTGTCCAGGGCCGAGCTTTTCAAGAAGGAGATCTGGTGCTCCGACTGGACTAGCAAAAAACCCCACAAGCTAGCGCCTCCGTGGCAAGGGCCGTATGCCATCTCCGAAGTCTTGCACAATGGAGCCTACCGGCTCTATAACATCAAAGATGGTGTAGAAGAGCCTCGAACCGGGAACGCGGACCTGCTTCGCAAGTTCTACACCTAGAACGTGACTACTTTTGTTTGTCATTCCAGTAATGAATCCGAGTGATCTCGATGAATAAAGTTGCGTTCCTTTATATTTTGTTGAAATTTAACTCTTTTCACTCCGGTGAATCAATCTCCTGTGTCACCCCAGTGGGTGTAAAAAGCTTAGCCGCGATCCCGCATCGCCTAAGTTAAAAACCTTTTCGAGTGAGACATCCTCTACATTCGGACTCTAAGATGGACAGGACCATCATTACTAAGATGGACAGGACCATCATTGTTCTCATGAACAACTCCGAGTGCAGGCCTCGCCCACACTCACGGGCTTAGCCACGATCCCGCATCACCTAAGTTAAAAAACCGTCTCAAGTGGGACATCCTCCACACTCGGACTCTAAGATGGACAGGACCATCATTACTAAGATGGACAGGACCATCATTGTTCTCACGAACAATTCCGAGTGTAGGACTCGCCCACACTCGGGGGCTTAGCTGCGACCCCGCGTCGCCTAAGTTATAAATCGTCTCGAGTGGGACATCCTCCACACTCAGACTCTAAGATGGACAGGACCATCATTGTTCTAACGAACAATTCTGAGTGTGGTCCTCGCTCACACTCGGGGACTTAGCTGTGGTACCTCATCGCCTAAGTATAAACATTCAGAAATCAAAGATCGAATAAAACCAAGGCAAATTGAAACTACGTCACTTGAAACGAGAGTACAGATAAAAGTTCTGACGACGGGAGCCTCAGGCTCAGTCAAAGTCTTTCAGTTACAGCGACCACTCGGCATTCCGAGGCAAAAGCTTAGAGAGTTTTAAACCCGACGATCACTCGGGCTGAGGCGGGACCACTGCTTCGACGAAGGTGTCCAGGTCGATACTGTATGCGATCCGAGTGGCAGCTTCCATGAACATCTCCATGAAGTCGTCGACCTTGGCATGCTTCCTGTTGGCGACCTCCAGGGACTTCAGCTTCTTCTCGTCCACTCCCTTGAAGTGGACGCGGACGAGTGAGAGGGCGATGTCGGCTCCGGCCCGGGCTGCGGATTTTTTCCAAGCTTTCACTCGGCTTGGTACGTCCCTCACTCGGGTAAGGGCTGATTCCAGATCCTTCGAGGGTTCTTCGTCGGAGAAGACATCTTGGTCAATCTCTGAGACGGCAGTGTTGAGCCTCTTCATATACGAAGTCACTTGATCGACACGCTCTTCCAAGCGAAAAATGGCCATAGCAGCACTATCCTTGGGCAGCTCTCGGGACAGGTCCAGCTCCTTCTCGATCTTGTCAGTCTCCTCGGTGACGTCATCGCAGAAATCTGGGTTTGCGTCGGATGAAGAAAAGAGTCAGAAGTGATCAAAATTCATTCGGCTGGACAAGGATCACTTGGGAACATTACCTTTGAGTTTTTCGCTCACGGAGTCGCCATACTCCTCGACAAACTGCTCCAGCTCGTTCTTCTTCGCGGTGATATGCTTGAGTTTGGTCTCCCACTCTGAGTATGACTTCTTCAGATTGGTGAGCTCCTCCTTGGACTTCTTCGCAACAGCTTCCAGAGCCTTCTTCTCTTCCTCCAGCTTCTCGACTGCCTTCAGTTTCTCTTCGGCCTCCTTGGTCTTTCGGCTGGCTTCCTTTTGGGCAGCCGCCAGATCCGTGTCCTTCTTCTCGAGGGTCGTCTTCATAGTTTCTAAAGAAATAGAATTCTTCAGCCTCTCGACAAGTTTACGACTGTCGCCACGAAGATCTGATGAAATAGACTCAGTCGGACAGGGAGGGACGGTAGTTATTGCAGCAGTCGGGCAAGATGAGCATACCTTCAATTGCTTTCTTCTCCTCCTCCAGTCGGACGTTCTTAGCCTTCTCGACTTCAAGGTTGATGCGTAGGTCCTGCACCTCCTTCTCCAAAGCTTTGTAGTGGCTTCAGAGTTCACAAACAACCTGCAAACAAGAATTAAAGCGAAGGGTATTGGTCAAAATTTTTGACTCGGACTCTAAGACTCCCGCCGACTGCTTCAGTCGACGGCAGTCTCGGGGACTACACCCAGTGGGTGCGCTCAGCACGCCCCCACTGGAAAATCAAATACAAGGTTTTTTCTCCAAACTTAACAGACGGATCGAACATCAAATTCATTCGGACTCTTAGACTCCCGCCGACTGCTTCAGTCGACGGTAGTCTCGGGGACTACACCCAGTGGGTGCGCTCAGCGCGCCCCCACTGGAACTCAAAGACACTCAGCGGGTGTGCTCGGATGCAAATCCTCACAAGACAGAAATAAAATTCCGACTGAGGAAGGTACTTACAAGAGTACTTACTCGGACATTCTTCTTCAATGCCTCCAATGCATCGTATGCCGTCTTCAGTCGTTCACTCATCACCTCCAGCTGGATTAACGCCTCTTTGCTCGCTCCCACTTGATCCTCCGGGACATAGTGTAGCGCAAAGATGTTGGTCGCAGAGGGAGTCAACGAGGGGGATGATGTGCCAATTCTGAGTGTTGCCCTGGCTCCCGAGCTGGCCCCTCATGCTGGCACCAAAGCATCGGCAAGCGATGACTCCTGCATCACGACGTCCGCGTTGGCCGAAGGGTTTAGCAGGTCAACCTTGTCGTCCGCATCAATAACGATCACTTCACACGGAGATGCAAGCGTTCAAGGCACTCGGAGATGAGTAAAAAGTAAACACTCGGGAATGTCCAGAGGCACCGAGTGAGTCTGAAACTTACCTTTTGAAGACACAACGTCGGCGTCGGCCCGCTCTTTCTCCAGAGTGTGGGGATCGGGTGAAGCAGTTGAAGTATCAGCACTGCAAGGGAAACGCTCGGATCACTTCATCACTCGGACAAATATAGACAACAATTGTTAGAACGGAGATACTTACGCTAAGGCCACGGGAATGGTCATCTTAATCTTCGGGACGAAGACTGCCTTCCGAGGTTTGGCCGTGGTGACTTTAGGCTGCTTCGCCGTCTTCTCGGGTGAAGAGACAAGTTCTCCACACCCGCGCTTCGAGCTGCGGGTCGGAAGGGCAGACCCAGTCGGTTTGGCAGCCTTTGGTCCCTTGGGACCGCCACCGCGGACTCCCGAGTCCTGGCGCGCCTTGGAACAGGCTTTAGGCACTCGTTCATCTGAGCGTGATGACTCCACTTCGTCGCCGCCCTCCGAGCCTTCCTCTTCCTCTTCTTCATCGTCTTCGTCGTCATCGGGCTCTTCATACTCCCCTGCTTCTGCCGAATCTTCTGGATGATCGGTATCACTCGCAACATCAACCGGGCCCCTGTCCACGATGGGCACCTGACTGCTCATCTGTGTGAAGGCCTACCGAATGAAGAGCAAGATTAGTCAGATCAACTACAATAAACACACAAATGTCACTCGGTTAATGGACCTTCGGAGTTACCTCACTCGGCGGATTATCTGATGAGAGTGGAGCCACCAGCCTGCTCCCCCTGGGGTTGTCACGTGCTAGAGTGATCGCCTTGATCTTGGCTTCCACCATGTCTTCAGTGAGCTCCTCCGGGTGAGTTCGAGTGGGGTCACTCGGTCCGGCGTACTCCCACATGGGGTGAGCCCTGGCTTGCAGTGGTTGAATCCTCCTCTGGAGGAAAACCTCCAGCAAGTCGAGGACGTTGACACCTTTCTGCACCAGGGCTACCAGAGCTATCACTAGGATGTCCACTTCGGTCTTCTCCTCCTTGGTCACAGTCAGCCTGGGAACTGGCCGAATGCGCTCAGATGTATACGGTGGGAGTCCCGACTAACCCTCGTCGACTGGAATGTCCTCGCAGTAAAACCAGTTTTCCTGCCACCCCTTTACGGAATCAGGGAACGTCATTTGCGGGAAACAGACTTTTCCCCACAGTTGGATTCCCAGACCTCCACACAACTGAGCTACATTCGTCTTATGTTTCGACCGAGTGGGCTTTTTTACAGTCATCACTCGACAAGTAAAGAGATGCTTGAACAAGCCCCAGTGAGGATGACAACCCAAGAAGTTTTCACAAAGAGATATGATTGCAGCTAGATAAATGACAGCGTTGGGTGGGATATGATGGAGTTGAGCACCAAAAAAACCCAGAAATCTTCGGAAGAAGGGATGGGGCGGCAGAGAGAAACCTCGCTCGAGGTGGGTCACCAAGAGCACGCGCTCGTCTCCCTTCGGCGAAGGCTCATCCTCACCCGCCCCTGGCAGCCGCCAGCTCCCCTCGGGCACGAACCCTTGGCCCCCCAGCTCAAGCATCCGGGCCTTGGTGACCCGCGACGGCAACCACTCGCCATGTGTCCATCCTGTCGGCGCTCCGGCGCTGGAGGAGGAGGAGGGCGAGCTCTTCTTCGCCCGCTCAGCCTTCGCGGTCGCAGCCGCCGCGCGCATCTTCACCGGCGAGCTCGGAGCGGCCTTCGACTAGGGAAAGGTGGAAGGGGCACGGGCAGGCGTCGGAGAAGACGAGGGAGAGGGTGGAAGTGAGATCTGTTTCACCCCCAACAGTGCTTCCCTTTTTTATACCAAAAATCCGGCAAAATCCCTGGCCGTCAATCCGCAAACGGAGCGAGATCCGCGGATCTACAATTCAGAGCTTCGGGAAGACGTGGAGAAAATCCCGACACGGTTATCGAGGCATCGTGCCCACTACCCTAAATTACCGCGACGTGACCGTTCCGCCGCGCGCCCGCGCGCAACTTTGGCGATTTCGAACGCGCGGAAATTTCTTCCTGTCACAAATGGGACAGGCTCCGCGCTTCGAAGGCTTCGATGACTCCCTCCTGTGAACCGAGTGAATAAATCACACCAGTTAAACACTCGGATTAAGTGACCGGACATTCGGATCGTTTTTCCGAAAAACACTTCAACTTCGTATGAAAGTACTGCATCATCAAACAAGACAGTTCGGTCGAGAGACATCAATCCTGAATCCATCATGGTTTGAAACCGAGTGAGGAACGACAAAACCGTTTCTCGGACTCTTCTGAGAGGCCATCGACGCTTCCGAGTGTCGGTCACTCGACCACTAAAACCTCATGGATGCCGGGGCTACTGATGAGGATGCCTACCATGGGTAGGGTCATAGGCTTGACATCTAAGGCCCACCTGTGGTCCTTCAATGTCATTAAAGCCCCTGGGCAAAAACACATTCGAATGAATATGGCTACTCACTCGGATTGTTCATGTCACTCGGACTCTACGACGCCACTCGGTCAGACAGGAGCTCAGGCGACCCAGAAGACAAAGCGTCCGTGGAATTCGAGTAGTCATTCCTTATGAAGTTAATTTCCCGTTACCACTAACGTCTACTTAATCAGCCATTTCTGTAATGCTGCCTTCATTGGCATTTATTACCCTAATCATGGCGCTCGACCGGTGGTGGCGCACTCTATATAAGCCACCCCCGGGCGCCAGAGCAAGTGTTCCGACCCTGTGTAATCTTCTACCACCCATAAGCAAACACCAAAGCCTCCGGGCTCGAGACGTAGGGCTTTTATCACTCCCGAGTGAGGCCTGAACTCGTACACACCCGAGTGCACACTTGCGCCGTAGCTAGACTTCGCCCCTCCTTTCGTACCCCTAGCACTATTGTCAGGTTCATTCCCATGACACCTGGCTCTCCTAGATTTGAAATGCCTAAGATACCTGAAGGTTATGTTTTGGATGAGGAGACAACTAGAGAAATCCTTTCCTGTGAGGATAGAAACGATCTTAAGAAATTACTACGCAAGTATAAGGAAAAGACTTTGAATGCTAGAATGAAATGTGATCCTAAGTTTGCTACTTCACCTATCTTTGTTACCGATAAGGATTATGAATTCTCTGTCGACCCAGAGTTAATTACTTTGGTTGAATCTGATCCTTTCCATGGCTACGAAACTGAAACTGTAGTGGCACATCTTACTAAGCCGAATGATATAGCCACCCTCTTTGCTCATGAAGAGAAGATTCGCTACTACTATATTCTCAAATTATTTCTGTTCTCATTAATGGGTGATGCTAAGACATGGTACAATACTCTTGCTCCTGGTTGTGTGCGTAGTCCCCAGGATATGATTTACTACTTCTCTGAAAAATATTTTCCTGCTCATAAGAAACAAGCTGCCTTACAGGACATATTTAACTTTGTGCAAATTGAAGAAGAGAGTCTCCCACAACCTTGGGGGAGGCTTCTCCAATTGCTTAATGCTTTGCCTAATCACCCTCTTAAGAAAAATGAAATACTTGATATCTTCTATAATGGACTAACTGATGCTTCTAGGGACTTCCTAGATATTTGTGTTGATTGTGTTTTCAGGGAACGAACTGTTGAACAAGCTGAGGAATTATTGAATAACATACTGAAGAATTATGATGATTGGACTCTTCCTGAACCACCACTTAAACCCACTCCGAAGAAGAGGGCTATCTTATTTCTTAGTCCTGAAGATATGCAAGAGGCAAAGAAATCTATGAAAGAAAAAGAGATTAAAGATGAGGATGTTAAGAATTTACCACCTATTGAAGAAATAGATGACCTTGACACACCACCACCTCCATAGGTGGTAGAGGTAAATTCTTTATTAAAGTTTGATGAAAGTGATATCCCTTACAATAAACATCCTAGTCAATGCTTATATGAGTTTGACAACTACATTATGAAACAAGGTCACTTCAACGCACATGTTCAGAAACAATTGAAACATAATTCTGATATGATTGCTCGCTTGAGTGACTTGCTATTTAGAATTAGTAATGATGTTAGAGGTGTAGGAAAACATGCCTCTATGGTTCAAACCCAGTTAGAACAAGTTGCTAAGTCTCAACAAGAATTGCTTGATGAAATGAATAGTAATATGAATGATTTTGCTGCTAGAATAGTAACTAGGGGAGGTAGAATGACCCAAGTACCTCTTTATCCTAAAGGTCATCCTAAAAGAATTGAACAAGACTCTCAAAGAAATAATACTGATGCACCTAGTCCTTCTAAGAAGAAAAAGAAAAAGAAAAATGATAGGACTTTGCATACCTCTAGTGAACCTGAGATACAAAAACCTCTTGATAATAATGATGTCTCTATTTCTGATGCCGAAACTCAATCTGGTAATGAACAATCACCTAGTGATAGTGTAAATGATAATGATGATGTTCATGAGGATACTCAACTGAACAATGATAAGGAACCAGATAATGATGTTGAAGTAGAGCCTGCTGTTGATCTTGATAACCCACAACCTAAAAATAAACGTTATGATAAAAGAGCTTTGTGGCTAGAAAACGTGGTAAATAAAGAAAGCCATGGGTTTATAAACCCATGCCCTTTCCACCTAAACCATCTAAGAAAAAGGATGATGAAGAATTTGAACGCTTTGCTGAAATGATTAGGCCAGTCTTTTTGCGTACCCGCTTGACTGATATCTTAAAGATGGCCCCTTATGCAAAATACATGAAAGACATCATCACTAACAAAAGAAAAACACCTGAAGTTGAGATCTCCACCATGCTTGCTAACTATTCTTTTAAGGATGGAGTACCTAAAAAACTTGGAGATCCTGGAATACCAACTATACCTTGCTCCATTAAAACAAATTATGTCAAAACTGCATTGTGTGATTTAGGAGCCGGTGTTAGTATTATGCCTTTCTCCTTATATAAAGGACTTGATTTGAATATACTCACACCTACTGAAATATCATTGCAAATGGATGACAAATCAACTGCCATACCTATCGGTATTTGTGAGGATGTGCCCGTTGTTGTTGCAAATGTTATTATCTTAACGGACTTTGTTATTCTTGAGATGCCCAAGGACGACAACATGTCGATTATCCTTGGTAGACCCTTTTTGAATATTGCAGGGGCTGTCATTGATTGCAATAAAAGCAAAGTCACTTTTCATATCAATGGTAATGAGCGCACGGTGCACTTTCCGAAGAAACAATTCCAAGTGAATGGTATAAATGTTATTGAAGAACCTCCTACACTCACTATTGGAAGCTTTCAACTACCTCTACCTACTGCCAAAAAGAAATATGATATACTTATTGTTGGGGATATGCATATCCCCATTGAGGTAACTTAGTGTTTTATGAAAGTTCTTCGCTTTCATGCTAATCGGAAGTGGTTGTTAATAAGACCTGATCAACCTTATTAATGGATCATTTCTGAGAGGTATGAAGTTGATCAATCTAGTAGGCACAATCTTCTGCTCCCACCTTTTATTTTCTGTTTTACTTAGTCAAATAAAATAAAATGCCATGATTATCTTGTTTTCTGTTTTCACCGTGCAATAAAAAATGACACAAAAATAAAAGTCCTCAGAATGTTCTGAAAATTTGATACAATTTTTTCTGAATATTTCTGAATTCCTGGTGCAAATAACATCAGAGGGGGGTGCACCTGGTGCCCACAAGATGCCAGGGCACGCCAGCAACCCCAGGCGCGCCCTGGTGGGTTGTGGCCCCCACGTGGGCCCCCTCACTTATCCCTTGTCCCAAATTTATCTAGATCACAAGGCGTTGCAGGATCACCAATTTATTGAGGCAACTGATTCTTTTCATCACATTCGTTACAACTTGGTATTTAGCGTCGAAACCTGTGATGTTATCCCGTTGCCTGCACCTGCTCTGTTTGATTCTATTGCCAGGAACGGATACAGGACTGGGACGCTCAGGTGCCGCCTCCACCTCACTTCAACTTCGGACCGGATAGTTACTATGGATGGTGATTACCAAGTTAGGCCAAAAGCCTAAGCTTGGGGGAGTACGTATATCCACCGACATTACATTCATGTTTACACATTTCATTCCAGTTGTCGGTGTTCATACTTTTTCATTGTATTATCCGTGCTAGATTTATTTTCTCACTTTCTTCTTGCGTGTTTGAAAAACTTTGAGAAAACTCAAAAATATTTCCTACTTCTTTTCAGCTTTTCTTTCTAGCTTAATTTAATTGTAGTATCAAAAGAAAACCCAAAAAGATTTCTCGTTTCTTCTTTTACTTGTTGGGAGCTTTCCCGTGTAAATACTTTTTCTCGTTTTTTTCCCCTCTTTAATTTGTTTCCTTGAAGAAAAACCAAAAACTCCAAAAATATTTCAGTGTGTTTCTCTGAAATTCTCTTCCTTTTATTTGAGTCGTACCAAGGAGAAGACCACGATGAAAATGTTGATTGGCTCTCATGTGCACTATTGTTAATCTAACAAAGAGCCCATGTTACCTTGTCTTCTTCTCTTGAATAAAATGTTTGCAGATTCCAGCTTAGTCCACGGCACTCTTGCACTATTATTATTTTCTTATCATTCGGTCATGCAAGTGTAAGGCAATGATGACGATATTTGATGAAGTGACTGTGGCAGAGAAAAGTGGGTATGAACTCAACTTGTTTTTGTTTTTGTAAATATGTTTAGCCTAGTATCCTTGATTCAGCATATTATGATCAAACATGTTTGCAATGACAATTAGAGATTATAGTTGCCCATGCCATGCTTAAGTAGCTAGGAGTGGATAATGATTTATCTTGGATGTCAACATGCATTAAAATGATTGTGATGTGGTATGATGATATGGTATCCTCCTCTGAATGTTTCAAGTGGCTTGACTTGGCACATGTTCACGCATGTAGTTGAATCAAAACCAACATAGCCTTCATGATATTTATGTTCATGGTGTCCATATCCTACTCATGCTAGTAGTCAATGTTTATTATGTGTAATGCATGTTCATGACCGTTTTCGCTCTCCAGATGGCCGCTTCTCAATCTATTTGCTAGCCTTCGCCTGTACTAAGCGGGAATACTGCTTGTGCATCAAAATCCTTAAACCAAAGTTATTCCAGATGAGTCCACTATATCTACCTATCTGCGGTATTACCCTGCCTTTCCAAGTAAATTTGCATGTGCCACCTCTAAAAATTCAAATGAACATCTCTTTTGTGTGCCTGGACCGCTCATGGAGCGACAGGGGGCAGTTGGTATCTTCCATGTTAAGCGGGTTATTCTCATGATGAGTGTTTATTCACTCGTCCTTACACGAGAGGGCGGTAATAGGGATTCCCAGTCCCGAAATCAAAAATTACAAATAATTAAACAAAACTCCCCCAGGAATGTTGTTGGTATGGACGGTACCCGTGGAGTGTGATTGTTGGTGGAGGGGGAGTAAACCTTTACTTTTACCGCTTGGGAACCGCCGCTAATGTGTTTAGCATGAAAGATATTGATAACTCTTGGTCGTAACGTTGACAGGAAGGGTGTACCTCCCAAAATTATATCTATCTCTTATTTAAACCTTGAGCTCTGGCACCTCTGCATATCCCTGCTTCCCTCTGCGAAGGGACTATCTATTTACTTTTATGTTGAGTCAACCTTCTCAAATAAGCGCCAGACCTGAGAGCACTATTGTCATCCTCATGCATTGTGTATAGTTAATGTTGGGTGCAGCATGACTGGATCTTTTCTACCATGAATTACAATGTTTAGTCGCTGCTTGAACTCTGGAGGTGCTCTGCATTTATGTTTTGCGGTCTCAGAAAGGGCTAGCGAGATACCACTGTTGTCATATTATATCATGATTGTTTTGACAAAGTGTTGGCACGTGAGATATTTTATTATTGCTCGCTAGTTGCTTATGCCATTGATATGAGTTAATATAATTTCTAAGAGTTATTGCTGGCATGGTTAGTCATAATCTTTGCTGAAAACCTGGGTGCTACATAAGAATATATATATAAACAAGAACAAAAGAGTCCGTAAAAGTTTTTCTTTATCACTTTCAGTTTCTTAACTGAATTGCTTGAGGACAAGCAATGGGTTAAGCTTGGGGGAGTTGATACGTCTCCATCGTATCTACTTTTCCTCACACTTTTGCCCTTGTTTTGGACGCTAATTTGCATGATTTGAATGAAACTAACCCGGACTAACGCTGTTTTCAACAGAACTACCATGGTGTTGTTTTTGTGCAGAAATAAAAGTTCTCGGAACTAGACAAAAAATTTTGGAGATTTATTTTACAATAAATAAAAAATAGTGGAGCCAAGAACCACCGGAGGGGGAGCCCTAGCTATGCACGATACACCAGGGCGCGCCACCCCCTCCAGGTGTGCCCTGGTGGGTTGTGCCCACCTCGGGGCCCGACTAACCCTAATTTCAAGGCTATAAAATCATATTTTTGAAGAAAAAAATCAGAGAGAAAGTTTCATTGCGTTTTACGATACGGAGCCGCCGCCACCTCCTGTTCTTCCTCGGGAGGCCAGATCGGGAGCCCGTTTGGGGCTCCGGAGAGGGGAATCTTCGGTCTTCGTCATCATCAACCCTTCTCCATCGCCAATTCCATGATGCTCCCCATCGGGAGTGAGTAATTCCTTTGTAGGCTTACTGGTCAGTGAGGAGTTGGATGAGATTCATCATGTAATCAAGTTAGTTTTGTTAGGGTTTGATCCCTAGTATCCGCTATGTTCTGAGATTGATGTTGCTATGACTTTGCCATGCTTAATGCTTGTCACTAGGGCCCGAGTGCCATGATTTCAGATCTGAACCGTTTATGTTTTCACCATTATATCTATGTTCTTGATCCGATCTTGCTAGTCATACACACCTGTTACGTGTTATGATCCGTAAACCCCGGAGTGACAATAGTCGGGATACTTTCCGGTGATGACCGTAGTTTGGGGAGTTCATGTATTCACCGTGTGTTAATGCTTTGTTCCGGTTCTCTATTAAAAGGAGGCCTTAATATCCCTTAGTTTCCTTATGGACCCCGCTGCCACAGGATGGTAGGACAAAAGATGTCATGCAAGTTCTTTTCCATAAGCACGTATGACTATTTACGGAATACATGCCTACATTACATTTATGAACTGGAGCTAGTTCTGTATCGCCCTAGGTTATGACTGTTATATGATGAATATCATCCAATGAGTTCACCGATCCAGTGCCTACGAGTTTTCCACATATTGCTCTTGCTAAGTTGCTACTGCTGCTGTTATTGTTACACTTGCTACAAAACCATTGCTATCACTGCTACCGTTACTGTTACTGCTACTACTGCTATCCAAACTATCATACTACTGTGCTACTGATCACTCTGTTGCGGATATTTAATCTCCAGGTGTGGTTGAATTGACAACTCAGCTGCTAATACTCGCAAATATTCTTTGGCTCCCCTTGTGTCGAATCTATAAATTTGGGTTGAATACTCTACCCTCGAAAACTGTTGCAATCCCCTATACTTGTGGGTTATCACTCGTCATCCTGGTAAACAGATGAGAAAGCCAAGTTTCTTAAGCCTCGTAGAATAAGGAAAATGGTGACTTAGAATAAGAAGGACATGAGGAAAGGAGTAAAAAGAATCTTACGTCCCCTTCCACAATCAATTCCCTTATTAAACTAAAGCAGTTCTAGACTCAACATCGACCAGTTTGGCTTGGTAGTCTTACAGGCAGTCAAGCTATGATACCAACGCTGTCGGGACCCCGATCCTAAGTCATATGAATCCAGCTTGTAACATATCACATCACTTTGCGGCCTCACGCACGGTAATCCCCACGACTGCCACCTTACCTTGGCCGGGACCGTTTGCGTCTTTTGGCTCACGCATATGATTATGTCGCTAGCAATCATACGCCAGAGAACCCAGGTCAACATGACTAGTCAGGCACATCCATACATGAACAGGCATACGCAACCCAACAGTGCAGGTGTCGGTCATCAGCGTGTGTAGACGAGTCATAGCAAGCTACATGGACTCCATTACACTGCGAGACATTTCCCCGTAGGGACAGACACGGCAGCAAAGAAGGATACACGCCAGTCAATCAATGTGTCCAGAGCACTAGCAAGCTACCATGGCTCGGTGGAAGCACAAAGAGGCATTTTCCCGTAAAGAGGGATACTAAAGGCACACAACTAGGTGTCGAATCCCACACATAGCAATGCATTTCAAACATACACGCAATATGCACGATATGCGTAGATACAATATGGCATCACAACATAACTCTATGACTCAAAGTATTTATTAAAGGCTCATAAGAGCCAACATAGTGTGGTATTAAAAGCAGAGGTCACATGACCAAACACTCAAGTCATACATGCAACAAGCGGAAGCAAAACATGTCTGGGTACAGACATCTACTAAAAGTGGCTGGAGGAGCCTGAAAAGCTACAACGACCCTACCAAAGGAACCAGACCTCTGTCTGGGATTCCCAAGCTAATCCGGCCAACATCGAACTTCACATCATAAGAATCACTAATGAGACTGACGTCTCCTCTGCAAAAACATAAATTAAGCAACCGTGAGTACAACGGTACTCAGCAAGACTTACATCAGAACTAACTACGTATGCATCATTGTCAACAAAGGGGGTTGTGGAGTTCATTGCAGCAAGCCAGCTTTGGCTCTTGGCTAACCTGTACTACGACTACAAGTAGTATCTTTGAGGTGGGATAGCGCACACGAGTCCACATATTCACCATATCAATACACCACTATGGATCCACTCTCGTGTCCCTACGAGAAGGCCATCCATAGCACTCACGCTTATCTTGCGCATTTTAGAGTATCCATTTCAAGTTGTCCATGAACCTCATAAGTTTTCCAAGTAGTCCATATCCGAGACGCGGCTATTCGAACAGATCATTTACCCTGCAGGGATATACTTCTTCACACATGCTCTCGCCACTTATCGCCATGTGCACGTAAAAAGGCACCTCGGCAACCTTCAAGCGAAATCCCAGTGAAGGAGTCAGCCACGACCGTCAATCACACAAGACCCTAGTCTAGGTTTATCGCCTATTTGAGACTGAACCCGCAAGGAAGTCCGGCCGAGGTTTCCTCTACGGCCCCAAATGATGTGTGCAGGGTTCCACAAGTCTACCATCCGGGTGACACTTGGTACACCATGCCACTGTGCATCTACCGCATCGAAGCCCACCCCGTCGGGCAGCGCTAAGCACGGCCGCCAGCACTTCTCCTACAAACACCAGAAACTAGTTGCAACTCCTGGACAGAGGTCTAGGCGACTAATAAGCCGAGAGAGCTTGGAGTACCCGGAGCCCAATGTGTGGTAGTATCTTGTCTTGGATAACAGACACAGAACTCATTTCTTAAGGACGGTCCCAATGAGACAACCCGCCATGTACTCCTACATGGCCTCTCATCGCTACCTTTACCAAATCGTGTTCACACGCTTAACTCTCACACAATAGGACATGAACACATCCATTCCGATTCATCGCCCAGATGGATCAGACCCGACACGACTCTAAGTATAGCAGGCACAGTAAACAAGCATGGATGAGTAAGCACAACAAGGCGCAAGCAGTTCTACTCATGCTAATTGGTTTCAACTATTTACTGTGGCAAAGACAGGTCATGCAAAGGAATGGGTTCAACTACCGAGAACATGTAACAGTTGAATCGTTGTTGTCCTAATGCATTAAAAGAGAGGAGGGGCGAGAGAGTGGGTTTATTGATGCTCAAGGGGGGTTGCTTGCCTGACAAAACGCCAACACGTTACTGCTCCTTAGATGGATACTTGACCGTACCCTCCGGAACAAAACCTAACACGAAGAACAACCATCGAAGGGGAGACAAATCAATACACATCAAATGCGACACTATGATGCATGATTATGACATGGCAATATGATGCATTTGAGTTAATGCAACTATCATTGATGTTAGATGAAGTAGCTTTGAACCTTGGGTTCAAATTCCAACTCCATGAATTATTCAACATATTGCATTTAAGCAAAATTTCCATGTTCTCCTATTTAGGTTGTTGTATCATGCATGAGAATAGCATAAATGGATTCATTGGATTTTTCTGATCATTTTTCATATATAAACTATTTTCATCTGACTTACAGATTAATTTATATGATTTTTCTAAGTTTTATCCATTTCCTGGAATTTCCTGAATTATTTTTAAACAGAAAATCCTTTATTGCGTCAGCCATGCGTCAGCATGACCTCAGCAGGTCAACTGGTCGTTGCTAGGTCAAACCTGACCAGTGGGGTCCACTGGTAGTGACACATGCACTAAACAGGGTTATATTAACTTTTAAGTACTAATTAGCGGGGTTGGGCCCACTGTCAGTGGGTCATTAGGTTAATTAAATCAAGCAATTAATTAAGGCTTAATCCAGATTTGACCAGGGGTTAGGCCCCACATGTAAGTGACCCAGGGGGTCAACCCCATGGTCAAATGGCCCTGGCTCGCTGGCGTTGAAAGGGCGGCGGAAGGCATCTACCAAATGAGCACGCCCGCGCGCATCCAACGGAGCACACCCCAGGGGCTGAGGTGGTCCGAAACGTCTCCGGCGACGAGCTTGGCGGCTGCCGGAGCTCGGGCGGGCTCGGAATCGATGGTACATCGAGCAACCGAGCCGCTGCTTAGCTCCTATAGCATCTACGCGAGCTTGCGGTTCCAACTAGCGCGCCAGTGGGACCGGAGAGGCACCTGAATGTTGCCGGCATCGAGGTCCGCATGGCGGAGCTCCTCGGGCTTGGAGCAATCCGAGCCTATGGTCAGCAATCGGCACGGATGAGAGGGGGAATGGGTCCAGGGGCTCACGGCGAGTGCAGCGGCGCAGAGAGCTGGCTCGGGGACGGTCTGGTGCGGTCGGACGGCGACGGTGATCTCCGATGACCGGAGGTTGAAGACGACCTCGGGGCAGACGTTGCCGGGCTCCAGGCGATGCGTGGCTCGGCGTGGAGGTCAAGGGCGATGAGGCGGATCTCGGAGGCTAGTCGGAGGCGAGGGGGAGGTGATGTGGCTACGCGGCGATGGCGGCGAGCGTTCGGGTGCGGGCGGTCATGGCGACAGAGGCGAGGGAGAGAGAGCAGGGGCGAATGGGGAGAGGGGCCGATCGGGACGTCTCTTCCCGTGTCTATCCGCCTCGCCAGCGCGACGGGGAGGCCAAGCAGGCAGCTGGCGTGCCGCCCCGGCCGTGCGCCATGCACCCCCCTACCTTTGACCTCTGGTAGAGGTTAGGGATGACTAGCATGGGCCAGTGGCCGGCCAGTTGCTGGGCCAGGTAAGCTTTCTCTTTTTATTAATTTCTGTTTTCTATTTACTACACTTTGTTTTATTTATTTGGGCAAAAATACTTATCACAAAAATCCTGAAATTGTTTCTGGGATATAGTTGGAATATTTCCATGTTCCACAAAAAGTTTTAGCAATTTTTGAGCAACTAAAATATTTATAATGCTTTATTTGTGATTTGCAGCAACTTTTCTGATTTATTTAAAATGCTAAAATTGTTGTGAAAATAAAATGCACCCCTGATATGTTGTTGCCAACATTTATCAGACATGGTGGACATTATTTATGGGCATTTTGGATTCGTTGAAAATTACAAGTATTTGAATTGGTTTATCCAATAAAGTGCTAGGGTTTGTTAACTCTCATTTCAAGTTTAATAAAAATTTAAACATGATGCACACTCTAGCTAGCACAAGCACAATGGGTAACTAGGGATGTGACACCAGGCGTCGGGTTTTGCCCACAGGGGGTCATTTCACGCGCGGAGACGCGCGTTCGAAAGCGGGGGCATGCGCGCATCCATCCCGACACGCGGGATGAGCCGGGGGGATGGATTCGTCGCCGGCGGCGAGCGAAGCGGATGCCGGCGTTCGGGTAAGGTCGAGATCGAGGCTAGGGGGCTCGGGGAGGGTCGTGCGTGCGTGCATTCGACCCCTGCGAGCTCCAAGAGCTCGAGGGGGTGCTCGACCGCGTGCTACGGCCGTTGTGGCCACGGCAGCGAGCTCGCCGGCGGGGGTGCGTTCGGGCAACGGTGGCGGAGCTAGCTAGGGGGCACGCGCGGGCTAAGCGAGGGAGAGGGAGGAGCAAGAGCTCACCGTGCCCTGTAGACGTGCTCAAATGCGCTCGGGGAGGGCTCGGTGCAACGAATTTGGGCAGTGGAGCTCTGGTGGCCGGGGAGGAAGAAGATGAAACCGGCGGAGACGCAATGCTCCTCCGCTCCAACGGCTCGGTGCAGTCGACGAAGGGAAGCACGGCGGAGCTTCTGGATGGCGCCGTGGTGCGAGGAGGGCTCGGTGGCTGCGGCTACGCCGGGGCCATGGCGACAGCAGCGCTCGGCTACTTGCGGAGAGGAGAGTGGCGGCGCGTGGGGAGAAGTGGAGGGGAAGAGGGGCTAGGGGTTCAACGTCGGGGTGTTGTGTGTGCCTTAAGGACGGAGGGGAGCTGGCAGATGGCCGCCAGGTCGCCAGGCTCGGCCGCTGGCGAGCATCGGCTCCCCCCACGTCTCCCCTGATGAACAGGAGGGAGACGATGGTGGCCTGGTGGGCTGGGCTAGCCACTGGGCTGGCAGGCCTAAGTGCCCAGGGCACTTAGCCCTTTTCCATTTAGCAAATTTTTGTTTCTGTTTTTCAAATAAAAGCCTCTGTTTATTTCAAAATTACTCCAATGCACTTTTGTAAAAATAAGGGATTTGGCCATTTAATTCAAAAGCAATATTAGGGAGGATCACAAAAAGT
The DNA here is from genome assembly GCA_039707655.1 of Elymus sibiricus. Lineage (NCBI taxonomy): Eukaryota > Viridiplantae > Streptophyta > Magnoliopsida > Poales > Poaceae > Elymus > Elymus sibiricus. The sequence goes on from CM077675.1 coordinate 205,908,417, forward strand.
TTGAGGTCCATTTGAAAAGTTTGGCAATTTTCATAACTCAAAAGGGCATTTAAACAATATTTTGGCCTCTGTTTTAATTGTTTTGAGGCACTAAAATACTTTACAAAAAAGGTGAGTTACAATTTTATAAACGCTTAGGGAATATTTGCAACCCATCCATGATTTTAGTTTTCACGTCTGCAAAACTATTTAAACCACTTTTTAAAAGAATTTGAATTGCAAAGGAATTTGAAAATAGAGTTTGATTCCAATTGTGATCAAACTTGGATTAGCAAAAGCATTAGCTTAACCTCCTGGGTTACTGTTGCTTAATTACAAATATCACTGTAGCTGGTAATCAGGGGTGTTACAACTCTCCCCTACTAAAAGAAATTCTCGTCCCGAGAATTAAGAGGTAGAAGGAAGAAGATCGGGGTATTCTACCTGAAGGTTATCCTCGCGTTCCCAAGTGGCTTCATCTTCAGAATGATTTGACCACTGCAGTTTGAAGAACTTGGTAACCTTCTGACGGGTCTGACATTCAGTTTCTTCAAGAACGCGGATCGGATGCTCTTAGTAAGTGAGATCATCTTGCACTTCAATCAATTCAGGATCTACTTCATAGTGCGGGTCCTTGAAGCAACGACGAAGTTGCGACACATGGAAGACATCATGGGCATGAGAAAATTTTGGTGGCAGCTCCAATTTATAAGCCACATGTCCACGTCTTTCAAGAACGCAGAAAGGACCAACGTAGAGAGGAGCTAGCTTGCCCTTGACTCCGAACCGATGAGTGCCTCTCAAAGGAGTGACACGCAGATAAGCCTTATCACCAGTTTGATAGGTTGAACCCCCAGTGCTTTTTGTCATAATTGCTCTTCTGACGGGACTGGGCCGCCTTGAGATTATCCCGAACAATGCGGACTTGCTCTTCAACTTGTTGGATAATGTCTAGACCAATGAGTGCTTGTTCCCCAGTTTCTGACCAGTTCAGAGGGGTTCGGCATTTACGTCCATATAAGACTTCAAAGGGGGCCATCTTCAAGCTGGCTTGATAGCTGTTGTTATATGCAAATTCAGCATACGGAAGAGATTCTTCCCACTTCTTACTGAAAGAGATAACACAAGCCCGAAGCATGTCTTCAAGGATTTGATTAACTCGTTCAACTTGACCTTGAGACTGAGGGTGATAAGCAGTGCTCCAGGTAATATGAGTTCCCATTGCCTCTTGGAAACTATACCAGAACTTGGAGGTGAAAATGTTGCCATGGTTTGAACTGATTTCCTTTGGAATGTCATGGATTGAAACAATTCTGGAAGTATACAAGGCTGCTAATTGACTAGCAGTAATTGTCTCCTTGACTGGCAGAAAGTGTGCGACTTTTGAGAATTGGTCGATGTCGACAAAAATAGCATCATTACCTTTCTGCGACTTTGGAAAACCTGTGACGAAGTCCATCTGAATCTTGTCCCATTTCCATTCAGGAATAGGGAGTGGCTGCAGAAGTCCGGCATGTTTCTGATGTTTAGCTTTGACTCGACGACAAACGTCACATTCTTCAATATAGCGAGCAATGTCTTGCTTCATCCCAGACCACCAGTACTTTTGTCGGATGTCCAGATACATCTTGGTACTTCCCAGATGAATAGAGAGAGGGGTGTCATGTGCTTCTTTCATCACCTTCTCTGTCATAAGCTTGAATCGGGGAACCACAATACGATCCTTGAAGTACAAGGTACCATCTTCAGCAAGCGATAATTCCTTGAATTTCTCTAAGTCAAGATCTTCTTTCATCCTAAGGATGTAAGCATCCTTGTCTTGTGTGGACTTAATAGCTCTGAGAAGAGCCAGTTCCATGACAAGGTTATTAAGAGAACCCTGTGGAACAATGTGCAGATTCAATTTGCGAAGCTCTTCATGAAGGTGGGGATTAGCTTTCTCAACCATGTAGTTGCTGCAATAAGCTTTTCGGCTCAAGGCATCACATTAGCCTTACCAGGGGTATAATATATACCGAAGTCATAGTCTGCAATTGCTTCCATCCATCATCTCTAACGGAGATTCAGATCTGGCTGAGTAAATAGATACTTCATACTTTGATGGTCGGTGTAGACTTCACAACGGTTACCGAGAAGGTAATGTCGCCATAACAATAGTGCATAGATAACCGCAGCAAGTTTGAGGTCATGAACTAGGTAGTTCTCTTCATGAGGACGCAACTGTCGTGAAGCATAAGCAATCACTCTGCGTTCTTGCATTAGGACACAGACTAATCCTTGACGGGATGCATCGCAATAAATGACGAAGTCCTTCTGAGAATCCGGAGCAGCAAGCACTGGAGTAGATGTCAGCTTGTCCTTGAGTGCTTGGAAACTTTCCTGACATTTGTCTGTCCACTCAAACTTAACGCCTTTGTGAAGCAGATTGGTCAATGGTTTTGCAATCTTGAAGAAGTTCTCGACAAAACGACGGAAATAACTGGCGAGTCCGAGAAAACTTCTGACTTTCTTAACACTCTTCGGGGGAGTTCAGTCAAGAATGGCCTGAACTCGTTCTGGGTTGACGGCAATACCATCTTTGGAGATCACATGACCAAGATAGGTCACCTCGTCCAACCAGAACTCACACTTGGAATACTTGGCATATAATTGATGCTCCCAAAGCTTTTCTAGTACAAGACGAAGATGTTCAGCGTGATCTTCTTTCTTCTTGGAGAACACCAGGATATCATCCAGATAAACCACGACGAACTTGTCGAGGTAGTACATGAAGATATAATTCATCAGACGAGAGAATGTTGCTGGAGCATTGGTTAAACCGAAAGACATGACGGTGTACTCGTATGAACCATAGCGAGTAACGAATGCCGTCTTTGGAATATCTTCTTCACGAACACGGATCTGGTGGTAACCCAACCTCAAGTCGAATTTAGAAAACACAGAGGAACCAGCCAGTTGATCCACCACACTCCACATCTCATAGAATTTAGAGCAGAGGGCCTTTACAATGAATATTGCATACCATAGTGTTGCTCAGTGGAATGCATAATTTTTGTTTCATTCATCCACTATCTTTGGTGTTGTTTTACATAGCTTATACTCATTTACTTTGTTTCAGCGGCAGGATATACAATATAGGAAAACTTGGCTAAGCTTTTGTGAAATTCTGGTTCTATTGGGTGTTTTTTTATTTTCTTAATACATTGATGGGAGTGTCAAATAACTATTTGGCAAATTTGTTGTTGTTGTGTAGATTTACATGCCGGCGGCTGGGAGGTGATAATTATTTTTGTGTACACATAGTTTAGCGAGAGCATGCCCATGAAATGTTGCTTGCATATTGTATCATGTGAACCTAAGTGAATAAATCTTCCTTGGCTGAAATGTCATACTGGGTTTTGTGAAGTTTATATAGGCTTGCATTTTTTGTTGCTTTGACCATTTTCTTCTTTTCCTTTGATGGCTAAGATGCACATGTAAAATCACATAATTTAATCCTTCAGAGTCTGGTCGATTCACTACCAATGGGTCGACTCAGTTACCATGTGTTGCATAATTGTTTCAGATTAGCATCCTTGTACAACAATAAATCAACTATGTGCCTCTTCTGAGAAGCAAACATGTTGATTGTCCACCTTCAAGGGTACTGTTGCTAAAGAAGCTACATGAGATTTTGAATATTTTATCCCACAACTTTCACTTGATCAGTCTAACAATGAAAGCAAAAGAATGCATTAAATATACAAATGTCTCCATAAGGTTTGCATAAGACGACAGTGTCCCATCTTTAAATCCTCCGAGATTGTACTAGAAACTACTACATTCATTCTAAAACATATGACGTTTTGGTAGGCTACTACCAAAACGTCTTATATTTTGGAATGGGGTTAGTAATTTTATTGCTGACTGGACATATCTGTCATGCATGTTTAATACCTTGACTCTTTATATAGACAAAGCTATATATCGAGGGATGAAGCGTTTGGGAGCCCGAATGAATAATGCTTCCAAGGCAGAGAAAGATAAGTAATGATAATGCTTCCAAACTGCTCTAATTTTTTGGTCTGGCAGACTCGCACTGCTTGTTCGATACTTCAGATATGCTCTTCATTTTTTCTGTGTCTGTAAAACAATGTCCTTCAAAGAATTAACTTATTGTCCCGGGGACATATGGCCAAATGTTGTACTTATCATCCTAGCTAATCCCTACTCATTAGGAATATCACATTTTCATTTTTATTATCTTTCAGGAATATCACATATTGTATTTCCATTTTTATTTTCTTTGGTTGTTTGAATTGAAAAAAAAGGTGTAGATGAACAAAAACTATAGAAAAGGAAACAAATTAAGAGAGGTGGAATTTAAAAAATGGATTGAATTACCAGGACATGCGATGCACATGCACACTTACTAGTCACTAGAAGTGAGCAAGTAAAATGGGGGTGAGACTGCGGATTTTGTGCCATAACGTCCCTGCAAATTCCGTCTATTGCCATCTCCATGACCGCACCCCCCGCGTACGACATTTCCCCCTTGCATTCACCCTAGCCCGGCTCTGTGGAAACAGGTAATGTTCCCCCTTGTACCCTGATGAATGATGAGACGACCCTAACCACCGCGGTGTTGGCAGAGAGTCTCACTTTGTTGTGCTCTCGGTGGACTCACGCATGCACACAGGCTGCTCGATGGAATGGCTGGAGAAGCAGAGTGGTACTAGCAGAGAAGAGAAGCAGAGCCGAGACACTCACTTGTGGTTTCCAGGCAACGAATGCCCTTCGATGTTTTTTTCCTGCCTAGCAACGAACGCTAGGACTTTACTTTTGTTGGCTGGTTACAGAAACTCACCCAACCACTACAACACACACTGCACACATAGTGCACGCTGTAGCTGAACTGATGTGCACGAAGCACACGACGCAAGGACGGCTGACAGTAACCCATACATGTCATCCCCTTACACACACAGTGCACCAACACATGGGCACTGATCAAATATTAAAGAGAAATACTAATGTGACAAGATTAACTTCTCACATTCTCCCCCTTAATCTTGGCAAACATCTTTGACATCTACCATTCCGATCTTCAGTCGGAGTTCCTTGAGCTTCTCTCGCCCCAAAGGCTTCGTCAGGAGATCAGCAAGCTGCCTTTTGCTCACCACATGCTCCACATTCACCTTGCCATGTTCCACACATTCTCGAATGAAATGGTACTTGACATCTATATGCTTGCTTCTCTCATGGTGTACTGGATTCTTAGTCAAGGAAATTGCTGAGATGTTGTCAACAAACAGCACCAACTTCTCTGGCTTCCTCCCAATCAACTCAGCTAGTAGCCGTTCCAACCATATTCCATGGCAAGCAACAGTAGCAGCAGCAATATATTCTGCCTCACAGGAGGACTTTGCCACCACTTTCTGTTTTTGAGACATCCAAGCAATTGGACTGCTACCAAGAAGAAACATCATGCCGGTTGTGCTTTTTCTATCATCAACATCACCAGCGTGATCACTATCACTGAATCCAACCAAGCTAAGTTTCCCAGCAATTCCCCTTTCATAACAGCATCCAAAGTTCAAAGTACCACGAACATACCTAAGGATTTGTCTTACTGCAGCCATGTGTTGTGAGTTTGGCTTTTTCATGAATCGGCTCACCATGCCGACTGAAAAAGAGAGATCAGGTCTAGTGTTTACCAAGTACCTGAGACTGCCGATTAAACTTCTGTAGGTTGTAGGATCAACAAATGAGCCTTCACAATTTTTACTTAGCTTCATCCTCTGCTCCATGGGAATATGAACAATGTTGCAGTCAGTCATACCAGTTTTCTCAAGTAATTTCATGGCATAGCTTGACTGACATATTGTGATTCCTTTCTTGGACTGATTCACTTCAATCCCAAGATAGTATGTCAGCAACCCAAGATCACTCATACTGAATAATTCCTTCATCTGCAACTTGAATTTCTGCACCTCATCTCCATCAGACCCAGTGACAATGAGATCGTCCACATATACTCCTACAAGCAAACGAGCACTTCCATTGTTGCGCTTGTAAACTGCATGTTCAATGGGACTTCTCTCAAAACCAAGTGATAAAAGGGTCTGATCTAGCTTCACATTCCATGCTCTTGGAGCCTGACGGAGCCCATACAAAGCTTTCTTCAGTCTCAGTACCTTGTTTCGATTTTCGCTTTCTTCAAAACCTGGAGGTTGTGCAACAAACACTTCCTCCTCCAGTTCTCCATTGAGAAAAGCTGATTTCACATCTAAGTGATGGACCTCCCAGCCTTCATGAGCTGCCAAAGCAATTAGCAGTCTAACTGTATCCATCCTAGCAACTGGAGCAAATACCTCATCAAAGTCCACACCTTGACATTGCACATACCCTTTAGCAACAAGTCTTGCTTTGTGCTTCACATTGTTCCCAGCTGCATCTTTCTTTAGCTTGAAAACCCATTTCAAACCAATGGCTTTGGCACCTGTAGGGAGAGTGTCCACCTGCCATGTCTCATTTTCATGGATGGACCTCATCTCTTCTTCCATGGCTAGCTTCCATGATTCCTGTTTCAGGGCTTCAATATAGCTTGCTGGTTCTTTGGCTCCTAGCATGCACAACTCAAGATCCTGCACATGATCAAAATCTGCAGGACTCAAGCTTGGAGTTGTTTCATCATACAAGTCACTTAGAGCCCGCATACGAACTGGTCCCTCTAGTGTATCTTGAGCAGACAAAGTTTCAGACAATGGTGTGATCGGTATCAACGGTGAGGTAGGTGTGGCTAGGGGAGATGGAGTTCTGGATTGTGAACCTACTTCTTCTGGCAAATTGCCATCAGAACCATGTCTTTCAGTATCGACTTGGTTCTCATCACAATTTGACTGAGCTAAATCTTCAGGGTCAATGTGTACGGTGAAATCTTCATCACCATCAACAGCAAGTTCTACCTCTCCACTCCACAACCACTTCTTTCCTTCCTCAAATACCACATCACGTGACACCACCAGACGTTTTGTCGCCGGATTATACAGCCTATAAGCCTTTGAGCCCCGCTCATAACCAACAAATACCATTTTCTCACTTCTGTCAGCAAGTTTCCCTCCTGACCGCCCTGTCACTTTCACATGGGCCACACAGCCAAATGTACGCAAGTGTTGGACATCTGGCTTCCTATCATGCCAAGCTTCATATGGAGTTCTTCCAAGCACACTCTTCGTCGGTGATCTATTTAACAAATACACCGCAGTGGCCACAGCTGCTCCCCAAAACACACCTGGCATTTCATAGCTTTTCAGCAAACTTCTAGCCATTGAGACCACTGTCTGATTGCACCTCTCAACCACTCCATTTTGTTGTGGAGAGCATGGAGCAGTCATGTACTTCTTGATCCCTCTCTCTTCGCAATATTTCTTGAACTCGGTAGAGGTGAAGTCACCACCCCTATCTGTTCTAAGTGCTTTGAGTTTCAAGTCCATTTCTAACTCAGCAGCAGCTTTCACCTTCTTGAATGCAGCAAATGCTTGGTCCTTGTTTTTCAACAGTTCAAGCCACATGAATCTACTACTGTCATCAACCATCAGCAGGAAGTAACGATTACCAGCTGGGGTTGGTGGTGTTATTGGACCACAGAGATCAGCATGTACCAATTCTAGTCTCTTCTCTGCTCTGAATTTTGCTTGCTGAGGGAATGATGTACGCCGCTGTTTCCCAATTAAGCAGCCATCACACACCCTTTCAAGGTGTTTCACAAGAGGAAGCCCTTTCACCATATTCTTCTGAGACAAAGATCTCAGGGCCTGAAAGTTAAGATGTCCAAACCGAGCATGCCACAACCAGGTACTTTCTTCAACAGAGCTTAACAAACAAACAGGTTGTCCTATTTTCAGATTTAGCACATACAACCTATTCTTCCCTCTTGGCACACTAACTAGCAATCTTCTTAGCTGGTCAAATATTTTCAGAAAGCCATCTTCAAGAACAACCTTACAGCCATGTTCTTCTAACTGACCCAAACTAACAATGTTACTGCGCAACTTAGGTATATAATAAACATCGGTCAACCCTCTGTGAGCAGCATTGCGTGTTTGGAGAAGGACAGTGCCTCTACCCATGATCTCAACTAATGAGCCATCACCAAATTTGACCATACCAGTGACTGACTTGTCAATATCGGTAAACATTTCTAGACAACCAGTCATATGATTACTCGCTCCAGTGTCAAGATACCATTTGTTTGTATCATACCTTGTATCAGTACCAAGTCGAGGTTTGATCTTCTGCTCGTTCAGGTACACCTGCCCCTTCACTTCTGCTGAATCATATGCAATGGTGCACATTTCTGACAGCAACAAGGCAGGTTCATCAGCAACCTTCTCAGCCATCATGGCTTTGTCTTGCTTCTTCTTCTTCTTCGGTTCTGGGCACTCATTGGAGAAGTGCCCCCTCTCACCGCAGTTATAGCATTTGAACTTCTTCTTGGGGTTTGATTCAGACTTCGAGCTTGATGCTTGGTTATCACCTTTTCCATGGCTCTGACCACGGTCAGTGTTTCCCTTCGAGCCACCAACATGAGACTTGTTTGCAACGTAGCCTTCCCACTGTTTCTTGGTCAACATTAGGTGCTGACCATCAGTAGGATCACCAAAACGCTGCTTGATGCGCTCCTCATATGCCTTGAATCTCCCAATTAAATCCTCGAAGGATATCGTCTTTAGATCGAGGCATTGCTCCAGCGCAGCCACCAGATGCATTAGTCGCGCCGGCGCCGCCTGAAGGATTTTCTGGACAACGGTGAGCTCCTTTACCTCGTCGCCGAGCGCACGGATGGAGGTGACCAGCTTGTTCACCCGTGTCGCGAAAGCTTCCGTCGCCTCGCTGTCGCCCATCTCCAAGCCCTCGAACGCCTTCCGCAGCGCCTGGAGGTTCGATTCACGCACGCGGTCGTGGCTGACGTGCACGGTCTTGATTGACTCCCACGCCGTCTTTGCCATGTCCTTTCCGGCGAGCGACGCGAGCACGTCTTCCGGCATGCCCTGGTAAATCGCCAGCAGAGCATCACGATCCATCTCGAAAGAAACCGTCTCGGAGCTGACCGCCTCCCAAACTCCGGCCGACTGCATCAACACCCGCATCTGCATCGCCCACAAGGTGTAGTTTGTGCGGGAGAGCTGCGGGTAGTGGATCGGGCCCCGGGGTCTCACCGGCAGCGCCGGCGGAGCCGAAATCAGCGCCCCTGGATTCTTGCCCCCATCGGCCTTCTCCGCTTTTAGCGTCGCTAGCTCTGCTTTTGCCTCATCCGCCTCCGCCCTAGCCGCCGCCACTGCCTCCTCCAACGCCTTCAACGCCTCTCCCGGCGCCTTGGCCATCGCTGCCGCCGCTCAACGTCGGCTCTGATACCAAATGTTGGCAGAGAGTCTCACTTTGTTGTGCTCTCGGTGGACTCACGCACGCACACAGGCTGCTCGATGGAATGGCTGGAGAAGCAGAGTAGTACTAGCAGAGAAGAGAAGCAGAGCCGAGACACTCACTTGTGGTTTCCAGGCAACGAATGCCCTTCGATGTTTTTTTCCTGCCTAGCAACGAACGCTAGGACTTTACTTTTGTTGGCTGGTTACAGAAACTCACCCAACCACTACAACACACACTGCACACATAGTGCACGCTGTAGTTGAACTGATGTGCACGAAGCACACGACGCAAGGACGGCTGACAGTAACCCATACATGTCATCCCCTTACACACACACAGTGCACCAACACATGGGCACTGATCAAATATTAAAGAGAAATACTAATGTGACAAGATTAACTTCTCACACGCGGCGCTCCCAGCCCCTCCACCCATTCCCCTCCTTGCCGTCACTGGTGCCTCCCGCAGGCAAAGCTCGCGTGGAGCGGGCGGCGGCGGGGTAGTTCCTTTTCGCGGTGGTATCCTCCTCGACCAGGGGATCTCTTGGCGGGGGGTGGCAAGCGGAGGATGGCGGCCGGCGCGGCGACGCTCCTCTCGCGGTGGTGGCTACGGTGGCGTGAAGTTCGGGTGGCGTGGAATGGCTATGCAGCGGCGGTCTTTGGGGTGCGCTGGCTCGGGGTATCAGGTCGGGGCTGCGTCCAATCTGCTGGGCGTTGGGGCGGAGGCCCCAAGCAGCAGTGGCGTCTTCGTCTCCATCATCCCCGTGGTGGACGGGCGGTGGTTTGCCGTTTTGGGTGGTGAATCAAGGCTCCTTGCTCGGATCCGGTGGGCATGTTGGTGGTGGAGTTTGAGTTGCCGACGACGGCAAGGGTTGGGTTGCTGCATAATTGTCATATGTTCAATCGTGTGTGGTATGTTTTTTCAGCCTAATTTTCTTTATAAATAAGACCACTTTGTTTTCCATTTTTCCTCTCTTAATGAAAATCGGCAGTGCACCTTCCTTGCACGTAAAAGAAGGTACTCAAGTCTTGGCTGCTTTGATGAGTAGTATGGGCTGCATTAGGTGAATAGGCATCACGCAGGCTGGTGGTGCCATGGCCGACATCAACTGCGTGCGCACGCAGTTGGACAGTGGCCAGCAATTTCTCTCTGGGCCGAAGCTGCTAGCCGCATCTGTGGTAGAGCGCAGTGTGACACCAAGCCAAGTAGATTGAGGGAATTCGCGGCCTCTGTCCTCTGTCTTGGGACGAAACTAAATAAGGAGTACGATTGATGGTAGCACTAGAACTTCTCTGTCTTGGGACGAACAATTGGTGGTAGCACTAGAACTTCTCTGAAGGTAAATAAGGAGTACTATCACGCAACGCATGTTGTCATGGATGAGAAGAAATGGACACGAAAAGAAATAGGACTTGCCTTACTCGAGATCAAGAATTACAATCATCACGGCATCTGTCCTCTACATCTTCAGAACCACATCATGATCGGATTCAGGGGGGATTTCAGATAATTAAAGCAACGGGGGCGGCAAGTTTCAGATAACTGACGGGAAACTGGGACCGAATCAGATTCAGAAACAGGAAATTTGACGCGTCCTGCATCGCATGCAAATCCATCGTCTTTAAATATCATGTACAGAACATCTTCGCGTCCCACAACACCTTCCGATCCAGCCGCCACCCTCTCCCAAATCCCAGTCACCATCCCTCGATCCCATCCCTAGCTAGAAGCAGCAGACCGGCCAGCCGCCGGCCGGGATGGAAGGGCTCGACGTCGACGACATCTTCCAGCACTACCGGCTGAACCCTACGGAAGTGGAGGCCGTCACCTACTACCTGCCACGCCTCCTCTCCGGCGAGACGCTGCACGGCGCCGAGAAGCTCATCCACGACGCCGACATCTACAGCTGCGAGCCCAAGGATCTCGCCGCCCGATACCCTCCCGTGCCGCAGGCCGTGGGCAGCGGCGACCGGTTCTTCTTCACCACGTGCAAGAGCAAGAACGGGAGCAGGCTACAGAGCGTGCGCGGCGCCGGCGCCGGCACCTGGACCATCCAGAAGACCACGGAGATTAGCTACGCGGGAGGCAAGGTTGGCGAGGTCAAGAACCTGTCGTTCAAGAAGAAGGGCAAGTCCACGGGCTGGGTCATGGAGGAGTACCGGTGCCTGCTGCCCGAGGCCACCGTCGCCGAGGGGGTGAAGGTGTTCTGCAAGATTCACTTGGCTCAGCATGCTCCTGCCGCCGCCCGCCAGGAATCGGCCGCGTACAAGCTTCAAGAACTGCAGCCAGAGGCCGTGGCTGCGAGCACGCACGCACAGAAGAGGCCAGCGACCGCTGCCGCTGTCGATCCTCATCCGCTGCGCCCCAACAAGAGGATGCGTGTTGCTGCCACACCGTCGTTCACCGCTGCTGCACCGGTTTTCTTGCCGGATGAGTACATACCTGAAGCTGACAACGACATGGGCCGGTTCTCTTGCTCAATAGAAGAGCTTCTCGGGCTGCAAGTCGACGAAACTCTCAGGGTCGGAGCTACAAAGAACATCGTCCCGCTCGAAGCTGAAGAGAACTACTCTGAACCAGACGAGGAGCTGCAGTTCCTTACGGCTATACTCGATGAAGTAGTAGCAGAGCAGGAGCGGCAGGCCGTCTCGACGAATGAAAAGTCATCCATGGTCCAAGACGTGGGGAGCAACAAGCCTCCGGCGATCTTCTCCCATCCATCTGAAGCAGAGTGGCAGGTCGATGAGGCGCTCGGGGAGGATGGGGAGGCAGATGGTTTTGACATTGAAGAACTGACGAGAATGATGGAAGCTGACCCGATTGAAGTTGAGCCGGTTACTAGAGCCAACACTGGCGTGGAGATGGACCAACAGGAGAATGGGGAGGCAGATGGTTTTGACATTGAAGAACTAACGAGAATGATGGAAGCCGACCCAATTGATGTTGAGCCGGTCACTAGAGCCAACACTGGCGTGGAGATGGACCAACAGGAACCTCTGTACCTGGATTGCTTGGACCAACGCATGCTGGAGGACATGCTGCAGTCCGATTACCCTCACCCAATGCAGATACCAGAGGATCGGGCCTTCCATGATGCTGACAAGGAAAACAGGTATAATGCCGCGTCGGATCTTGACAATCCATCGCTTCAGGGACAAGACCACTTGTTCAAACCGCAGCCGTGCTCCTTCGATCCATTTGAAGCAGCGTGGAAGGCCAAAGAGGCGCTCGAGAACGAGAGGAGGTGCAATGCCGCGGCCAATCTTCACCCTGGAGGGCACAGCGACTTGTCCTCGCCTGCAAGTGTCCATTAAATCCGATGTTGAAATTGTATGCAAAGTGTATATGAGGATACTCACTGGCTGATATATTAGTTCGTCCATGTACGATCGCCACGATGTACCTCTGAGCAATTTGCTCCACTTGTTCATGCAAGCTACTAAAACTGTTGTTCTTCTCTTGCTCCTGTGATGGATTTTCTGAACCTTGCATTCGCTCCTGCACGTGTACTTCCTCTGCTCTGTTTCCTGTGATGGACCATGTTAAACTGCTCTTATCTTTTTGTATTAGTCTCAGATAAGCAAGCATTATGCAGTTATAATCTGGGCGACCGCAGATAAGTAATAGGAGTAACTATGTTTGTAAATAAAAACTGTTTCACTCCTAGTGATAATCTGCAGAACAACTTCGAGTTCATAAATTGCAGAGCAAATTCAAGTTGTGGCATAAAAAAATGTTTTGTCTATTTTGCATTGCTGAATTCATGTCTTTTATCATCAACTAAAGCCCGATCCTTCTGGGAGATACCAAAGTATTTAAAATGTTCAATGAATCATCGAAATGTTTGGGGCCAAACAATCATTATTTTTTAATTTGCCAGCTGAAACATATAGAGACCTCAACGCAGAGACTGGCGCATGTCCATGTCTGAACCATGACTGCTTTCAGGAATGCTGCAGTGAATGGAGTTTGAGTTTAAGCTCTTCGTCACATTAGTCTAGAGCTCTAGGCACATTAGCTTATTTACACTCCTCAAATGCAGAATTCAGGTTTGGTAAGCGCACATAATTGCTACAAGTTTAGACCATCTTGTGTACGGGCAGTTCCATTGTGGTCAGTTGTCGCTGTTGTTCGGTTCGGTTTTGGCTTGGTGGTTCCTTGTTCTTAGTTCGACTATTGGAATTATCTCTAGCATGTATCTTGTTATTTGAATGTTGCATATTGATGGTACCCTGTACCACTTGTTCATGCAAGCTAAAACTGTGGATCAACACTTCTTACCGTTTACTCTTCTGTGTAAACATTTCTTACAGTGTCAATGTTCAAGATTTACAGTGTGGAGTAGTCATATTTTTCCTTGAAATCTAAGTGCAATCTGCCTGTCTTGTTGCTAACTGAATTTACAGTATGTAAGTGGTCTCTAAATTCTGCAGTATTTGTGTTCATGACTTGCTGAACTATATTATCTTTTCTAACAGTACCTTGATCTAAATAGTTGTATTTTAGCTCCATAGTTCTGTGTAATTTGTGCCTTGATTTTCTGTCATCTCTGAATTTTGCTGTTCCTGTGTTTGCTACTCCTTAATTCACACATGTACAGGAGGTACAAGAGGTCAAACTGAATCGAACCCTCCAATGTTATATGTTTTGATCTCCTTTCTGAATTCCCTTTCGTTATTTTTATCTCAAACAAGTACCAAGATTTATAAAGATCTAGTGAGCATTGCCAATGTTGGAGAGGGAGTGATCTGAATAGGTTTATGTGACTGATCTTCATTGACTTTTCTCTCTAACCTTATTTACGGTACAAATGATATTGATTTACAGATTATAGTACTGGTTATCTTTTTAGTGTAAACCCTGTACTTGTTGACCATTTAACTCTGAACTTTTCTGCCAGTTTCAGACATTATTTTACACTTTCATTTATTTATTTATTTGCATGATAATACGTGTCTCATTTATATCATAAAGATCAAATTACAAGTCACGTAAAAATCGACATGACAAAACTAAAAAGATAGCGAAACATCGCTGAGCTTGACACCAACGTCCGTCACCTGCCTCCAGCACCACCACAGCAGCCACCAAAGAAAATAATGACGGATCACCTCCTCACCCGAGCTCGACGCGGCTCCATCGCTGATATGCAGCTTTGCAGACCTTGGGAAGGTGGCTCACCAAAGATGAAGCCATTGCCATTAAACGAATCAGACCGGGGCAACACCCCGGACACGCCATCGAACTCCAGATCTGACACCCCACCACGACTAAGACGTCGAAGGAGGAAACCATACCTGCCATCCATCAACGACAAACCCAGCACATGTTTCGTCTTCCAGATGTCGTCGATGCAGACCACAATCTGCATTCGTTCCTGGACTACCTCCCAAGCTCCGCGCCGACACTGGAGCAGACGACGTCGCAACGGCAGAGCCCGAGGACACAAGTCCACCACAAGGATGCCGTCGCCGCCACGATATCCTCGCTTGAACAGACTGATTCCCAAATCCATCACCGGCAATAGAGACGATCGCCTCGCCGGTGAAGAATCCGGAGCTTCTTTATTTAGCATCGCCGTCGCCGCCGCCGGAGCCATGCATGAATCATTTAGTCGTATTTTTTACTTGTATACGCGAAAGCGATACGAAATGCTTGACTTTGATCGAAAAGCTATACACGAAGATCTTCATTAACCGCAATAGCAATGCCGATTTATAATCTGAAAGGCCTACGTGAAGTGGCAAGTGGAGCAAGTTTTTCATGCAGGGATTCAGAAGTTAGCTTATAGAAGGACTACAAGAAGGGATAGCTCCGGTGGCAGCAGGTCGATCGATGGTGTCTCGTCTCGCCTAGAGTCTTAACCCGCACGACAAGATCGATTGTCCTGCCTCGTGTTGGCGACGATGACAAGCATATCGACGGCGGCCTGCCGCGCGGACGGCGCAATGCGCTGGGCCGATGCAGCGAGGCAGGCGTGCGTCCTGGAGAGGCGAGCGGCGAAGCGGGTTCCCTGCGTGGTAGAATGGCGGCGGCAGCGCACGTCCCCGATGGCGCCCGTGTCCTCGCTTGCTGCTGAACCTCGTAGGCCCGACCGGCAGCGGAAGGAAGAAAAAATGCAACCAACCAAAGGATAACCCTCGCTGGCCGCCCCGTTTTATATATGGGCACCGCTAGGAATCAGACTATAGAAACTTTGCATCCATCAGACTAGCCAAAGACCGTACGATGAGTTGCATGGAGGTTGTCCGATTTGCTGGTCACGCCGCGCGAGATTTGATGACTCGGTTTGTTGATTGACTGCTTCCGTTCGTACTGCTCCCTATTATATAGCTGGCCCACCTATCCTGCCTAACTTCCGCGCTAATCTCGCTCCGATTTACTATTACTCTTCCGAGCAGACTCGTGTGTTGCAGGTTTTATCCTGCACGTGCAGCCAACACAAACCTTTGGTGCTTCCTAACGAGACTCTACAATTTATTTTGCTTCTGATTAACTGCTTCCAGCGACTGGATAATTTGCTTCAATTACAAAGCAAATTATCTCATAGAAATTTCTGTTCGATCTAACAGAAATGTGTGACATTCTAAAATGTCTGTTTTACTCCCAACTAATCAACAATTGTTTTGTGTCAACTAGAATATTTGCTTCCACTGCAACTCTATTTTGCTTCTATCGACAACAATTAAATTTATTTCCACTGAAATAAGAATTGTAATACTCCCTCCGTCCCAAATTAAGTGACTCAACTTTGTACTAACTCTAGTATAAAGTTAGTACAAAGTTGAGTCATTTATTTTGGGACGGAGGGAGTACATTGTTTCCTAACAAACGGAAATTTGCTACCACAGAGAAAGGAATTTGCTTCCATTACAACAGCAAAAATCAACTACTCCACATTACTCCCTCCGTTCATTTATGTAAGGTGTATTTGTTTTCTGATAAAATTCCACAATGTAAGGTGCATTTCTTTTAATTCCTCATAATCCCTTTTTTAGCCCTTCAGGAAAAAGGAATGTATCTTTCTCCCAATTGCATGTATCTCTCCTTCTAGAAAAAAGAAGGAAAGTATCTCTGCCCTGATTGCCTATATCTCTTTCTTTCCTAGTCTAACTGATTTACTTGCCACTAACAAACAAATTAGCTAAGGGTAATTTCGTCCTAATATCTCTATAATTTGGTGCCTTGGTCACCGTGCCCAAAACAATACACCTTACATAAAGGAACGGAGGGAGTATAACAAAAATTGTTAATTACAAGGTACACGTCTAAGATGGCTAGGAAGCAAAGGTATTGTCTTGGGTTGCAGTGATGAATTGTCACCACTGCGATAGCAACAAGCAGCAGGGACGTTGCCGCCAACTATTAACCATGACATGCCGATATCTTGGTCGGTTTCATGCTTGCGGAAGCTGGAACTCAAACACTACACCGGCAAAGCTCCAGGGAGGACCTTAGTCGCTATCTCCACCCATGTCTCCACCACAACCTCCACCGCCTTCAGATTGACATCTGCGACATCGTGGGTAGAGGTTAGTTCAAGGCGTTTGAGAAACCAATGATGCATGGATGGCATCATGTGCCACAAAACATTTGTACGACAGAAGCACACCTGTGAAAATAAAGAGTAGGTTTGAATCTATCAGAACATATATGATAAACAAAATAATAAGCATCGATTACATGAAGCAACAATTTGATCAATCAGAACATACATGGTACCGGTGGCAGCATAGAAAATTGAGACAAAAAAAAGCATTGCTATGGAAGCATATGTGAAACATAAAAGTACGAACCATAGCTTACACAGATCAGCAATTTGATCGATCAAACATACATGATAGGCAATGGGAACATATGAGAAATAAAAGTAGGAAGCATGGCTTACACGAAGCATTGAGTTGGTCTGTTACAACATAAACAGAGTTGTCTTTTCATCAAAATGGTATAGAAAAAAAAGGAACAATAGGAACACCAAAAAGAATTAGAAACAGGGGTTGTGAAAGCAAACTGTGTACACCAAAGGAAATACATAATATGATATGTGGCATGCCATATTACAATAGTGATAACAATGAGAATTACATTTCTAAAGAAGCAGGAAGTATAGAAGCATTCCATCTAAACCAAAGGAGCATACGAAGTATAATTTGGAAGCCCATCAGTATGAAGCATGAAAATGTAATATCTCATTATAACTCATCTTACTTTGAAGCATAGAAAATTGAACATGGAAATTAATTAAAGATTGCCACCAACATGGGGATGCATGTATGTGTCACCTACACACCAAATTCACCAAAAACATTGGTTGAGCTATGGAAGCAAACTTTCAAAACCGAAGCATATTTAGTATTATTTTTAAAAGGTCCATTAGTAGGGAGCAAATCGATTTATCAACATAAGGCATCTTAATATGAAGTAAATTTGTGTCCTGTTCATGCCAAACCCCACAAGTATTCCTTGTTGATTAGGTGATACAGTACACAAATTAAATATTAAATAATTAATTAGCAGTAACAAGGAAGCTTGGATCAGCAACCATAGAAGCAAAAGAATTGTGACACTGGAAGCATATGAATTTGAAAACAGAAATTAAGCAAAAGATTGCAGCGAGCATATCTATACATGTCCGTGTGATCTAAAACTGTATATATGTCCACGCAATGTATCTGTACATAAGAAGCACATCTAACAGTCCAGTGAAGCAAGGGAGACATGCCAACATATACATATCTGTCCAAGATCCATCAGTCACAGATTGATTGCGAGAAGATGTGATCTTTGCTAGCAATATAACATCCTATGTACGCTATAGATCTCAAGGAAAGAATTTACTCCGGACGACTGGAACAGACAGTGAATTGTAAGCAAAATAAGTAGATCGCCCCCGTACATATACATACATATATACCTGGTAGTCCTGGATCTTCAAAACGAACGAAATCGGTGACCGGCTGGCGGTGCAATGCGTCGGAAGAAGGGCTGGAAGGGGGAGATCGACGGCGATCAGGGTCAGGCGGCGCTGGATCGGAGACGTGAACAGGGGCAGCGGATGACGAGGTCGTAGGCGAGGTGAGGAGAGAGGAACGAGATCAGAGAGGATTTACAGCGTGTTTGGTTGGGGGGAGTTGGAGGTAGGGAATGGGAGTTTAAGATTAGTGAGACTATAAATCTGTTGATTGGTTCAGGGACTTGGGAATTAACCAGGGAAGGGGAAAGGGAATTACGAGGGCCAACTCCCATCGATCTCTACCCTGGGGAACCCTGGTAATTCAGCGAAGGAATGGGAGTTGACGTCTAAAAGCATATTGTTACTGATTTTGTGGCCCACCTCCAGGAGCAAAAGAAAAAAAAAACTACGAACAAACTAGCTAAATGCATGTGGCGGCATAATTTTTCCTCTAAACAAACCGGCCAGCGCTAACTACTTCCTAATCTACGTCAAATAGGAGCACATCTTTCGTAACCTACCCTTCATTTCTTTGTTCATGAGAATTATTCCCACAAATAATTCCTAGCCCGTACCAAACGCTGGATTGGGAGTTTGGGACTAAATAGTCCACTACCCAAGTAAATCCCTCGGCCAACTCCCTCTCACAAATTCCCAGTCCCTTTCCCATAAACTACCAAACACGCCGTGGGTCCGTGGTAATTGGAAGGTTTGAACTTATATTTTTCAGCGAGATCTCGACCGTCGGATGATGTTGGAATAAACGGTGAGCAATTGGTCTGATGGTTCGTTCCCATCATACTTCTGAACATAAGTGTTTCTCTTTATATTATAAAGCAAACCGCCAAACCAGAGATGCAAGTATAGGTTCAAGTCCGCACACACACAAACACACACCCAAGGGAGTACGACACCAAGTACAGAGGGTTCTGCTGAGGGCACAACTCAACAAGCCCTAGAATAAAATAAAACAAAGCAGAAAGATGCGCCTGCATGGAGGAGCTAATCTGGCTCTGGAGGTGGCGGAGGAAGCGGCGGCGCCAAGTGGGAGGCAAACGTCCGAAGATCTGCGATGATGGAGTTGATGGCGTCCTGGTCCTGTTGGCGGCTAAGCGGCCGCCAGAGCTGCATATAACCACACATTTTGAACACCGCGTCAGAAGCACGTCGAAGAGGTACACGTTGAATCACAAGCTTATTGCGGACCGTCCAGAGCGTTCACGCGAGTACATAGCCAACCATCTAATGGGCCGCCCCGCCATAGGGGAGGCCTGAACCTCGGCCAGTAGGTCGGGGAAGTTGGTGTTACACCAACGTCCGCCCATGGCCTCGCGGAGGCAGGCCCAGAGGAACTGGGCGGAGACGTGTGGGTTCTAAGGGGATTTTACCGTACGTCTCGTGTGATATCTATGTAAAACAGCCCACACGCCTCCGTTCGGGCAAAACAGTGAACCCTCATACGTCCAGGCGTCCACCTTACGGCCCTCACGTCCCGGCGTCCCACCTGGCGACCCGCACACCCAATGGCTCCTCCCTCCCCACAAACTAAAGTGGGTCCTCCGCGAGAGAGCCGCCATCCCAAACCTCATTTAACCCCTCTTTCACCCCCACCTCCCGATCGGCTTCTTTCCCTACCTCCTTCCTCGTGTTTCCCAAGTTGCCATGGCAACCACAGCAAAACCCTAGAGCCGCCTAGCCAAAAACACGGCAATGAATTCCTCAAGGTGAGAAACCGCATGGATCCGGCCGTTCTCCTCTCCCCTCCCCTTACAAATTCCTACTGATTTTCCAAAAAAATCTGACACAAAGGTATGTCATTCAAAATTGTCATGCCTGTCGCTCACGATTCATTGGTAGAAGTTGGATCTGTGAAATTGCCATCATGTTGTCTTAAATTTGATCTGCATCTTAGTTGCCATCAAGTTGGTAGAAACTGGAACTTTGGAGTTGCCATGAAGTTGATCTACTTCAAAGTCAGATCAGATGCATTTAGAATCAAGGGAGGGTGGGGAAAGAGGTGGGTATGGGGGAGTGGGCAAGCGAAAGCAGAGTTTTTCATCACGGGATTGGGGAAAAAATTGCCGCCCATCTTTGTTGTTAGTTGCCACCCGGCTATAAAAGTTGTTGCCGCCAAATGCACCAAAACTAGTACTTGCCATGTAATTACAGCGAAAATTGCCACCAATACTTCATGTGAGTTGCCATGACACTCTAACAGTGTTGGCCATCCACGAAATTTTGTATGTATGCATAAGGTTGCATTGTCAAAAAGATGCACGACTTCAATGTTTTAGTTGTCATGCTATGCTAGGGATGCATGCCATTCATATATAAGATTGCCATGTCTATTTTAGTTAAACTAACAAACGAGTATGGGAATAGTAATGCATACTCATGCATTACCATGATTGATCATTCTACAGAACTGAGAGAGCGGATAACTAAGCAGAATATCAACACACATGTGTAATACTGAGAGAGTGGATAAACAAAATTGCCAGGATCATACAATGTCTGATGGCAAACAATAGAATTGGGGTTCACACAAAAATTTCCATGGTTGCTACTCCTTTCATACTGTAGCACAAAGGGCAGTTGCCATGGAACCCTGCACAAGGATGGCAAAAAGTGGGTTGCTGGCAAGTAGGAAGTTGTCATCTGCTAACTAAAGTAGTATGGCAAACTGGTAAGTTGTTACACGGATATAGTTCCCATGCTTTCACCACAAAAAACATGAAAATTAAGCAGGAAGCATTTGCCATGTGGCCCTGCAAAAAAGCTTGGCAACAAACAATGTTTTGGGACATGAAGAGTAAGTTGCCACCTGCTAACTAAATACACTATGCAGTTGCCATGTAACACTGAAAGGACATGGCAAATAATGGTTTGGGGTAAAGAGGGAATTGCCATTTGCTTCTAAGCACACTAGGCAGTTGCCCTATATCACTGCAAAGACATGGCAAATGACAGTTTGGGTAAAGAGGGAATTGCCATATTCTTCTAAGCACACTAGGCAGTTGCCCTGTGTCACTGCAAAGACATGGCAAATGACAGTTTGGGTAAAGAGGGAGTTGCCATATGCTAAGTAAACAGTGCGGAAAATTGTAACTAATCTAGGAGAATGAAGTTGTCGTGTTTGCACATAGCAAGATGGCAAATGAATGGGTTTCACCAAACAATCAATAGCCATCGACCTGCACGAAATGCATTGAACAGGGCAACCTAGATCTAGGGTTCATGCCATGCTCTTGGCCTCTAATTTCAAGCAAATACAATACTCGAGCCACTGCCTACTTGCACATCAATTGCACAAAAACGTCAAGCACGAACTATAAGGAACCACTACAATCCGGATTTGAAAGAAAATAATCTCTGAAAACATAGAATGAATCGCACGGTACGGGCAACTCCTCGCCGGCGAGACTTCCACCGTTGCGGCTATGATGCATACTAAAGGTGGCCTAACTACACGCCGGCGACTCCCCACCGACAGGGATCAAGAGTGCTCCCTACAACACATTGGAATCGCCATGGATTCGAAGCACGGAAATTGGGACAGTAGAGAAGCAAAATGAAAGGAATCAACGACGGTACCTCTACGTAGTGCAGGCTCCGGCGACGATGGACCAGATGCATGAGCTCCGTCGACGGCCACGAGTCCCCGCAAGACTTCCGCCGCCATCTCGCCTCTGCTCCGCCGTAGAACCGTCTCTGCTCTCTGCACTGCGGATGAGGAATGGGGAGAGTAAATGGGAAGAGGCAACGGGGGTAGTGGAATGCGTAGGTAAAAACTGCAACGTGTCGTGAAAATGGGCGAGGTGGCGATCATGCGAGCGTGCGGGCGAGCGGCAGTTCCACCACACGGCGGGGATGACAACCGCACACTTGAGGGTCATGCAAGTCCATTCGGGCGAGCGCTCTAACCCCCCCCCCCCCCACATAGGCCAGTATGCCTACATGGCACTCCAATTTTGTCACAAATCGTCAAGATTTGTGCAAACCAGAACAGACAGAGATTAAGGCGTGTGGACGAAGTGTAGAGATGCCACACGTGTGGGCGTTATCATTGGGTTTTTTAAAGGAGAAACTCCACAAATGTCGTGCGCCAGAGCCGAGGTTCAAACCCAGGCAGGCCGACAGCTACCCCAACTGTGTAGCTTAGATTAAATTTTACAAGTCTGATTAACTTCTAGGTGTGCTTTTGAGAACAGATGTACAATCCGAGGTTCATAAGTTGTTGAACCTGAACATGCAAATCTTATTTAACTATCAAACATAACCTTGAGGAGCTCTCTCCGAACATTTCACACTTATTTGGTTGGAGAAAGCTTATTTCAGATTAGTTTGATAAGACACCTTGACAGATGTTTTGTGTGGAACAAGTGGAAATGGGATGTCTGTGAAGAAATGCTTCTCATCATTGCAGGATTGTGCAAGCTGAAAACAAGACCTCCAATCTCCCCATGGACATAGCTAAAGGCGGTCTCTCGGTATTCCCCTCTATCAAGAGATCAGGGAAGGAGGGAGGTAGCCTTCTGTCACCACGGTACCTCCGCAACCCACCATCGTAATGACAATAATATTATTCTCGTCCATAACGGCAAATGTTATGTAGTCGGCTTCACGGACCATCGAGAAGAACATTAACATAAACATTCATGGCTCATTTGGTTATCGTGGTTCCCTTAGGGATCCCTTCCTTTTACCTGGGCCTAAAACCCACATAGAAACTCATGGTAGGAAAATCAATTTTGACATTTGGCGACCCAATCCACGTGGCATGCCAGCCCGAAACTCTCTCTTTTCCCGGGAAGAGGTCCCATGCCTATGTACTCATGAACATTGCCCCGTGTCGTCTGCCTCACACTATGCACGTTCACCTCCTCGTTACAACCTGCCTCCATCGCATGTTGCCTCCCTCCCCCTCCCCCCCACCACCAAATGATCATCCCCAAGGTGAAGATCTCACCGGTGGAAGGAAGGGGTCCCATGTGCTCTTAAAATTCCCCTATTGTTATTGTAGCACCCTAGGCTTTCTCCCCTTTGCCACCGAACAAAGCCTCAAAGGAGAATTTTTTATCCTATCGGTGTTCCGCACCTAAACATCCTAGGAATTCTCCATACCCCTGAGAACTAGGGGGTTTACTCAACATTGAGACAATGAGCATCATAGGGATGATCATGGAAATCATGGATGAACGATCAATATAATACACATAGGAATCCGTCTAGGTTTTGGTATTACAAAGAGATGAACAGAGGGATGATGAAGGTTAATGCCGAAGTCTCATTGATCGGGTTGAGGGTGTGGTGTTACACCCCCTACCTCCCCCTCCCCCCCCCCCAAAGACACACACACAAACCGTATAAGTGTAGTATGGTCATTTGGCCAAAAGGTATACCCACCGTTGTGTGTGGCACGTTCGAGTTGTACGTCAATGTACACAGCCGATCCACCGGCCCCACCTGATCCATCTGCGCTCCACAGTTCTGTGCCCGCCCTCGACCCCCTGTCTGATTGCCGCGCCTTACCCACCTGTAGTCGACGGCTGCCGCTGCCTCACACACCAACCCCAGTCATGTGTCACTGCTCTCACATTTTCGCGCCCCCTTGTCAGCAGAGTCGTCGTCCTTGCCGTCGTTTGGGCCATCGTCCTTGCCTCCATCCACCGTCCTCGTCGTCCTCAACAGTGTCGTCCTCGCCGCCATGTGCAATCATGTCGTCGTTGGCGCCCCTTACCACATGGCCCCAAACCTTGCCGTCCTCTGACTTGTCGCGCAACATTGACCCCCGTCGTCGTAGGTTTGCATTCTAAATCGTACACTGCACATTGCAATGGTGCACAAAATTATTCAGAGCGATTTTGCTTGTGTTAATATTTCATTGGCATATTACAATGTCATCAAATTTGATGATTTCTCTGTCCATGTTGTGCAGTGTTGATAGTGATTGTGGACTGTATATCTAGGTGCTTAAATGGTGGAAAAAACCGGATATGTGGGTGATGAATACGGTAGCGATAATGGCTCTCGTGCCGATAATGATTGTACTAACGAAGATGAATATAGTAGCGACAATGAATCATGGTCGTCATATGAATAACTTACCTGCCAAGGACTTTCTTGTTAATGAGGATGGGTTGATTTGTGTTTTTATTGACAAACAACTGCATGGCAGCTTATGTATCTTTGTTTCTAAATCTACAGGAAGATTTGGATGTTTAGAATGAGCATAATGATTTTTAGGTCTTACGACGATAACGTGAGCCAGGTTTGTTGAATATTATGTACGACATGCAGTCATATGAACTACTCCCTCCGTCCCAAAATAAGTGTCGCAAATTTTGTACTAACCTAGTACCGATTTTGTACTAGATCATCGACACTTATTTTGGGATGGAGGGAGTAAGTGATAACAACTTACATGTGTTTATCTGTAATTTTGTAGGAGGAGGTCGATGGTCCTAGTGGGCATGACATCTAGGACGATGATGGTGAAGCATAGATGGAGATTGGGCATGCTGGAATTCAAAGAGATGTTTGATAGGCATTCGAAGGTTATGGCTATGAATTTTGGTTCACAATCACAGACGTACACATTCTACAACAACCATGGGAAAGAACGTGGATTCACCATCAGAAAAGAGAAGGTGAAATGAGGGAAAGTTCCTTCAGGCTGTTTGTTTGCTCTGGGCGAGAGAAACATTAGAGCAAGTTCCTAACCATGGAGGGGCGCAGCCGCAGGCTAAGAGCTGAGATTTGGTGCAAGTGTGGTGCACAATTGGTGGTGAAGTTGTACAAATCATGTGGAGTTTGGTTCGTCGCGACATTTGTTGACGATCACAACCATGTGCTGGCTAGACCGGACGACGTCTCATTTCTCTGGTCACATAGACAGATAAAAGATTTTAAGAGAGCAGAGATCTAGCGATGGAAGGAGTTGGGTTCAGAAAGCACATGATCATGGATAACTTCATTAGCATATATGGTTCTTACGATAAGTGCGGCCTTGTGATGCGGGATGCTTACAACTTGTGTTGTAGAGAAAAGATGAAGCTGATTGCAAAGGGTGATGTTGACACGCCAATTGACATTATGAGGAGCAGAAAGGAGGACCCTGATTTCTTCTTTGAGGACGTGCTAGGTAAGGAAGGACGCTAAAGAGCATGTTCTGGTGTGATTCATAATCATGGCGTGACTATCAGGACTATGGTGACATGACCATGTTTGACAACACATACAAGATGAATCAGTATGATATCCCATTTAATCCCTCCGTCGGTGTTAATAATCATTGTTGCACTACCGTATTCGGTTGCACCATCATGTCAGCAATACTGAAGTTTCATACGTATGGCTGCTCCAGACATTCATAAAAGAAATGTGTCAGCAGAAGCCGAAGTTAATAATCATGGACATAGATATTGCAACGATCCGAGCCATTCAGAATGTCCTGCCTGATGTGTGCCATCGTCTTTGTTCATGGCATATAGAAAAAAATATGCAGAGTCACCTTGGTCATAAGTCACTAAAGGAGTTTAGGTCCATGTTGTATGACTTCACTTCTCATGCCAAATTTGAGAAGAGTTGGAGCTCTTTTGTCAGAAAACGACAGACGGAGAACACAGTAGAATGGATGAACAAATCTATCAAATGGCTTTTTTTCTTATTATGCGCAGTAACCATAGGAGTGCAAGTCTAAACTCTTGCATTCACCTTCACCTCGACTATGGTATGGCCATAGTTGATTTGGTAGTGCACTATGAGAACTTTATAGTTCACCTCCATGAAAACGAGGCGCGAGACGACTGCACGGCTTCACAATCACTACCAGTGATAGTTAATGATTATAAGGATATTGAGAAGGTTGCTGCCCTTGTATTCACTCTGGCAATTTTTTATATTCTGCAAGAAGATCTGAAGAAGACCGGAGAGCTTGATATTTTTTAGACACCCATAGGAATTGAGTCTCATAGATTTACTGTGTCGTGGAAGAATAACCGCAAATTCAGATATAGTGTTGAATACAGACCTGGAAACTAAGAAGAAACGATAAAGTGTAGTAGTCGAAGGATGGTTCAGAAAGGGTTGTCTTGCAAACACATTATATATGCATGTACTAAGTCATCTCAAATTACCTGCAATACCTAAGTGATGTGTCCTTCAACGGTTGTCCAAAATAGAAAGAGATGGCTAGTTTGCAAGCGCGAGAGCAATTTTTTTTTTGAAAAAACCCGAAAACTTTATTCATTAGAGATAATTTGTACATCGTTTTTGAGAATCATTACAATTTCATTTAAAGGTTCCTCAAACCAATCAGAAGTCAAAGAAAATCTAGCAAATCTCGCAAGCTCGTGAGCTACTTTATTTGCTTCTCTATTACAATGTTCAAATCTAATTGTAACAAAATCACAGGCATAATGAAAACAAGCGCGAGAGCAATTTGTTTGGCTGGGGTTGGTCAGGGGAAGGGGAGCGAGATCGATATTGTGAGTTGGGCATATTAGGAGTAGAAGCTTTCCATGTTGCAGCCAACGAACCATTTTTGTTCGATAAGTTGAGGAAACTCTCCAGGATATAATATTGAAGAAAAAGGTCCCCGATAATGAAGCATATAGCCCCAGAAGCTCTCTGAATGAGGAGGCACGTGACTGTCAACGAGATGCATTTGTTATTGGTGATCCTCAGAAATTTTTCACGAAGAGTGCACCTAAGCAAAGCCGAAAAGGCCGTGCAAAAGGGAGGAAGGTGCAGAAGTGACGAAAAATGGTAGAACAAAAGCATTTGAGGAGAAAATTAATCATTTCTACGGCATATGCCACAAACCAGGTCATCACAAGCAAACATGCAGCGAAAATCCAAAGTGAGTTTTATATGTTTACATTACATTGTTTGCTTCGTTTTACCATCAGTATTTTCTCACAAGTTTCTTATGTCTTGTTATGCAGTAATATGGCATCGAGATGCACTGTCATTTGTATAAGGGAGACAGCTAGTTACTCGTGACATGCCTGAACAACTTGTGGTCTAGTTATAAATTTACATTACCAGTTTCCAATTTTTATGTGTCTGGGATTAGATATAAGATATTTGTGCGAGAGTGTTATAAAGTGTGAATCATTTAGATAACATTTCCGTATGTGATCTGTTTGGATTCAGTGGCACTTTTTTCAAAGAAAATATGTCAAATATTTAGTTTCCAGAAATAGTTAGTCGTGCGTGAAAAGGAAAAATATGCCCACCGTGCCGCCGGCTTCTCCTAGTTGTACCGAATCAAGCCCATATAGGCGACAAGGGACGGCCTTTAGCATGCGCGTCGGCGGCCGGGCCCACAGGGCGCCACGTTAGGTCGAGGACTTACGAAATGTTGAAGTTAATAATGTAATGTACATTTCACATATAACATAATTTTTAAATTTTACATGGAACGTATTATTTTATTTTGTCAGTTAAAATAACTTAGTAATTTTAGTGTTGTTTGAAACAATCACGCACACACATATATTCATCATGAAGAAGTTGAAGCACACAAAAAAATTATTCCAGAGTACTTTTTCTTTTTTTGAGATCAATAGTAATTTATTCCATAATGGTAAATTATTCCAGAGTACTATGTGACATTACAATGAAAAACAATAACAGGAACTGAACACGGTAGGGAAATTTTCTATGGAACTAAAAGCCTACCCACCCAAGCATTTATGGCTTGTTCATGATTTTCAGTATTTTCTTCTTCACCTTCTCTAGGATGTTGCTTGCTGAAAAAAGAATTTCAGCCACAACACGTTCCCTCGATGCATTACCCTCCTAGGAAATTGTACATGTCCACACATCTCCCTCCCAGTGTTTGATGCATCTCACTACGAATAGTCCACACCAGCATCAGGTATAAACACACAAGGTCAAATAATGGGACATTGTACAGGCAGTTATGATATTATTTTGCAGCGTAAACTCATCCATCTGCATGTCGTACTTCCCTTACTGGTATGTGGGACACCCAGCTGGTACGTAACCCACTCTGGCCTCAAGATGCAGATATCACTCTTGCAATCTTCGTGAGAGAAGACAGGGAGGATGAACGGGCATGGTATTATGATATAGAAAAGTAAGTTCTCGGTAAATATGGTGTACAAGTTGCATTGGGAGTTATTGAACACTAGATGACCCGTTGCGTCCATGGCGCAAATAGCATAGACGAGCCGAGCATTGTAAGCATGTGTATGTGACAGTCTAATGGGTATAATTTTATCTGATTACATGGCATCATGATTCATCAGAAGGAAGTAATTACATGACTTGATAATTGCATACCATAAGCAAATATAATTTGAGTGCTGATACATAGTGCTCTAAGAAAACCCAGTCTGATACACAGCGTACTAAGAAGTTTACAATGAGCATAAGCAGATAGAAATTTACTTCTAGTACATATTGTTCTAAGAAGTTGATACTTTGTGCACGCACATATAATGGCCGGATTTACACGCGCGATTTTTCACCGTAATTTTTTAAGTTTTCAAAATGTGTATTTGGACAATGGGTGCATATACACCTACGAGCCAAAGCCAATTTCTGCTATAGGTATGAACAAGAAAAATGAGCTGATTAGCATGGCTGGAAAGAAGCGGGAGGAGGATGACCATGGAATTTAGACCAAGTAAAGAAACTAAATTTAGACCACAGAACATGGCAAACCGTGGAGAAGGAAAATCAGGGGATGCCAAAATCATTCAGCAATATGTCCCATGGACCTGGAAGCAAAGACAAAATTACTTATATACAGTACACACCCCCGAGAGCTTGCAGCAGGGTAATGAAACTGCATCCTAAAAAAGAAGCCAAGCTCATCTCTGGAATAGAAATAAAAAGCCCAGCCGGCATCCGGACATTCTAAATAGTAAACATCGCTCATACTTCACACCGTGAAATATTGCTCTGCTAGTAATTCATATTAAAGAGGCACACAACTAACGAAGTGTGCACACACAAGCAACATATGCATGTAAATTCCAGATATTTGAAAGATAAGAACCTAAGAAAAATATTACATGACCTTCTTTATAAAATTTATACTATACACTGCTTAGGCCATAGCATTACCTGATTCTTTTCTAGGAAAAACAGAGTCTGAACTCAGCCTGTAGCTTAACACCGAGGAATAAGATTTCAGCCATAGATAGACAAATTAAGCACTCATGAAGACACCCATAGATAGATGAACCATGGTCCAGAGCAGATCAACAAGCAGGTTGAGACTGCTCTTGGATTATTAGCATTAACTATATACAACAGAATGACAAAAGGCTTGGGATATACCACAAAGCAAGAGAACATCCTTCAGACTGGTAGCTAAGAAAAAAAACTGACATGAGTCATCAACTCCTAGTGCAAATTGTAGCTACAAAATATTCAAACCAGCGACTTGCTCAAATGTTACAACCATCCTGCACAATCAGTACTTTCTCCATACCATGAAACACCTATATCCCAAGAATATAAGCCATTACCCTAATATGAAAGGCTACCATTACAGGAAGAAAAAGCATATACCCTTTTCCTTTTGCCTCAATAACTCTCCAGAATTATACCTTTTTCTTTTGCCACGATAACTCTCCAGAATTTGTTGCACCATGATTAATGAAGTGTCACAGTATAATTTTTAAATGGACAGGAAACCAGAAATCGATTTTGAATCGTGTAAAGCATCAAGATTGAACATGACCTTATGAATCCAAGATGAGCTAGCCATGGGAGTTTATCCTATGCCATGGAAACAAATCAGCAAGTGAAATTAGTAGAAGTAAGGATTACAATATGTCAGTCATTATCCGGACAGGAAATCATTGTGCATATGAGAGAGTGAAGCTTATCTAGAGAAAAGTATTATTTTAGTAGCACGGAAGGTACCACAATATAGATATAATCGCAAAAAAACAGAGGGAGACAACAACTTATCCGAGAGAAAGCATGAGAATGCAGAACATATAAGAGGACCAAAGTCTACTGCACATTTTCAAACATAAGTGCCTCCCTTTTCTATCCAAGAGAAAACGTTGTCAGTTTTTTTTTCCCGCAGACTCCCATGCGCCTTTGGAACAACAAAACAACCCTAATGACACAAACTACTATGAGGCAAATGTGCCGAGAGATTGCTGACTATTAGATCATAATTTATTTACAACATGTAAACTTAGCATATACACCTCATAACATTCAAACCTACTAACTTACCAAGCTAGGAAAGCAATAGGCATACATGGCAGATAATTTATGGAATACCGAGGCAAGCAACAGGATGAACCTGTGTTTGGTGAGGTCTGAATCTAAACCTATTTACAGTGTTACTGCATGAATTCCGTAAAACTCACAAACGTGATTGAACAAATATTATAAGTGCCATTACCTATTTACAGCGTTACTGCACAAAGTATGTAAATCTCACAAACGTGGCTGCACAAATATTATAAGTGCCATTATTTTTCATCAGCCAATGTATAGAAGCAGATTCACAACTCGAGTATGCCCCCGTTCAAAATAAGAATCACATGCTACCATACCTCAAAGCCTGTGGTAAGCAACACTACCTTGGGACGACGTCCATCGGCTGCTCGTCTCTGTCGTCTTCAGCTGCAAGCAACAGTTAAGCAGACGACGAGCCAGCGTATGAGGCCACGCTCAGTTCCTTCCCCCGCTGGTCTCACTCTCCCAATTCCTTCTCCCTGTTGGGCTTGCCGGTCAGAGGTTTATTCAAAAAAAAATAAGGACTCAGGAGCCAAGGGAGATAGGGAGGGGGAGGGGGAGGGGGAGAGGGAGGGAGAGAGAGATCAGGGGGAGAAGGACTCAGAGAAGCACACCTTGGCATCACTGACTGCGCTGCCACCTGGATCCGAGAGCGCCTCCTTCGTCCGTCAGCATCTCAGCAACAGAAGACCGACCGGATCCCTGCACCCCCGCCTCGACGCGTCGCCTTGCATCCTCGCCAAGTCCCCATCCCCACCTCGACCCGAGATCGGCTGCTCTGTCCACCGGCAGTAGCACCAGCAGACCGAGTGGTCAAAGGTGAAGAGGCGGCGGCGGCCAGGAGGTTGGGGATTTTTGGGGGCCTCCTCGTCCAGCGGCGGTCGTCCAGGTCGAGCTCCTCCTCCGGCGGCTTCTTGGCAGTGAGTCCCCGAGGTGCCGTTGACATCCCTCCTCATCCCTCGTCTCTCCCACGGCGGCGACCTGCGCACGAGCGATGGGAAAGCGAGGAGGAGGAAGAGGCGTGGTGGTGGACAAACGGCGGCGGGGATCCTAGGGCGGAGGCCGTGGCGATGAGGGAGGGAGGGAGGGAGCGTGGCGGCGGACGAGGGAGGAGGAAGGAGAGGGTTGGTCCTTTCTGCGCTAGGTTTTCGGGATAGGATTGGTCCGCTCGCCCTTGCCAATCGGAAACAGCCCACCCTCAGCCATTCATTGTTCATTCACGTAGCCCAGAAAGAACCCATCCTCTGCTTGCTGGCCCTACAGGCTCGTGATCCCACCCGTCATACTGTCCTGAACCAAACTTAAACGTGAAAAACAATGGATGGTTGACCAGCCGCCAGCAGCCAAAAAAACACTGCTGTAACTCCATCGGGCGGTCAAAAACGTCCGGCGCGTGCAATGCCTTCAGAATGGCGGGTAGCGCAGCGTCGTTTATATGTTCGATAAGCATAGCGGGTAGTTCTGGTCAGGTTGGAGGTGTTGATAATTTTAGCTCAAATGAAATTTGGAACTGCCTGATGCTAAATACCTGGAGATTAATATTGATGGCAGTTTCACCGAATTCATCGGGTGGAGGCTAGGGCTTCTGATCAGGGATAGTACAGGTGATGTTTTTGAAACAAGGATAGTACAGGTGATGTGGTTGGCTCAGGAACAAGAAAGCTGTCACCTCCAAGATCCTATGCATGTTGAGGCGTGTTTACAAGTTGTCGGTAAAGGCCAGAACTAGGGCATGATAGAAAATTATCATTGGATCAGATGCTCAAGAGTTGCTGCAAGCTATCACGGTAACAGATCAAGACCTACCGTCTGATGGTGTGCTGTTCCGGGACAGAGCTACTCTTCTATCTCAAAGGACTCTGGGCAGTTCAACTCAGGGCTAAGCATAGTAAAGCGCAGTTAATAAATTTCTGGATAGATAACCACCTGTAATTTGATATGATTTCTTTTCCAAGAACTGGTGTAGGTTAATTTTAGTTTGTTGGTTGTAATCTTTCTGTAACCTTTTATTTAGTGAAAATACCGTAGAACGATTGTTCTACGGTTTAAACTTTAAAAAAAAAAAAACACTATGCTAAGTAACAGAAGTAGACATAGGTGCAAAAGCAGTCCAGAAATCAATAGACGAAAGGTAGTCCTACCACCGCTAGCGCGAGTCAAGAATGGAAGGGAGGGGAAATTACGCAGAGAACGCGACCAAAATCACGGTTTCAAATGAGGATCAATCCCTAGTAACCACCAGTTTTCGCAACTATGCCCTAGGAAAGAATCCGGTCTGCTCAGCCAGCGGACCGCAGATCCGAGTCCTCCATCACCTCGTCTTAGGGACTGGTATCCCAGTCGAGCTCAAGAAGGAGATGGCCGTCCGCATTATACTTCATCTCACCCGTAAGAACATCCAACACCGTGGTTTGAGGGTGTTGAGTATATTGATTAGTTAGGAAATATGAGATAGACTAGGATTAGTCCTGCTTTGTCTTATACTCTAAGTTGATCATTGTACTCCTACCTATATGCCCACGAGGCTCAAGCAATAAAACAACTATTCCATCAAATCCCTCTCACCCTTTCAACATGGTATCTGTCGCAAGTTGCTAGACCTAGCCGGCGCCCACCGCATCCGCACCGCGCGCCGCCCCCGGGGCGGTTGGTCTCCATGACCGCAGCCGGGGCCGCGCCGCCCGTACCTAGGGTTCGTCCGCCGGTCGTGTTGACCGGCTGCCCTAGAGGGTCTTTTTCCCGATCTCTTGATCCGGGGTTTTCTTTCTTCCGCCGGTCGCATTGATCGGCGTTTTCTTTTTGGTTTTCCGATCTAAGATCGGTTTGCGTCGCCCGCCGCCGCTGTCGACCCCGCGCCTCTACTCCGACATTGGCGCGACCCGGCCTCTACACCGACCCGGCGGCCTCGCGTGACGCGACGGCCCCTCACGGTCGTCGCGCGCGCGTCTGCTCGCCCGTCACCCTACGCCGGCCGTCACAGCCCTGCTCCGATCGGGACTCCTGCATC
Source organism: Elymus sibiricus (assembly GCA_039707655.1). Lineage (NCBI taxonomy): Eukaryota > Viridiplantae > Streptophyta > Magnoliopsida > Poales > Poaceae > Elymus > Elymus sibiricus. Next base: position 205,942,007 of record CM077675.1, read on the forward strand.
GCCCCAACCAGGTGGCCTCGCGCCATGCGGCGGCCCATCACAGCCGCCGTTCGTGCGTCGGCCCGCCCGTCGATCTACGCCACGCCTGTACGGCCGCCTTGCTGACCGTCGTCGCCGGTCTCATCTCGGACTTCGTCGCCATCCCACCTCCATCGAGCGGCGTCCCCGACCTCGCGCGCGATCGGATTGATCACCCGCTCGCCGTCGCGATCCGCCTCATCTACGCCGTGCGACCAACCTGGCCCGTCGGTTGCGCGCGCCTCCGCAAGTCCCATGAAGACTGTCCCGAGTAAAGCGCGCCCCTCTACCGATCGAGCACCGAGCTGCCGTTGCGTCGCCCCGTGGTTCTCCCCGCGGCCGCATCGACCCGCGTGCTACCGCTGCGTCGCCCCTTCGGGCCGTAGTGTCGCGGCCCGCAGTCCACCGCCGCCCCGAGGCCGTCCGCTCTAGGCCGTCCCCGTGGCTGCACCGACCCTCGCGCTGCCGCTGCGTCGCCCCATCGGGCCGTAGCGAGCGTGGCACGCGGTCTCCGCCGCCGCCCGAGGCCGTCCCCGCGGTCGAACCGACTCGCGCTTCGCCGTCGTGCCGCCCCTTCGGGCCGTAGCGCCACGGCCCGCGGTCACCGCCGCCGCCCGAGGTCTTCCCGTCGTCGCCCCGACCCGCCTGCTGTCGCTGCGTCGCCTTTTCGGGTCGTAGCACCGCGGCCCACGGTTCACTCCGCCGTCCCCGCGCGTCGACTTCCCGTGGTATGCGCCGCGCCGTCTCCCTCGACGCAGGAACGCCACCGTCCACGCCGGTCTTCGTCACGTTGTCGGGTTCGTCGCCTACTTCGAGCATCGCCACCGCGCTCCTAACCAGCCGCCGCCGTCGCCGTTAGGCGGCGGCCGCCGCTCTTCTTCGGCGCCGCTGCAGCTCGCTCACCTGAGCCGCGCCGCCAGTCCACCCCCTTCTTCTTCGTCCAGCACCAGCTCATCGCCAGCATCGTTGTCTACCCCGACCACTTCATCTACTCCGACCACCGCGGGCGACATCGGTCCCCCGCCGATTTGCGCCGCAACCGTCGTCGAGTCCTCTGCTAGGCTCCTCGACATGGCGTACAAGTTGTGTGCAGATCCCCGTCTACGCATGCCCGGTGCTGGCAACACCGACGCGTGCCTTCGTCCCCGATGTGTTCCCAGGTCTGGCAAGCCTGGAGCGACGCATCCTCAACATCGACTTCGTCCGTCTACGCATGCCCGGTGCTGGCAACACCGATGCGTGCCTTCATCCACGACGTGTCCCCGGACTTGGCAATCCCGACGCGACGCGTCTCAACTTCGTCTTCTTCCCGGCGCACCACTACTTCGACACCACTACGCACATGATTAACTCGGCGCCTCCTTGCGCCCGCGACTCCTCGGCGACTACCTCGACACCGCCCGCGACTCCTCGGCGACTACCTCGACACCGGCTACCCCGACTCGACATCGACCACGACGTTCTTTGCACGGCTACCTCGACCACGGCTACACCATCCTACGCTCTCGGCTACCTCGACAAACGGCACAAAGGGCTACCGCCCTGCTTGAGCAACCTCGTCGGTTTTTACTCCAGCCATGACTTCCGCGATGCATCGACCGGGGGGGGTTTTGACCGTCGGCTTACCTTTGGATTCTTCTCCAGTCTCGCCGTCTACGTCGCTACCATTGTGACTGGTCTTGTACTCCCAAGTTGGTCATTGTATTCCTATATATATGTCCACGAGGCTCAAGCAAAAAAATAAAACAACTATTCCACCAAATCCCTCTCTCCCTTTCAAGAGAGGCGTCAAATTTGGTGTATCGAGCTGCAGATGCTCTTAGCGGAATTGCTTGGTTTCATCGCTCATGGCGGGTCATATACGGTTTAACTAGCAGCGACTGTCCATTTGCAAGTTTCCTGGGAAACTGGATTCAAACCGCATTCCAATCAACATCGATGACTGTTTGAACAGCCAAAATAGCCAAAATAACCCGGTTTGCATTCGCCTGCAGTCACATTCTGAAAACAATCCAAAATTGCAGGGATATTTTTTAGAAGAAAAGAACGATGGAAGAACCTATTTTAAAAAAATAGCTGATCGAGGGAAGAAGCTCTTGGGACATGCAAAAGTAAACATAAATGGTCACAAAACAAACCCAGAAATGACACGCATAACTACTATCTGGACGGTTTCCATCAACATTCCAAAGAAAGGGCCACCCAAGCAACGACAATACATGGGAAACACAAAACAAAAGATCTGGTGGATGCCTATCAATTCTGGCCATTTTTTGCGATAAATTGCACAAGTTGGCGAACAAACAAAGAGTCTGCAGCATCATCATTCGATGTTCATTGTTTCAACATAAATGCCTGAACAAGTTCTTTGCTGCAAGAGCGGTCGCCCTTCCACCCTTCCTTAACCATAGTTCAGGCGGAACATGTCATTCTGCACGTAGAAGCTCCCCCCAGCTGGCAGCAAATGGAACATCTGCAAATACAATCGCAAGGTTAGAAAAGACTCCAACTCATTGTGTCAGGGACAACTAAGAAAATTTCCCATGAGATCAGAAAGACGAGGAAAATAGTGATGTATTTCCATGCAACCTCTCAACCCGTAACAGACCTGCTACCAGGAAGAAAAACCATCCTAATGGGCATGGACATGGTGAATTAAAGAGCTGCATCCTTCTAAGGACCACTAACACATCACGTTGATCAAGGACCATCTAAGAGCCCCAGTGTTCAATAAGAATGGCAAGCATAAGCGTCATAAAGCATGAAACTGTTGAACTGAGTGGCTAAGAGGTGTTATGGATTACAAATTACTTACATGCATCAAAGCTAGATTTGGACAACTAGATAGTACCCATAAAAAAGGCAGACTTGCAATTACAAGGGTAATTTCCTACAAATAGGGTTATACAGCAGATGGCACACATATGTTATAGCATGTATCATCATCAGCGACATATTCAAGATACAACTTCACATAGACAGCGGGCGAATTGTTTCATTAGCAAACCATAGGTTTATATTTTTCATTCTAAACGACCACCTAATTATGAATATAGCACACTATCGTCACATAAAAAGTGCATGGTGAAAGGAATTTTGAAAAGGAAGCAATGAAACTTCAACAAAAGCAGTGCACTGGCTACAACAATTCAACATATGACTCTCAAAATACTACCTCACCCCTCTTTCCAAAGGCATGGCCAAAACATATCTCTAGTTCATAGCAACTAGGAAAGTGATGCTCGCATTATCGGTATCACAGATTAAAAAAAACTAAGCAACAGTACAGCAAATATCATACTGATGCAACAGAGCAATGTGTATTATCTAGTCACATCAAGAAACAACCACATCAGTATTCACTAACATGGCAATCACTACATATGAAAAAATCCAGCAGCAACCAAGAGCCATAATTGAGCCCCAAAAAAATTAAGATTACACTTGGAAACACAACAGTGACAGATGGACAGAAAATCCAATCATACTGACAAAGCACGGTCCTAGAGGCTGAAATAATTTAGAGCAGTTAGTAACAAAGAGCGATTAGCACCAAACTACAGGCCAGTGTACACTCAATAATGGTAAATTTTTAGGACAGACTAAAATCCCAACAGATCTTATAAAGAACTACATGCGCTGCAACTACCTCAAGGAGAGGTAAATCTGAAAACGTGCCTATGAAACAATAGAACTGCCAAAAGGAGATCCCAAGGACGATGCGTACAAGGGAATGACACAGCTCCGGGATAAACATCTATAAATGTCCACATGTCGGACATAAGTCTCCAGGTCCAAACAAATCTAGCATAGCCTAATTAATCACGTATCATCTTAGTGATGAGACAAGCATATAGATTAAGATGACAGACCCCACCGATCATGATAACAGAGCATAGATCGCAGAAACGAAATTGAGGGCCTTCCACTTCTAGGGAAGCCGTACCGTACGATTTGGGATTTTGGAACCAAACGAAGGATCGAAGCAGCGATCACAGTTAATAGGATCAGATCAGCACATACGAGAACCAAACAAGAGAAATATTGGATGAGGGGAAGGGCGAGAGGGGCCGAATCGTGTAGGGGTGGTGCAGACCTGTGAGAACTTGAGGGCGTGCTCGCCGGGGCCGGTGGTGATGGTGCCGGAGACGAAGACGAGGACGCCGCCCTGGGGCCCCGAGGGCTGGCAGTCGACGGTGTCGATCTTGTGCTGGCACTGCTGGAAGGGGAGAGATCCGAGCTTGCCGGCGATGGCGGCGGGGCCGCCGAACTTCTCGCCCTCGAAGGTGAGCATGGAGCCGTCCTGGTACAGCCCCACCAGCGCGGCGCGGTTGGAGTCGAACGTCTGGTAGTAGTGCTGGACGAACGCCTTCGACACCGAATCCGGATCCATGGCCTCTCCCTCTGCGCGCCGCACCGCGCCTCGCCTAGGGTTTGGAGCTCTGGATGCGGAGGCTTTGGGCGTTGGGAGCCGGAGTTTGGTAAGTGGGGAGAGAGGGGTTCGTGAGGGGAATAATAATTGCTGGCGATTTGGATGGGGATGGCCGGGGTGGGGGGTTGGCGTGGGAAGGACGCTACGCTGTTAGGGCTGGGCCCGTCGATGGAGGAATGCAGCGTTGGGCTAGTTTTCCCTTTTTCGGGAGGTGCGGCGTTGGACTATTTTTCTGTTTTTTTTTAACACAGTACAAACGCATATGCTCATATATAAATGTATGTGCGTATATTTTCAATTTTTTTAAGAACTGCAAAGAGTTTTGTTTTTTACTGCACACACTATATCTTTACCTATTAATAAAGGGGCTAATGCTTCTGCCCCTTCGTCATACAGTTTTGCATAAAGCCCCCTTCATTTTTCAGGAATTAACCCACGGTCCATCTTATAATACATCGTTTTTGTCATCTTATAGAAAACCCCCTCTCTTTTCTGCTAATAAACTCGCGGTACATCTTTAAGTGAGAAAACGAATCGTTTTTTACGTTTTTAGCAGAAACCCTCTAGCCTTTTAGATAATTAACCCGCTGTCCATCTAGAGCAAATACTAGTCTTTTTAGAATAACCATATCTTTTAAACCGTAACTCCATTTTTAACATGTCATACATGAAATTTGATTAGAAAAAATATGTAGAATCTGAATATGATATTATTTAACATGTTGCCAATTTTAAAAATGTTATTTAGAGTGCAACATAAATCAATAGCGCACGATCTGTCATTCTTTCGTACAGACAACGATCCAGATTGCAAACGAACACCTCAGCAAAGCCAGAGTGGAGACGAAAGAAATCGTCAATGACCATGCATGCACGACTCGGCAAAACCCCGCATGAAAAAGAAGGAGATTTTTAATCTAATGCCGATAGAGAGATGCCTTGGCAGGACATATTGGGGTCTTGAGTCATGGTTATTGGGTTAGGGCGTGCGGGTTTTTTCTCAAAAACAGTGAGTTCTTTTGCTAGTATTAATTAATAAAACAGTGAGTTCTCAAAAAATAAATAAAATGGTGTACAACTATACACATACATACAGAAGCTACGAGAAAGACCGAGACACGACAGATCTTTATCTCTTGTATCCAATCTTTGTCTCAAACCTCAAATTGGTACCCGTGGGTTACTAGTTGGTTTATTTGGTGAAAGATTATATGTTTAGATTGTTAATCATATATTTATTCTCTCTGATCAGAAACATGAATATGAATTGTGAGTAGTTACGTTTGTTCTTGAGGACATGGAAGAAGTCTTGTTATACTTAATCATGTGAAGTTGGTTTTCGTTCAATGATTTGATGATGTGTCGTGTTGTTCTTCCTCTAGTGGATTTATGTGAACGTCGACTACATGACACATTACCATCTTTGGGCCTAGGGAAAGACATTAAGGGATTTTTTTGTAGATGGTGGGTTGCGTGAGTGACAGGAGCCTAAACCCTAGTTTATGCCCTATTCCGTAAGGGGCTGTTTTGGGTCCATATGTTTCATGTTATGGTTAGATTTATCTAGGTTGTTTGTTCAAGTAAGAAAAACACCTTAGCACCGGCCTACCCACATAATAACTTATCAAAGCAATGAACATGAGTCAATGAATCGTGGTGAAAGTAACTAGACAATACTCTTGTGTGTCCTCGAGGACGCTTTAATCATTATAAGAAGTATTGTTGGTGCAATAATTTACCTCCTTGTGTTTTGGAGATTGTTGACATAAACAATCAGGGACTGATGTGCTTGCTAGTGCACATAGAGCAACAGGTCCCTGGAGTCATGAGGAGTTTGGTTCAAACTCCAAAGATAATCTCATGCGTTGCAGTGAGGATCATCACCGAAGATTATGCTAAAATGAGTGACCCCCAAAAAACGATAAGTAATTGATTCGATGCACGTTCAAAGGATATGACTGCAGCCGAGAAGTTGAAGACGAAGTGAAGATGTAGTATTTGTTTCGTTGTTATTCCTCTCTTTCATTGAGTTATAGGACCACCATACTACTAAGAGCGATACAGTGTTTGAAACTTTGATTCACTGATGCTAAACCCAATCCTATGTAAGTTGAGAGAAAAACCTCTTTGTGCTCTGAGCAATACTTGACAACAAGAGACTGTGTTCTTGTTCGCTGCGAGAGATTTGTCTCAGACCGAGGAGTTAGCATTACTTGTTCCTTAAGTAATGTTATCGTTGCTCTTTAAAATCTGATCGTTGAGAATGTGTTGGTTGGCCATTGGCTGGATCGCGTGTCCAAAATGGTCATTTCCCATCACGGAATGCTAAGACTATAAATAGTCAACCCACACCGGCTTTGTCCGATGGATGCTCCATTTGATTCCGAGAAGTTTGTGAGCAACCCTCTCTCATGAGTGATTTGAGTTTAAAATCCACCGAGAGAAAAAAACCAGAGCCGAAAAATTGGACAGTGGTTTAGGATCACTCGAATCTAAGTCCAGTACGTTCCACCTATTACTCTTGAGAGCTACCAACTCTCTAAACGGTTAGGTGTCAACATCTTCAGAGACCAAGACTAATTGTGGTTCTTGAAGAAGTATGTAAAGGTTCGGAGATCACCTCAAGTATCTACCATGAGTGATCGGCATTGTTTGACGAACCAATCGTCGAGGAGAATAGGTTGAAGAGAGTTTATCTTCGGTGTTAATTCATAGCCCCTCCAACTAGACATAGTCCTATTGCAGAAGGGTGAACTGGTTTATCAAATACCTTGTCGCCACCGAGCACCACCGGTGATTTCTACCCCTGCCTTCATTCCTTTTGGTGTTGTATGATAAGTATCAAATATGTGATTTCCTTCAATGCATGAGTTATCTTTCTATTCGGTAGTTTAGTTTTTACTTGTTCTAGCTTAGTTTTATTTCGCCCAGCGCTGCTGGGTTCCGAGAGTTTTAAAGTCTTCGAAAGAAATTTTAAACTCCCATCACCCCCTTTGGTAGACATTCTTCACTCCTACAATTGGTATCAGAGCAAGGTACTCCTTGACTCTACCCATTTTGGTCTAACAACCTTGGAGTTTTAAGTATGTCTTCAGTAAGCTACAAGTCGAACCTCAAGATCCCCATCTTCGATGGGACGGACTATCCCTTCTGTAAAGAGAAGATGAAGATTCGCCTCCGATCCTGGTGATGATATGTGGAATGTGGTGCAGAATGGATTCGTGGTTGAAATGCCTCAGGTCCCCACTGACCACGAGAAGAAACCTATCCAAATGGATGCTCAAGCCAAAGATGAAATTGATGGCCATCTCTCTCGTGCTCAATTTCTTCGTTACCGTCAGTGTGAAATAGTGAAGGAATTGTGGGATATCCTTGAAAAGATCAACGAAGGTGTTTCAACTCGGGAAGAAGCTCGCATTGACACAGTCCTCGCGAAGTTCAACCGGTTCACGAGAACTAGAAATGAAATCTGTCAGCAAACATTCGATCGGCTGACTGACATTGCAAATGAGCTAGAAGGTCTCGATGCAAAGGACATCACTAACCATGAAGTCGTGAAGAAACTGCTCCGGTCCCTAGACGGTTCATTCGACACTCTAGTTCTAATGATTCGTGAACGAGCTGACTTAAAAGTTCTTGACTCTGCTGATATCATGGAAAGACTCATGAGGAATAATAAGAACAAAAGAGAGATCTCTAAGGTTCTGGTCACGAAAGAATCACGCTCTCAAAGTTTGAAAGGATGTGGATGTCGCCTAGAGGGGGTGAATAGGCACTTTAAAATAATTACGGTTTAGGCTTGAACAAATGCGGAATAAAACTGGCGTTTAATATGTCAAGCACAAAACCTAAAACAACTAGGGTGACCTATGTGCACCAACAACTTATGCTAAGCAAGATAAACAACTCCGTGATGGCAATATATATAGCATGAAACAATATGGCTATCACAAAGTAAGGTGCATAAGTAAAGGGCTCGGGTAAGAGATAACCGAGGCACGCGGAGACGACGATGTATCCCGAAGTTCACACCCTTGCGGATGCTAATCTCGTTTGGAGCGGTGTGGAGGCACAATGCTTCCCAAGATGCCACTAAGGCCACCGTAATCTCCTCACGCCCTCGCACAATGCAAGATGACGTGATTCCACTAAGGGGCCCTTGAGGGCAGTCACCGAACCCGTATAAATGGCGACCCTTGGGGGCAGTCACCGAACCCGTACAGTTTGCTCGGGGCATGTTGGAAATATGCCCTAGAGGCAATAATAAATTGATTATTATCATATTTCCCTGTTCATGATAATCATTTATTATCCATGCTAGAATTGTATTGATCGGAAACTCAGATACATGTGTGGATACATAGACAACACCATGTCCCTAGTGAGCCTCTACTAGACTACCTCGTTGATCAGAGATGGTCAAGGTTTCCTGACCATAGACATGAGTTGTCATCTGATAACGGGATCACATCATTAGGAGAATAATGTGATGGACAAGACCCAACCGTAAGCATAGCATTTGATCATATTAGTTTATTGCTAGTGCTTTCTTCATGTCAAGTATATGTTCCTAAGACCATGAGATCATGCAACTCCCTGGCACCGGAGGAATGCCTTGTGTGTATCAAACGTCACTTCGTAACTGGGTGATCATAAAGGTACTCTACAGGTATCTCCAAGGGTGACTATTGGGTTGGCATGGATCGAGACTGGGATTTGTCACTCCGTATGATGGAGAGGTATCTCTGGGCCCTCTGGGTAATACAACATCACAAGAAGCTTGCAAGCAATGTGACTAAGGAGTTAGTCACGAGATCTTGTATTACTGAACGAGTAAAGATACTTGCCGGTAACGAGATTGAACTAGGTATGGAGATACCGCGATCGAATCTCGGGCAAGTAACATACCGCTGGACAATGGGAACTACATACGGGATTGATTGAATCCTTGGCATCGTGGTTCGACCGATAAAGATCTTCATTGGAATATGTGGGAACCAATATGGGCATCTAGGTCCCGCTATTGGTTATTGACCGGAGAGGTGTCTCGGTCATGTCCACATGATTCTCGAACCCGTAGGGTCCGCACGCTTAACGTTCAGTGACGATATAGTATTATTGGGTTATGTATGTTGGTGACCGAATGTTGTTCGGAGTCCCGGATGAGATCCTGGACATCACGAGGAGCTCCGAAATGTTCCGGAGGTAAAGATTTATATATGGGAAGTCATATTTTGGCTACCGGAAAAGTTTCGGGTTTTTCTGGTATTGTACCGGGAAGCTTCTAGAAGGTTCCGAAAACTTTCGGAGGAGTCCGGAAGTCCACCAATGGTTCCACAATGTCCCAAGGGTTTTCATGTGCTGTGAGGAGGCGCCCTGGCCTTATTGGTCCAGGCGCACAAGTCCCTCAAGTCCCATGTGGCTTGGGAGAGGTGGAAAGTCCACCTCTGTATGGAAAGGGAGGGGATTGGACTAGGAATCCAACTCCTCCCCTTTGGCTGCGCCCTAAGGCTTGGAGTGTTGGGTAATGTTGCATGGGAAACAAAAAATTTCCTACGCACACGCAAGATCTATCCATGGTGATGAGCATCTACGAGAGGGAGAGTGGATCTACATACCCTTGTAGATCGCTAAGCGGGAAGCGTTAAGAAACGCGGTTGATGTAGTCGAACGTCTTCGCGATCCAAATCGCCGAGCGTCCCGCGATCCAATCACGATCCGTCCCGATCTAGCGCCGAACGGACGGCACCTCCGCGTTCAGCACACGTACAGCTTGATGACGATCTCCGCCTTCTTGATCAGGCAAGAGGGAGAGGAGAGGTAGAAGAGTTCTCCGGCAGCGCGACGGCGTGGCGGCGATGGTGGTGGGACTAATTCCAGCAGGGCTTCTCCTAAGCACCGCTGAAACGATCTAGAGGAGAAACTGCGATCTAGAGGAGAGGCTAGCACGTGGCTATTAGGGTTATTTTTCTCCTCTAAATCCTCTAGTATATATAGGAGGGAGGGAGGGGAGGAGGCAGCCTCAAACCCTCAAGGGTTGGCCGAAATTGGAGGTGGAGGAGTCCTACTCCAATCCTACTAGGAGTAGGATTCCTCCTCTCCACTTGGAAACACTTTCCACCTTTCCACCTTTGGGTTTTTTCCACCTCCAGCCACATGGGCCTTAGTGGGGGGCTTGGCCAGCCCACTAAGGGCTGGCTTGACTCCTCCCACAGCCCATGAGGCCCCTTGGGTCGAAATACCCCTCCCGATGGTCCCCGATACCCCTCCCGGCACTCCCGGTACACTACCGAAGTACCCGAAACTTTTCCGGTGACCAAAACGGGACTTCCTATATATCAATCTTTATCTCCGGACCATTCCGGAGCTCCTCGTGACGTCCGGGATCTCATCCGGGACTCCGAACAACCTTCGGTCACCACCATACATAACTCTACTATACCGAAACGTCACCGAACCTTAAGTGTGCAGACCCTGCGGGTTCGAGAACTATGTAGTCATGACCGAGACACCTCTACGGCCAATAACCAATAGCGGGACCTGGATGCCCATATTGGTTCCTACATATTCTACGAAGATCTTTATCGGTTGAACCTCTATGTCAAGGATTCAGTTAATCCCGTATGATGTTCCCTTTGTTTATCGGTATGTTACTTGCCCGAGATTCGATCGTCGGTATCTCTATACCTAGTTCAATCTCGTTACTGGCAAGTCTCTTTACTCGTTCCGTAATACAAGATCCCGTGGCTAACACTTTAGTCACATTGCTTGCAAGGCTTATAGTGATGTTGTATTACCGAGTGGGCCCTGAGATACCTCTCCGTCACACGGAGTAACAAATCCCAGTCTTGATCCATGCCAATTCAACAGACACCCTCAGAGATACCTGTAGAGCATCTTTATAGTCACCCAGTTACGTTGTGACGTTTGATACACACAAGGTATTCCTCCGATGTCAGTGAGTTGCATGATCTCATGGTCATAGGAACAGATACTTTGACATGCAGAAAACAATAGCAATAAACTGACACGATCATATGCTATGTTTATAGTTTGGGTCTTGTCCATCACATCATTCTCCTAATGATGTGATCCCGTTATCAAATGACATCTCATGTCTATGGCCAGGAAACCTTGACCATCTTTGATCAACGAACTAGTTAACTAGAGGCATACTAGGGACACAGTGTTGTCTATGTACCCACACATGTATTTGAGTTTCCAATCAATACAATTATAGCATGGATAATAAACGATTATCATGAACAAGGAAATATAATAATAACCATTTTATTATTGCCTCTAGGGCATATTTCCAACAGTCTCCCACTTGCACTAGAGTCAATAATCTAGCTCACATCACTATGTGATTTACATTGTAATGAATCTAACACCCAATGAGTTCTGGGGTTCGATCATGCTTTGCATGTGAGAGAGGTCTTTAGTCAACGGTCTGCAACATTCAGATCCGTGTGTTCTTTGCAAATCTATATGTCATATTGCAGATGCTACCACGCTCCACTTGGAGCTATTCCAAATGGTTGCTCCACTATACGTATCCTGACTGCTACTCAGAGTCGTCCGGATAGGTGTCAAAGCTTGCATCGACGTAACCCTTTATGACGAACTCTTTATCACCTCCATAATCGAGAAATATTTCCTTAGTCCTCTAGTTACTAAGGATAATCTTGACCGCTGTCCAGTGATCCACTCCTGGACCACTCTTGTACCCCTTGACAGACTCATGGCAAGGCACACACTAGGTGCGGTACACAGCATGGCATACTATACAGAGCCTATGGATAAGGTATAGGGGACGACCTTCGTCATTTCTCTTTCTTGTGCCGTGGTCGAGCTTTGAGTCTCACTCAACTCCACACCTTACAAATCAGGCAAGAACTCTTTCTTTGACTGATCATTTTGAACTCTTTCAAAATCTTGTCAAGGTATGTACTCATTGAAAGTTTTATCAGACGTCTTGATCTATCTCTATAGATCTTGATGCCCAATATTTAAGTAGCTTTTTATCCAGGTCTTCCTTTGAAAAACACCTTTCAAACAACCTCTTATGCTTTCCAGAAATTTCTACATCATTTCCGATCAACAATATGTCATCCACATATACTTATCAGAAATTCTATAGTGCTCCCACTCACTTTATAGTAAATACAAGTTTCTCATAAACTTTGTATAAACCCAAAAACTTTGATTACCTCATCAAAGCGTGTATTCCAACTCCGAGATGCTTGCTCCAGTCCATAGAAGGATTGCTAGAGCTTGCATACATTTTAGCATCCTTAGGACTGACAAAACCTTCCGGTTGTATCACATACAACCTTTCCTCACGGATACCGTTAAGGAAACGATGTTTTGACATCCATCTGCCAGATTTCATAATCGAAAAATGCAGCAACTGCTAACATAATTCCAACAGACTTTAGCATCGCTACGGGTGAGAAAGTCTCATCGTAGTCAACTCCTTGAACTTGTGAAAAACCATTTGCCACAAGTCGAGCTTTATAGACGGTGACATTACCGTTCGCGTCCGTCTTCCTTTTAAAGATCCATTTGTTCTGAATGGCTTTTCACCCTTCAGGTAATACTTCCAAAGCCCATACTTTGTTTTCTTACATGGATCCCATCTCGGATTGCATGGCCTCTAACCATTTCTCGGAATCCGGGCCCATCATCGCTTCTCCATAGCTCGTAGGTTCATCGTTGTCCAACAACATGACCTCTAAGACAGGGTTGCCGTACCACTTAGGAGCAGTACGCGTCCTTGTCGACCTACGAGGTTCGATAGTAACTTGATCTGAAGCTTTATGATCATCATCATTAACTTCCTCTTCAACTAATGTAGGCTCCACAGAAACAACTTTCTACGCTGCGCTACTCTCTGGTTGAAACAAAGGTTCAACAACCTCATCAAGTTCTATCTTCCTCCCACTCAATTCTTTCGAGAGAAACTCTTTCTCGAGAAAGGACCCGTTTTAGCAACAAACACTTTGTGCTTGGATCTGAGATAGAAGGTTTACCCAACTGTTACGTTAGGGTATTCTATGAAGATGCATTTGTCCGCTTTGGGTTCGAGCTCATCAGGTTCAAAACCTTTTCCACATAAGCGTCGCAGCCCCAAACATTAAGAAATGATAGCTTAGGTTTCTGCCAAACCAAAATTCATACGGTGTCATCTCAACGGACTTAGATGGTGCCCCTTTTTAAAGTGAATGTAGTTGTCTCTAATGCATAACCCCAAAACGATAGTGGCAAATCGATAAGAGACATCATAGTACGCACCATATCCAATAGAGCACGACTACGACGTTCGGACACACCATCACACTATGGTGTTCCAGGTGGCGTGAGTTGTGAAACAACTTCCACATTGTCTTAAGTTGTATACCAAACTCGTAACTCGAATATTTACCTCTACGATCATATCGTAGATATTTTATCTTCTTGTCACGATGATCTCAAACTTCACTCTGAATTTGTTTGAACTTTTCAAATGTTTCAGACTTGTGTTTCATTAAGTAAATATCCCCATATCTACTCAAATCATCAGTGAAGGTAGGAAAATAATAATATCCACCGCACGCTACAACACTCACTGGACCGAATACATCAACATGTATCATTTCCAATAAGTCACTTGCCCGCTCCATCATACCGGAAAACGGGGTCTTAGTCATCTTGCCCATGAGGCATGGTCCGCATGTCTCAACCGATTCAAAGTCGAATGAGTCCAAAGATCCATCAGCATGGAGTTTCTTCATGCGTTTTACACCAATATGACATTTAGCGGCAGTGCCACAAGTATGTGGTACTATCATTATTAACTTTGTATCTTTTGGCATCAATATTATGAACATGTGTATCACTACGATCAAGATTCAATAAACCATTCTCATTGGGTGCATGACCATTGAAGGTATTATTCATGTAAACAGAATAACCATTATTCTCTAACTTGAATGAATAACCATATTGCAATAAACATGATCTAATCACGTTCATGCTCAACGCAAACACCAAATAACATTTATTTAGGTTCATCACTAATCCCGAAGGTAGAGAGAGCGTGCGATGGTGATCACATCAACCTTGGAAACGCTTCCAACACTCATCGTCACCTCACCCTTAGCTAGCCTCCGTTTATTCCGTAGCTTTTATTTCGAGTTACTAACATTTAGCAACCGAACCGGTATCCAATACCCAGGTGCTACTAGGAGTACTAGCAAGGTACACATCAATAACACGTATATCAAATATACTTCTATCGACGTTGCCAGCCTTCTTATCTACCAAGTATCTAGGGTTGTTCTGCTTCAGCGACCGTTCTCCTCATAATAGAAGCACTTAGTCTCGGGTTTGGGTTCAACCTTGGGTTTCTTCACTGGAGCAGCAACTGACTTGCCATCCATGAAGTTTCCCTCCTAGCCCTTGCCCTTCTCGAAACTAGTGGTTTCACTAACCATCAACACTTGATGCTCCTTCTTGATTTCTACCTTCGCGGTGTCAAACATCGCGAATAGCTCACGGATCATTATTTCCATCCCTGGCATTTTATAGTTCATCACGAAGCTCTAGTAGCTTAGTGACAGTGACTTGGAGAACTATATCAATCACTATCTTTTCTGGAAGATCAACTCCCACTCGATTCAAGCGATTGTAGTACCTAGACAATCTGAGCACATGCTCACCGATTGAGCTATTCTCCTTCATCTTGCAGGCAAAGAATCTTGTTGGAGGTCTCATACCTCTCAACACGGGCACAAGCCTGAGATCCCAATTTTAGCTCTTAGAACATCTCATATGTTCCGTGACGTTCAAAACGTTTTGGAGCCTCAATTCTAAGCCGTAATGCATGACGCACTGAACTATCAAGTAGTCATCAGAACGTGCCTGTCAGATGTTCACAACATCTATAGACAACGCTTGAGGGGGTGGCGCACCGAGCGGTGCATTAAGGACATAAGCCTTCTGTGCAGCAATGAGGACAATCCTCAGATCACGGACCCAGTCCGCATTATTGCTACCATCATCTTTCAACTCTATTTCTCTAGGAACATATAAAAATTTAAGGGAGCTACAGCGCGAGCTAGTAATCTACAACATAATTTGCAAAGACATTTTGACTATGTTCATGATAATGAGTTTAGTTAATCATATTACTTAGAAACTCCCACTCAAATTGACATCCCTTCGGTCATTAGAGTGTCACATGATCCAAATCCACCAACTCAAGTCCGATCATCACGTGAGTTGAGGTGGTTTCAATGGTGAACATCATCATGTTGATCATATCTACTATATGACTCATGTTCGACCTTTCGGTCTCTTGTGTTCTGAGGCCATGTCTGTACATGCTAGGCTCGTCAAGTTTAACCCGAGTGTTCCGCACGAGCAACACTGGCTTGCACCCGTTGTATGCGAACGTAGAGTCTATCACACCCGATCATCACGTGGTGTCTCGAAACGACGAACTTTCGCAATGGTGCACACTCGGGGAGAACACAATTTTATCTTGAAATTTAAGTGAGGGATCACCTTATAATGCTACCGTCGTCCTAAGCAAAATAAGATGCATAAAAGGATTAACATCACATGCAAATCATAAGTGACATGATATGGCCATGAACTTGTGCTTTTGATCTCCATCTTCAAAGCACCTGCATGATCTCCATCGTCACCGGCATAACACCATGATCTCCATCATCTTGATCTTCATCAATGTGTCGCCATGAGGTTGTCGCGCCGACTGTTGCTTCCACGACTATTGCTAACTCATAGCGATAAAGTAAAGCAAAAAATGGCGAAAATAATTAAAGACAACCCTATGGCTCCTGCCGGTTGCCGTACTCATCGACATGCAAGTCGTGATATTCTATACAATATATGATCATCTCATACATCACATATATCTCATCATGTAATTGGCCATATCACATCACAACATACCCTGCAAAAACAAGTTAGACGTCCTCTAATTGTTGTTGCAAGTTTTACGTGGCTGCTACGGGTATCTAGCAAGAACAATTCCTACCTACGCAAAACCACAACGGTGATACAAAAATTGCTATTCAACCTTCTCAAGGACCGCCTTTGTCAAATCCGATCCGACTAAAGTGGGAGAGACAGACACCCGCCAGCCATCTTTATGCAACGAAGTTACATGTCAGTTGATGGAACCGGTCTCTCGTAAGCGTACGAGTAAGGTTGGTCCGGGCCGCTTCATCCCACAATACCGCTGAACCAAGAAAAGACTAAGGGAGGAAGCAATCTGAATATCAACGCCCACAAATTCCTTTGTGCTCTACTCGAGATCTCATCTACACATAGACCTAGCTCATGATGCCACTGTTGGGTAACGTTGCATGGGAAACAAAAAATTTCCTACGCACACGCAAGATCTATCCATGGTGATGAGCATCTACGAGAGGGAGAGTGGATCTACATACCCTTGTAGATCGCTAAGCGGGAAGCGTTAAGAAACGCGGTTGATGTAGTCGAACGTCTTCGCGATCCAAATCGCCGAGCGTCCCGCGATCCAATCACGATCCGTCCCGATCTAGCGCCGAACGGACGGCACCTCCGCGTTCAGCACACGTACAGCTTGATGACGATCTCCGCCTTCTTGATCAGGCAAGAGGGAGCGGAGAGGTAGAAGAGTTCTTCGGCAGCACGACGGCGTGGCGGCGATGGTGGTGGAACTAATTCCAGCAGGGCTTCGCCTAAGCACCGCTGAAACGATCTAGAGGAGAAACTGCGATCTAGAGGAGAGGCTAGCACGTGGCTATTAGGGTTATTTTTCTCCTCTAAATCCTCTAGTATATATAGGAGGGAGGGAGGGGAGGAGGCAGCCTCGAACCCTCAAGGGCTGGCCGAAATTGGAGGTGGAGGAGTCCTACTCCAATCCTACTAGGAGTAGGATTCCTCCTCTCCACTTGGAAACACTTTCCACCTTTCCACCTTTGGGTTTTTTCCACCTCCAGCCACATGGGCCTTAGTGGGGGGCTTGGCCAGCCCACTAAGGGCTGGCTTGACTCCTCCAACAGCCCATGAGGCCCATTGGGTCGAAATACCCCTCCCGATGGTCCCCAGTACCCCTCCCGGCACTCCCGGTACACTACCGAAGTACCCGAAACTTTTCCGGTGACCAAAACGGGACTTCCTATATATCAATCTTTACCTCCGGACCATTCCGGAGCTCCTCGTGACGTCCGGGATCTCATCCGGGACTCCGAACAACCTTCGGTCACCACCATACATAACTCTACTATACCGAAACGTCACCGAACCTTAAGTGTGCAGACCCTGCGGGTTCGAGAACTATGTAGTCATGACCGAGACACCTCCACGGCCAATAACCAATAGCCGGACCTGGATGCCCATATTGGTTCCTACATATTCTACGAAGATCTTTATCGGTTGAACCTCTATGTCAAGGATTCAGTTAATCCCGTATGATGTTCCCTTTGTTTATCGGTATGTTACTTGCCCGAGATTCGATCGTCGGTATCTCTATACCTAGTTCAATCTCGTTACTGGCAAGTCTCTTTACTCGTTCCGTAATACAAGATCCCGTGGCTAACACTTTAGTCACATTGCTTGCAAGGCTTATAGTGATGTTGTATTACCGAGTGGGCCCTGAGATACCTCTCCGTCACACGGAGTAACAAATCCCAGTCTTGATCCATGCCAATTCAACAGACACCCTCAGAGATACCTGTAGAGCATCTTTATAGTCACCCAGTTACGTTGTGACGTTTGATACACACAAGGTATTCCTCCGGTGTCAGTGAGTTGCATGATCTCATGGTCATAGGAACAGATACTTTGACATGCAGAAAACAATAGCAATAAACTGACACGATCATATGCCATGTTTATAGTTTGGGTCTTGTCCATCACATCATTCTCCTAATGATGTGATCCCGTTATCAAATGACATCTCATGTCTATGGCCAGGAAACCCTGACCATCTTTGATCAACGAACTAGTTAACTAGAGGCATACTAGGGACACCGTGTTGTCTATGTACCCACACATGTATTTGAGTTTCCAATCAATACAATTATAGCATGGATAATAAACGATTATCATGAACAAGGAAATATAATAATAACCATTTTATTATTGCCTCTAGGGCATATTTCCAATATGGAGAGGCTGTTCCCCACGCCCCTCCACCTATATATAGAGGGGAGGGGGCCCAAGAGGACACACCAAGCCCTTGGCGCCCCTCTCTCTCCCTAGATCGTTTTCTCCTCCGTTCGTTGTTTCGGTAGCGCTCGGCATAGCCCTGCCGGGCTTGCTCCACCACCATCTCCACCACGTCATCGTGCTGGTTGAGAACCCATCTACTACTCCGCCCTCGCTCACTGGATCGAGGAGACGGAGACGTCATCGAGCCACACGTGTGCTGAACGCGGAGGTGCCATCCGTTCGGCGCTAGATCGGGACGGATCGCGGTTGGATCGTGAAGACTTACGACTACATCAACCGCGTTATATACGCTTCCGCTTAGCGATCTAGAAGGGTATGTAGATACCCTCCCCCTCTCGTAGCTATGCATATCCATGGATAAATCTTGCGTGTGCGCAGGAAATTTTTTGTTTCCCATGCAATGTTCCCCAACAGTGGCATGCTCAGCTAGGTCTATGCATAGATGATATGCACGAGTAGAACACAAAGAGTTTGTGGGTGTTGATGTTCAGATTGCTTACCTCCTTAGTCTTATTTTGATTCAGCGGTATTGTGGGATGAAGCGTCTCGGACGAACCTTACGTGTCCACGTACAAGAGACCGGTTCCACCGGCTGACACGTAACTTAGTTGCATAAAGGTGGCCGGCGGGTGTCTATCACTCCCACTTTAGTTGAATCAGATTCGACAGAGGCGGTCCTTGTAGAAGGTTAAAAGGCAATTTTATTATCACCGTTGTGGCTTTGTGTAGGTAAGAACGGTTCTTACTAGTTGCCCATAGCAGCCACGTAAAACTTGCAACGACAAAGTAGAGGACGTCTAACTTGTTTTTGCAGGGCATGTTGTGATGTGATATGGCCAAGACGTGATATGATATATGTGATGTATGAGATGATCATGTTTTGTATAGTTATCACGACTTGCATGTCAATGAGTACGGCAACCGACAAGAGCCATAGGGTTGTCTTTAATTATTTTCTCCTTTTTCCTTTACTTTATCGCTATGAGTTAGCAATAGTTGTAGAAGCAATAGTTGGCGTGACAACCACGTGACGACACGATGATGGAGATCATGATGATGGATATCATGGTGTCATGCCGGTGACGATGGAGATCATGCCGGTGCTTTGGAGATGGAGATCAAAAGCACAAGATGATGATGGTCATATCATGTCACTTATATGATTTGCATGTGATGTTTATCCTTTATGCATCTTATTTTGCTTAGGACGACGGTAGCATTATAAGATGATCCCTCACTAAAATTTCAAGATAAAATTGTGTTCTCCCCAAGTATGCACCGTTGCGAAGGTTCGTTGTTTCGAAGCACCTCCTGATGATCGGGTGTGATAGACTTTACGTTCGCATACAACGGGTGTAAGCCAGATTTACACACGCGGAATACCTGGGTTAAACTTGAAGAGCCTAGCATGTACAGACATGGCCTCGGAACACAGGAGACCAAAAGGTTGAACATGAGTCATATAGTAGAAATGATCAACATGGAGATGTTCACTATTGAAACCACCTCATCTCACGTGATGATCGGACTTGGGTTGGTGGATTTGGATCATGTCACACTTAGACAACCCGAGGGATGTTGATTTGAGTGGGAGTTTTTTTAGTAATATGATTAATTGAAATCATTATCATGAACATAGTCAAAATAACTTTGCAAATTATGTTGTAGATCAATAGCTCCTGCTATAGCTCCCCTATATTTGATACGTTCCTAGAGGAAAACTAAGTTGAAAGATGGTAGTAGCAATTATGCAGACTGGGTCCGTAAACTGAGGATTGTCCTCATTGCTGCACAGAAGGCTTATGTCCTTGATGCACCGCTCGGTGCGCCAACCCCTCAAGCGTCGTCTGTGGGTGTTGAGAACATCAGACATGCACGTTTTTATGACTATTTGATAGTTTAGTGTGTCGTGCTTTACGGCTTAGAATTGAGGCTCCAAAGACGTTTTGAACATCACGGAGCATATGAGATGTTCCAAGAGCTGAAATTGGGATTTCAGGCTCGTGCCCGTGTTGAGAAGTATGAGACCTCCAACAAGATTCTTTGCCTACAAGATGAAGGAGAATAGCTCAATCGGTGAGCATGTGCTCAGATTGTCTGGGTGCTACAATTGCTTGAATCAAGTGGGAGTTGATCTTCCAGATAAGATAGTGATTGACATAGTTCTCCAAGTCATTGCCACCAAGCTATTAGAGCTTCGTGATGAACTATAACATGCCAGGGATGGAGAAGATGATCCCTGAGATATTCGCGATGTTTTTCACCGCGAAAGGTAGAAATCAAGAAGGAGCATCAAGTGTTGATGGTAATACCACTAGTTTCAAGAAAGGCAAGGGCAAGAAGGGAAACGTCAAGAATGGCAAACCAGTTGCCTCTCCAGTGAAGAAACCCAAGGTTGAACCCAAACCCGAGACTAAGTGCTTCTATTGTAAGGGGAACGGTCACTAATAACGGAACTACCCCAAATACTTGGTAGATAAGAGGGATGGCAACGTCAACAAAAGTATATTTGATATACGTGTTATTGATGTGTACCTTATTAGTACTCCTAGTAGCACCTGGGTATTAGATACCAGTTCAGTTGCTAATATTGGTAACTCGAAACAAAAGCTACAGAATAAACGGAGACTAGCTAAGGACGAGGTGACGATGTGTGTTGGAAGTGTTTCCAAGGTTGATGTGATCATCATCGCACGCTCCCTCTACCTTCGGGATCAGTGTTGAACCTAAATAAATTTTATTTGGTGTCTGCGTTGAGCATGAATATGATTAGATCGTGTTTATTGCAATACGGTTATTTATTTAAGTGAGAGAATAATGGTTATTCTGTTTACATGAATAATACCTTCAATGGTCATGCACCCAGTGTGAATGGTTTATTGAATCTCGATCGTAGTGATACACATGTTCATAATATTGATGCCAAAAGATGCAAAGTTAATAATGATAGTACCACTTTCTTGTGGCACTGTCGCTAAGGTCATATAGGTGTAAAGCGCATGAAGAAACTCCATGCTGACGGATCATTTCGATTTTGAATCGCTTGAGACATGCAGACCATGCCTCATGGGTAAGATGAATAAGACCCTGTTTTCCAGAACAATGGAGCGGGCAAGTGACTTGTTGGAAATCATACATACTGATGTGTGCAGTCCGATGAGTGTTGAAGCGCGCGGTGGATATTGTTATTTTCTTACCTTCATGGATGACTTGAGTAGATATTGGGATATTTACTTAGTGAAATGCAAGTCTGAAACTTTTGAATAGTTCAAAGCAAATTTCAGTGTGAAGTTGAAGATCATCGTGACAAGAGGATAAAATGTCTGCGATGTGATCGTGGAGATGAATATCCGAGTTACGAGTTTGGTATGCATTTAAGACAATGTGGAATTGTTTCACAGCTCACGCCACCTGGAACACCACAGTGTAATGGTGTGTTCGAACATCGTAATCGTACTCTATTGGATATGGTGCGTTCTATGATGTCTCTTATCGTTTTGCCACTATCATTTTGGGGTTATGCATTAGAGACAAGTACATTCACTTTAAATAGGGCACCATCTAAATCCGTTGAGACGACACCGTATGAATTATGGTTTGGCAAGAAACCTAAGCTGTCGATTCTTAAGGTTTGGGGTTGCGACACTTATATGAAAAGGCTTCAGCCTGATAAAGCTCAAACCTAAAGCGGAAAAGTGCGTCTTCATAGGATACCCTAAGGAAACAATTGGGTAGACCTTCTATCTCAGATCCGAAGGCAAGGTCTTTGTTGCCAAGAATGGATCCTTTCCAGAGAAGGAGGTTCTCTCGAAAGAAGTGAGTGGGAGGAAGGTAGAACTTGATAAGGTTATCGAACCTTCACTTGCATTGGAAAGTAGCGCAACATAGAAAAGTGTTCCTCTGATGCATACACCAATTGAATAGGAAGCTAATGATGATGATCATGAAACTTCGGATCAAGTTACTACCGAGCCTCATAGGTCGACAAGGACTCGTACCGCCCCTGAGTGGTACGACAATCCTGTCTTGGAGGTCATGTTGTTAGACAACAGCGAACCTACGAGCTATGAAGAAGTGATGGTGGGCCCGGATTCCAACAAATAGCTAGGAGCCATGAAATTCGAGATAGGATCCATGTATGAAAACCAAGTATGGACTTTGGTAGACTTGCTCGATGACCGGCAGGCCATTAAGTACAAATGGATCTTTAAGAAGACAAACTGGTAGTAATGTCACTATCTATAATGCTCGAGTTGTCACAAAGAGGTTTCCAACAAGTTCAAGGAGTTGACTATGATGAGACTTTCTCACCCGTAGCGATGCTAAAGTCTGTTGGGATTATGTTAGCAGTTGCTGCATTTTTCGATTATGAAATCTGGCAGATGGATGTCCAAACATCGTTTCCTTAATGGTTTCCTTGAGGAAAGGTTGTATGTGATACAACCAGAAGGTTTTGTCGATCCTAAGGATGCTAAAAGGCATGCAAGCTCCAGCGATCCTTCTATGGATTGGTGCAAGCATCTCCGAGTTGGAATATCTGCTTTGATGAGGTGATCAAAGCTCTTTTGGGTTTATGCAAAGTTTATAAGAAACTTGTATTTACAATAAAGTGAGTGGGAGCACTATAGAATTTCTGATAAGTATATGTGGTTGCCATATTGTTGATCGGAAATAATGTAGAATTTCTGGAAAGCATAAAGGGTTGTTTGAAAGGAGTTTTTCAAAGGAAGACCTGGAATGAAGCTACTTAAATATTGGGCATCAAGATCTATAGAGATAGATCAAGACGCTTGATAAAACTTTCAATGAATACATACCTTGACAAGATTTTGAAGGAGTCCAAAATAGATCAGTCAAAGAAGGAGTTCTTGGCTGTATTGTAAGGTATGAATTTGAGTAGGATTCAAAGCTCGACCACGGCAGAAGAAAGAGAAAGGACGAAGGTCGTCCCCTATGCCTCAGCCATAGGCTCTATACTGTATGCCATGTTGTGTACCTGATGTGATGTGTGCCTTGCCATATGTCTGGCAAGGGGGTACAAGAGTGATCCAGGAGTGGATCATTGGACAACGGTCAAAATTATCCTTAGGTACCTAAAGAGTACTAATGAAATATTTTCTCGGTTATGGAGGTGATAAAGAGTTCGTCGTAAAGGGTTATGTCGATCCAAGCTTTGACACCGATCCGGATGACCCTGAGTCGTAAACCGGATACGTATAGTGGAGCGGTCATTTGGAATAGCTCCAAGTGGAGAGCGGTAGTAGCATCCATAGTATGACATATAGATTTGCAAAGCACACGGATTTGAATGTTGCAGACCCGTTGACTAAAACCTCTCTCACAAGCAAAACATGACCAAACCCCAAAACTCATTGGGTCTGAATCACATGGCGATGTGAACTAGATTATTGACTCTAGTGAAAGTGGGAGACTGTTGGAAATATGCCCTAGAGGCAATAATAAATCGATTATTATCATATTTCCCTGTTCATGATAATCGTTTATTATCCATGCTAGAATTGTATTGATCGGAAACTAGATACATGTGTGGATACATGGACAACACCATGTCCCTAGCGAGCCTCTACTACACTAGCTCGTTGATCAGAGATGGTCAAGGTTTCCTGACCATAGACATGAGTTTTCATCTGATAACGGGATCACATCATTAGGAGAATGATGTGATGGACAATACCCAACCGTAAGCATAGCATTTGATCGTATTAGTTTATTGCTAGTGCTTTCTTCATGTCAAGTATATGTTCCTAAGACCATGAGATCATGCAACTCCCTAGCACCGGAGGAATGCCTTGTGTGTATCAAACGTCACTTCGTAACTGGGTGATCATAAAGGTACTTGATACGTCTCCATCGTATCTACTTTTCCTCACGCTTTTGCTCTTGTTTTGGACTCTAATTTGCATGATTTGAATGAAACTAACCCGGACTGACGCTGTTTTCTACAGAACTACCATGGTGTTGATTTTTGTACAGAAATAAAAGTTCTCAGAACTGGACGAAACTTTTTGGTGAATTACTTTACAATAAATAAAAATTACTAGAGCCAAGAACCACCGGAGGGGGTGCCCTGGTTGGGCACGATACACCAGGGCGCGCCACCCCCTCCAGGCGCGCCCTGGTGGGTTGTGCCCACCTCGGGGCCCCACTG
Source organism: Elymus sibiricus (assembly GCA_039707655.1). NCBI lineage: Eukaryota > Viridiplantae > Streptophyta > Magnoliopsida > Poales > Poaceae > Elymus > Elymus sibiricus. The sequence continues at coordinate 205,966,855 of CM077675.1, forward strand.
ACCCTAATTCCGACGCTATAAAATCCTATTTTCGGAGAAAAAAATCAGATAAAAAGTTTCATCGCGTTTTACGATACGGAGCTGCCGCGACCTCCTGTTCTTCATCGGGAGGCCAGATCTGGAGCCCGTTTGGGGCTCCGGAGAGGGGAATCTTCGTTCTTCGCCATCATCAACCCTTCTCCATCGCCAATTCCATGATGCTCCCCAGCGGGAGTGAGTAATTCCTTCGTAGGCTTGCTGGTCGGTGAGGAGTTGGATGAGATTCATCATGTAATCAAGTTAGTTTTGTTAGGGCTTGATCCCTAGTATCCACTATGTTCTGAGATTGATGTTACTATGACTTTGCCATGCTTAATTCTTATCACTAGGGCCCGAGTGCCATGATTTTAGATCCGATCCGTTTATGTTATCACCATTATATCTATGTTCTTGATCCGATCTTGCTAGTCATATGCACCTATACGTGTTATGATCTGTAAACCCCGGAGTGACAATACTCGGGATACTTTCCGGTGATGACCGTAGTTTGAGGAGTTCATGTATTCACTATGTGTTAATGCTTTGTTCCGGTTCTCTATTAAAAGGAGGCCTTAATATCCCTTAGTTTCCTTATGGACCCCGCTGCCACAGGAGGGTAGGACAAAAGATGTCATGCAAGTTCTTTTCCATAAGCATGTATGACTATTTACGGAATACATGCCTACATTACATTTATGAACTGGAGCTAGTTCTGTGTCGCCCTAGGTTATGACCGTTATATGATGAATATCATCCAACGAGTTCACTGATCCAGTGCCTACGAGTTTTCCACATATTGTTCTTGCTAAGTTACTATTGCTACTGCTACTGTCACACTTGCTACAAAACTATTGCTATCACTGTTACTGCTACTCACTGGTGCAGCGACGTGCTATACAAATGGGTTTTAACCCCTTTCCGCGACGTACTTTGAAACCGTCGCCTTGCATGTGTGGGCGATAGGGGGGTCCATCCCACATGACATAGAATAATCGTCGGTGATGGTGTCCAACAAACGCAAACGTTTGGCAAAACTAAGCATATGAGATGTCCGCAACTATCACAAACGAGAGTCACCGGTCAACCGTTTGAGATATGGTGGACTTCTCATACGACCCATCCTTGCAACTCGTGTGAGATCACACTAACATCGCACGCGTTATTCTATGGCTCGTCATTTACGATGTGCACCTAATCACAAATAGTTCACGATTATGAAGCGTGTATGATAAGGGGTATATCACAAACACTTATATTGGACGAACCGTTGGCGATATTTAACTAAGACTATAATTTAACCGTCGTACAAATATCGGATAGGTTTAAGAAACGTCGTACTCGCGTCCGATAGGATAAGTATCGCACGCGCTATTCCGTGGTCCAACGTTTGCGATGCATACTACATCACAAACAGTTCATCATTTTAAACTGTGTGCGACAGAGATTGTATCACCAACGTTGCATTCGGTTGCACCGTTTGTTATATTATCTGAAATCACACACGGTTCGCAAACGGCAACTGTGTGCATGGTCGCACATGTTTTATATCTGTGAAACGTGTCGGATCTTGAGGTATATCACAAACGTTGAGACTTACAAACCGTGTGTGGCGTAATGACCCGTAGAGCATTTTTTTATTTTAATCGCTACAATTTAAAATTGTACATAATTTGAATTTGAAAGTAGGGAATAGCTTTTTACATATACATAGATAGGTTCATCAACCAATGCATTATTCCATTCACAGGTACATATGCTCAAGAATTACGTCAACGAAAGAATTACATAAGCACCAAATAAAGAATGATGAACGGCGGTTGCATACTTGTATTAAAGACGGCAAAGAAAGAGGCAAAATATATTCTGATTGTTGTAAAAGGTGAAGCGGAATGCCCGTAGTGTGCCCTCCTCCATGTCGTCTGCACACACGACTCTAGCCCAATCCCTTGTGATGGTCGACCGCCCATCCTTCAATATCTTCATGACTTCCAGATAGTCATTCTAGTCTGGTAGAAATACATGTACATTTGCATGTCCAACAATCATGTAGTTTGAGAAGTGATCTTGGGTAGACTGCATTGGGAACCACTGCAAAGGAAAAAGATACAGAGATTGCCATCTAACAACTCATTATGTGCAGTAAAAAGGGTACATAGTTCTGACTTAATATACTTCATATCACTGTTGTCTTGGACAAACTGTAAATAAATAGTTTAATTGCCACATTTTGACCCATTGTACTAGCAATCTTTATTAGTTACCTCACATGATGCTCTCTCCGTCCCACTATATAAGATCTAATTACATCCAATGCACAAACATGTTGGATGTATTAGCGTCTTTTATTATTGGGCGGAGGGAGTATAACATGGGAAATAAATATAGCCATGTGAACCAAAAACCATTAAAATAGGCATATGCTCACTACATCAGACTTAACAACAACCAAATAAAGTCATTCATAATGGTATTGTTGAATTTGCATAGAACAAAGCTTATACTTAAACATTAAATTGTATAATTGAACATTCCAGAGTGAAAAAAACAGGCGGTGTATAACTAAATAAACAAGGCATACTACAACAACCAAATAGTCATTCATATCGGTATTGTTGAAATTGCATAGAACGTAACATGTGCTTAAACATCAAATTCTATGATTGAACATCACATTGTTAGAAAAACGAAATAAACAGGGGCATGTTAACTACACCAGCTTTAACATGAACCAATTGTATGATTGAACAACCAAATCTAGCAATTGAAGCTGGACATATGTTCACTACAAACAACCAAAAAAGCTAAACAAGGTATATGCTCACTAAAGACAACCAAACATAGGCGTTCGTGAAATTGAACTGAAAAATTCATACTCGAGCGTAGGGCGCACTTGTCGACGACAAGTTGTTGTCGTCAATGAGACCTGACTTGGTAGGTGACGATGCCAAAACATCGCCATAGAACACGACTTCCATAAATGACAAAAGGGTCCCGTTGGCGATGAAGGAAAATTCCTGACAGCAAAGCAGAGTAGATCAGATGCATACTATAAACAACCAAATATAGGTATATGCTAACTACAGATAACCAAACATAGGCAGTGAAATTGAACTGAACAATTCATACTCCAGCATATCAAATTGCACTTTTGAACATTACAATTCATACTCCAGCATAGCACATTCCTGACAGCAAAGCAGAGTAGATCAGAGGCATACTACAAACAACCAAATATAGCAATTGAAACTGGACAAATCATAACCACAAACCACCAAAAAACCTTTAAAGGAAGCATATGCTCACTACAACAGACTTAACAACAACCAAACAACCATTCATATCAGTATTGTTGAAATTCCATAGAAGATAGAACGCATCATGTGCTTAAACATCAAATTGTATGATTCAACATCACATTGTGAGAAAACTGAAATAAACGGGGGCGTGTTAAATACACCAGCTTTAACGGGAACCAATTGTACGATTGAACAACCAAATCTAGCAATGAAACTGGACATATGTTCACTACAAATAACCACATATCACGCTAAACAAGGTATATGCTCACTACGGACAACCAAACGCATCAGCACTGATTGAACTGAACAACTCATACTCCAGCATATCAAATTGCACTTTTGAACAATTCCAAACAGAGTCCAATCGCGACGAAACTTTTTGGAGATTTCTTCTAGACCAGAAGACACCCGGGGAGCCAAATAAGTGCCGGAGAGGTGGGCCGTGGAGACCACAACCCACCAGGGCGCGCCAAGGGGGCCCCGGCGCGCCCTGATGGGTTGTGCCCTCCTCGGGGCCCCTCTCCACCGCCTCTCATGCCTATAAATTCCCAAATGTTCCAAAAACCCTAGGGGAATCGACGAAACACAATTCCAGCCGCCGCAAGTTCCAGAACCTCAAGATCCAATCTAAACACCATCACGGAGGGGTTCATCTTCCTCATAGGTGCCTCTCCGATGATGCGTGAGTAGTCCACCATAGACCTACGGGTCCGTAGGCAGTAGCTAGATGGCTTCCTCTCTCTCTCTCTTATGATTCTCAATACAATGGTCTCTTGGAGATCTATTTGATGTAAACTCTTGCGGTGTGTTTGTTGGGATCCAATGAATTTTGAGTTCATGATCAGTTTCTATCCATGAATATTATTTGAGTCTTCTTTGATCTCTTATATGCATTATTACTTATAGCCTCGTATTTCTTCTTCGAATCTTTGGTTTAGTTAGGCCGACTAGATCGATTTTTCTTGCCATGGGAAGAGGTGCTTTGTGATGGGTTCGATCTTGCGGTGTTCTTTCCTAGTGACAGAAGGGGCAGCAAGACACGCATGTATCGTTGCTATTAAGGATAACAAGATGGGGTCTATTCCTACATGAATAGATCTTGTCTACATCATGTCATCGTTCTTATTACATTACTCCGTTTTTCCATGAACTTTATACACTAGATGCATGCTGGATAGCGATCGATGTGTGTAGTAATAGAGGTAGATGCAGGCAGGAGTCGGTCTATCTATCTTGGACGTGATGCCTATATAATGATCATCGCCTTGGATATCGTCATGACTATTCGATTTTCTATCAATTGCCCAACAGTAATTTGTTCACCCACTGTGCGCTATACTCATGAGAGAAGCCACTAGTGAACCCTACGGCCCCCGGGTCTACTTTTCCAACATATTGCTTTCCGATCTACTTTTTTTGCAATCTTTGTTTTCAGATCTACAAAACCAAAAACCCAAAAACATATTGCTGCATATTTTATTTGCCCTTTTTATTTTGTGTTCTTGAGAGATCTATCTCTCCTATCTATCGCTACCTAATCTATGTTATTACCGTAGAGGGATTGACAACCTCTCTTTCACGTCGGGTTGCAAGTATTTGTTGTTTGTGTGCAGGTGTTGCTTATTGGGTGGTGGTGATCCTCCTACTGGTTCGATAACCTTGGTTTCATAACTAAGGGAAATACTTACCGTCGCTGTGGTGCATCATCCCTTCCTCTTTGGGGAAATACTGATGCAGTCTCAAGCCACGTCAAAGGAATTTCTGGCGCCGTTGCCGGGGAGGAAGCGGTCTCTTCTACGTGCCTATCGTAGGCGCCGAGGGGACTCCATCATCATCAACCAGGTTCCTAATCACAAATCTCATCTCCTTGCAATTACATTATTTGCCATTTGCCTCTCGTTTTCCTCTCACCCACTTCACCAATTTGCCATTTTATTCGCCCTCTTCTTCGTTTGCCTTTTTCTCGTCGGATCTCTTCCTTGCTTGCAATCTTGTTTGCGTAGTCACGATGACTCAAGATAACACCAAGTTGTGTGATTTTTTCAATACTAATAACAATGATTTTATTAGTACTCCGATTGCTCCTCCCACCACTAGTGCGGAGTCTTGTGATATTAATGCCGCTTTGTTGAATCTTGTCATGAAAGATCAATTTACCGGTACTCCTAATGAGGATGCCGCATCCCATCTAAACACGTTCGTAGAATTGTGTGATATGCAAAATAAAAAAGATGTGGACAATGATATTGTGAAGTTGAAACTATTTCCTTTCTCCTTGCGGGATCGTGCAAAAATTTGGTTTTCCTCTTTGCCTCGCAATAGTATCGATTCTTGGAATAAGTGCAAGGATGCTTTTATCACTAAGTATTTTCCGCCCGCGAAAATTATTTCCCTTAGGACGCAAATCATGAATTTTAAGCAACTTGAGCATGAACATGTTGCACAATCTTGGGAAAGAATGAAGTTGATGCTAAGAAATTTTCCTACTCATGGTTTAAATCTTTGGATGATCATACACAATTTTTATGTGGGATTGAATTTTGTCTCTAGAAATCTTTTAGATTCCGCCGCGGGTGGTACTTTTATGGAGATTACTTTGGGTGAAGCTACTAAATTACTAGATAATATCATGGCTAATTATTCTCAATGGCATACCGAAAGAGCACCTACTAGTAAAAAAGTTAATTCGGTAGAAGAAATTAGTACTTTGAGTGATAAAGTTGATGCTTTGATGAAATTGGTTGCTAGTAAAAATGCTCCTATTGATCTTAATGATGTGCCTTTGTCTACTTTGATTGAGCAAAATAGTGATTCCGTAGATGTGAATTTTGTCTCGCGAAACAATTTCAATAAGAATGCTTATAGAGGTAATTTTAATACTAGGACTTTTCCTGGAAATTCCTCTAATAATTATGGTAATTCCTATGGTAATTCTTCCTACAATAATAATAGGAACACCTCTGATCTTGAGAGTAATATTAAAGAATTTATCAATGCGCAAAAGGCTTTCAATACTACGATAGAAGAAAAGTTGAATAAGATTGATGATATGTCTAGAAGCATTGATAGAATTTCTCATGATGTTGAAAATCTCAAGTTGAAAGCTTTTGTGCCTAATATTGATGAATCTATTAAAGCTTTATATGTCTCTATGGATGAAAGTATGAAAAGAACCGCTATGCTTAGAGCTAAAAGAGAAATCTTAGAAAAATCGTTTTCTAGTGATTGCCTTCATAAGAAAGATGAAGATCTTAAAGTGATTGGTGTTTCTTCTATTGATTCCTTGTTTAGTAATGTTAAAATTTATAATTAAGGGACTGAAGTAGAGTCAACTTTAGCTAGAAGGCGTCCCAATAATTTGGAGGGTGAAAATCTTGATGAAATTTTTGATAAAAGTGGGTTTGAAGAGGTCAAAACTTTAACTAGTGATGTGCCCACTATCTTGGATTGTAAAGACTTTAATTATGATAGTTGATCTTTGATTGAATATATTTCTTTGCTGCAATCCATGTTGAATTCATCCCATGCTTATGAGCAAAATAAAGCTTTTACTAAACATATCGTTGATGCCATGATGAAATCTTTTGAAGAAAAGTTGGAGTTGGAGATTTCTATTCCTAGAAAATTACATGATGAGTGGGAACCTACCATGAAGATCAAGATTAAAAATTATGAATGATTTGCTTTGTGTGATTTGGGTGCTAGTGTTTCCATGATTCCGAAATCTCTATGTGATGTGCTTGGTCTTACCAATATTGAAGAATGTTCTCTTAATTTGCACTTGGCGGATTCCACTATTAAAAAGCCTTTGGGAAGAATTAATGATTTTCTTATTCTTGCAAATAGGAACTATGTGCCTATTGATTTTATTGTGCTTGATATTGATTGTAATCCGTCTTGTCCCATTATACTTGGTAGACCGTTTTTACGCACTATAGGTGCCGTGATTGATATGAAAGAAGTCAATATTCGTTTTCAATTTCCCTTGAGAAAGGGTATGGAACACTTCCCTAGAACAAGAATTAATCCACCATATGAATCAATCATGAGGGCATCCTATGGATCCAAAACCAAGGATGACAATACTTGAATCTATGCATTATGCCTAGCTAGGGGCGTAAAACGATAGCGCTTGTTGGGAGGCAACCCATTGAATAAATAATTTTTTGCTTTTTACTTTCTGTTTCTGTGTGTTGACACAATTATGCCTCTGTTATAATTGTGTATTTATGGTTTATTTAGTGTTTGTGCCAAGTAAAGCCTTTAGGATGATTCATAGGATGAGTAGAAGTGATGCTGAATCTGGAACAGAAACTTTGCGTCCAGTATATGAATTTTCATTTTTTACTGGAACGTGATATTGAGATGAAATTTTAACACATTGTTTCTATACATATTCCTTAAGCTTTCCTAATTTTTCAGAATTTTTAGAGTTACAGAAGTATGGGTAGAGTACAGATTACTACAGACTGTTCTGTTTAAGACACATTCTGTTTTCGTTGCATTGTGTGCTTGTTTTGATGAATCTATGGGTTATATTGAAGGGTATGAGCCATGGTAAAGTTAAAATACAGTAGGTATAATGCAATAATAAAATATAATGGGTTTGCAACAGTACCTAAAGTAGTGATTTGCTTTATTATACTAACGGATCTCATGAAGATTTTGTTGAGTTTTGTGTGATTGAAGTTTTCAAGTTTTGGGTGAGATCACGGTGGATGAAGGAATAAGGAGTGATAAAAGCCTAAGCTTGGGGATGCTACCGCACTCCCAAGATATATCCAAAGAGTAACAAGCAACTAAGCTTGGGGATGCCCCCGAGTGACATCCCCTCTTTCTTCTAACGACCATCGGTATTTTACTTGGAGCTATGTTTTTATTCGTCACATATCATGAGTTTTGCTTGGAGCGTCTTGTATATTTGCTTGCTTTTTTTGTTAGTTTTTCCTTTGTATCCTTGCTGGACACACCTATTTGAGAAAGCCAAAATCATGCTATGATTTGTTAGAATTGCTCTATGTGCTTCACTTAAACTTTTTGAGCTTTTGAATTGCTCTAGTGCTTCACTTATATCTTTTTTAGCACGGTGTGCTTGGAAATTTTTGTAGAAATACTCTCATGCTTCACTTAGATTAATTTGAGAGTAGGTAAATTTTGAAGAAATCCTCTCATGCTTCACTTACACCTTTTTAAGAGATGAAATCTTTATGCTCATGTGCTTCACTTAAATTTGTTTGAGCTTGCCAAAAGGCAATGGCAATATATGAAACTAGTCCCAAAGTGATAGATATCCAAGGAGGATATAATTAAAACTTTCATGAAGATCATTGGAAAAATTAAACTTGATTCCTTGTAATAGTTTTGAAACATGATGATAGAAATATGTGAGTCATGTTAGTGAGTAATTATGCTTAGTAGGAATATTGGTGTTAAGGTTTGTGATTCCCTATGCACGCACGAAAGTCAAAAGTTATGCAATGAAGTTACATCCTACTTGTGGTGCATTATTCGGTGTTAGTTATGTTCAATGCTCACTTATGTGAATTTTCGTTTCTTTGTTTGGTTGCTTCCCAATCTATTTGCTAGCCTCCATTTGTACTAAGTAGAAATACTACTTGTGCATCAAAAATCCTTAAACCAAGTTTTGCCTTATGAGTCCACCATACCTACCTATATGCGGTATTTCCATGCTGTTCCAAGCAAATTTGTATGTGCCATCTCTAAATTTTCAAAATAAATTTTCTCTTTTGTGTGCCCGTTCCGCTCATGAAACGGTGGGGAGTGTCCAATATTTTTCCATGCTAGATGTGTTATTCTCAAGATGAGTGTTTATTCACTTGTCATTGCATGAGAGTGTGGCGGTAATAGGGATGCCCATTCCCGAAATGAAAAAGAAAAAATATTTACTTTATGTTGTCAAATAATAAATTCCTTGGAAAGTGTTGGTATGGAAGGCAACCGTGGATACGGCCCGCCATGGAAAGTGAAAGTTTGGTGGAAAAATGAATTAACTTTATTTTCTGTTTGGGAACCGCCTATGATATATCTAGCATGGAAAGTATTGTGAGCTACTTTGTCGTTTTCGTTGACAGGAAAAGCATGCCACTAATTTTTTTCTCTCTCTCAATTTAAACCTTGAGCTCTGGCACCTCTACAAATCCTTACTTCCCTCTGCAAAGGGCCTATCTTTTTACTTTATGCAATTTTTATTTTGAGTCTCCATCTTCTCTTATAAGCACCAACTAGGGGGCACTATGATCGTATTTGAGCATTGGACATAGTTAATATTTGAGTGTGTTTCATGAATGGATCAATGATTGAGCATGATGGGCTAGGGATAACTTTCTTTAGTGTTGATATTTTGAAAGACATGGTTGCTTGTTGACCTGCTTGAGTATTGAAGTCATTATGTTAAAACTAGGCTATTGCTTTGAATCATTACAAGTCCAAATGTCCATGCTATACAAAAGAAAAGAATACGATGAACATGTTAGGCAGCATTCCACATCAAAAGTTCTGTTTTTATCATTTACCTACTCGAGGACGAGTAGGAATTAAGCTTGGGGATGCTGATACGTCTCCAACGTATCTATAATTTTTGCTTGTTCCATGCTGTTATGTTATCATTCTTGGATGTTTTACAATCATTTTATAAAAACTTTATATCATTTTTTGGGACTAACCTATTGACATAGTGCCAAAGTGCCAGTTGCTGTTTTTGCTTGTTTTTTACTTCACGGAAAATCAATACCAAACGGAGTCCAATCGCGACGAAACTTTTTGGAGATTTTTTTTGGACCAAAAGACACCCAGTGGGCCAAAGAAGTGCCGGAGAGGTGGGCCGTGGAGACCACAACCCACCAGGGCACGCGAGGGGGGCCCCAGCGTGCCCTGATGGGTTGTGCCCTCCTCGGGGCCCCTCTCCACCGCCTCTGATGCCTATAAATTCCCAAATATTCCAAAAACCCTAGGGGAGTCGACGAAACACAATTCCAGGCGCCGCAAGTTCCAGAACGTCGAGATCCAATCTAAACACCATCACGGAGGGGTTCATCTTCCTCGTAGGTGCCTCTCCGATGATGCGTGAGTAGTCCACCATAGACCTACGGGTCCGTAGGTAATATATAGATGGCTTCCTCTCTCTCTCTCTTATGATTCTCAATACAATGGTCTCTTGGAGATCTATTTGATGTAAACTTTTGCGGTGTGTTTGTTGGGATCCGATGAATTTTGAGTTCATGATCAGTTTCTATCCATGAATATTATTTGAGTCTTCTTTGATCTCTTATATGCATGATTACTTATAGCCTCGTATTTCTTCTCCAAATCTTTGGTTTAGTTAGGCCGACTAGATCAATTTTTATTGCCATGGGAAGAGGTGCTTTGTGATGGGTTCGATCTTGCAGTGTTCTTGCCCAGTGAAAGAAGGGGCAGCAAGACACACATGTATCGTTGCTATTAAGGATAACAAGATGGGGTCTATTCCTACATGAATAGATCTTGTCTACATCATGTCATCGTTCTTATTGCATTACTCCATTTTTCCATGAACTTTATACACTAGATGCATGCTGGATAGCGGTCGATGTGTGGAGTAATAGAGGTATATGCAGGCAGGAGTCGGTCTATCTATCTTGGACGTGATGCCTATATAATGATCATTGATAACCCACAAGTATAGGGGATCGCAACAGTTTTCGAGGGTAGAGTATTCAACCCAAATTTATTGATTCGACACAAGGGGAGCCAAAGAATATTCTCGAGTATTAGCAGCTGAGTTGTCAATTCAACCACACCTGAAAGACTTAATATCTGTATCAAAGTATTTAGTAGCAAAGTAGTGTGGAAGTAACGGTAACGGTGGCAAAAGTAACAGTAGCGGTTGTGTAGTGATTGTAACAGTGGCAACGGAAAAGTAACTTAGCAAAGATCAATATGTGAAAAGCTCGTAGGCAACGGATCAATGATGGATAATTATGTCGGATGGCATTCATCATGCAACGGTTATAACATAGGGTGACACAAAACGAGCTCCAATTCATCAATATAATGTAGGCCTGTATTCCATATATAGTCATACGTGCTTATGGAAAAGAACTTGCATGACATCTTTTGTCCTACCCTCCCGTGGCAGCGGGGTCCTAATGGAAACTAAGGGATATTAAGGCCTCCTTTTAATAGAGAACTGGACCAAAGCATTAGCACTTAGTGAATACATGAACTCCTCAAACTACGGTAATCACCGGAAAGAATCCCAATTATTGTCACCTTGGGGTATGCGGATCATAACTCGTAATAGGTGTCTACAACTTGCAAGATAGGATCAAGAACACATATATTCATGAAAACATAATAGGTTCAGATCTGAAATCATGGCACTCGGGCCCTAGTGACAAGCATTAAGCATAGCAAAGTCATAGCAACATCAATCTCAGAACATAGTGGATACTAGGGATCAAACCCTAACAAAACTAACTCGATTACATGGTAAATCTCATCCAACCCATCACCGTCTAGCAAGCCTACGATGGAATTACTCACGAACGGCGGAGAGCATCATGAAATTGGTGATGAAGGATGGTTGGTGATGACGACGGCGTCGATTTCCCCTCTCCGGAGCCCAAAACGGACCCCAGATCTGCCCTCCCGAGGAAGAACAGGAGGTGACGGCGGCTCTGTATCGTGAAACGCGATGAACTCTTCTCTCTGATTTTTTTCTCCCTGAATAGGGTTATATGGAGTTGGAGTTGAGGTCAGAGGAGCTGCAGGGGGCCCACAAGCCACCAGGGCGCGCCCTAGGGGGGGCGCCCCCCTGGCTTGTGGCCAATGGGTGGACCCCCTCCGGTTGATTCTTTCGCCAGTATTTTTTATTAATTCCAAAAATATTCTCCGTAAATTTTCAGGTCAATCCGAGAACTTTTATTTCTGCACAAAAATAACACCAAGGAATTCTGCTGAAAACAACGTCAGTCCGGGTTAGTTCCATTCAAATCATGCAAATTAGAGTCCAAAACAAGGGCAAAAGAGTTTGGAAAAGTAGATACGATGGAGACGTATCAACTCCCCCAAGCTTAACCCATTGCTTGTCCTCAAGCAATTCAGTTGACAAACTGAAAGTGACAAAGAAAAACTTTTACAAACTCTGTTTGATCTTGTTGTTGTAAATATTTCTAACTGATGTTCAAGTTTTCAGCAAAGATTATAGACTAACCATATTCACAATAACATTTAGGTCTCACATTTACTCATATCAATGGCATAATCAACTAGCGAGCAATAATAATAAATCTCGGATGACAATAATTTTATCAAAACAATCATGATACAATATGATATAATGGTATCTCGCTAGCCCTTTCTGAGACCGCAAAACATAAATGCAGAGCACCTTTGAAGAACAAGGACTGACTAGACATTGTAATTCATGGTAAAAGAGATCCAGTCACAATCATACTCAATATCAATTAATAACAAAACATACAAATGACGGTGGTGCTCTCTAACTGGTGCTTTTTTATAAGAGGAGGATGACTCAACAGTAAAGTAAAATAGATAGGCCCTTCACAGAGGGAAACATTGATTTACAGAGGTGCCAGGGCTCGAGCTTTTGAAACAGGGATGAATAATAATTTTGAGCGGTATGCTTTCATTGTCAAGATAACAACCGAGAGATCTCGGTATCTTCCATGCTAGATACATTATAGGCGGTTCCCAAACAGAATGGTAAAGTTTTTACTCCCCCTCCACCAATCAATCACACTCCACGGCGAGCCGAATCCACGGGTACCGTCCATACAAACAACAATCCTAGGGGAGTTTTGTTTCATTATATTTTGATTTGAATTTTGAGCATGGAACTGGGCATCCCGAATACCAGCCACTTTCTCGTGAATGATAGTGAATCAACACATATCGTGAGAATAACCCACCTAGCATGGAAGATACTGACAGCCCCTAGTTACTATATGAGCGATTCGGGCATACAAAACAAAATATTATTTGAAGGTTTAGAGTTTGGCACATGCAAATTTACTTGGAACGGCAGGTAAATACCGCATATAGGTAGGTATGGTGGACTCATATGGAACAACTTTGGGTTTATGGAAATGGATGCACAAGCAGTATTCCCGCTTAGTACAAGTGAAGGCTAGCAAGAGACTGGGAAGCGACCAACTAGAGAGCGACAACAGTCATAAACATGCATTGAGATTAACCAACATTGAATGCAAGCATGAGTAGGATATAAATCACCATGAATATAAACATCGTGGAGGCTATGTTGATTTTGTTTCAACTACATGCGTGAGCACGTGCCAAGTCAAGCCACTTGAATCATTCCGAGGAGGATACCATTCTATCATACTACATCACAACCGTTTTAAAATGCATGTTGGCACTCAAGACAAACCATTATACACTCTTAGCTAATTAAGCATGGCATGAGTAACTATAATCTCTAATTGTCATTGCAAACATGTTTCGTCCATAATGAGCTGAATTCAGAACGATGAGCTAATTATATTTACAAAAACAAAATAGGTCGAGTTCGTACCAGCTTTTCTCCATCTCAATCACTTCATCATATATCGTCATTATTGCCTTTCACTTGCACGATCGAACGATGTAAATAATAAGAGTGCACGTGCATTGGACTAAGCTGGAATATGCAAACAATAACCCAAAGGAGAAGGCAAGGTAATATGGGCTCTCTGTAAGATAAACAATAATGCAAATGAGAGCCACTCAACATTTTCATTGTGGTCTTCTCCTTACGACCCAAAGAAAAGAAATTTCAGAACAAGAACGAGAAAAACTATTTTCATGGGAAAGCTCCCAACAAGCAAAAGAAGAACGAGAAATCTTTTTGGGTTTTCTTTTAATGCTACAACTAAACAAACTAGGAGATAAACCTACAACTATTTTTTTTTATTTTTCTCAAGGTTAATTAAGCACACAAGAAGAAAGCGGAAAGAAGAAATAAAATACCATGGATGATTCAATGAAAAAGTATAAGCACCGACTACTAAGATGAGTGTCTGAGCATGAATGTAATGTCGGTGAGAAATACGTACTCCCCCAAGCTTAGGCTTTTGGCCTAAGTTGGTCTAGGGCCATGGCTGAAAATAATCATCTCCTGGATACTCCGGAGGATACTGAGGGTTCCACTGGTTGGCGAGCTCCTGAGGTTCCCACTGAAAAACTGGATCCTGATACGGATCAAGGGCTGGTGCCGGCTCAGGTGCTGGGGGTTGCGACAGACCCCAATATCTGTAGATGTGCTCGGGCATAATAGTGTACCTGCCTGAACGGATATCGAACAAAGAAGAAGCAGGCAGAGCAATAATCTCACAAGTACCCTGACTAAATACTAAGTTGTAAAGCAGCCTCCTATCATTATCCTTCCTAATAAAATCATGTGCTACCATACTGTCATAGTCTAAATATCTTGTAGGTAGCAGCATTTCCTCTTCCTCGTCAAGCCTAATGGGTACCTTAAAGTGTGTGGCTAGACGAGATGCATAGATACCTCCGAATATGGGGCCCTTCGAACGGTTTAACTTCAACCGTTGGGCCACCATAGCGCCCAGACTAAAAGTTCTATCAGCAAGTAAAGCGTGGCGCAGAATGGCGAGGTCGGGAGCACTAAGGCTTCCACTCTCCCCACGACCAACTAAACTTCTCCCCGCAAATAATGAATAATAGCGTAGAACAGGAAAATGTAAACTAGCTGCTCTTGCCTTTGACACCCCTCTCTCTTCCCCCACAGTGGTTGCGGCAATAAAGTCCTCCATGTCTCTAGGACGTGGTTCACCGATGCTGCCCTCATAAGGTATTTTGCAAACATTGCAAAAATCGTAAAGTGTCATCTTCTTAGGCACATCATATAGGTAAAACTCTACCATGGGAGGATTCTTCCTAGGATAAAAGTGAAAGTTTTGCACGAAGATATTAGTGAGTAGGAGGTACTGGTCACACTTATCGTTAAGGAAGTCGGTGATGCTAGCATTCTCTGCCAAATAATAGAAATCTTCATAAATTCCGGCCGCCCTCAAGAATGCATCACTTGGCCATTCACATGGCCGAACCTCCGCAACGCGGGGAAGATTGTATTTGTACTTCTTCTTTACCTCATTTTCATCTTCTTCAGAGCCCCGGCTTGTAGAGCCTCTTAACAATCTCCTCATCATTTCTTTCTCTGAAAAATTTCTGAAATTTTTAGTGACTCACAATAAAGGTGAACAAAACTCAACAAAACTTATAGCAACTACTCCCACAAGTGCCTAGAGGCTATATCATGCATCAAAACTACTTGGGACCATACAAATTTGACATGCAAGCTCAAGAACAAGGTCACCACAGCAGCAAAAATTTGCAATATATAAAGCACTAGAACAAAAACTAATTGGACCATTGGAGGAGTCACATACCGAAGAACAATCCCCCAAAACAGTTTTGCAAATGGAGCTTTGCACAAGGAGATCGAAAATGGCAGCAAAATGAGCTAGAACACGGGCTTGAGCAATGGTGGGATTTTTTCTGGAGGAAGACGAAGTGGATGGGTGCTGGAATAAGTGAGGGGGGCCTACGTGGGACCCACAAGCCAGGGGTCGTGCCTAGGGGGGGTGGGCACGCCCTGTAGGCTTGTGGCCCACTGGTGCATCCCCCTGATGTGCTCTTAGTGCCAGAAATTCTTAAATATTCCAGAAAAAATCATACTACATTTTCAGGGCATTTGGAGAACTTTTATTTTCAGGTCATTTTTTATTGCACGGATAATTCAGAAAACAGAAGTATAATAGTATTTTTTGCTTTATTTAATCTAAATAACAGAAGGTAAAAATTGGGTACAGAAGGTTGTGCTTTCTAAATTCATCCATCTCATGCCTATCAAAAAGAATCCATCAATAAGGTTGATCAAGTCTTATTAAGAAACTTTTTTCGAATGACACGGAACCGGAGAATTTTCGAATAACACTAGGTTACCTCAATGGGGATATGCATGTCCCCAACAATAAGTATATCATATTTCTTTTTGGCAATAGGGAGAGGGAATTCAAAATCTCCAATAATAATCGTTGAAAATTTCCCAATGGAGTTGATACTATGAACTTGAGGTTGTTTCTTCGGAAAGTGTACCGTATGCTCATTACCATTAATATGAAAAGTGACATTGCCCTTGTTGCAATCAATAACAGCCCCTGCAGTATTCAAAAAAGGTCTACCAAGGATGATCGACATACTGTCGTCCTCAGGAATATCAAGAATAACAAAGTCCGTTAGGATAGAAACATTTGCAACTACGACAGGCACATCCTCACAAATACCGATGGGTAAAGCAGTTGATTTATCAGCCATTTGCAAGGAGATTTCAGTGGGTGTCAACTTATTCAAATCAAGTCTACGATACAAAGAGAAAGGCATAACACTAATACCAGCTCCAAGGTCACATAAAGCAGTTTTAACATAGTTTCTTTTAATGGAGCATGGTATAGTAGGTACTCCGGGATCTCCTAATTTCTTTGGTACTCCACCCTTAAAAGTATAATTAGCAAGCATGGTGGAAATTTCAGCTTCCGGTA
This sequence comes from Elymus sibiricus, assembly GCA_039707655.1. Classification (NCBI taxonomy): domain Eukaryota; kingdom Viridiplantae; phylum Streptophyta; class Magnoliopsida; order Poales; family Poaceae; genus Elymus; species Elymus sibiricus. Next base: position 205,983,752 of record CM077675.1, read on the forward strand.
TCTTTCTTCTATTTGTCACAATATCTTTCATATACTTAGCATAAGGAGACATTTTCAGAATATCAGTCAAACGCATATGCAAAAAGACAGGTCTAAGCATTTCAACAAAGCGCTCAAAATCCTCATCATCCTTTTTCTTGGATGGTTTAGGAGGAAAGGGCATGGGTTTCTGAACCCAAGGTTCTCTTTCTTTACCATGCTTCCTAGCAACAAAGTCTTTTTTATCATATCTTTTATTCCTAGGTTGTGGGTTATCAAGATCAACAGCAGGTTCAATCTCCAGATCATTATCATTACTAGGTTGAGCATCAACATGAACATCATCATTAATATTATCACTAGGCTCATGTTTATTACCAGATTGTGTCTCAGCATCAGAAATAGAAATATCATTTGGGTTTTCATGTGTATCTATAACAGGTTCACTAGCAGCATGCAAAGTCCTATCATCATTCTTTTTTTCCTTTTATTACTGGGACGACTAGGTGCATCAGTATTAATTCTCTGAGAATCTTGCTCAATTCTCTTAGGATGGCCCTCAGGATACAAAGGTTCCTGAGTCATTTTACCACCTCTAGTCACAACTCTAACAGAATGATCATTGTTCTTACCATTCATCTCATTAAGCAAATCATTTTGTGCCTTTAGTACTTGTTCTACTTGAGTAGTTACCATGGAAGCATGTTTACTAATAAGCTTAAGATCATTGATAGTTCTACTCATATAATCACCTAAGCGATCAAGCTTGTAAGCATTATGTTTCAATTGTCTACTAACATAAGCATTGAAATTTTCTTGCTTAACAATAAAGTTATCAAACTCATCCAAGCATTGGCTAGCAGACTTATTATAAGGAATATCACCTTCATCAAATCTACGGAGAGAATTTACCTCTACTACCTGTGTCGGGTTATCAAGACCATGTATTTCTTCAATAGGTGGTAGATTCTTAACATCTTCAGCTTTAATACCTTTTTCTTTCATAGATTTCTTTGCCTCTTGCATATCTTCAGGACTGAGAAATAGAATACCTCTTTTCTTCGGAGTTGGCTTTGGAGGTGGTTCGGTAATAGTCCAATCATTATCATTTCTCAATATATTATTCAATAGTAGTTCAGCTTGTTCAACAGTTCGTTCCCTGAAAACACAACCAGCACAACTATCTAGGTGGTCCCTAGAAGCATCGGTTAATCCATTATAAAAGATATCAAGTATTTCGTTTTTCTTGAGAGGATGATCAGGCAAAGCATTAAGTAATTGGAGAAGCCTCCCCCAAGCGTGTGGGAGACTCTCTTCTTCAATTTGCACAAAGTTAAATATTTCCTGCAAAGCAGCTTGTTTCTTATGGGCAGGAAAATATTTTTCAAAGAAGTAATATATCATATCCTGGGGACTACGCACACAACCAGGAGCGAGAGAATTAAACCATATCTTAGCATCACCCTTTAATGAGAAAGGAAACAACTTAAGAATATAGTAATAACGAATTTTTTTCTCATGAGTAAATAGGGTGGCTATATCAATCAATTTAGTAAGATGTGCCACAACAGTTTCAGATTCATAACCATGGAAAGGATCAGATTCAACCAAAGTAATTAAGTCAAGATCGACAGAGAATTCATAATCCTTATCATTAACAAAGATAGGTGAAGTAGCAAACTTAGGATCATATTGCATTCTAGCATTCAAACATTTTTCCTTCCACTTGCATAGTAATTTCTGAAGATCATCTCTATCCTTACAAGCAAGAAAGTCCCTAGCTACCTCTCCTTCCATAACATAACCCTTAGGTATATTAGGCAATTCATATCTAGGAGAGCTAGGTCTAGCAGGTGTCTCATAGTGTTCAATTTCAATAATTTCATCAGTTTTAGAAATATCATCAGTTTCAGCATTGACTCTAGCAATTTATTCATCAAGAAATTCACCCAGTGGCACAGTATTATCAAGCAAAGTATCATCATAAGCATCATGCATAGCAAAAGTGGCATCATCAATTACTTGCGACATATCAGAATGAATAGCAGGTGGTGGTGTCGCAAATTTACTCATAACAGAAGGTGAATCAAGTGTAGAGCTAGATGGTAGTTCCTTACCTCCCCTCGTAGTAGAGGGATAGATCTTGGTTTTTGGGTCTTTCAGATTCTTCATAGTGATCAACGGATATAAATCCCAAGTGACTCAGAGAATAGAGCTATGCTCCCCGGCAACGGCGCCAGAAAAAGGTCTTGATAACCCACAAGTATAGGGGATCGCAACAGTTTTCGAGGGTAGAGTATTCAACCCAAATTTATTGATTCGACACAAGGGGAGCCAAAGAATATTCTCGAGTATCAGCAGCTGAGTTGTCAATTCAACCACACCTGAAAGACTTAATATCTGCAGCAAAGTATTTAGTAGCAAAGTAGTGTGGAAGTAACAGTAACGGTGGCAAAAGTAACAGTAGTGGTTGTGTAGTGATTGTAACAGTGGCAACGGAAAAGTAACTTAGCAAAGATCAATATGTGAAAAGCTCGTAGGCAACGGATCAGTGATGGATAATTATGTCGGATGGCATTCATCATGCAACGGTTATAACATAGGGTGACACAGAACTAGCTCCAATTCATCAATATAATGTAGGCCTGTATTCCATATATAGTCATACGTGCTTATGGAAAAGAACTTGCATGACATCTTTTGTCCTACCCTCCCGTGGCAGCGGGGTCCTAATGGAAACTAAGGGATATTAAGGCCTCCTTTTAATAGAGAACCGGACCAAAGCATTAGCACTTAGTGAATACATGAACTCCTCAAACTACGGTAATCACCGGAAAGAATCCCAATTATTGTCACCTTGGGGTATGCGGATCATAACTCGTAATAGGTTTCTACAACTTGCAAGATAGGATCAAGAACACATATATATTCATGAAAACATAATAGGTTCAGATCTGAAATCATGGCACTCGGGCCCTAGTGACAAGCATTAAGCATAGCAAAGTCATAGCAACATCAATCTCAGAACATAGTGGATACTAGGGATCAAACCCCAACAAAACTAACTCGATTACATGGTAAATCTCATCCAACCCATCACCGTCCAGCAAGCCTACGATGGAATTACTCACGAACGGCGGAGAGCATCATGAAATTGGTGATGAAGGATGGTTGGTGATGACGACGACGTCGATTTCCCCTCTCCGGAGCCCAAAACGGACCCCAGATCTGCCCTCCCGAGGAAGATTAGGAGGTGGCGGCGGCTCCGTATCGTGAAACGCGATGAACTCTTCTCTCTGATTTTTTTCTCCCCAAATAGGGTTATATGGAGTTGGCGTTGAGGTCGGAGGAGCTGCAGGGGGCCCACAAGCCACCAGGGCGCGCCCTAGGGGGGGGAGGGTGCCCCCCTGGCTTGTGGCCAATGGGTGGACCCCCTCCGGTTGATTCTTTCGCCAATATTTTTTATTAATTCCAAAAATATTCTTCGTAAATTTTCAGGTCAATCCGAGAACTTTTATTTCTGCACAAAAATAACACCAAGGCAATTCTGCTGAAAACAGCGTCAGTCCGGGTTAGTTCCATTCAAATCATGCAAATTAGAGTCCAAAACAAGGGCAAAAGAGTTTGGAAAAGTAGATACGATGGAGACGTATCAATCATCGCCGCGGATATCGTCATGACTATTCGATTTTCTATCAATTGCCCAACAGTAATGTGTTCACCCACCGGGCGCTATACTCATGAGAGAAGCCACTAGTGAACCCTACGCCCCCCGGTCTACTTTTCCAACATATTGCTTTCCGATCTACTTTTTATGCAATCTTTGTTTTCAGATCTACAAAACCAAAAACCCAAAAACATATTGCTGCATATTTTATTTGCCCTTTTTATTTTGTGTTCTTGAGAGATCTATCTCTCCTATCTATCACTACCTAATCTATCTTATTACCGTAGAGAGATTGACAACCTCTCTTTCGCGTCGGGTTGCAAGTATTTGTTGTTTGTGTGCAGGTGCTGCATATTGGGTGGTGGTGATCCTCTTACTGGTTCGATAACCTTGGTTTCATAACTGAGGGAAATACTTACCGTCGCTGTGCTGCATCATCCCTTCCTCTTTGGGGAAATACCGACACAGTCTCAAGCCACGTCAGCCACCACCATATATATAGAACGCGGCCTTCAGTAATGACAAAAGGGTCTCGATGGCGATGAAGGCAAAATCCTGACAACGAAGCAGAGTAGATCAGCGCGCGCGAGGGGGGGGGGGGATGAAGGATATCCAAGGAGGTTGAACCCGAAGGGGTGGGGGTGATATACTTAACCTGTGTCATAGCCCGCCTCTGGGGTCCTCGGTGGCCACCTCACCATCGTCCATCGGACAGGCCTCGATATACCTCTTTTTGGCCATTCGCTCCTCCAGCTCCCCGGGAAGCATAGCCGGGATGAGGCAGCGACGCTCTGGAGTGTGGGTGAGGATGGGGATGGGGATCTACGGGGAAGAGGGTGCTTCGTAGGCCGACACTACGGGGTGGACCAGAGTTGTGCGTGCATTATTCGACATGGAGGAGCACTACTGTCGATTGCACGGACGACTCTAGTCCAACCCCCTTGTGATGGATCTTCATGAGGACTTCGAGATAGTCACGGGAAGGCCTGTAGAGGATGACGGTGGAGTCGGGGGCGGCGGCGGCGGCGGCGGCGGGCTAGCTATGGTTCAAGCGAGGGAGAGGAGTGGTGCGAGCGGGAGCGGAGGTTTTCCTTTTTTTACGTTATCTGAGCAGAGGTTTTGTGGTGGGGAGGGGGGTAGGTGGTGTTTGAGGAAATGCCGCGCGGCTACTGAAAATTTTACTAGGCGGGAATGCCGGGGCTACTGAAAATTTAGATTACGGGATTGAAGCGGCGCGACCAGGGCGGGAGCAACAAACATCGCACATAGCCGAAACATAATAAGTGTGCTATCAAATAGGAAAAACCCACGAAACCGCCATTTTTCAAATGGCTCAAGGCGGTAGATATATTTACGAGGTAAGTCTCGTGGAACCCAATCGTGTCCAGCGCCCACCAGTGGATCGTGCTGATGTGCCAGCGGCGGATGGAATGGTTTCCGTTGAGTGTACAATCGCAAACGGTTGTTACATTCGAATCGTTTGCTATTTACTCCTAGAATAATAATATAAAGGAGCATTTCATCAAAAAATGCTGGAAAGGGGTCAGAACACATATACATGCTTGCGTTGTCTAAAAAAACATACACGCCTGCATGTGGAACAAAAATATGTATCCACAGGGTGGTTTGACCGTTCAAAATACCCAATGCGCAACTTTGATGTGGCACATGTCTCCTCCGTCACCACTTTGTGTCGGTGGAGGGGGAATTCTAGCCACGAATACATGCCCCCAAACATGTATTGCGTATCACTCATGTCGTAACACGAAAATGAAAGATATACATGAATCCAGCATGGTCGAACCACCCCATCTCTTTTCCGGTCAAAGGTGGAGTATGGCCCATGCGCCTTGAAACACGGACATCCCAACCAAAGAATCAACACTTTTGGTCCAACCTCTCCCGTTGTCGGTCGAAAGGATGGACGTCCACCGAGGCCCATGAATGGGCGTGGCGCCGATAATTAACCACGCGGTGGAGTGTCGAAGATAGCCATCACCTGTTGGTGGTGCAAACATGTGTACGGAAATGTTGTGTTGCGTTTGAATTCATTAATATATACCTCATGTGCAACTTTGATGGGTCACATGCTTTGGAACGGGAAAGTCCCCCAGCCCCCCGAGCGAGTGTTCATGACACGTACAACTAGTATGCCGAGCGTCGATGGGAATGATTCACGCATTCGTAGGCGTGTGCTCAGACTTGGCTAAGGAAACTCAAATGACCTATATAATATATACCATAACACAAAACAATTGAAGATTCCACCATGGTAACCTCTCTCTCGTTGTTAGTCAATGTGATGGACATCCACACGGGCCCAGTAATGGACTTTCCAACGACAACCACGCGAAGGAGTATCCAAAGACAATCACCATGCATGGAAGTGTTATGTGATATTTACTGTCGGTGTACCAAAGTATGGGTCTTTTTAGTACCCCTTACTTGTGCACGGGTAGTTGTAGCCGTTCCGCGGCAAGCCCTGCCGGGGAATAGCTAGGAGTAATCACGAGACTAAGACGACAAGGAGACATTCAAGTCAACGATCAGACCAGAAAACAGAAGACCAAAGGGTTGTGGAGGCCCGGCAAGACCCTTGCCGGCAAGGCCTCGCGCCAGACAAGACCCGGTCCCGGCAAGCCTCGGGCCCGGCAAAGACCCGGCCCCGGCAAGCCCCGGCCCCGGTCCCGGCAAGGATTCGGTCCCGGCAAGCCCCGGGCCCGGCAAGGATTCAGCCCCGGCAAGGCTCTGCACAGTACAGCGCTATCGCTCCAGTACAGCGGCCAGCCTTGTCGTTTAGGGCTTGTCCTCATGGTGACGTGGCATAATGCTGGCCACGCGATGCTTAAGCGGTGTTGATGGGATGGCTGCTTTTGCCCATCCCCTATAAAGCTTTTCCAAGCCCGAGAAGCTAAGGGACACCTCGACGGACACCTCACGGTGCATTTAATGAGTTTGTCCTAAGCCGTCAGGGTTGGGTATGATAATACTGTGGTAACACTGTAGTTACTTTCCACCTCATGCCTTATCTTGTACGTTACTGTGGTAGCCCCTTGACTAATATAAAAGGAGGCCCGAGACATACAGGGAGGAGGAGGACACTTCGAAAGCCCATTCTGCATGCGTAGCTGCTATTGTAGCTCCCAGAACTTGGCCAAGAACATCCACAATAATACAATCAAAGCAGGAGTAGGGTTTTACGCATCCGTGCGGCCCGAACCTGGGTAAATCCCCCGCGTGCTGTTCGTTAGTTCTGCTCTTTGTGCAACCCTCTCCCCTTGCCGAACCGTAAGGGATCTCCTTGATCCCATAGGTGTTCGTTTCGCACGACATCTTTGGCGCGCCAGGTAGGGGGATCGAGGTTGTGCGAACCTGATCTAGTGATCAGCGCGTCAGATCTTTGATCATCTTCACCACCATGGCTCCTAAGAAGAAGGGTTTCACGGCGGTTGGTCCATCCGCATCCATCGTGCCTGATGCTGCGCGCGCAGGCGACGGGGTAGACGCGGGTGGAGGAGGTGGAGGCTCCGAGCTTCCACGGCATTCCGGCGATCCGAGCCGGACGAGCAACAGGTCCAAGGATGGAGCTGCGCAACCTGCGGGTGGTGCAGCGACTTCTAAGGATGGAGCGGCGCCTTCCAGGACGAATACGCCAGCGCATGCACCGCGACCTTCTCAGGACGCGCGTGACGTGCGGCCTCAAGACGCTGGTGGTTCTGGGCGTCCGCATGGGAAGACCCCTGCGCATCACTCCCAGGGTGCGCAGGGCCAAGATCCGCGCCAGCGAGCTGGTGGAGGCCGCGCGCGGGTGCAGAGTCGTGATGGTGCTCCTTCTAACCCTGTTAGGAGTTTGAGCACCTCATGCTCTTCGCACCTGTCGCCGCCGCCTACGCCAGCAGAGGCGTTGGCGCGAGCTAAGCTGCTCCTAGACTTCCCTCCCGCCGCGGAGAAGCTAGACGAGTGGCGAGCCGCTATCCAGAGCCTCATCGGCCTAGCCAACAATGACGTACCGCAGCAGGGTGAACCCTCGCGGCTGCAGTCGTCTAGGCTGATGCGTGGCGATGGAGAGAAGACCGGAGCTGGAACGACTACGTTGCGTTCCCCTCCGCTGCATCAAGAGCGGTCGTTAACTCGGCGGACCGGCGCCCGTGAGGATGATTCCACGGCATCGTCTGACCCGCGGGTTCGCCGTGATCAACGTCATGTTCTTCGGGAACGGAAGAAGGAGGACGCTCGAACCACCATCGAGCGCCGAAGGGAAGCGCGTCGCCAGTCCGACAAGCGCGCTGGGACCTCTGTTGACGAGCCCCGCGCCAGGGTACCCTGGCTGCCTACCTTACGAGGTGGGTTGCCCAGCGTTTACTCGTGAGCTGCGGCAAGTCCAGTGGCCTAGCTCCCGCTCCTTCAAGCCGGAAGTACCGGAGAAGTACGACAGCAAGACCCATCCGTCCGAGTTCTTGGGCATCTACACCATCGCGGTGCAGGCTGCCGGGGCTCATGACGATAAGGTGCTGGCCAACTACTTTCCGTTGGTACTGAAGCCCAACGTGAGATCGTGGTTGGATCACCTGCCCGAGAATTCCATCTCTTCTTGGGTCGACCTGTGCCATCAGTTTGTTGGCGCCTTCACCGGCGGCCATCAAGCTCCTGGCCAGGAGAGTGATCTGCACATCATTCCCCAGAAGGAGGGCGAAACTTTGCGCAAGTATATCCAGAGGTTCAGCCACATCCAGCACAACATTCCTGACGTTCATCCCGCCGCCGTCATCAGCGCCTTTCATCAGAATGTGCGCAATCGTAAGATGCGGGAGGAGTTGGCGATGAACAAAGTCAGAGATGTCGCCGAGCTCTACGCCTTAGCCGACAAATGTGCTCGAGCAGAAGAAGGAAGGAGACTCCCCGGCGAGAACGCTGGCGCCGGAGTCGACTCCGATAGCGAAGACGCTCCTGCCCCGGCAAGAAAGGGGCGGCGGAAGAACAAGAAGCGCAAGGGCAAGGCCGTGCTTGCCGTTGAAGGTTCGGGCAACACCGGCACCGCCAAGAAGTCCAAGACCGACGACCCCGGCAAGGAGGTTGCCGGGTGTGCGGCGTGTCAGGCCTTGGCGGCTGCCGACAAGCCAGAAGGATCCGGCAAGCAGTACTGCAAGATCCACCGTACCAAGGGCCATGATCTCCAAGACTGCCGGCAAGTTGAGGAGCTTGCCGAGAAGCAGCGCGCCGAGTACGAAAGGCGCGACAAGGAAAGAGCCCAAGATGGTGCCGGAGGGTCTGGCAGGAAGCGCAGTCGAGGAGGTCGTCGCGGCAAGCCCAGGCCGCAGCAAGAGAAGCCTGCCCGGGGCCGCGCCAAAGAACAAGGAAATGATGATGACGATGCAGAGGGCGACGAGTCCAGCGAACACGAGTTCCAGAAGGCTACAGAGGCCATGTGCGTCGATGGGGGCGCTTCGTTGCATTCCTCTCACCGCCAGCTCAAGCAGTGGGCGCGTGAGATTAATGCAGCAGAGCAATCCCTCGATGCCCGGAAGTCACTGAAGTGGTCCCTCACGCCTATCATTTTTGACGCCGAGGATCACCCTGATCACACAACTGCGGTCGGGTGCTTGCCGTTGTTGGTCTCACCAACGATTCGCAACCTCCAGGTGACGAAAATGTTAGTTGACGGTGGGGCCGGCCTGAACCTGATCTCGCCCGATGTGATCAAGAGGCTGCAAATTCCCGACGAAGATCTCGAGGAGACAGGTTCTTTCCAAGGGGTCAATCCGGGAAGGAACCAGCCGAAAGGCAAGATTACGCTGCCGGTAACTTTCGGCAGCGAGCTGAACTTCAGGACGGAGAAGGTCGTCTTCGACGTCGCCAGGATTCCATTGCCATACAATGGAATCCTTGGCCGCCCAGCGCTGGCTAAGTTCATGGCGGCCTCGCACTACGCCTACAACGTCTTGAAGATGCCCGGTCCAATGAGCGTCATCACTGTCCACTCCGACAAGAAAGACGCGCTCATTTGCACTGACAAACTCTACCGGGAAGCAGTTGCAGCGTCCGCCGCCAAGGCGCATGCTCCTGCCGCTCAAGATCCCGGCAAGAAGAAGCAGCCCGGCAAGACCTCTGGTACAAACTCCGGCAAGCGCGCCTCTCCAGAGTGCTGCGCTGCCGTCGAGGGTGCCCCAGAGAGCTCTGCCGGCCAGATCAAGAAATCCAAGGCTGCTCCACCTGAGACCAAGAAGGTGCCCGCCAAGGAGGACGGGACGGGGGGAACCTTCACCATAAGCTCCACCCTTGATGACAAATAGGAAGGCGCGCTCGTTGCCTTCCTGCGGGCGAATGTCGATGTGTTTGCATGGCAACCATCTGACATCCCCGGTGTTCCCAGGGAGGTAATTGAGCACCACCTAGCTGTCTGTCCCCACGCGCGGCCCGTCAAGCAGAAGGTGCGGAAGCAAGCCTTGGAGCGACAAGAGTTTATTGCGGAAGAGATTAGGAAGCTTGAGGCGGCAGGCCTGGTTAGGGGAGTCCTCCATCCTACATGGTTGGCCAACCCAGTTGTTGTGCGCAAGGCGAATGGTAAATGGAGGCTATGTATTGACTTTACAGATATCAATAAAGCCTGTCCAAAAGATCCCTTTCCCTTGTCGCGCATCGACCAGATTGTGGATTCCACTGCCGGCTGCGATTTGCTATCATTTCTTGACGCATACTCAGGCTATCACCAGATCTTCATGGCGAAAGAAGACGAAGAGAAGACCGCATTTATCACCCCGTGTGGCACATATTGCTTCTTGCGTATGCCTTTCGGGTTGAAAAGTGCTGGTTCGACCTTCGCTAGAGCTGTCCAGATTGGTTTCGGGGCCCAGCTGCATAGAAATATGGAGGCTTACATGGATGACATAGTGGTCAAAACCAAGGACAAGGCAACGCTCATTCAAGATCTGGAGGAGACATTTGCAAATCTGCGCAGGATCAACCTGAAGCTCAATCCCGAGAAGTGCGTGTTTGGCGTCCCATCCGGCAAGCTTCTTGGGTTCTTTGTATCTCAGCGTGGAATTGAAGCCAATCCCGACAAGATCAAGGCAATTGAGCAGATGGAAGCGCCAAGACGAGTTAAGGATGTGCGCCGCCTTGCCGGCTGCGTCGCTGCTTTGAGTAGGTTCATCTCAAAGTCTGCTGAGCGCGCCCTGCCATTTTTCAAAATTTTGAAGAAGGCAGGTCCAATGAAATGGACTCCAGAAGCGGAGGCAGCGCTGCAGGATTTGAAGAAGCACCTCTCCTCTTCGCCAGTACTAGTCGCGCCTAGACCACAAGAGCCGTTGCTGCTATATCTGGCGGCAACGAATCAAGTGGTTAGTGCTGCACTGGTGGCAGAGAGAAAAGCAGAGGAAGATGCAGCGGCAACGGCAGGCCCGCCAAGCGACTTGCCGGGGCCAGCCCCGGCAAAGTCTGGTGCCGACAAGGAAAGACCCGCGCAGTCAAGTCAGGCAGTGCAGAAGAAGAAGATGGTGCAGCGCCCAGTCTATTTCATCAGCTCCCTGTTGCAGGGGGCTAGGTCGAGGTATTCTGGTGTGCAGAAGTTGCTCTTCGGTCTTCTCATGGCCTCGAGGAAGCTGCGCCATTACTTCCAAGCACATGAGATCACCGTCGTCACTCGCTTTCCGCTACAACGGATTCTCCGGAACCCAGAAGCAACCGGCAGGATCGTGGAGTGGGCGTTGGAGCTATCATGCTTTGGTCTCAAGTTTGAAAGTTCTTCAACTATCCAGAGCAGGGCCTTGGCAGAATTCATTGCAGAATTGACCCCAACGCCAGACGACGAAGTTCAAGAATCAGCGATTCCCGGCAAGGAAACAGATCGTGAATGGATCATGTACTTTGATGGAGCCTTTTCGCTGCAGGGCGCCGGTGCTGGCGTGCTGCTTGTCGCACCCACCGGAGAGCACCTCAAGTACGTCATCCAAATGCATTTTCCCCGGGAGAGATCGACCAACAACACGGCAGAGTATGAAGGACTGCTTGCCGGTCTCAGGATCGCGGCAGACCTTGGGATCAAGAAGCTCATCGTCAGGGGTGACTCCCAGCTCGTCGTGAGGCAGGTCAACAAAGATTATCAGAGCCCGCTGATGGAAGCATACGTCGATGAAGTGAGGAAGCTGGAGGAGCGCTTTGACGGTCTTCAGACAGAGCATGTTCCTCGATCAGAGAACAGCATTGCCGACGACCTGTCGAAGCGTGCCGCACTCAAGCTACCTGTGGAACCAGGGACTTTTGTGCTCCGCTTGACTCAACCATCCGTGTCGCCATCGACAAGGCCTGATAAGAGAAGAAAGTTAAGTACCGGCGAGCACTTCCCAGCAAGGCTTCCCGAAGCCCCCGGCAAGGATCTTGCCGGGAACGACACGGTTGCCGGTGAGCAGCGGCTTCGCGCAGAACCTCTGGTTCTTGCCGCCGAAGCAAGCGCCCTGGCTGCCGAAGAAATACCAGTTGCCGGTGAGCAGCTGCTCCGCCAAGAGCCTCAGGTTCTTGCCGTAGAAGCAAATGCTCCCGCAGATGAAGAGTTGCCTTTAGTCCTTGTCGTCGAGCCACAGGCTCCGGCATGGGCACAGCAAATAGTCCATTTCCTTCAGACAGGAGAACTCCCTAAGGAGTAGGAAGAAGCTGAGAAAGTAGCCCGTCAGTCAAGTATGTACCAGTTCGTCGACGACGTCCTGTACGGAAAAAGACCCAATGGTGTGAAATTGAAGTGCATCCCTCGGGAGGACGGACTAGAGCTGTTGGCAGAGATTCATGGGGGCGTATGTGGATCCCACATAGGTTCAAGAGCCCTTGTCGGCAAGGCATTCCGGCAAGGATTCTTCTGGCCTACTGCCCTCCAGGATGCAACGGCACTAGTAACCAAGTGTGAAGCGTGCCAGTTTCATTCGAAACAACTTCATCAGCCAACTCAAGCTCTCCAAACGATACCTCTCTCCTGGCCCTTCTCGGTCTGGGGGCTCGACATACTGGGTCCCTTCCCCCGCGCTGCCGGGGGCTTCGAGTACTTGTACGTTGCTATCGACAAGTTCACGAAGTGGCCAGAAGTGGAAGCAGTAAGGAGGGTGACAGCACAGTCAGCAGTCAAGTTCTTCAAGGGGATTGTGTGCCGTTTTGGTGTGCCGAACAGGATCATCACTGACAACGGTACACAGTTCACAAGCCGCACCTTCATGCAGTACGTCCAAGACCTTGGCGGCAAGATTTGTTTTGCCTCTGTTGCTCACCCGAGAAGCAATGGCCAAGCGGAGAGGGCAAACGCTGAGGTGCTGCGTGGTCTCCGGACCAGAACTTTCGACAAGCTGCACAAGCATGGAAGACGCTGGATTGATGAGCTGCCGGCGGTTCTTTGGTCGATCAGGACGACGCCAAATCGAGCCACCGGCCAGACGCCCTTCGCTCTGGTCTACGGAGCGGAGGCGGTTCTCCCCACGGAACTCATATACGGGTCACCTCGAGTGCTCGCTTATGACGAGCTTGAGCAAGAGTAGCTGCGGCAAGATGACGCGCTGCTCCTTGAGGAGAACCGTCTTCGGGCTGCTGTGCGAGCCGCTCGCTACCAGCAAGCTTTGCGCCGCTACCATAGCCGCAAGGTTCACGCCCGGAGTCTTGAGGAAGGCGACCTTGTTCTTCGGCGCGTTCAGTCGGCCAAGAATTCCAACAAGTTGACGCCGAAGTGGGAAGGCCCTTACCGGGTAGTGCGAGTCACCAGGCCTGGCGCTGTCCGCCTGGAGACCGAAGAGGGCTTGCCAGTAAGCAACTCCTGGAACATCGAGCACCTTCGCAAGTTCTACCCGTAAGGCGCCGTTGTTCGGGTTTCTTGTTGTGATAGCGATACGGCCAGCAGGCTGCTGATGACCCGAATCCAGCGCTCGCGGCAGCGTAACGCTCCGGCAAGATCCCGGCAGCGCCATTCTGTACAAGTGTTGCCGCTGGCATGTAATCCTTTGTACAGAGCAGGCATATCCCTGTGCATATTTTAATGAGATCTGTGTGCTTTACACCTCTTGTTGATTTCATGTCATTCTATATGCATGTATTATCTGAGATATGTATCGCACTTGATCCCGGTAAGAGCTAACGAACCGTCAGGGTTCCATACCTTTATTTTCTCTTCTTTCTTTTTCTCAAGAGATAGAAGATTCCCTCGCCCGCAAGTTTGCCGGGGGGGTAGGAGAATGGTGGTATGGAGGCCAGACGACGTTCAAGGTTGGCGCCTTGCCGGAAGAAAAGGAATAGCGACAAAAAGCAGAGCTAAGTTGCTAAACCCCTTAAGCAGATTTTGATTTTTGTAAGGCTGTATTCCCTTGAACGATTTCGGCTTTGTATGGAAAACCTGCACGCAATGGGATCTTGTCGTGATCGGCTGCGCCCCTACTCTGTTTCGAGTCCGCTCAACAGTCTAGGTGGCCGCGCTGAAAGCGTCAAGATTTCTTGCCGTGAGCAGCACTACCCGCAAGCTGCTGACGACCCGAATCCAGCGCTCGCGACAGGGTTATGCTCCGGCAAGTTCCCATCAAAGCATAGGGTACACGCCATACAGAGAGAAATTGAACAAAGGGAATAGCATGCCATAATTCAAAGAGAGCAAGTTATATTACATCTAGTGCTTGCCGCGTTTCTGACATAAGACGAATTGTCTTTTACATGGAATGCTGGCGGCAAGATGAGGAAGAGATATGAGGCTACAGTTAATCCCGGCGATCGCCCTCGACCCTCTTCACCTGGCTCACCCGATCGACGATGGGCGCGACAAGCTCCTCGAGAGCCTTGACGTCCGCATCCTTCGGCAAGCTCTTGAAGGCTTTGGAGAGGTCGACGCCAGGGTTCCTGTACGCCACCTTCATCAACACCTTGCGGAGGACGAGCTGGCAGAGCTTCCGGGATTCGTCGGCCAGCTTGCTTGTCTGATTCCCCTGGAGTAGCTTGAGGGCGTCGACGAGCTTGTCGAAGAACATGGTTAGCCTGGCGCTTGAGGATATGTTGTCGTCGACTGAGTATTCGAAGCCCGGCAAGTCCATGGTCTCCAGCTCCGCGCCAAGCTTCTCGGCGACGTCCGCCAGCCTGGCAGTCCAGAGCTTCACGCTTGAAGTGTACTCGTTGTGGGTGGTGGCGGCGTTCTGGAGCAGCTCCTGTTCGTCATGGAGGTCTTTGATAAGAGTCCTCTCGCGAACTCGGGCGGCCTCAAGAGACTCCTCCAGCGTGGATAGCTTTAGCTTCAGATCTTCAATGGAGTCCTTGGCGGAGGAGAGCTGCTGGATCCTCTCGGATGCGGCGGCCTGCGTCTCCATCAGGCTGTGGAGAGCCTTGTCTCTCTCGGCCTCGAGTGTTGAGACCTTCTTGCCGTGGTCCTCGAGAGCGACCTCCAGCTGCTTCGTCTTCTCCTCCAGCAAGTTCTTGGCGGTCTCCGCAGCTCCGGCAGCGTCGAGGGCCTCTTTGAGCTTGCCGGCGTGGTCTTCAGTTAGAGCTCTGAGCGTCTTCAAGTGTTTCTGCTCAAGCTCCTGGACCCGCCGCTCGACAAGACTTTCGATCTCTTCATCATTGTTGCGAAGCTTGGCGGCAAGCGCCGCCTCGCGGGCGGCAAGGTCCTCTTCTTGGGCGTCAAGGCTGATGCGGCGCTGCGTCAAGAGGGCTTCTGCCGCGGCGGCTTGCTGGGCGGCCTCCTCCTGCGCTTTCTCGATGTCTGATTGCTTCAGCAGGAGGACGTTCCGCTCTTCCGCCAGCTGCTCCCGATAAATATTCAGCTCTTGGAGGGCCTCGCCATACCAAGCCTGTGTCTCTGTGACGCGTTGTTGGAAGTCTCCTTCCGCGGCCTCGACGAGCGCTGCCCGGGAGTCCAGTTTCTCCTTCCGGGCGCGATAGAGCGTCTGGAGCTTCTGATAATTGTCATTCATGGCTTGAAGTAGTTGCTCCTCCTTGGGCTCACTGACGGCAGCGACGGTGATTTCCCCGTCAAGATGTTCCCCTTCAACCAGCTCTTCAATGTTTGCCGACCCCGGCATGCTGACAACGTTCTTGCCGGCCCTGATATATTGGCTTGAGGGAGGGGCCTGGAACGACGAGGATTGGTCTTCGGCAGTCGAGGGCCCCGCGGCAGTAGAAGCGCCTGGCGCTCCTGCGGCGGAAGCGCCGTCAGTATTGCCGCGGGTCTCCTCGCCGGCCCCCTCGGTGGCCTTGGCGGCCTCAGCGGCAGCGGCCTTGGCGGCCTCGGCGGCATCGGCCTTGGCGGCCTCAGCGGCAGCAGCCTCGGCGGCAGCAGCTTTGGCAGCCTCGGCGGCGGCATGCTTGGCGGCCTCTTCGGCAGCAACCTTGCCGGCTTCAGTGGCGGCATCCTTGGCGGTCTCTTCAATGACGGCGTCAGTATCCATGAGCTCTGTCAGAAGAAGATTGAAAGCCAAGAACTTGATTAAGATGAAGCTGGGAAGGAAGTCCAAGAAGACAAAAAAAGAAAAGAAAAACCAAAGCGACAAGAATTCTTTGGGGCAGGTAACTTTACCTGCGTCAAGGAAGGGGTTGCCGAAGCTTGCGCTTGCCGGCCCCTCCTCATCGTCGCGGTAGAGCTTGCCCGAAGACTCACCCCTTGGCGGTGTGGTCGACGGAGGTGGCATGGCAGAGGCAGCTCCTGCTGTCGCTTCTCGTTGTTGCTCCGCTCCTGCACGCCCGGAGATGTCAGCAGAGAAGATGCACACCCCGGCATGCGCCAATGGGTAGTGAGTAGAAGACTCACGCTGGGGGCTGCGCCGGGGGCTGCGTCGAGGACTGCATCGAGGGTTGCGTTCTGGGCTTGACTCCGAGCTGACGAGAACCGTTTCCGGCGCGCCCGAGGTGCTTGCCGGCGGCTCGACGCTTGTTGAGGTCTTGGCCCTCTTCGCCACCCTCTGTGCCAGAGTCTCCGCATCCCTGAGGAGGCAAAAACAGAGCAAGTTAATCAAGCAAAACTAGAAGGACGAGAATCAAGGCTGTGGCGGGACTCTTACTCGTCTTCTTCTTCCTCAGAGCTGATGGCGGAGAGGTCGAAGCCGACCCTCGCCGCAGTTCCTGACGGAGGAGGAGGAGGATTGGCCCTGGGCCGCTTGGCAGCGGCAGGTTGCGGCGCGGCCTCGCTAGCCGCCCCTTTCCCGGAAGCCTCGCTGCTTGAGGGAGGTTGGCAGGCTGGAGCGCGAGTGGCGTTCTTCCGGAGGACGCGCCTCTTTCTGTGTTGAAGAGCTGGGGGCTCTTCCTCCTCCCCTTCTTCCTCTTCGGCGGTGCCTCCGGCAGAAGAGCTCCCGGCAGCGGCTCCGCTTGGCTCCCCGGCAGCCTCGTCTCGCCCGGCAAGATCTTCCAGCAGCAAGTCCTCGCCTTCGCTGGACTCAGCGCTGCCGGCTTCTTTGGCAAGGTTTGCCTCTTCCTCCCTGTTGGCGATGTAGGCGAGCTCCTCCTCCGTGGTGGCGCGGACAAGGTTCTCCGCGCGGATGGCCTTCTCCGTCAAGCTGTCAAAGAACGCCAGCGCCTGCTCCGCAGACGGCTCGATCCACCTCTCGTCGATGCTATGGGCATTAAACGCCGGCATCATGGCGACAATGGAGGTCAGTGATGAGTTGTTGCATAGTGGGACGACGCCCGCCGGCAAGTCTCCCACTGATCCAGAATTGAAGAGCTGTTGGCAGAGGGCTGCGTGCCCCATGGCTGTCAGATCATTATCCAGCCCAGGCCGCACCCTCATGACGTCGGCAGCGTTCATGTACTCCCAGGCAGGGCGCCCCTTGTTCTGCAGTGGGGCGATGCGCCGGCGAAGGAAATCTGAAGCAATCATCTCCACCTTCAGCCCGGCAGCCCTGAGGCGCAGTATCCTGGTGGTGGCGATGGTGAGTTTGCTGTCGTCAGGGTCCGCGGCGCCCCAATCCTTGCCGCGGGCCACCTTCTGCTTCCGCACCTCGCAGAACGGTTGGGGCTCCTTTTCCCGGACCCAGCACCACTTGCCGCGCCACTCATCCCATCTATCGCGGTAGAGCCCCTCTGGATATGTCTCCTTGGTTGCCGTCCTCGGGATCCAAGCGATGCTGCTGGAGAGGGCGTCGCCCCTTTGGATGCGGGGGTAGAAGTAGTGCCGGAAAAGTGCAGTGCTCGGGATGACCCCAACAAAATTCTCGCTAAGGTGCGCGAAGACGGACATACCAGTCACGGCATTCGGCGTGAAATCTAACAGCTGGAAGCCGTAGGTGAGCATGATATCTACGAAGAAATCCGAGTACGGGGGACAGAGGCCGCACCAGAAGTAATCGGCAAAGAAGGGATAGTCTCCTGGCTTTGCCTTGCGAGAAGCTACACTCACTTTGGTGGCTGGATGCGCCGTGGTCTCAGTCGCCCATGCGAACTGGTACCTCTTCTTCAAGGTCTCCGCATCAAGCGTCGAGGGGAAGACGGCGCGTTCCTTCCGCATCTTCACCAGCTTGCTCTCCGCCGCGGCGGCCGCTTCCGCCGCCTTGCCCTTGCTCAGCTTGGGCGGCATTGTGGCTATGGAAGTGGGCGCTGAAGACGTCGAGAGCGCGGTGGAGGCGGGTGGAGGGAGAAAGGTTCTGCTTTGGGCGCGAGGAAGAAGACGATGGCGACGGCTCTGAGATTGAGATTGGAAAGGAGGAGGGGGTAAATGAGCAGTGCCCTCTGCGATTCCCTTTTTATGGGGAAGGCGCGAGGCGGGCTCTTTACCGCCCGCTTTTACAGCGGAGTTTCCGCCCACGTCTCTCACGTCGCGCGATTAATGCGCGTAGTGGGGGGGGGCGTGGTAAAAGAGATAATGATTACGAGCAGTTATTCCCTGCCACGCGTGCCCGTGCACTGTTTTGGGCCTAGCCCAACAGGCCTGGCACCCGTGTATGGCCTAGGCCCGGGGGCTCCTGTCGGTGTACCAAAGTATGGGTCTTTTTAGTACCCCTTACTTGTGCACGGGCAGTTGTAGCCGTTCCGCGGCAAGCCCTGCCGGGGAATAGCTAGGAGTAATCACGAGACTAAGACGACAAGGAGACATTCAAGTCAACGATCAGACCAGAAAACAGAAGACCAAAGGGTTGCAGAGGCCCGGCAAGACCCTTGCCGGCAAGGCCTCGCGCCAGACAAGACCCGGTCCCGGCAAGCCCCGGGCCCGGCAAAGACCCGGCCCCGGCAAGCCCCGGCCCCGGTCCCAGCAAGCCCCGGCCCGGCAAGGATTCGGTCCCGGCAAGCCCCGGGCCCGGCAAGGATTCAGCCCCTGCAAGGATTCAGCCCCGGCAAGGCTCTGCACAGTACAGCGCTATCGCTCCAGTACAGCGGCCAGCCTTGTCGTTTAGGGCTTGTCCTCATGGTGACGTGGCGTAATGCTGGCCACGCGATGCTTAAGCGGTGTTGATGGGATGGCTGCTTTTGCCCATCCCCTATAAAGCTTTTCCAAGCCCGAGAAGCTAAGGGACACCTCGACGGACACCTCACGGTGCATTTAATGAGTTTGTCCTAAGCCGTCAGGGTTGGGTATGATAATACTGTGGTAACACTGTAGTTACTTTCCACCTCATGCCTTATCTTGTACGTCACTGTGGTAGCCCCTTGACTAATATAAAAGGAGGCCCGAGACGTACAGGGAGGAGGAGGACACTTCGAAAGCCCATTCTGCATGCGTAGCTGCTACTGTAGCTCCCAGAACTTGGCCAAGAACATCCACAATAATACAATCAAAGCAGGAGTAGGGTTTTACGCATCCGTGCGGCCCGAACCTGGGTAAATCCCCCGCGTGCTGTTCGTTAGTTCTGCTCTTTGTGCAACCCTCTCCCCTTGCCGAACCGTAAGGGATCTCCTTGATCCCATAGGTGTTCGTTTCCCACGACATTTACATACCCAGCACACAAACTTTAGTGTGGCACACCTTCCTCGGGAATCTTAAAGTCTGCACGGAAAGCGAGGTTCACGACGCGTGGTATATATATACCCCCCCATTCGAGCCGATGGGAGAGACATTCATGCGTACATTACACGCACTCAAATTATACCATGTAATCTCACACCCATGGCCTACCGCATACATCGACCAAAAAAGAATCCACAATAATTAACCTCTCTCGTTGCGGCAAAAGTACGCGAGGCCACAAATGGGAGTGACACTAATAATTGTGCGAGGGGGGCGGTGTGTCCGAGGACAACCACTGCCTCCATGCTGCCTTAACATATGTACGAAGGTATTGTGTGATGTTTTGAATACCCAATGCACACGTTTCATGTGGCACCTTCGCAAATCGGAAAAAATGGAGGTTCACAACTTGTACAATGAGCACGCGCATGCACACATGCGCCCAAACTTTGGTTCGTAATCTCACCATGATATTCGCCGAAACATGGACTAAGATGAATCCACATTTGATCAAACCCCTCTCGCGCGCGCCATCAAAGGTGAAAAACCACGCGGGGGCAACGAATGGGTGTGTCGGTGGTAATCGCATGAGTGAGTGTACGAGGACCACCTCCGCATGGATGAGACACAAACATATGCATTAAAAGGTCATGATCGAGATGCTTTAAATATATACCCAATGCACGACTTTGGACATGACATGTGTGCCTCACCTGAAGCTGTCAATGGTTAAAACCGTTACCCGCATCCCCACGGGTGCTTACTATATTAGGGCACGGAGAAGTGCGAGCTTGAATTCCCATGGGGAAGATGGTGGGTCAAATACCTTACCCAACATGTAAGACGAGGATGGGGATGGGATATACATAGCATTACCCGCCTTAACCATGAAGTACTTACATGTGGTCTCTCAAATTAGTAGACCCCACGTAATTTGCGACATCGGTCACCCAAATTTCAACAGATTCCACCCATCTGGCCCAAATATCCCTAAGAAATCCCAGACTTAGGCACAACATATTGTTTATTTGCGTTGGAGTACTATTTTTGTTACTGAAATACTATCGAATGTTGTTCTTAAATGCATGTTGGGTTTCCCTAAGGGGATAAAGAAGTGGCAACGGGGATGGGAAACATTTTATCCCCGCGCATGGGTACGAAGACGGTGACGGGAATGGGAGGGCGGTGATCGGGACCGGGATGGGAAACATTTTATCCCCGCGCACGGGTACGGAGACGGTGACATGAATGGGAGGGCGGTGATGGGGACGGGGATGGACTCCAATATACCCGCGTGAGTAATCCCCGTTGCCAGCTTGATGCCTAACTAACCGGACAACCCCACGTGGTGGCGCACATACGACGCGTATTGTGTGCCGGACCCCACACCCCCACTCGTCCCACCACACCGCTGTCACTTCGAGGCATGCATGTCAAACTTTTTTATGTAGTGCACATGTGACAATAGGAGTGTAGTGTTAAAATTTGATTTGTAAAGAACATTAAGACATTATATACATCAAATTGATTCCTTAGGTATTTAATTTGTAACATTCAAATTTGAACTATATGCACGGGCGGTTGTGCGCCCGAATGGATTAGAAATTCATTTTTTTGTGTTGGGTGCATGTTTAGTCCCCATGGAAGGAAAAACAATAAATTTCAAACTTCTCGGGGCCGCAAACATTGACTATTGGCTATCAATTTGCAGCAAACGCCCAGCTAAGCTAGAATTCATGAAACATTGACATGATTTCATGATATGGAACATATAGGTCGTGGTAAATAAATTGTCCAATTTGAGAGAAGTTTTCATCTAAGCTTCTTGCAAACGAGGGATTATTAATAAATGCAACACAGAACCGTCACCTTTACATCGCAAATGGTTTACTAATCCAAACTTTTTTTATTTACTCCACGTATTAGCGTTGGATAAAGTTAAGCTTTGTAAACTTTGACCAAATTTAGAAAAAAATGTTAACATTTACAATTAAAAATTATTACCATTGGATTCTTTATTGAATGTACTTTCACATCATATATATTTGTCATGGTAATTATTTCTATTTCTTTCTTTAAAGTTGGTCAAACTGTATCAAGCGCAATCCTTGCACGCATATGTGATTTGACGGGACGCATGCTAGCAGCAGGTCGCCTCGCAGGCTGACCGGGATGCGTGTGAGAAGGTGGTTGAATTGATGGGAGGCGTGTTTGCTAAGCAGTTTCGCAGGGAGACATGCAGTCACACGTGTGAATTGACGGTGCACATGCCAGCAGTCCGGCGCACAAGCGCCTCACCGGGAGGTGAGCCGTCCCTTTATCCGCCACCCGCCTCCCTCTCATGTCCCAACTCCCCTTTATTAACCGTGCCCGATCCGTTGGCTTTACCATTCTAGCTACACACAATCCTCTCTCACCCCCAGCATCCTTGCCACCATTCTCAATCGTCATCAGCGGCCTCCCTGCACCATGGGAGGGAGTAACCATGTCCGTGCCGGCGAAGCATCCGAGCACAGCGTGAAGGTGGGCACAGAGATTGCCGTCGTCGGAGATGACGTATCGCGTGGACAGCAGTGCGGCCTTGACATTGTCGCCGCTGCCGCGCTTCCCAGCCGGAGCCGAAGGTCCACATCGACTCCAACGAACACTCCAGCGACGACAACGACTCGGACGGAGAACTGGTTGGTCATATATACCCATTTTTGGTAAATAGATATGATAGGCTGATTGGTTTGCTACGAAAACATGGCATGCCAACTTTTGGCATCAAATCAGTTAGCTTCGATTTAGGGTTCACGTTGTCGCATGATATAGTATGTTTCATATACTTTGCCTTGCGAATTCGCATTATAAAATATACGGACATCACATTTTTTTTACTATGTATAGGTGCTATCTGACGATGTGGACAGCGAGGATGAATACGTCCAGGAGAGGTTCAAGAGACAAAGGCTCAGAGAGCTTATGGCTGGAAAGTATAACAAGCGTGTCAGGAAGAATGGGGGCTATGGATGCCCGTTCTGCAACCATAAGATTAACAACACGTACTCGAGTGTTCTGGCGCATGCAAGAGGACGAGCCACTGGATCCTTCAAGCAGAAGTATTCTCGCAGGATAGCGCACGCCGCGTACTCCCAGTTCCTGGAGAATCTTAACCATCAAGCATGAAGATGAGATGTTGGATTGACTGTTTCAAAAAAAATATTGGATTGAATCTATCTAGTTTGTGTGTATTATATCTATGCTTGTGTATTATCTTTTTTCCTGAGATTGAAACTGTGCGACGACTTTCATTATGCGGTATCTCCATCACACCGAAGTGCTAGTTTACTTGAGAGTAATATTTATATAGGATTTATCACACACGGTTGGATCTAATAAACCGTTTCCTCCGAAGCACATTATTCTAGGACAGAATCCCTCAGCACCACTTGAAAAAAAACTCAGCACCCACACGTCACAAAACCCTCGCCTGCTCCCCTCCTCGTCCCTCTCCCCACCCAGTAGCACCTACACTAACACTAGTACTCCGGGACCCTCCATGCATGTCACCGCCTATCCCCGCGGCAACCACTTAGCTCGACGCCCATCGCCGCCGCCGGCTGCCGCAAATTGCCACCACATATCTCCACTGCCGATTGCCGTGGCCTATCGGCACTGACTTTCTCGATGCTGCTCGCTGTCGACCCAACTCACCCGATTGGGGAATCTTCGGTACTGTTTTTTCCCCATGAAGAACCAGGTAACTAATCTACTGAAATATTTCCGCTCATCTCTTATCTCAGTCCATCGGCCCCTTTTAATCACCCGTCCGAAATCGCCGTGGATTCAAGTTTCTTCTAGCTATGTGAGGGTTTTCATTCATAGAGTGTACAGTGCAAGGACACATCAGGGCTATGCGGACTCGGCCAAAAACCGAGGAGTTCCATCTCACCGTACCAGACGACTTCACAGAGCGCACGGTATGTTCAATCTCACACTACCTGGGTTGACATGCATGGCCTATTCTTTTTCTGAACCTATACTATGGATTGCTACATTTGGATAAAACGTGCCACATGCAGCATTTACGTCAAATGTGCTTTCTTCTTCTTATCCTTCTCCTTCTATATTAGGCAAATTAATGTTGTATTGTTCTTTCGTTTACTCTCATATATATTTGCACGACATCATGGTTACATTATCTGTTTACTTGTAATTTTTTTGTCCTTTCAAATCAACTGATGTGCATGCTGTTCTTTTAACTACTACTCTCATACTATCACGTTACCAGGTTCTATAACAATCTTATCATTTCTTGCAGTACATCCCTTGCGCTGCAACGACAACTGTAGCGCTTAATCTTTGCCTTTGCATAACTGAAGATTCAAGGGATGTCATATTGAGCACAAACCATGGATTTACAATCGTTGTTTCTGTAAAAATTGATGAAGATTGTCACTCCTACTTTGAAGAAGGCCTTTGGGGAGAAATTTCTAAGTTTTATGTACTGAAAGCTGGCACTAAAATTACGCTGCACCTAAAAGAGCCTTACCATACGATAAATGCTAACTTCCCCGACGACATTCTCCGTACATGCTATGTTGGAAGTAAGTGTTCTTTGTAGTATCTGAATGTTGACTTGCGTAGCAATATCAATGTAACAATGTAGTATTTCAGCAACCAATTGGGATTTCATTTTCTTAATCTGTTAAAACTGTTCCTACCTAGTAAGTACTAACTTGTAATTACCAATGCACTATTCTTCTACCCTGATCTAGCTATATAATCACTATCCTCCCACTGCTCCACTCTTGACAGAAAGATACGCCGGTGGCCATTCTCCGGACGTGGATGTCGAGGTTGCCAACAAGCAGAGGTGGGCTGAGCCAGAAACACAAGCATCTCCGATAGGCGTAGACTTCATCAGCAGCCTCCCTGGCGATATGTTGAGATTCATCATCTTCCTCCTCCCTATCGAAGATGGTGTGCGCACAACCGTCCTCTCTCGGCGGTGGCACTCCCTATGGCGCTACGCCCCTCTTGGCATCATCAGCGAGCACATGCTTTGCACTGGCTATCGCAAACGCTTGGATGCATTATCCCAGATCCTCGGCATGCATTGTGGCCAAATCAAAGGCCTTACCATGGGCAAGTTCCGTTCCAATGGCAAGGACCGAGCCAAGCTTGACGAGTGGTTCTTATTGCCAGCCCTAGATCATCTCGAGGAGCTCCATTTTAATGATGGACATATGCGCCCACTGCCACCCTCCACGCTACGCCTCGCGCCAATGTTGCGCTTCGCAAGGTTCTTGAACTGCCATTTCCCCCAGATTAACGCGAATCCCGCTCTTTTGCTACCTCGACTGAAGCACCTTGAGCTCATCGTCATCTGCATCCCCAACGATGACATGGAGCGTCTGCTCCGCGGCTGTACTGCGCTCGAGTACCTTCATATTCAGGCGATCAATGGGTTGAGTAGCCTCCACATCACCTCCATGAGTATCCGGGCAATTTGTGTGTATTGCTGGTGTTGCAACAGGAGATCGCACAAGGTGAATCACCAAATGGTCATTGTGGATGTGCCTTTACTTGAGAGATTACTTGTTGTTGATCAACAAGGTCCAACAAGAATCAGGGTCATTCATGCGCCGAAATTGACAGTGTTTGGCTACTCGCCCATCAACTTATCTGAACTTGTTTTTGGATCCATAACCGTCCAGGTACAACAATCGCCCTCTTCTCATTCTTGAATTAACATTTTTTCTCTCTATTAAAGATGTATGTTCTTCTGTCATCCAGAAAATCATATCGACAAGCTTGACCCCATATCTACGCGGAGTAAAGGTCTTAGTAGTAGAATCTATCGGCCCTGACCTGGGCCAAGTTGTCACATTGCTGAGATTCTTTCCATGCCTGGAGAAGCTATATGTCGAGGTGATGCTCTTTCATGTTAAATTTTAACCACAAGGGAGTTCAAATTTTGAAACCCTGCAAATCGTAAGAGGTCCGTTGTGTGTCCAAGCACTAATACATTCTCTTCTTTCGCAGATACGGTTAGGCCCGGTAGTGGATAATATGATACAATATAACAATCCCATCGAATGCCTTGATCTCCATCTCACAGAAATTACTTTGAACTCCTACCGAAGGACCTTACCGGAGATTATATTCGCCAGGTTCTTTGTTGTGAGAGCAAGTGTGCTAAAGATAATGAGATTTTCCCTACATTTATCGCGCAAAAAAGAATGGTTTGATGATCAGCTTCGATGACTAGGACAGAATGGAAAACTCTCTGCAGAAGCTCAATTTCGTTTTGTAACTTCATTTGACAGACTATTCGGAAGTCCTAATTCCAAGCCCATAAATGACATGTCAGTGGCAGACCCCTTTGCAGAAATATTGAAGTTGCGAAACTAGTAGTAATATCAGTATGAACCTATCATATATGTTCATGTTCAGCTAATCAGCGCGGGCGTCTAGAGCTGTATGACAAAGTTTCCTGCATAAGCTGAATTTCATTTCTATTATCGGTTTGAACCTTGTAATCTTTGAATTTGAGCCTTGTAATGCTGGAATTTGAACCTTTGTACTATTTCTATAATTTGTGATACAACCATGCAAATGACATCTTATGAGGGAGACTCTTATTTTGGTAGTACTATCTTTTCCTTAGTATGCAATGGCCGATTAATATCTGGACATCAATATGCAATTGACGATTAATATTCGCACCTTAAGAAGCAGAACCACGACCGAGGTGTGCGCCAATGTTATGTGTGTATTGGATGCTTAATTTGGTTATGAAATCGTGTTCTTCTAAATGGAGCATATATGTTTGTGGGCAGATTGAGCAAATCACATCGCATACGGAATAAACAACCAAATCCATCGGTGATGATTTCATCAGTCACTGACAGTTCTTTATCCGGAACCGTTTGCCCGCAACACATCCGAGTGGCCTATGTACATCACACACATCTTGATCTGAGAAACCGTTTGTGTTATTTTTGCTTATCGCACATAGTTCATCCCAGTGGCCTGTATGCGGTCTATCACACACATCTTGATCTATGTAACCGTTTATGTTATTTTACCTCATCACAAACAGTTCATCTGAGTGACCTGTATGCCGTCTATCGCACACGTGATCATCTGGACAATCATTTGTGTTCTACTTGATCAGTGCAAATAGTTTATCGGGGTGAACTGTATGCCGTACATCGCACACACTTGTATTTTTATAAGCGTTTGTATTATATTACCCAATCGCAAACAGTTTATCTAGGCCAACTGTTTGCCAAACATCGCACACGAAACTATTTTTTAGATCGTATTTGATGGATACGCCATCGCACACAGTTAACGTCATTAGCGACGGAGCTATAACTATACCGTTTGCGATTTGTTCATCGCACACAGTTTTTTCGAAGGGTCTCTGATTGATGTGTCGCGTTAGCAGCATCCTGTAGTAGTGACTACTGCTATCAAAACTATCATACTACTGTGCTACTGATCACTCTGCTTCAGATATTTAATCTCCAGGTGTGGTTGAATTGACAACTCAACTGCTAATACTAGCAAATATTCTTTGGCTCTCCTTGTGTCGAATCTATAAATTTGGGTTGAATACTCTACCCTTGAAAACTGTTGTGACCCCCAGTACTTATGGGTTATCAAGACCTTTTTCTGGCGCCATTGCCAGGGAGCATAGCTATATTTGTTGAGTCACTTGGGATTTATACCAATTGAACACTATGAAGAATCTAAAGGATCCAAAAACCAAGATTTTTCCCTCTAAGACGAGGGGAGGTAAGGAATTGCCATCTAGATCTGCACTTGATTCACCTTCGGTTATGAGTAAGTTTGCAACACCACCACATACTATTAATCCTGATATGTCGCAAGTTATTGATGATGCTACTTCTGCTATGAATGATGCTTATGATGATGATGCCAGTACCATGCTTGATGATAATGTGCCACTAGGTGAATTTCTTGATGAACAAATTGCTAGAGCTAAAGAGAATGAAATTATTAAAACAGATGAAACTACTGAAATTGATGAAGCCTTTGAAACTGATGACTATGAAACACCTTTTAGACCTAGCTCTCCTAGATTTGAAATGCCTAAGATACCTGAAGGTTATGTTATGGATGAGGTAAGTAGAGAAATCCTTTCTTGTAGGGATAGAGATGATCTTAAGAAATTGCTACGCAAGTATAAGGAAAAGACTTTGAATGCTAGAATGAAATGTGACCCTAAGTTTGCCACTTCACCTATCTTTGTTACCGATAAGGATTATGAATTTTCTGTCAACCCAGAGTTAATTACTTTGGTTGAATCTGATCCTTTCCATGGCTATGAAACTAAAACTGTAGTGGCACATCTTACTAAGCTGAATGATATAGCCACCCTCTTTGCTCATGATGAGAAGATTCGCTACTACTATATTCTCAAATTATTTCTGTTCTCATTAAAGGGTGATGCTAAGATATGGTACAATACTCTTGCTCCTGGTTGTGTGCGTAGTCCCCAGGATATGATTTACTACTTCTCTGAAAAATATTTTCCTGCTCATAAGGAACAAGCTGCCTTATAGGAAATATTTAACTTTGTGCAAATTGAAGAAGAGAGTCTCCCACAAGCTTGGGGGGAGGCTTCTCCAATTGCTTAATGCTTTGCCTGATCACCCTCTTAAGAAAAATGAAATACTTGATATCTTCTATAATGGACTAATTGATGCTTCTAGGGACTTCCTAGATAGTTGTGCTGGTTGTGTTTTGAGGGAATGAACTGTTGAACAAGCTGAGGAACTATTGAATAATATATTGAAGAATTATGATGATTGGACTCTCCCTGAACCACCACTTAAACGCACTCCGAAGAAGAGGGGTATTTTATTTCTCAGTCCCGAATATATGCAAGAGGCAAAGAAATGTATGAAGGAAAAAGGTATTAAAGCTGAGGATGTTAAGAATTTACCACCTATTGAAGAAATACATGGCCTTGATGCAGCACCACCTCCACAGGTGGTAGAGGTAAATTATTTATTAAAGTTTGATGAAAGTGATATCCCTTACAATAAACATCCTAGTCAATGCTTATATGAGTTTGCTAACTACATTATGAAACAAGGTCACTTCAATGCAAATGTTCTGAAACAATTTAAATATAATTCTGATATGATTGCTCGCTTGAGTGACTTGTTATTTAGAATCAGCAATGATGTTAGAGGTGTAGGAAAACATGCCTCTATGGTTCAAACCCAATTAGAACAAGTTGCTGAATCTCAAAAATAATTGCTTGATGAAATGAATAATAATATGAATGATTTTGCTGCTAGAGTAGTAACTAGAGGAGGTAGAATGACCCAAGAACCTCTTTATCCTGAAGGTCATCCTAAAAGAATTGAACAAGACTCTCAGAGAATTAATATTGATGCACCTAGTCCTTCCAAAAGGAAAAAGAAAAAGAAAAATGATAGGACTTTGCATACCTCTAGTGAACGTGAGATACAAAAACCTCCTAAAGATAATGATGTCTCTATTTCTGATGCTGAAACTCAGTCTGGTAATGAACATTCACCTAGTGATAATGAAAATGATAATGATGATGTTCATGAGGATACTCAATCGAACAATGATAAAGAACCAGATAATGATGTTGAAATAGAGCCTGCTGTTGATCTTGATAACCCACAACCTAAAAATAAACGATATGATAAAAGAGACTTTGTGGCTAGGAAACATGGTAAAGAAAGAGAGCCATGGGTTCAGAAACCCATGCCCTTTCCACCTAAACCATCTAAGAAAAAGTATGATGAAGAATTTTAACGCTTTGCTGAAATGATTAGGCCAGTCTTTTTACGTACCCGCTTAACTGATATCTTAAAGTTGGCCCCTTATGCAAAATACATTGAAGACATCATCACTAATAAAAGAAAGATACCTGAAGCTGAAATCTCCACCATGCTTGCTAATTATTCTTTTAAGGATGGAGTACCCAAAAAACTTGGAGATCCTGGAATACCAACTATACCTTGCTCCATTAAAAGAAATTATGTCAAAACTGCTTTGAGGGTGTTTGGTTGGGCTTTCAGCTAGCTTCCGGCTTCCGGCTTCGAAGCCAAAAGCTCCTATTTAGGGGCTTCCGGCTGCAGCTGTGGCTTCCGGCTGCGGCTGTGACAAGGCCGAAAGCCACAGCTGCAGCCAGAAGCCCCTAAATAGGAGCTTTTGGCTTCGAAGCCGGAAGCTGGCTGGAAGCCCAACCAAACACCCCCTTTGTGTGATTTGGGATCTGGTGTTAGTGTTATGCCTTTCTCTTTATATAAAAGACTTGATTTGAATAAACTCACACCTACTGAAATATCATTGCAAATGGCTAACAAATCAACTGCCATACCTATCGGTATTTGTGAGGATGTGCCCGTTGTTGTTGCAGATGCTACTATCTTAACGAACTTTGTTATTCTTGAGATGCCCGAGGACGACAACATGTCGATTATCCTTGGTAGACCCTTTTTGAATACTGCAGGGGCTAGCTGTTATTGATTGCAATAAAAGCAAAGTCACTTTTCATATCAATGGTAATGAGCATACGGTGCACTTTCCAAAGAAACAATTCCAAGTGAATGGTATAAATGTTATTGAAGAATCTCCTACACTCACTATTGGAAGTTTTCAACTACCTCTACCTACTGCCAAAAAGAAATATGATATACTTATTGTTGGGATATGCATATCCCCATTGAGGTAACTTAGTGTTTTACGAAAGTTCTTCGATTTCATGCTAATCAGAAGTGGTTGTTAATAAGACTTGATCAACCTTATTAATGGATCATTTTTGAGAGGTATGAAGTTGATGAATCTAGTAGGCACAACCTTTTGCTCTCACCTTTTATTTTCTGTTTTACTTAGTCAAATAAAATAAAATGTCATGTCTATCATGTTTTCTGTTTTCTCCGTGCAATAAAAAATGACCCAAAAATAAAAGTTCTCAGAATGTCCTGAAAATTTGATACGGTTTTTTTTCTGAATATTTATGAATTTCTGGTACAAATAATATCAGAGGGGGTGCACCTGGTGCCCACAAGACACCAGGGCGCGCCAGCTACCCCAGGCGCCCCCCTAGTGGGTTGTGGCCCCCACGTGGGCCCCCTCACTTATCCCTTTAGCCCATGTCATCCCCTACCTCCAGAAAAAAATCACCATAGCTCTCATTCCCGTGTTCTTGCTCTCAAACCCGTGGATTTCGATCTCTTTGCTCGAAGCTCCGTTTCCAAAACTGTTTGGGGGGATTGCTACTTGGTATGTGACTCCTCCATTGCTCCAATTAGTTTTTGATTTAGTGGGTTATTTTTAGAATAATTAGCTACTCTTGGCGCTGCTGTAGATAAGCTTGCATGTTGAATTCTTAGAATTCTAAGTAGTTTGAATGCTTGATATGGCCTCTATGCATCCTTAGGAGTAGTTGCTATCAATCCTACAAAGTTTTGTTGACTAAAATTTTCAGAAATTTAATTATAGGAATAAGATGGATTTCTTTAGGAAGTTTTCCTCCAAAAAGAATGCTAAAGGAGTCATTGGGGAATCATCGGACAATGACCTCCACACTCCGAGAACGGTGGAGGTGCGGTCGTGCGAATGGCCGCATGATGCCTTCATGGAGGAGGCCGGGTTCCATCAAGAGTTTTCCCAATTCGTTGCAAAGGCCGGGCTAACCGATTTCCTCGCAGCTAAGTGTGACCAACACCACATCCTTACAAATTCCTTTGTGCAAAGTTTTAATTTTGTGAGTATGAATAATCCTCCTTAGGTGCAGTTTAAGCTATATGCTGAAACTCACAAGATATCGCTCACTGACTTTTGTGACATATGCTTGATCCCTTCTGATGGGGAACTAAGAGAGCCTAGACCAGGGGAGTTTGAGGACTTTCTCCTCATTTTAACAGTGGGTGAAGATAGAGGCGTGTCAAAAGCCACTGCTACCAGTTTGCAGTTTCCTTCTGTGCACTACTTTGCTTTATTCATCGCGAAGTGTTTAACCGCTAGGGAGAAGGTTGGCGCACTCAGTGCTCCTGACTTCGCCATTTTACGCCGTGCACTGCACAATGATCACACCTTTAGTATGGGGGCCATTATTGCATGTCGCTTACACCTTAACAGGACTGAGGGAAAGATACATGGTGGCATTTACGCTACTCGCTTAGCGAGACACTTTAATGTTCAGATTCGCCCACATGATTATCCCTTTTCCCAAGTTTATCTAGATCACAAGGCATTGCAGGATCGCCAATTTATTGATGCAGCTTATTCTTTCCATAACATTCACTACAACTTAGTATTCAGCGTCGAAACCTGTGATGTTATCCCATTGCCTGCACCTGCTCTGTTTGATTCTATTGCCAGGAACGGATACAGGATCATGCCAGAGGACATTACAGCCTACCGGAACAACCTAGCAGCTGCTGAGGAGGAGCCCCAGGAGTGGGATGCTCAGGTGCCGCCTCCACCTCACTTCGAGTTAGGACCGGATGGCTATTACGGATGGTGATTACCAAGCTAGGCCAAAAGCCTAAGCTTAGGGGAGTACGTATTTCCACCGACATTATATTCATGTTCACACATTTCATTCGAGTTGTCGGTGTTCATACTTTTTCATTGTATTATCCATGCTAGATTTATTTTCTCGCTTTCTTCTTTTCAGCTTTTCTTTCTAGCTTATTTTAAT
Source organism: Elymus sibiricus (assembly GCA_039707655.1). Classification (NCBI taxonomy): domain Eukaryota; kingdom Viridiplantae; phylum Streptophyta; class Magnoliopsida; order Poales; family Poaceae; genus Elymus; species Elymus sibiricus. The sequence goes on from CM077675.1 coordinate 206,015,984, forward strand.
TGTAGTACCAAAACAAAACCCCAAAAGATTTCTCGCTTCTTCTTTTACTTGTTGGGAGCTTTCCCGTGTAAATAGTTTTTCTCGTTTTTGTTTTTCGCTCTTTAATTTGCTGACTTCAAGAAAAAACAAAAACTCCAAAAATATTTCAGTGGGTTTCTCTAAAATTCTTTTCCTTTTATTTGAGTCGTACGAAGGAGAAGACCACGATGAAAATGTTGAGTGGTTCTCATATGCACTGTTGTTGATCTAATAGAGAGCCCATGTTACTTTGTCTTCTCCTCTTGAATAATATGTTTGCAGATTCCAGCTTAGTCCACGGCACTCTTGCACTATTTTTATTTTCATATCATTCGGTCATGCAAGTGAAAGGCAACAATGACAAAATTTGATGAATTGACCATGGCAGAGAAAAGCGGGTATGAACTCAACTTGTTTTTGTTTTTGTAAATATGTTTAGCCTACTATCCATGATTCAGCATATTATGACCAAACATGTTTGCAATGACAATTAGAGATTATAGTTGCTCATGACATGCTTAAGTAGCTAGGAGTGGATAATGATCTATCTTGGATGTCAACATGCATTAAAATGATTGTGATGTGGTATGATGACATGGTATCCTCCTCTGAATGTTTCAAGTGGCTTGACTTGGCACATGTTCACGCATGTAGTTGAATCAAAACCAACATAGCCATCATGATATTTATGTTCATGGTGTCCATATCCTACTCATGCTAGTATTCAATGTTTATTATTCGTAATGCATTTTCATGACCGTTTTTGCTCTCTAGCTGGCCGCTTCCCAATCTATTTGCTAGCCTTCGCCTGTACTAAGCGGGAATACTGCTTGTGCTTCAAAATCCTTAAACCAAAGTTATTCCAGATGAGTCCACTATATCTACCTATATGCGGTATTACCCTGCCGTTCCAAGTAAATTTGCATGTGCCACCTCTAAAAATTCAAATGAACATCTGTTTTGTGTGCCTGGACTGCTCATGGAGCGACAGGGGGCGGTCAATATCTTCCATGTTAAGCGGGTTATTCTGATGATGAGTGTTTATTCACTCGTCCTTACACGAGAGGGGCGGTAATAGGGATTCCCAGTCCTAAAATCAAAAATTACAAATAATTAAACAAAACTCTCCTAGGAAAGTTGTTGGTATGGACGGTACCCGTGGATTCGGCTAGCCGTGGAGTGTGATTGTTGGTGGAGGGGGAGTAAACCTTTACTTTTACTGCTTGGGAACCGCCGCTAATGTGTTTAGCATGGAAGATATTGATAACTCTTGGTCGTAACATTGACAGGAAGGGTGTACCTTCCAAAATTATATTTACCTCTGATTTAAACTTTGAGCTCTGGCACCTCTGCAAATCCTTGCTTCCCTCTGCGAAGGGACTATCTATTTACTTTTATGTTGAGTCATCACCTTCTCAAATAAGCACCAGATCTGAGAGCACTATTGTCATCCTCATGCATTGTGTATAGTTAATGTTGGGTGCAGCATGATTGGATCTTTTCTACCATGAATTACAATGTTTAGTCGTTGTTTGAACTTTGGAGGTGCTCTGCATTTATGTTTTGTGGTCTGAGAAAGGGCTAGCGAGATACCACTGTTGTCATATTATATCATGATTGTTTTGACAAAGTGTTGGCGCTTGAGATATTTTATTATTGCTCGCTAGTTGCTTACGTCATTGATATGAGTTAATATAATTTCTAAGAGTTATTGCTGACATGGTTAGTCATAATCTTTGCTGAAAACCTGGGTGCTACTTAAGCATATATATGTAAACAAGAATAAAAGAGTTCGTAAAAGTTTTTCTTTATCACTTTCAGTTTGTCAACTGAATTGCTTGAGGACAAGCAATGTGTTAAGCTTGGGGGAGTTGATACGTCTCCGTCGTATCTACTTTTCCTCACGCTTTTGCTCTTGTTTTGGACTCTAATTTGCATGATTTAAATGAAACTAACCCGGACCGACGCTGTTTTCAGCAGAACTACCATGGTGTTGTTTTTTGTGCAGAAATAAAAGTTCTCGGAACTAGACGAAACTTTTTGGAGATTTATTTTACAATAAATAAAAATTACTGGAGCCAAAAACCACCGGAGGGGGTGCCCTGGTTGGGCACGATACACCAGGGCGTGCCACCCCCTCCAGGCGCACCCTAGTGGGTTGTGCCCACCTCGGGGCCCCACTGACCCTAATTCCGACGCTATAAAATCCTATTTTCGGAGAAAAAATTCAGAGAGAAAGTTTCATCACGTTTTACGATACGGAGCCGCCGCCACCTCCAGTTCTTCATCGGGAGGCCAGATATGGAGCCCCTTTGGGCCTCCGAAGAGGGGAATCTTCGGTCTTCGTCATCATCAACCCTTCTCCATCACCAATTCCATGATGCTCCCCACCGGGAGTGATTAATTCCTTCGTAGGCTTGCTGGTCGGTGAGGACTTGGATGAGATTCATCATGTAATCGAGTTATTTTTGTTAGTGCTTGATCCCTAGTATCTACTATGTTCTTTGATTGATGTTGCTATGACTTTGCCATGCTTAATACTTGTCACTAGGGCCCGAGTGCCATGATTTTAGATCTAAACCGTTTATGTTATCACCATTATATCTATGTTCTTGATCCAATCTTGCTAGTCATATGCACCTATTACGTGTTATGATCCGTAATCCCCGGAGTGACGATAGTCGGGATACTTTCCGGTGATGACCGTAGTTTAAGGACTTCATGTATTCACTATGTGTTAATGCTTTGTTCCGGTTCTCTATTAAAAGGAGGCCTTAATATCCCTTAGTTTCATTATGGACCCCGCTGCCACGGGAGGGTAGGACAAAAGATGTCATGCAAGTTCTTTTCCATAAGCATGTATGACTATTTACGGAATACATGCCTACATTACATTTATGAACTGGAGCTAGTTCCGTGTCGCCCTAGGTTATGACTGTTATATGATGAATATCATCCAACGAGTTCACCGATCCAGCGCCTACGAGTTTTCCACATATTGTTGTTGCTAAGTTACTATTGCTATCGCTACTATCACCCTTGCTACAAAACTATTACTATCGCTGCTACTACTGCTATCAAAACTATCATACTACTGTGCTACTGATCACTCTGCTGTAGATATTTAATCTCCAGGTGTGGTTAAATTGACAACTCAACTGCTAATACTCGAAAATATTCTTTGGCTCCCCTTGTGTCGAATCTATAAATTTGGGTTGAATACTCTACCCTCGAAAACTGTTGCGATCCCCTATACTTGTGGGTTATTAGTACTCTACAGGTATCTCCAAGGGTGACTATTGGGTTGGCATGGATCGAGAGTGGGATTTGTCACTCCGTATGACGGAGAAGTATTTCTGGGCCCTCTCGATAATACAACATCACAAGAAGCTTGCAAGCAATGTGACCAAGGAGTTAGTTATGGGATCTTGTATTACGGAACGAGTAAAGAGACTTGCAAGGTAACGAGATTGAACTAGGTATGGAGATACCGACGATCGAATCTCGGGCAAGTAACATACCGCTGGACAAAGGGAACTGCATATGAGATTGATTGAATCCTTGGCATCGTGGTTTGACCGATAAAGATCTTCATTGGAACATGTGGGAACCAATATGGGCATCCAGGTCCCGCTATTGGTTATTGACCAGAGAGGTGTCCCGGTCATGTCCACATGATTCTCGAATCCGTAGGGTCCGCACGCTTAACGTTCGATGACGATATAGTATTATTGGGTTATGTATTTTGGTGACCGAATGTTGTTCGAAGTCCCGGATGAGATCCCGGACGTCACGAGGAGCTCCGGAATGGTCCGGAGGTAAAGATTTATATATGGGAAGTCATATTTTGGTTACCGGAAAAGTTTTGGGTTTTTCCGGTATTGTACCGGGAAGCTTCTAGAAGGTTCCGGAAACTTCCAGAGGAGTCCGGAAGTCCACCAAGGGTGCCTAAACGTCCCAAGGGTTTGCATGGGCTGAGGGGAGGCGTTGTGGCCTTATTGGGCTAGGCGCACAAGTCCCTCAAGGCCCATGTGGCTGGGGAGAAGTGGAAAGTGCACGTGTGTATGGAAAGGCAGGGAATCTCTACTCCTAAAGGGGCACTTGGTAGCTTCTTGTCTTGGTTTTTTTCGTCATCCCTTCCACCTCCATGTGGTTTTTTTAAGTCTCCACTCCCCCCGCTACAAAACCAGGGCGTAGGCACGTAATCCCTCGCACTCCCAGCAAAAAAACCAGATGAAGGGACTCCCTCCTACGGAATGAAGAAAAAATCGGATGAAAAAAGACCGATTGGGGAACCCACATACGTCATGAAAAAAAAATCGGAAGAAAAAGACCCCGATGCTCCAGCCGACCCCGACGCCTCCATCTCGATCCCCAGATCGCTGCCATCGCGAACCCTAGGTCGCTCCATCACGGAGGCCTTCGCCACCACCCCGGATCCCCTTGCCACCCTGCGCCGTCCGCCGCCCGTCCTCCGCCGCCTACCCGCGAACAAATGCAAGCATGAGCAGCCCCCAGCCGGTCCTCCTCTCATGCCCCAAAAATGCGGGAGACCCCCGCCGCCGCTGCCCGCCGGTCCACTGCCCCACAGAAGGACGTGCGTGCGGGGCGTCGCCGCTGCCCGCCGGTCTGCCTGTGCCGCCCCACGGAAGGACGTGGGTGCGTGCCGTTGGCATCCTCCTTTGCTGCCCATCGGACGCCGACAACCTGATCTGAGAGCACAAAAGCTGCGGCGCCCTGGATGTCTGCTTCCTCATCCTGTACGATTCCTCCTCCTGGTCCTAGCAGTTCCTCGACGCCGACGGCCGCTTCTTCCAAGGTTCGTATTGGTTTGAGCCATATAAGCCCGTGTATCAACCCGACTGTGCTAAATCTGAAGCACCGGATTGGGAGACGCCCCTTCGTGTGCGCCTAGATAGTGATGCACCACCAGAGACAGAGTATTATGACCTGTACCACGAGTTTGACGTGAAGATACTGTACCAGGTCAGGCGAGGTTCAGCGAGGTCTTCGGCAAATGCCAGGGCCTGGGCAATGCCTGTTTCCTACATGGCATCTCGACGCAAAATGGGAGGGTATGCTATTTTCTGACAGAGACTTGCTGTTGGGTTGCCTGTGAATGAATCCATTAAGATGGCATCATGGCTCAGTTGTGTTTCGTGTATTTCAGCTTTATGTAGCGATGAGGTTTTCCGAAGGATCCATCGGGGATAGGATGGCTTAGCTTAATGGTGGAAGGCTCCCTTTGTCGAATGTTTTAAGGTATGCTGGAAGTCTCCGCATTTTTGTACATATTTGATGTTCTGAATACTGAATGTTGGTCGTATTATCATAAGAATGCATTTTTCTGTAGAGGCAAATATACCCATTTTTAGATGAAGTGTCACCTAAGCATGCAGTTTGCAACTTTCTACCAGTTATGTGTTGAGCGTTTTGTTTGATTAACTGGTAGTTATCCTTTCTCACCTTAGTGCAGACACATTATCCTGTTTTGCGTTTACCTTCTATTTAGAAGATGATTTCCTCTAACTTGCAGATATGGCGCTGATTTGCCGCATGGTGTGCTAGAACTACACTCCAGGGGAATATTTGTTCAGAAATCTCCAGTCTTGTATTTTTCAGGCTGTAGGAGTTATGGGTGAACGACATCAAGCACCAATCACTGTGACGTAAACACATTAACTCGAGAAGCAAAACTGTCCACATGGCACTCCTTGTTTCATGATGTTTCTTATGTGGTAAGCCAATCACTTGCAATGAAGAATTATGAGGATAATTTGCTTGCTATGATCAGTTGTCACTAAAAATCCTTTCGGCTTAAAACTATGTCTGGTTGGTCTAACCGGGTGGTGAAAGTGATGGTGGTGCCCATCATACATTGGTAGATATGTTTTTGCAAATCTCTGTTACAGCTGGTATTGTTTGTGTATGTATGTAGTTAGAGAAGTAAATGTGTTTCATGGAGGAGAGAGTGCAGCTCTGTGAAGAGTTCATGAATACTTCTGAAAGAATGATCAGCTGACAGTCTATAAAAGGACTAGGAATGGCATGCTTGATCCAGACTACAATAGTTTGTTGGATTGCTCTGGGCAGTCTTTCGCCGTGTTATATTTGTGAAGAGGTAATATTTTGTGTTCTCTGCACACATTATCAGCTTGTCTATGCTAAATGTTCAATCATTATGCAGGTAAAGACATATGAGAAGCAAAGAGGATCAAATGATTCCACATACTGGTTAGTGTGCCTTTTCTGGCCCAATTCCATGTTTGAAGCCTCCTATATAGAATGCTTTAATTCATACTGAACTGCTATTCCCGACATGACAATGTTTCAGGGTATTATTTGAACTTATAGAGAGGGACTACTTCAGATTTCTTTTCAGCAAAATATGGGAACTCCATTTTCTTATAAGGTAAATAAGATACAATCGTATCATTCTTAATTTTTTCTGCACACGTATATTATGGAAAGGATGCACACATGTTTTTCTTCTTCTGTGATCTCCTGCGATCATTGATTCTCAAAGAAATCTCATGTGATCATTGCTAATTGTTATTTGTTTTCAAAACTTTGGGTCATAGATTTAATTGCTAATTGTTATTCATCAAATTTCCTGTTCATTCAAAGACATTTGTGATTCAGATCATCGCGAGTGTAGAGCGTTAGAGCTCAGAAGTACAAGCATACTGACAATCTATTCAGTCAAATCCATTTTATTTATTTATCTTCTTTACATGTCTGCCAGGGTAACCATAGCATCTATATTGCATTATGCCTGAAACTGAGAGCTCTGGGACAGTGTTATGCGCTATTAGACAAGTAGATACAGAAACACCGATCAATGGTGGTCAACAACAAGTAAGAGAAATGTTAGATACATCAACACTCTTTCTTGATCTATGGTCAGTCCTCCTCTTGCCTACCTTCCTCTCTTGGTGACTTACCGGATGAAGTGGAAGTGCTAACCTATTGTTGGTAGCAGTAGGAGATATTGATGTTCTACAGAATTGCTAATCACATCTCCAAGGTTTAATGCTTGATCTGCTTGTTATTGACCTAAGAGAAAATGGGTTCTGAAGCTTTGATGTGATGTGTTTCTAACAAATAGTGGCAAAATCAATACCATGCACGGGCAATTACTCTTATATAGTTTGATGCTTGAAAAATTGTAGAGTCATCACCTCTCTTTAAAGTGTACATGACACAATAAGAAAAAAAATAAAAAAGCATCTTGAGTACCATGCCCAGGTACATTTTTAATGCCTATAGCTGTATTTTGTTCCATTAGAAAATACAATTATATTTTATTCCTGATAGGGCAATCTTATACATGTGCTTTAGGCACTTCTCAACACTGCCACAATTATTCTAGAACCTCTTAAAATTTGTAATGCTCATCAGACCATGTCACATGTCATGTACATGTTTTGTAGTCGACTATTAAGATTATCGACGGGGGACGAAATTTTCAGTCTTACTCAGTCTGCAAAGGATGTGCCAAGCCAATATTAATTATGATTTTTGTAGATTGCATTGGTTTACTTATGTACCTTCTCCTTAAATGATTGTGTTTCACTCGTGGAAATTTGAGTGCTTTCTTCGAATGTTAGGAAAAATGGTTCTGTAGATTAGTAAGACTAATGTGTGTTGAACATATCAGTCTATGTGTGGGTAGGAGTGAAACTGTCGATTATGCTACAGACGAGATTCTGAAAAAGTCCCAAAGACGGCGGCGCAGCAGCTGCTGCTCCTATGATGGGTAAAGTGGAGGTTGCATTTCTAGGACTTGAAGGAGGAAAGGAAGACATGGTTACTTCTTGGAGAGCCTAGTTGTTTCCCTGCAGAAAAATAAATCTCTAGAGTTGTTTAACTGAACCTGTTCCACCATCGTTGTTATGTTGAGATAAAAAAACTTGCGTGAACTGTTATTGGTCACTCAATGCATAAGTTGTTGTTAGTTAATTTGAATTGGATTGTACTCCGGGAGTCCACAAGATGTCATTTCCAAATGTCATAGCTAATTTTTAACTTGGCACCATTTTCTAATGAGAGGGCTGGGCATGATCCAGCCACATGGGAGGACGTTTCAAGAAAATAAACTGATTGTAGCTAGCACATTGGTATTAGTAAGTTGTTGTTTAGGTTCTTAGAAAATCACTGGGGGTGTTTTCTTCTGTTATCTAAATTTGTTCTCTAGGTCTTTTTGTCCATAGATTTTGGTTTCATTCGCTTAATTGTGTTGGGATTGTAGAAGCATTGAGTAGTTACATGGCAAGTATAGGAATCAAGGCAAGAAATTGTATCATCGGTACAACAGGGAGATTGATAATTGTTTGTTCATCGCCATCTCATTATGCATTTTGCTTACATGCTATCTATGTGATATGTCTATGTTATCAACACTTTATTTGTCGGTGTACTAAAGTTTGAGTCCTTTAGTACCCCATACTGGTGCACGGACGGTTGTAGCCATACCAGTGGCAAGGCCTGCAGGGGGACAACTGAATACAAGTACAACAACATCAAGAAGGCATTCAAGCCAACAATCAGAAGATAGAAGACCGAAGGCTGGGCGCCCGGCAAGATCTTGCCGGGCTGGCCTGCAGATCCCCGGCAAGACTCGCACCCGGCAAGACCTCGCCACCCTGTCACCGCTCCAGTGCGGTCACCAGCTTGTCTTTTAGCTGTTGTCCTCCTAGTAACGTGTCAGGCGCTAACGGCAGATGGGCTTAAGCGGTGCTGATGGGACGGCCCCTTTTTCCGTCCCCAAGACGCTAAGGGACACCTCGACGAAGCATTTAATGTTTCTGTCCTAAGCCGTCAGTATTAGGTATGATAACACTGTAGCAGCTTTACACCTCATGTATGTACTGTACGCCACTGTTGGTGACCCCTTCGAACGTATAAAAGGAGGCCCAAGGCGTAGCTACAGAGAGAGGATCTTCTGGCCCATTCTGCATGTGTAGCTGCTGCTCGAACGTACTGTTCATTGCAAGTGCTCCTGAAGCCTGGGCTGAACACATCTAATACAACCAAAGCAGGAGTAGGGTTTTACGAATCTCCGCGGCCCGAACCTAGGTAAAAATCCCTCGTGTTGTTCGTTAGATCTGCTCTTTGTGCAAGCCTTTCTCCCTGCCGAATCGTAAAGGGGTCCTCGTGATCCCATAGGTGTCGTACGCCGACATCTTTGGCGCGCCAGGTAGGGGGATTGGTTGCGTGAACCTGATCTAACGATCAGCGCGTCAGTTTCTTCATCATCATCGCCATGGCTCCCAAGAAGAAGGGTTTTACGGCGGTTGGTCCATCCACGTGTGCTGTCCCTGTGGCTACACAGACGGGCGACGGTGTAGACGCGGGCGGAGGAGGCGGAGGTTCTGAGCTTCCGCGACGTTCTGGTGATCATAGCCAGGCGAGCGGCGTTCTTCGCGCCGCTAGATCTAAGGACGGAGCTGTGCTGCCAGCAGGCGGTGCAGCGAACTCCAGGGACGGAAGGGCGCCTTCCAAGACACCTACGCCGGCGCATGCGCCGCGGCCTTCACAGGTCACGCGCGATGAGCAGCGCCACGACGTCGGTGGTTCCAACCGTCCACACGGAAAGTCTCCTGAGCATCACCCTCGAGATGCGCGGGATCAGCATGCACGCCAACATGCTGGTGGAAGCGGCGCGCGGTCGCGGGATCGTGATGGAGCTCCTTCTAACATGGTTGGGAGTGAGAGCACCTCACGTTCCTTGCACCTTTGGCCACGACCTACACCAGCAGAAGCACTGGCGCGAGCACAGCTGCTCTTGAACTTTCCTCCTGCTGCGGACAAGCTCGAAGAGTGGAGAGCTGCTATTCAGAGCCTCGTCGGCCTCGCCAATAATGATAGACCGCAGTAGGCGGAGCCTTCACGGCGGCAGTCCATCGAGCCGGCGCGCGCCCGTGGCGAGAAGACTGGAGAAGGTGCAACCACAGTGCACTCTCCTCCACGGAGGCAACAGCGGTCGCCGACTCGACGGATCAATATCCGTGATGATGATTCAACAGCGTCGTCTGATCCGTGAACTCGCCGCGATCAACATCAAGTTCTTCGGGAACGAAGCAAGGAAGACGCTCGGACTACCATCGAGCGGCGGCGAGAAGCGCACCATCAATCTGATAAGCGCGCAGGACCCACTGTAGACAAGCCTGCGCCAGGGTATTATGATGACCTACCTTACGAGGTGGGTTGTCCAGCTTTTACCCATGAGCTGCGGCGAGTCCAGTGGCCCAATTCCCGCACGTTTAAACCAGAGGTCCCGGAGAAGTATGAGGGCAAGACCCACCCGTCGGAGTTCCTCAGCATCTACACCATTGCGGTGCAGGCTGCCGGGGCTCGCGACGACAAGATACTCGCCAACTACTTCCCGTTGGTGCTTAAGCCCAACGTCAGGTCGTGGTTGATGCATCTGCCAGAGAATTCCATTTCTTCCTGGGCAGATTTGTGCCATGAGTTTGTTGGCGCCTTTACCGGAGGCCACCAAGCTCCTGGCCAGGAAAGTGATTTGCATCTCATCCCCCAGAAAGAAGGCGAGACTCTACGCAAGTACATACAGAGATTCAGCCGTGTACATCACAACATTCCAGACGTTCATCCTGCCGCTGTTATCAGCGCGTTTCATCAGAACGTGCGCAACCGCAGGATGAGCGAAGAGCTGGCGATGAACAAAGTCAGGGATGTTGCCGAGCTCTATGCTCTGGCTGACAAGTGTGCTCGAGCTGAAGAAGGGAGGAGATTCCCCGGCGAGGACGCTGGCGCAGGAGTCGAGTCCGAAGATGAAGACGCCGCCGCCCCGGCAAAGAAAGGTCGGCGGCGTAACAGGAAGCGCAAAGGCAAGGCCGTGCTTGCCGTCGAGGGATCCGACAACCCCGACACCGCCAAGAAGGCCAAGGTTGATGGCCCCGGCAAGGATGTTGCCGGGTGCGCCTCCTGTCAGGCCTTGGCGGCTGCCGACAAGCCGGAGGGCTCCGAAAAGCAGTACTGCAAGATCCAGCGCACCAAGGGCCATGACCTCTAGAACTGCTGGCAAGTTGAGCAGCTTGTCGAGAAGCAGAAGGCTGAATATGAAAGGCGAGATAAGGAGAAGGGCCAGGATGGTGCAGAGGGATCCGGCAAGAAACGCAGTGGCCGAGGAGGTCGCCGCGGCAAGGCCAAGCAACAAAAGGAGAGGCCCGCTCGAGGCCGCGACAAGTAAGAGGGGGGTGACAATGACAACGAGGAGGACGACGAGTCCAGTAAGCAAGAGTTCCAGAAAGCTACAGACACCATGTGCGTTGACGGGGGCGCCTCGTTGCATTCTTCCCACCGCCGACTTAAACAGTGGGCGCGTGAGGTTAATGCGACAGAGCCATCTGTTGATGCCCAGAAACCACTGAAATGGTCCAACACGCCTATCATTTTCGACGCTGAGGACCACCCTGATCGCACAACTGCGGTCGGGTGTCTGCCATTGTTGGTTTCGCCAACAATTTGCAACCTCAAAGTGACAAAAATGTTAGTTGACGGTGGGGCCGGTTTAAATTTGATCTCGCCCGACGTGCTCAAAAGGTTGCAGATTCCTGATGAAGATCTCGAGGAAACAGGCACGTTCCAAGGGATCAATCCAGGAAGAAGCCAGCCGAAGGGTAAGATCACGCTACCCGTAACATTTGGTAGTGATCTGAACTTCAGGACAGAGAAAATTATTTTCGACGTCGCCAAGATTCCATTGCCATATAATGGGATTCTTTGCCGTCCAGCGCTGGCCAAGTTCATGGCGGCATCGCATTACGCTTACAATGTATTGAAGATGCCCGGGCCGATGAGTGTCATCACTATCAATTCCAACAGGAAAGACGCGCTTATCTGCACCGATCAGCTTTACCGGGAGGCAGTTGCAGCATCTGCCGCCAAGGCACTTGCTCCTGCCGCTGAAGCTCCCGGGGGGAAGAAGACCGGCAAGACCTCTCGCACACGCTCCGGCAAGCGCACCTCCTCGGAATGCTGCGCTCCTGTTGAGGACGTGCCAGAGAGCTCCACCGGCAAGAGCAAGAAGTCCAAGGCAGCTCCACAAGAGACTAAGAAGGTGCCCGCCAAGGAGGATGGTATGGGAGGAACTTTCACCATAAGTTCCACCCTCGACGACAAATAGGAAAGCGCACTCGTTGCTTTCCTATGGGCGAATATCGATGTGTTTGCATGGCAACCATCTGATATCCCCGGTGTTCCCAGGGAAGTAATTGAGCACCACCTTGCCGTCTGTCCTCACGCGCGGCCCGTCAAGCAGAAGGTTCGGAAGCAAGCTTTGGAGCGGCAACAGTTTGTTACCGTGGAAATCAAGAAATTGGAAGCGGCAGGTTTGGTAAGAGGAGTACTCCACCCAACATGGCTGGCCAATCCAGTTGTAGTGCGCAAGGCAAATGGAAAATGGAGGCTGTGTATTGATTATATAGACATCAATAAAGCCTGTCCAAAAGATCCTTTTCCCTTGCCGCGCATCGACCAGATTGTAGACTCCACTGCCGGCTGCGATTTGCTTTCATTTCTTGATGCATACTCAGGATATCATCAGATCTTCATGGCAAAGGAAGACGAAGAGAAAACCGCATTTATCACCCCATGTGGTACGTATTGCTTCTTACGCATGCCTTTCGGGTTGAAAAGTGCTGGTTCAACGTTTGCAAGAGCAGTTCAGATTGGTTTTGAGCCTCAGCTACATAGAAATATGGAAGCTTATATGGATGACATAGTGGTCAAAACCAAGGACAAAGCAACACTCATATCAGACCTAAAAGAAACATTTGCAAATCTGCGTAAGATCAATTTGAAGCTCAATCCTGAGAAGTGTGTGTTTGGCATTCCATCCGGCAAGCTTCTCGGGTTCTTTGTATCTCAGCATGGAATCGAAGCGAATCCCGACAAGATCAAGGCGATTGAGCAGATTGAAGCACCAAGGCGTGTCAAGGATGTGCGTGGTCTTGCCGGCTGCGTTGCTGCTCTGAGTAGGTTCATCTCAAAATCTGCTGAGCGCGCCCTGCCCTTTTTCAAAATCTTGAAGAAAGCAGGTCCGATGAAGTGGACTCCAGAAGCGGAGGCAGCGCTGCAGGATTTGAAGAGGTACCTCTCTTCTTCGCCAGTACTAGTCGCGCCAAAACCACAAGAGCCGTTGTTGCTATATTTAGCGGCAACAAATCAAGTGGTGAGTGCTGCGTTAGTGGCAGAGAGAGAAGTCAACGAAGAAGCAGCGGCAACGGCAAGACCACCAAGCGACGAGCTGGGATCTTCCCCGGCAGAGTCTGGTGCCGACAAAGCAGGATCTGCGCAGTCAAATGAAGCAATACAGAAGAAGAAGATGGTGCAGCGCCCAGTTTATTTTGTCAGCTCCCTTTTGCAGGGGGCTAGGTCAAGATATTCTGGCGTGCAGAAGTTGCTCTTCGGCCTCCTTATGGCCTCGAGGAAGCTGCGCCATTACTTTCAAGCACATGAGATCATTGTTGTCACTCGCTTTCCATTGCAGCGGATCTTGTTAAATCCAGATGCAACCGGCAGGATTATGGAGTGGGCTTTGGAACTGTCAAGTTTTGGTCTCAAGTTTGAAAGTACTTCAACCATTTAGAGCAGAGCTTTGGCGGAGTTCATTGCGGAATGGACCCCGACGCCAGACGAAGAAATTCCGGAGTCAACTCTCCCCGGCAAGGAAACAAATCAAGAATGGATTATGTATTTTGATGGGGCTTTCTCGCTGCAAGGCACCGGTGCTGGCATGCTGCTTGTCGCACCCACCGGAGAGCACCTCAAATACGTAATTCAGATGCACTTTCCCTGGGAGAGATCGACGAATAACACTGCAGAGTATGAAGGGCTGCTTGTCGGTCTCAGGATCACGACGGACCTTGGAATCAAGAAATTCATCGTCAGAGGTGATTCTCAGCTTGTCGTCAAACAAGTGAATAAAGATTATCAGAGCCCGTTGATGGAAGCTTACGTAGATGAAGTGAGGAAGTTGGAGGAGCGCTTTGATGGACTGCAAATGGAGCACGTTCCTCGTGCGGAAAACAACACTGCTGATGGTCTGTCAAAGTGCGCTGCCCTTAAGTTGCCTGTGGAACCAGGAAATTTTGTGCTCCGATTGACTCAACCATCAGTAACACCATCGATGGGGCCAGAAAAAAGAAGGAAGTTGAGTTCCGGCAAGTATTTTCCGGCAGAACTCCCAGAGACCGCCGACAAAGAAGTTGCCGGGAACGACGCTAAGCTTGCCGGTGGGCGACAGGCTCCGCCAAAGCCTCAGGCTCTGGCCGTAGAGACAAACGCTCCCGTCGAGCTTGCCGGGGAGCAACAGGCTCCGGCAGGGCCTCGAGCCTTTGCTGTAGAGACAAACGCCCCTTCGGCAGAGGACATGCCTTTAGTCCTTGTTATTGAGCCCCAGGCTCCAGCATGGGCACAACACATCGTCCATTTCCTTCAGACAGGAGAACTCCCCGAAGAACAGGAAGAAGCGGAGAAAGTAGCCCGTCGGTCCAATATGTACCAGTTTGTGGACAATGTCTTGTACAGAAAGAGACCAAACGGTGTGAAATTGAAGTGTATTCCTCGGGAGGATGGACTGGAGCTGTTGGCAGAGATACATGGAGGCAAATGTGGCTCCCACATAGGATCAAGAGCTCTTGTTGGTAAGGCATTCCGGCAAGGTTTCTTTTGGCCCACTGCTCTCCAGGATGCAACTGCACTAGTAACCAAGTGTGAAGCGTGCCAGTTCCATTCAAAGAAATTGCATCAGCCAGCTCAAGCTCTTCAGACAATCCCTCTCTCCTGGCCGTTTTCGGTCTGGGGGCTCGACATCTTGGGCCCTTTCCCCCGTGCTGTCGGGGGCTTTGAGTACTTGTACGTTGTGATTGACAAGTTCACAAAGTGGCCGGAAGTGGAAGCAGTGAGGAAGGTGACAGCACAGTTGGCCGTCAAGTTCTTCAAAGGACTAGTTTGCCGCTTTGGTGTACCAAACAGGATCATCACTGATAACGACACACAGTTCACAAGCCACACCTTCATGCAGTATGTCCATGACCTTGGCGGCAAGATCGGTTTTGCTTCAGTTGTTCATCCAAGGAGCAACGGCCAAGCGGAAAGGGCAAATGCTGAAGTGTTGCGAGGTCTCAAGACAAGAATTTTCGACAAGCTACGCAAGTGCGGAAGACGCTGGATTGATGAGTTGCCGACAGTTCTTTGGTCAATCAGAACGACACCAAATCGAGCCACCGGCCAGACACCCTTCTCCCTAGTGTACGGGGCGGAAGCAGTTCTCCCCACGGAACTCACATACGGGTCACCTCGAGTGCTCGCTTATGATGAGCTTGAGCAAGAGCAGTTGCGGCAAGATGACGCTACGCTCCTTGAGGAAGATCGTCTTCAGGCTGCCGTGCGAGCTGCACGCTACCAGCAAGCCTTGCGCCGCTACCATAGCCGCAAGGTCCATGCCCGAAGTCTTGAGGAAGGCAACCTTGTTCTTCGGCGCGTTCAGTCGGCCAAGAATTCCAACAAGTTGACGCCGAAGTGGGAAGGCCCTTATCGGGTAGTACGAGTCACCAGGCCTGGCGCAGTCCGCCTGGAGACCGAAGATGGCGTTCCAGTGAGCAACTCCTGGAGTATTGAACATCTTCGTAAGTTCTATCCATAAGGCGCGGTTGCCGGGTCCCCCGGCAACCACCTTTTGTACGAGTCTTGCCGCCAAGGCATGTAATCCTTTGTACAAAGCCAGGCACAGACCCTGTGCATAGTTGAATAAGATTAAGTGTTTTACAATTCTTGGCGATTTTCATGTTTACTTATATGCATGTTTGTCTGAGGCATTGTATTACGCTTATTCCCAGCAAGTGCTAACGAACCTCCATGGTTCCATATCTCCATTTTCTCTTCTTTCTTTTTCTCAAAGGACAGAAGGTTCCCTCGCGTGCAAGTTTGCCGGGGGGAATGATGGTATGGATACCGACAGACGACGTTCAAGGTTGACATCTTGCCGGAAGAAGTACATCAACGAAAAGCTAAGTTGCAGAAACTTCAAACAAATTTTTTGTTTTGTAAGGTTATTTTCCTTGAACGATTTCGACTTTTGTATGGAAAACCTGCACGTGAAGGAACCTTGTCATGATCGGTTGTGCCCTCACTCTATTTCGAGTCCGCTCAACAGTTTAAGTGGCTGCACTGAGAACGTCAAGGTTTCTTGCCGGTGGCGGCACCTCCAGCAGGCTGCTAAAGTCCCGCACCTAGCGCTCGCGGCAAGGGTGTGCGCACCGGCAAGTTCCCAATAAAGCGTAGGGTGTATACCATACATAAAGAAATTGAGCAAGGGAAATAGCATGCATTTATCCAGAGCATAGCAAGTTATATTACATCAATAGTTGCCGCGGTTCTAACAAGAGATGAATTTGTCTTTGGCATGGAATGGTGGCGACGAAGAGAGATGAAGCAACTAGTCCCTGCGCTGGCCTTCGATCCTCTTGACTTGGCCCACCTTGTCAACAATAGGCGCGACAAGCTCCTCGAGCGCCTTGAGGTCTGCATCCTTCGGCAGGCGGTCAAGCACGTTGGTGAGGTTGATGCTGGGGTTCTTGTACGCCACCTTGGTGAGCACCTTGAGGAGGACAACCCGGCAGAGTTTGCGGGATTCGTTCACCTGATGGGTTGCTTGATCGGAGTGGAGCAGCTTCAGGGCGTCAACCATGCCATCAAAGAACATGGTCAACTTGGCGCTCGTAGACACCCTGTCATCAGAAGAATAGTCGAAGCCTCGCAGGCCCATGGAGGACAGTTGTGCTGCAAGCCTCTCTGCGACTTCGACAAGGCGAGTAGTCCAGATCTGCGTACCTGCCACATAGTCGTTGTGGGTGACGGCGGCGCTCTCGAGCAGGTCTTTCTCATTCTATAGATCCTTGATCAGAGCCTTCTCGCGAGCCTCCACAACCTCAAGAGTCTCCTTCAGCGTGGTCAGCTTCAGCTCCAGATCTGCAATGGATTCCTTGGCTGAGGAGAGCTGCTTGATCTTGTCGGATATGGCAGTTTCCATCTCCATCAGACTGTGAAGAGTCTTCTCTCTCTCAGTTTTGAGCGTCGAGATCTCCTTGCTGCGTTCCTCAAGATCCGCCTCCAGCTTCTTCACCTTATCGGCAAGCTTGTTCTTGGCAGCCTCTGCAGCTTCGGCAGCATTGACGGCTTCCTTCAGCTTGCCGGCATGGTCCATGACTAGAGCTTCGAGTGCTTCCTTGTGCTTCTGCTCTAGCTCTTGGGTCCGCTGCGCGACAAGTTTTTCGAGTTCTGCATCCTTGCCGCGAAGCTTGTCGGCAAGCGCCCTCTCGTGGGCGGTCAGGTCCTCTTCATAAGCGTCGAGCCTGACGCGGCGCTCTGTCAAGCGGGCTTCATCTGCAGTGGCCTGTTGTTTGGCCTCCTCTTGCGCCTTTTCAACATCGGACTGCTTCATGAGGAGCTCGTTCCAGTTTTGACTCAGCTGCTCTTGACTCATCCTCAGCTCTTGAAGGGCCTCAGCATACCAGACCTGCGTTTCCTCGACGCGCTTCTGGAGATCTGCTTCTGCTGCTTCGACAACTGCCGCCCTGGAATCCAGCTTCTCTTTCCGGGCGCGGTGAAGTGCTTGGAGCTTCTGGAAGTTGCCGCTCATGGCCTGGAGGAGCTTTTCTTCTTCAGATTTGCTGCTGCTGGTGCATGGCTCGTCGACAATCTCGAGCCCGGCAGCGGCGATGATGTCTTCATCAAAGGTTTCCCCTTCAGTCGGCACCCCAATGCTTGTCGTTCCTGGTATGCTGACGAACAAGTTGTCGCCAACCTTGAGGTATCTGCTTGAAGAAGGGGCTTCGGATGTTGACGGCTGGTCCTCAACAGCCATCTCACCGGCAACTGGGGGCTCCGTGGCTGGTGTAGCGCCTGGCGCTCCTGCAGCAGGAATGCCGCCAGTACGGTCACTGGACTCCTTGCCGGCCTTCTCAGCAGACTCCTTGGTGGCCTCTTCTTGTGCGGCCTTGGCGGCTTCCGCGACAGCATTCTTGGCGGCCTCGGCAGCAGCATTCTTGGCGGCCTCGTCGGCAGTAATTCTGTCGGCCTCGGCGGCAACATCCCTGGCGGTCTCCTCGATGACATCATCAACATCCATGTGTTCTGTCAAGGGAAGATCTGAAGGCCAAGAAAACAAACAAGATAAGGCTGAGGAGGAAGTTCAAGAAGACAAAAAGAAGGACAGAATAACAAGTACTCTGAGGCAAATGCTTTACCTGTGTTGAGCTGTTGAGAGGTGGCTTCCCCTTTCTCGGCAGCACCAGTTGCCGGAGTAGGACCACCAGAGCCCGCGCTTGCCGGCTCCTCCTCATCGCGATAGAGCTCACTAGAGGAAGCCTTTGCCGGAGATCCGTCTCTGGGCGGCGTGGTTGACGGAGGCGGCGCATGGGGGGCGGCGTTCAATGGCTCTCTTCGTTGTCGTTCTTCTCCTACATGCCCGGAGATGTCAGCAGTAAAGATACAAACCCCGACGCTTGCCAGCGGAAAGTGAGTAAACTCACACTGGGGGCTGCGTCGGGGGCTGCGTTGAGGACTTGACTCCGGGCTGACGGTGGTCGACTCTGGCGCACCTGTGGTGCTTGCCGGTGGCTCGTCGCCCGTTGAAGTTTTCGCCCTCTTCGCCACCCTTTGTGCCAGCGTTTCCGTATCTATGCGGGAGCAGGCCAAAGCAAGACAAGTTAGTTAAGCAAAACCAGAAGTTCGGAAAGTAAAAGATGAAACAGGACACTTACTCTTCCTCTTCCCCTTCCGAGCCAAAGGCGGAAAGGTCAAAATCAACCTCCGCCACGGTGTCCATGGGAGGAGGTGAAGGGATGGTCCTGGGTCATTTGGCTGTAGCCTTGCCGGGGCCTGCACCACTCGAGGAAGGTTGGTGGACTGGGTCACCAGAAGTGGCTCTCCGAAGAACACGCTTCGTCTTTCTTTCGGGAGCTGGGGGCTCCTCGTGCAGCTGCTCCTCGACTGTATCTTCAGTAGAAGGGCCCCCGGCTGATGTGCCACCCTGCTCTCCGGCAACCTCTCCCTGCCCGACAAGCTTTCCCTCCGACACCACTTCATCTTCGCTGGTTTCCCTTTCCACGAAGCCAGCGCTGCCGGCCTCCTCGGCAAGATTCGCTTCTTCCGCCCTGCTGGCGATGTACGCCACTTCCTCCTCGGTAGTGGCGCGGATGAGGCTTGTTTCTTCCCGAATGGCCTTCTCCGACAAGTTGTCGAAGAATTCTTGTGCCTGCTCTTCGGATGGCTCGTCCCAAGTCCCGTCAAGGCCGTGAGCGTTGCACGCCGGCATCATGGCGATGATTGAGGCCAGAGCAGAGTTGTTGCACAAAGGAATTATGCTGGCCGGCAACTTGAGTTTTGCCTCAGTTCTACACAGCTTTTGGCAGAGAGCCGTATGTTGCATAACCGTCAAGTTATTTTTCAAGCCAGGGCGCAGCCTCATGATGTCTGCCGCATTCCAGAACTCCCAGGCTGGCCTCCCCTTGTTCTGCAGAGGGGCGATGCGCCGGCGAAGGAAGTCAGCGCCAACCATCTCTATTGAGAGCCTGGCAGCTTTGAGGCGGTGGATTCTGGTAACTGCAATTGCGAGCTTGTCATCTTGAAGATCGAAGGCACTCCGATCAGTACCGCGCGCTATCTTCGTTTGTCAAAGTGAACAGAAGGGCTGAGGTTCTGTCTCCTGGATCTAGCACCACTTGCCTCCCCATTCTTCCCACTTCTCGCGGTAGACCCCGTCTGGGTATATCTCCTTGTTCCATGCCCTTGGAATCCAGGCGATAGAACCAGAAAGGGCGTCTCCCTTTTGGATGCGGGGAAGGAAGTAGTGGCGGAAGAGGGCTGTGCTAGGGACTACTCCAGCAAAGTTTTCGCAAAGATGAGCAAAGGTTGCCATGCATGTTACGGCATTCGGCGTAAAATCTAAGAGCTGGAAGCCATATGTGTACATGATGTCAACAAAGAAATCAGAGAACGGAGGACAGAGCCCGCAGTAAAAGTAATCGGCGAAGAAGTGAAATTTATCTGAGCCACCCTTGGAAGAACCTGGGCTCACGCGAGTTGCAGGATGAGCTTTCGTCTCCTTCGCCCACATGCACTGGTACCGCTCCCTCAATGCGTTCGCGTTGAGCGCCGGAGCGAAGACGGCGTGCTCCCTCGGCATCTTCGCCAGATCGCTCTCCGAGACGGCGGCTTTTGGCCCCTTGCCCTTGCTCGCCTTGGGCGGCATGGCAGCTATGGGAGCAGAGGCTGAGGACGGTGAGGGCGTGGAGGCGGTGGATGAATGGGAGGAGTTCTGTTTCGGGCTCGAGGAAGGAGACGACGGCGGTTCCCAGATTGGAAAAGACAAGAGGTGAATGAGCCGCGCCTCTGCGGATTCCTTTTTATGGGGAAGGCCCGTGGCTGCCTCTTTACTAGTCAATATGGAAACGCTTTTGCGAGCGTGCTGCAGTTACGGCCGCTCCGCGCACGTCTCCCACGTCCCGCATTCAATGTACGTCATGGGGGGCGCAATGAAATGGAATGATTACAGCAGTTAACTCCTGCCACGCGTGCCCGTGCACTGTTTGGGCCTAGCCCAACAATGTCTCGCACCCGTGTATGGCCTAGGCCCGGGGGCTCCTGTCAGTGTACTAAAGTTTGGGTCCTTTAGTACCCCATACTGGTGCACGGACGGTTGTAGCCATACCAGCGGCAAGGCCTGCCGGGGGACAACTGAATACAAGTACAACAACATCAAGAAGGCATTCAAGCCAACAATCAGAAGATAGAAGACCGAAGGCTGGGCGCCCGGCAAGATCTTGCCGGGCTGGCCTGCAGAGCCCCGGCAAGACTCGCACTCGGCAAGACCTTGCCACCCTGTCACCGCTCCAGTGCGGTCACCAGCTTGTCTTTTAGCTGTTGTCCTCCTGGTAACGTGTCAGGCGCTAACGGCGGATGGGCTTAAGCGGTGCTGATGGGACGGCCCCTTTTTCCATCCCAAAGACGCTAAGGGACACCTCGACGGAGCATTTAATGTTTCTGTCCTAAGCCGTCAGTATTAGGTATGATAACACTGTAGCAGCTTTACACCTCATGTATGTACTGTACGCCATTGTTGGTGACCCCTTCGAACGTATAAAAGGAGGCCCAAGGCATAGCTACAGAGAGAGGATCTTCTGGCCCATTCTGCATGTGTAGCTGCTGCTCGAACGTACTGTTCATTGCAAGTGCTCCTGAAACCTGGGCTGAACACATCTAATACAACCAAAGCAGGAGTAGGGTTTTACGCATCTCTGCGGCCCGAACCTGGATAAAAATCACTCGTGTTGTTTGTTAGATCTGCTCTTTGTGCAAGCCTTTCTCCCTGCCGAATTGTAAAGGGGTCCTCGTGATCCCATAGGTGTCGTACACCGACATTATTAGTAATAATAGCACATATTTTTCTGTACCAACGATCAATTTCTATATTTTTTTTTCTAAAAACAAATCATGTATATATATATATGTTTGATACACCATGTTGCCTTTTAGAGTCTTGTTCAATTTTCGGCCCTCCTTGTGTATAATTTCTGGCTCCACTGTTGTTCCTCGCTATTACAAAATCAAATAACTGAATAGTGCTTTGGTTTTTTTCTTTTACTATTATTTGTCACAGAACATGGCGACGATGATGAATACTTGTGTTGTTGAGATGCCACACCTCTGTTTTTGTTGACCTTTGATTCATGTCAATATTTTAATTCTATGGAAATGTATCATAGGAAATATGAATTCATAACTCCATGTTGATGTAGTCTATTAATATTGATGTGTCTATATCATGAATATTCAGAGTAATGGAATACCTATTAATATTAAGTTCTTTTCTTTCATTGATTTCTTATTTTTCCAGACAGGGATATATCACCTCCCTACTGTATTAAACCTTTTTAAACAATACTTTGCCAAATTTGACACCCATGTAACCCTTGCTCATGTTTGAACTATCTGAACATAACCCTTGCTCATTTCAAGATTTCAATAAGATTTTTTCGCATGGTTAAACAAGCCCATCATTTGAAGACCCCAACAGTGGGATTTTCCAATCTTTTTTCTTGTCAAATTATTATTGCCGTTCTCTCTGATTGTTCAAATAAGCCCAGTTCATTCCAAACTAGGAAGATATTTTAATGTGTTTCTAGTCAATACTAGAATGTACTTGTGAGTTATATAATTTGTACATGATGTATGCAACAAATCTTGTGAAATATAAGAGCACGCGTTATTGCGGTTTACAATCATTTTCATATAAAAATGTTCTCTAATTATTTTCAATGCTCCAATGTACAAGAGCATGTCCAATGAATAATCATGTTTGTGTTTTGAAGTAGTAGTCTGCGGTTGCAAATGTGTAGTAGTCTGTGGTGGCATTGCAACACTTCATCTACTGTATAGTCAAAATGATTTTCTGTGGTTGCAAGGCTAGCTGAACATGAACCGCATATTAAATAGTCTTTTTGTTTCACTGGTTGAGGCCGCCCTATTGCTGCTAAAGTTGACGTCGTCGTCAGAATTTGATGTGCTATGGAATCTTTGGGTGGTAAGAAGTTTATCATTGTGTGTGCTCCCTGATGTATGAAGCTCTCCCCTTGGCTACTACAATCAGAACGCCCGCCCTGTTGAGAACTATGACAACAGGTTTTGAAGAGAGGTTTACTGTTCAGATTTTTATCTGCTTTGCAGCTTCATATGTTTGTACTTCCATTAGAAACAACAAATCATATTGCAAGAGTACCCTACTATAAATCGACTTAAGTTTTAGCTTTTAGACATAGCTCTGTTAATATGAAGAACCGAGTTAGCAAATAATTGATCAAATAGCTGAAGAATGGATCTAGACATTCAATGTATCGAATTTCAATTGGCAATTGAAAAAGAATATTGGAAGATAGTATGCACGGTATTAGTTATGAGGTAAAAAGGATATCATTTTCTCCCTTTCAAATTTTAGTCATGACTTGTACTTCTACTCACTAACCTCTCTTCATAATTATTTTTGGATTAAACTTAGCTTTTTAGAAAGTTGTAAAGAATAGTTCTGACTTTTATGGGTACTCAACCAAATTCTGGTTCTTCGTTGAAAACCGAGCCTTCTTGAGAAGGCAACACACTCGAGATCAAGAGAGACCGAGGGAGAGATATGGGGAGAGGGGCGAAAGATCGAGGGAGGGAGGGAGGGGAAGGGGGAGAGAGATCTTGCATGTACACATTGGTAGGATAGCCAGAGCCTGAAATATAAATGAGATTTAGTGTTAAGTCATCATTGTGTTTGTTCCCAATTAATTTGCATGCCGAACATGTTCTAGAAATGTTCTTTGATAAATATGTTTTTTGCTCTTCACATTTTTAGTATGGTTGTAAATTTATCCATTCACATATCACTCCGAGAAACATTTTTAGTTGGGAGCACAGAAAGGAAGAAAAGGCGAGCGCTTTACACTGGTAAAAAAGAAGTTGCCAATGCAGCCCGTTGCAACGCACGGGCATTCTACTAGTTGGACTAGGAGTCCAACTCCCCCCTTGGCTGCGCCCTAGGGCTTGGAGGGGCTGTTCACCACGCCCCTCCACCTATATATAGAGGGGAGGGGGCGCCCCAAGAGGACACACCAAGCCCTTGGCGCCCCTCTGTCTCCGTAGATCGTTTTCTCCTCCGTTCGCGGTTTCGGTAGCGCTCGGCATAGCCCTGCCGGGATTGCTCCACCACCATCTCCACCACGTCGTCATGATGGTTGAGAACCCATATACTACTACGCCCTCGCTCGTTGGATCGAGGAGGCGGAGACGTCATCGAGCCGCACGTGTGCTGAACGCGGAGGTGTCGTCCGTTCGGCGCTAGATCGGGACGGATCGCGATTGGATCGTGAAGACGTACGACTACATCAACCGCGTTATATACGCTTCCGCTTAGCAATCTACAAGGGTATGTAGATACACTCCCCCTCTCGTAGCTATGCATCTCCATGGATAAATCTTGCGTGTGCGTAGGAATTTTTTTTGTTTCCCATGCAACGTTCCCCAACAGGGCAATCTCCACAACCTAATTGGAGACCCCAACGCTTTCCCGGAGCTTTACACTACAATGATTGAGCTCTGAGACACCACCAACCGTCTAGGGCGCCAAGGCAACCAAGAGGAACAAGCTCTAGGGTGCTCAAACACCCAAGAGTAATAAGCTTCTCAAACTTCACTTCCACGTATCACCATGAAGACTCAAACCTATGCACGAAATGCAATGGCAATGGCACACAGAGTTCCCAAGTACTTCTCTCCCAAATCCCACCACAACAACTAATGCTATGGAGGAAAATGAGAGGAAGAACGAAGAAAACACGAAGAACTCCAAGATCTAGATCCAAGGGGTTCCCCTCATCTAGATCTCCTCTCTCTTTTCCCTCAAGAACTAGCAAGAATCATTGGAGGGATTGAGAGTTAGCAAGCTCGAATAAGGTCAACAATGGGGAGCAAACTCGAGCTCTAAGGATAGAAACCATTGGGGAAGAAGACCCACTTAAATAGGCCTCCCAAAATCCAACCGTTATGCACTCAGCCCGTGCATAAGGTGTAGTACCACTCAGGTGAGCGGTACTTCCGCTGGTACGGAAGTATCAAACCAAAGCGCGCAATAGAGAGACTCCAGGAGGCGGTAGTGCCGCCGGAGCAGTGCTACCGCTCCCACCAGCGGTACTACTGATACGTCCATTTTGCATCATGATTTCCTACTATTATTTACTTTGTTTTGTTGAATAATAATGCTTTGGGGAGTGATTCTAATGCCTTTTCTCTCATAATATGCAAGGTTTACACAAAGAGGGAGAATACCGGCAGCTAGAATTCTGGACCTAAGAAAAGCAAGTCAGAGATACCTATTCCGCACAACTCCAATGAAGCTGAAATTTTATGGAGATTATTATTGTATTTAATAAAAAATACTGGAGCAGAAAACTATCGGAGGGGCCCTGCCAGGTGGGCACAACCCACCAGGGCGCGCCAGGCCCCCCTGGGCGCGCCCTGATGGGTTGTGGCCACCTCGGCCCACCTCCGGTGCCCATCTTCTGGTATATGGTCACATTTGACCTAGAAAAAATCAGAGGAGGACTTTCGGGACGAAGCGCCGCTGCCTCGAGGCGGAACTTGGGCAGGAGCACTTTTGCCCTCCGACAGAGTGATTCCGCCGGGAGAACTTCCCTCCCGGAGGGGGAAATCGAAGCCATCGTCATCACCAACACCCCACTCATCTTTGGGAGGCCAGTCTTCATCAACATCTTCAACAGCACCATCTCCTCTCAAACCCTAGTTCATCTCTTGTGTTCAATCTTTGTACCGGAACCTCAGATTGGTACCTGTGGGTGACTAGTAGTGTTGATTACCTTGCGTAGTTGATTACTATATGGTTTATTTGGTGGAAGATTATATGTTCAGATCCATTATGCTATTTAATACCCCTCTGATCTTGAGCATGGTTATTATTTGTGAGTAGTTACCTTTGTTCTTGAGGTCACGGGAGAAGTCATGTTGCGAGTAATCATGTGAATTTGATATGTGTTCGATATTTTGATGATATGTATGTTGTGATTCTCTTAGTGGTGTCATGTGAACGTCGACTACATGACACTTCACCATTCATGGTCCTAAGGGAATGCATTGTGGAGTAGTTATTATATGATGGGTTGCTAGAGTGATAGAAGCTTAAACCCTAGTTTATGCGCTACTTCGTAAGGGGCTGATTTGGATCCAAACGTTTAATGCTATGGTTAGATTTTATCTTAATACTTTTCTCGTAGTTGCGGATGCTTGCGAGGGGGTTAATCATAAGTGGGAGGTTGTTCAAGTAAGAACAGCACACAAGCACCGGTCCACCCACATATCAAATTATCAAAGTAGTGAACACGAATCAAACCAACATGATAAAAGTGACTAGATGAAATTCCCGTGTACCCTCAAGAACACTTTGCCTATTACTAGAGTTTGTTCTGGCCTGTCCTTTGCCACAAAAGGATTGGGCTACCTTGCTGCACCTTGTTTACCATTACCGTTACTTGCTTGTTACCAATTATCTTGCTATCAAACTATCTGTTACCTACAATTTCAGTGCTTGGAGAAATTACCTTGTTGAAAACCGCTTGTCATTTCCTTCTGCTCCTCGTTAGGTTCGACACTCTTACTTATCGAAAGGACTACGATTGATCCCCTATACTTGTGGGTCATCAAGACTCTTTTCTGGTGCCTTTGCCGGGGAGTGAAGCACTCTTGGTAAGTGGAAATCGGTAAGGAAAAACTTATACTACGTGCTGAAATTTATTGCTACTTGCTACTATGGAAAACAACCTGTGAGGGGTTTGTTCGGGGTATCTTAACCTCAACCGGAACCACAATTAGTTTTCCCTCAACCTACATCACCTAATTAAAATGTTACTTATGAAATTCCTTCGGGTATGTTAGAACACTTGCTTGCTAAACCTTATGCAGGAGATGGAACTGAACATCCCGATATGCACCTCTTATATGTGAATGAAATTTGTGGATTATTTAAGCTTGCAGGTTTACCCGGAGATGAAGTTAAGAACAAGGTTTTCCCTCTATCTTTGGAGGGAAAAGCATTGACATGGTATAGGCTATGTGTGTTGGGGAACGTTGCATGGGAAACAAAAATTTTCCTACGCACACACAAGATCTATCCATGGTGATGAGCATCTACGAGAGGGAGAGTGAATCTACATACCCTTGTAGATCGCTAAGCGGAAGCGTTAATAAACGCGGTTGATGTAGTCGAACGTCTTCGCGATCCAAATCGCCGAGCGTCCCGCGATCCAATCACGATCCTTCCGATCTAGTGCCGAACGGACGGCACCTCCGCGTTCAACACACGTACGGCTTGATGACGCCTTCACCTCCTCGATCCAGCGAGCGATGATGAAGTAGTGGTTGAGTTCCAGCAGCACGACGGCGTGGTGATGGTGGTGAGGAACAATCTCTGCAGGGCTTCGCCAAGCGCTACGGAGATTATGACGGAGGAACTAGAGGGTTAGGGTTGCCGCACACGGCTTGGGGAAATCTTGGTGTATCTCGTGTGCTAGCCCTGCCCCTCTATTTATATGTTGAGCCTTGGGGTCTAAACTTGGAGTAAAAGCCTCCTCCGGGTCGGTTTTGCCCGCACAAGGTCGGTTTGGCCCGCAGGGAAAGAGTCCAACTCGGATCCCTGCCGAACCGTGCACAGCCGCGCACAAGCGGTAGTACCGCTTCACACAAGCGGTAGTACCGCTTGGGCGGTAGTACCGCTTCACACAAGCGGTAGTACCGCTCGGGCGGTAGTACCGCTTCACCAAGCGGTAGTACCGCTTACGCGGCAGCAAAACTACTTTTGCACTTTCCAATACCTCGTGGGCTTTATCCCTTTGGCCCATATAAAGTGTTGCTGCACCCGAACACTTCGGCAAACATCCGGAACCCCTTCCGGTGAACTCTGGAACTCTTCCGGAGATCGAAACACTATTATCACATATATCAATCTTTACCTCCGGACTCTTCCGGAGATCCTCGTCATGTCCGGGATCTTATCCGAGACTTCCGAACAACTTTCGGTCACCAACATAATAACTCAATTATACTAATCGTCACCAAACGTTAAGTGTGTAGACCCTGCGGGTTCGAGAACTATGTAGACATGACCGAGACACCTCTACGGCCAATAACCAATAGCGGGACCTGGATGCCCATATTGGCTCCTACATATTCTACGAAGATCTTTATCGGTCGAACCTCTATGTCAAGGATTCAGTTAATCCCGTATGCTGTTCCCTTTGTTCTTCGGTATGTTACTTGCCCGAGATTCGATCGTCGGTATCACTATACCTAGTTCAATCTCGTTACCGGCAAGTCTCTTTACTCGTTCCGTAATACAAGATCTCGTGGCTAACACTTTAGTCACATTGCTTGCAAGGCTCATTGTGATGTTGTATTACCGAGTGGGCCCTGAGATACCTCTGCGTCATACGGAGTAACAAATCCCAGTCTTGATCCATGCCAACCCAACAGACACCCTCGGAGATACCTGTAGAGCACCTTTATAGTCACCCAGTTACGTTGCGACGTTTGATACACACAAGGTATTCCTCCGGTGTTAGTGAGTTGCATGATCTCATGGTCAAAGGAACAGATACTTGACATGCAGAAAACAATAGCAATAAACTGACACGATCAAATGCTACGTTTACAGTTTGGGTCTTGTCCATCACATCATTCTCCTAATGATGTGATCCCGTTATCAAATGACATCTCATGTCAATGGCTAGGAAACCTTAACCATCTTTGATCAACGAGCTAGTCAACTAGAGGCTTACTAGGGACACAGTGTTGTCTATGTACCCACACATGTATTTGAGTTTCCAATCAATACAATTATAGCATGGATAATAAACGATTATCATGAACAAGGAAATATAATAATAACCAATTTATTATTGCCTCTAGGGCATATTTCCAACAGTCTCCCACTTGCACTAGAGTCAATAATCTAGTTCACATCACTATGTGATTTACATTGTAATGAATCGAACACCCATGCAGTTCTGGTGTTGTTCATGTTTAGCCCTTGGAAGAGGTTTAGTCATCGGATCTGCAACATTTAGATCCGTGTGTACTTTGCAAATATTTATGTCGTCCTCCTTGATGTAATCGCGGATGGAATTGAAACGTCGTTTTATGTGTCTGGTCCTCTTGTGAAATCTTGGTTCCTTGGCTAGAGCAGTGGCACCAGTGTTATCACAAAACAGAGTCATTGGGTTAAGCGCACTAGGCACTACTCCAAGATCTGTCATGAACTCCTTCATCCAGACACCTTCCTTCGCCGCCTCCGAGGCTGCGATGTACTCCGCTTCGCATGTAGAATCAGCTACCACGCTTTGCTTGGAACTGCACCAGCTAACCGCACCCCCATTAAGAATAAATACGTATCCGGTTTGAGACTTAGAGTCATCCGGATCAGTGTCAAAGCTTGCATCGACGTAACCCTTTACGACGAGCTCTTGATCACCTCCATAAACGAGAAACATGTCCTTAGTCCTTTTCAGGTACTTCAGGATATTCTTGACCGCCGTCCAGTGTTCCATTCCTGGATCACTTTGAAACCTTCCGACCATACTTATGGCAAGGCTGACATCGGGTCTTGTGCACAGCATTGCATACATGATAGAGCCTATGGCTGAAGCATAGGGGATGACACTCATCTTTTCTCTATCTTCTGCAGTCACTGGGCATTGAGTCTTACTCAACTTCACACCTTGCAATACAGGCAAGAACCCCTTCTTGGACTGATCCATTTTGAACTTCTTCAAAACTTTGTCAAGGTATGTGCTTTGTGAAAGTCCTATTAAGCGTCTCGATCTATCTCTATAGATCTTGATGCCTAATATGAAAGCAGCTTCTCCTAGGTCCTTCATTGAAAAACTCTTGTTCAAATATTCCTTTACGCTTTCCAGCATTTCTATATTGTTTCCAATCAGCAATATGTCATCCACATATAATATTAGAAACGCTATAGAGCTCCCACTCACTTTCTTGTAAATACAAGCTTCTCCGTAAACTTGTATAAACTCGAACGCTTTGATCACCTCATCAAAACGAAGATTCCAACTCCGAGATGCTTGCACCAGTCCATAAATGGATCGCTGGAGTTTGCAAACTTTGTCAGCATTCTCTGGATCGACAAAACCTTCTGGTTGCATCATATACAACTCTTCCTTAAGGAAACCGTTAAGGAACGCTGTTTTGACATCCATCTGCCAAATTTCATAATCGAAAAAGGCAGCTATTGCTAACATGATTCTGACGGACTTAAGCATCGCTACGGGTGAGAAGGTCTCATCGTAGTCAACTCCTTGAACTTGTGAAAAACCCTTTGCCACAAGTCGAGCTTTATAGACGGTGACATTACCGTCCGCGTCCGTCTTCCTCTTAAAGATCCATTTGTTCTGAATGGCCTTACGCCCTTCAGGTAATACTTCCAAAGTCCAGACTTTGTTTTCATACATGGATCCCATCTCGGATTTCATGGCCTCTAACCACTTCTCGGAATCCGGGCTCATCATCGCTTCTCCATAGCTCGTAGGTTCATCGTTGTCTAACAACATGACTTCTAAGACAGGGTTGCCGTACCACTCAGGAGCAGTACGCGTCCTTGTCGACCTACGAGGTTCAATAGCAACTTGATCCAAAGCTTCATGATCATCATCATTAACTTCTTCTTCAGCTAATGTAGGCTCCACAGAAACAACTTTCTGCACTGCGCTACTCTCAGGTTGAAGTAAAGGTTCAACAACCTCATCAAGTTCTATCTTCCTCCCACTCAATTCTTTCGAGAGAAACTCTTTCTCAAGAAATGTTCCGTTTTTAGCGACAAACACTTTGCCCTCGGATCTGAGGTAGAAGGTATACCCAATTGTCTCTTTTGGGTATCCTATGAAGACGCATTTCTCCGCTTTGGGTTCCAGCTTTTCAGGCTGAAGCTTTTTGACATAAGCATCACATCCCCAAACTTTAAGAAACGACAGCTTTGGCTTCTTGTCAAACCAAAGTTCATATGGCGTTGTCTCAACGGATTTCGATGGTGCCCTATTTAAAGTGAATGCAGCTGTCTCTAATGCATAACCCCAAAACGATACTGGCAAATCGGCAAGAGACATCATAGATCGCACCATATCCAATAAGGTTCGATTACGACGTTCGGACACACCATTACGCTGTGGTGTTCCAGGCGGTGTTAATTGTGAAACAATTCCACACTGTCTTAAGTGACTGCCAAACTCATAACTCAGATATTCTCCTCCTCGATCAGATCGTAGGAATTTAATCTTCTTGTTACGATGATTCTCAACTTCACTCTGAAATTGTTTGAACTTTTCAAATGTTTCAGACTTGTGTTTCATTAAGTAAATATACCCATATCTACTTAAGTCATCAGTGAAGGTGAGAAAGTAACGATAACCACCGCGCGCCTCAATGCTCATCGGACCGCACACATCAGTATGTATGATTTCCAATAAGTCACTTGCCCGTTCCATTGTTCCAGAGAACGGAGTTTTAGTCATCTTGCCCATGAGGCATGGCTCACATGTGTCAAGTGATTCAAAATCAAGTGACTCCAAAAGTCCATCAGCATGGAGCTTCCTCATGCGTTTTACGCCAATATGACCTAAACGGCAGTGCCACAAGAAAGTGGTATTATCATTATCAATTCTACATCTTTTGGCATCGATGTTATGAACATGTGTATCATTACTATCGAGATTCAACAAGAATAAACCCCTCACATTGGGTGCATGACCATAAAAGATATTACTCATATAAATAGAACAACCATTATTCTCTGATTTAAATGAGTAACCGTCTCGCAATAAACAAGATCCAGATATAATGTTCATGCTTAACGCAGGCACCAAATAACACTTATTTAGGTTCATCACTAATCCCGACGGTAATCGAAGAGCGAGCGTGCCGACGGCGATCACATCAACCTTGGAACCATTTCCCACGCGCATCGTCACTTCGTCCTTTGCCAGCCTCCGTCTATTCCGCAGTTCCTGTTTTGAGTTGCAAATATGAGCAACCGCACCGGTATCAAATACCCAGGCACTACAACGAGAGTTGGTAAGGTACACATCAATAACATGTATATCATATATACCTTGTTTGTTGTTGGCCGCCTTCTTGTCAGCCAAATACTTGGGGCAATTCCGCTTCCAGTGTCCAGTACCCTTGCAATGAAAACACACAGTTTCTGGTTTGGGTCCAGCCTTGGGTTTCTTCACGAGAGGAGCAACTGCTTTGCCACTCTGCTTGGAGTTACCCTTCTTACCCTTGCCATATTTCTTGAAACTAGTGGTTTTATTGACCATCAACACTTGATGCTCCTTCTGAATTTCAGACTCAGCGGCTTTCAGCATCGCAAACAGCTCGGCGACTAACTTGTTCATCCCGTGCATGTTATAGTTCAACACGAAGCTCTTGTAGCTAGGTGGCAATGATTGAAGAACTCTGTCAGTGATAGCCTCTGGCGGAAGGGGCATCCCTAACTCAGCCAGACGGGTGGAGTACCCAGACATTCTGAGCACGTGATCACTGATAGACCCGTTCTCCTCCATCTTGCAAGCATAGAATTTATCGGAGATCTCATATCTCTCGATCCGGGCATTCTTCTGAAAGATAAACTTCAACTCCTGGAACATCTCATATGCTCCATGACGTTCAAAACGTCTTTGAAGTCCCGGTTCTAAGCCATACAACATTGCACATTGAACTATTGAGTAATCATCAGAACGAGCCTGCCAGGCGTTCACAACGTCTAGAGACTCAACTGGAGCGGGTGGATCACCAAGCGGTGCATCAAGGACATAAGCCTTCTGGGAAGCCGTAAGGATAATCCTTAGATTACGGGCCCAGTCCACAAAGTTACTTCCATCATCTTTCAACTTAGCTTTCTCTAGGAACGCATTAAAATTCAGGGGTGCTACTGCGCGAGCCATGATCTACAACATAAATATAGCAAAGACAACTTAGACTATTGTTCTAGATAATGAGTTTAGTTAATCATATTACTTAAAAACTCCCACTCAAATTGACATCCCTCCGGTCATTCGAGTGTAACATGATCCAAATCCACCAACTCAAGTCCGATCATCACGTGAGTTGAGGTGGTTTCAATGGTGAACATCTTCATGTTGATCATATCTACTATATGACTCATGTTCGACCTTTCGGTCTCTTGTGTTCCGAGGCCATGTCTGTACATGCTAGGCTCGTCAAGTTTAACCCGAGTGTTCCGCACGTGTAACATGGCTTACACCCGTTGTATGCGAACGTAGAGTCTATCACACCCGATCGTCACGGCGTGTCTCGAAACGACGAACTTTCGCAACGGTGCACACTTGGGGAGAACACAATTTTATCTTGAAATTTAAGTGAGGGATCACCTTATAATGCTACCGTCGTCCTAAGCAAAATAAGATGCATAAAAGGATTAACATCACATGCAAATCATAAGTGACATGATATGGCCATCAACTTGTGCTTTTGATCTCCATCTCCAAAGCACCGGCATGATCTCCATCGTCACCGGCATGACACCATGATCTCCATCATCTTGATCTCCATCAACGTGTCGCCATAAGGTTGTCGCGCCGACTGTTGCTTCCACGACTATTGCTAACGTTTAGCGATAAAGTAAAGCATTACATAGCGCTTAATGATTGACACGCAGGTCATACAATAATTAAAGACAACTCTATGGCTCCTGCCAGTTGCCGTACTCATCGACATGCAAGTCGTGATATTCTATACAAAACATGATCATCTCATACATCACATATATCTCATCATGTAATTGGCCATATCATATCACATCATACCCTGCAAAAACAAGTTAGACGTCCTCTAATTGTTGTTGCAAATTTTACGTGGCTGCTACGGGTTTGCAAGAACCGTTCTTACCTACGCAAAACCACAACGTGGTGTAGTGATTGCTTTTTGATCTTCTAAAAGAACCCTCTTCATTGAAATCGATTCAACTAAAGTGAGAGAGACAGACACCCGCTAGCCATCTTTATGCAACGAAGTTACATGTTAGTTGAAGGAACCTGTCTCGCGTAAGTGTACGCGTAATGTCGGTCCGGGCCGCTTCATCTCACAGTACCACCGAATCAAATATCAACTAGTAACGGCAAGCAATATGTATACACCCACGCCCACAACTCGTTTGTGTTCTACTCGAGATCTCATCTACGCATAGACCTGGCTCATGATGCCACTGTTGGGGAACGTTGCATGGGAAACAAAAATTTTCCTACGCACACACAAGATCTATCCATGGTGATGAGCATCTACGAGAGGGAGAGTGAATCTACATACCCTTGTAGATCGCTAAGCGGAAGCGTTAATAAACGCGGTTGATGTAGTCGAACGTCTTCGCGATCCAAATCGCCGAGCGTCCCGCGATCCAATCACGATCCTTCCGATCTAGTGCCGAACGGACGGCACCTCCGCGTTCAACACACGTACGGCTTGATGACGCCTTCACCTCCTCGATCCAGCGAGCGATGATGAAGTAGTGGTTGAGTTCCAGCAGCACGACGGCGTGGTGATGGTGGTGAGGAACAATCTCTGCAGGGCTTCGCCAAGCGCTACGGAGATTATGACGGAGGAACTAGAGGGTTAGGGTTGCCGCACACGGCTTGGGGAAATCTTGGTGTATCTCGTGTGCTAGCCCTGCCCCTCTATTTATATGTTGAGCCTTGGGGTCTAAACTTGGAGTAAAAGCCTCCTCCGGGTCGGTTTTGCCCGCACAAGGTCGGTTTGGCCCGCAGGGAAAGAGTCCAACTCGGATCCCTGCCGAACCGTGCACAGCCGCGCACAAGCGGTAGTACCGCTTCACACAAGCGGTAGTACCGCTTGGGCGGTAGTACCGCTTCACACAAGCGGTAGTACCGCTTCACCAAGCGGTAGTACCGCTTACGCGGCAGCAAAACTACTTTTGCACTTTCCAATACCTCGTGGGCTTTATCCCTTTGGCCCATATAAAGTGTTGCTGCACCCGAACACTTCGGCAAACATCCGGAACCCCTTCCGGTGAACTCTGGAACTCTTCCGGAGATCGAAACACTATTATCACATATATCAATCTTTACCTCCGGACTCTTCCGGAGATCCTCGTCATGTCCGGGATCTTATCCGAGACTTCCGAACAACTTTCGGTCACCAACATAATAACTCAATTATACTAATCGTCACCAAACGTTAAGTGTGTAGACCCTGCGGGTTCGAGAACTATGTAGACATGACCGAGACACCTCTACGGCCAATAACCAATAGCGGGACCTGGATGCCCATATTGGCTCCTACATATTCTACGAAGATCTTTATCGGTCGAACCTCTATGTCAAGGATTCAGTTAATCCCGTATGCTGTTCCCTTTGTTCTTCGGTATGTTACTTGCCCGAGATTCGATCGTCGGTATCACTATACCTAGTTCAATCTCGTTACCGGCAAGTCTCTTTACTCGTTCCGTAATACAAGATCTCGTGGCTAACACTTTAGTCACATTGCTTGCAAGGCTCATTGTGATGTTGTATTACCGAGTGGGCCCTGAGATACCTCTCCGTCATACGGAGTAACAAATCCCAGTCTTGATCCATGCCAACCCAACAGACACCCTCGGAGATACCTGTAGAGCACCTTTATAGTCACCCAGTTACGTTGCGACGTTTGATACACACAAGGTATTCCTCCGGTGTTAGTGAGTTGCATGATCTCATGGTCAAAGGAACAGATACTTGACATGCAGAAAACAATAGCAATAAACTGACACGATCAAATGCTACGTTTACAGTTTGGGTCTTGTCCATCACATCATTCTCCTAATGATGTGATCCCGTTATCAAATGACATCTCATGTCAATGGCTAGGAAACCTTAACCATCTTTGATCAACGAGCTAGTCAACTAGAGGCTTACTAGGGACACAGTGTTGTCTATGTACCCACACATGTATTTGAGTTTCCAATCAATACAATTATAGCATGGATAATAAACGATTATCATGAACAAGGAAATATAATAATAACCAATTTATTATTGCCTCTAGGGCATATTTCCAACAATGTGACGATCTTGGATCGTGGAATTGGAATCGTTTGCAATTGGAATTTGACCAAAAAAATTATCCCATGCATCTAGTTCATCGTGATCGGAATTATATATATAATTTTTGGCCTCGTGAAGGAGAAAGTATCGCTCTATCTTGGGGGAGGCTTAAGTCAATGCTATATTCATGCCCCAGTCATGACATTCCGAGAGTAGTTATCATTCAGAATTTTTATGCTCGGCTTTCTCATAATGATCAATCCATGCTCGATACTTGTTGTGCCGGTTATTATATGAAGAAGACTATTGAATTCAAGTGGGATCTTTTAGAAAGAATTAAACGCAACTCTGAAGATTGGGAGCTCGATGAAGGTAATGAGTCAGGTATAAAGCTTGAATTTGATTGTGTTAAATCTTTTATGAATACCGATACTTTTCACAAGTTTAGCACTAAATATGGACTTGACTCCGAGATAGTAGCCTCTTTCTGCGATGCATTTGCTACTCACGTTGACCTCCCTAAGGAGAAGTGGGTTAAATATCATCCCCCTATTAAAGAAGAAATTAAAGAACCGGTCATATCTAAAGAAGAAACCATCTTTTACAATGTTGATCCAGTTGTGCCTACCGCTTATATTGAAAAAACACCTTACCCTGTTAGGATAAAGGAACATGCTAAGGTATCAACTGTGGTTCGTAAAAGTAATATAAGAGCACCTAAACCCCCTGAACAAATTAAAGTAGAACCCAGTGTTGCTATGGTTAAAGATCTCTTGGTAGAAAATATTGATGGGCATGTTTTCTGCTTTTGTGATGAAGCTGCTAGAATTGCTAAACCTGATGAAAAAGATAAATATAGACCCATAGAAGGCATGCCTGTTGTCTCAGTCAAAATAGGAGATCATTGCTATCATGGTTTATGTGATTTGGGTGCTAGTGTGAGTGCTATCCCTTTTACTTTATACCAAGAAATTATGGATGAGATAGCACCTGCTGACATAGAAGACATTGACGTTACTATTAAACTTGCTAATAGAGACACTATCACACCACTTGGGATGTTAGAGATGTTGAAGTCTTGTGTGGGAAAGTAAAATACCCTATTGATTTTCTAGTTCTTGGTTCCCCACAAGATGACTTTTGTCCCATTATCTTTGGTAGACCTTTCTTGAGCACCGTCAATGCTAAGACAGATTGTGAAAAACAAACTGTCGGTGTCAGTTTTGGTAATGTGTCTCATGAGTTTATTTTTTCCAAGTTTAGTATACAACCTCGTGATAAAGCGTTATCTAGTAAGGATGAAATAATTGGTCTTGCTTCTATTGTTGTGCCTCTTACTGATCCATTAGAACAATATTTGCTTGACCATGAAAATGATATGCATTTGCAAGAAAGAAATGAGATAGATAAAATCTTCTTTGAACAACAACCTCTCCAGAAACACAATTTGCCTATTGAAACTCTGGGAGGACCTCCTCCACCTAAAGGTGATCCTGTGTTTGAATTGAAACAATTGCCTGACACTTTGAAGTATGCTTATCTTGATGAGAAAAAGATATATCCCGTTATTATTAGTGCTAACCTTTCAGAACATGAAGAGGAAAGATTATTGAAAGTTCTAAGGAAGCACCGGGCTACTATTGGATATACTCTTGATGATCTTAAGGGCATTAGTCCCACTCTATGTCGGCACAAGATTAATATGGAACCTGATGCTAAACCCATTGTTGATCACCAACGGCGATTGAATGCTAAGATGAAAGAAGTGGTAAGAACTGAAATATTAAAGCTTCTGGAAGCAGGTATAACCTATCCCATAGCTGATAGTAGATGGGTAAGCCCCGTTCATTGTGTCCCTAAGAAAGGAGGTATTACCGTTGTTCCCAATGATAAGAATGAACTCATTCCACAAAGAATTGTCACTGGCTATAGAATGGTAATTGATTTTAGAAAATTAAATAAAGCTACTAGGAAAGACCATTACCCTCTGCCGTTCATTGATCAAATGCTAGAAAGACTATCTAAGCACACACACTTTTGTTTCCTAGATGGATATTCTGGTTTCTCTCAAATACCTGTGTCACAATCCGATCAAGAGAAAACCACCTTTACTTGCCCTTTTGGAACCTATGCTTATAGACGTATGCCTTTTGGTTTATGCAATGCACCTGCTACCTTTCAAAGATGTATGACTTCTATATTCTTTGACTTTTGTGAAAAGATTGTGGAGGTTTTCATGGATGATTTTTCCGTTTACGGAACTTCTTTTGATGATAGCAACCTTGATCGAGTTTTGCAGAGATGTGAACAAACTAATCTTGTCTTGAATCGGGAGAAGTGCCACTTTATGGTTAATGAAGGCATTGTCTTGGGGCATAAAATATCCGAACGAGGTATTGAGGTGGATAAAACTAAAGTTGATGCAATTGAGAAAATACCATGTCCTAAAGATAGTAAAGGTATTCGAAGTTTCCTTGGTCATGCTGGTTTTTATAGGTGGTTCATTAAAGACTTCTCTAAAATTTCTAGGCCTCTTACTAATATTTTGCAAAAGGATATTCCCTTTGTCTTTGATGATGATTGTGTGGATGCCTTTGAAACACTCAAGAAAGCCTTAACCTCTGCACCTATCGTTCAACCACCTGATTGGAACTTGCCTTTTGAAATTATGTGTGATGCTAGTGATTATGTTGTTGGTGTTGTCCTAGGACAAAGAGTTGATAAGAAATTGAATGTTATCCATTATGCTAGTAAAACTCTAGACAGTGCCCAACGAAAGTATGCTACCACTGAAAAAGAATTTTTAGCAGTTGTGTTTGCTTGTGATAAATTTAGATCCTATATTGTTGATTCTAAAGTTATTGTTCACACCGATCATGCTGCTATAAAATACCTTATGGAAAATAAAGATGCCAAACCTAGACTCATTAGGTGGGTTCTCTTGCTTCAAGAATTTGACTTACACATCGTTGATAGGAAGGGAGCTGAGAACCCCGTAGCTGATAACTTGTCTATGTTAGAAAATATTCTTGATGACCCACTACCTATTGATGATAGTTTCCCTGACGAACAGTTAGCTGCAATAAGTGTTTCTCAGAACACACCTTGGTATGCTGATTATGCTAACTACATTATCGCTAAAATATATACCACCTAGCTTCACTTACCAACAAAAGAGAAAAAATTCTACGACTTGAGACATTACTTTTGGGATGACCCACATCTTTATAAAGAATGAGTATATGGTATTATTAGATGTTGTGTACCTGAGCATGAACATGAACAAATCCTACGGAAATGTCATTCCGAAGTTTATGGAGGACATCATGCGGGATATAGAACTCCTCATAAGGTATTGCAATCTGGTTTTTATTGGCCTGCTCTCTTCAAGGATGCCCGTAAGTTTGTCTTGTCTTGTGATGAATGTCAAAGAATTGGTAATATCGGTAAGTGTCAGGAAATGCCTATGAATTATTCACTTGTTGTTGAACCATTTTACGTTTCGAGTTTTGATTATATGGGGCCTTTTCCTTCCTCCAACGGGCACACTCATATTTTGGTTGCGGTTGATTATGTCACTAAGTGGGTAGAAGCTATTCCAACTAGTAGTGCTGATCACCACACCTCCATTAAAACTCTTAAAGAGGTTATCTTCCCGAGGTTTGGAGTCCCTAGCTATTTAATGACCGATGGTGGTTCACACTTTATCCATGGTGCTTTCCGTAATATGCTTGCTAAATATGATCTTAACCATAGAATCGCATCACCCTATCATCCTCAATCTAGTGGTCAAGTTGAACTTAGGAATAGAGTAATAAAATTAATATTACAAAGAACTGTCAATAGGTCTCGTAATAATTGGTCTAAGAAATTAGATGATGCACTTTGGGCCTATAGAACAACTTATAAAAATCCTATGGGTATGTCTCCATATAAAATGGTATATAGGAAAGCTTGTCATTTGCCTCTAGAATTAGAACACAAAGCATTTTGGGCAATTAAAGAACTCAACTATGATTTCAAACTTGCCGGTGAGAAGAGGCTATTTGACATTAGCTCATTAGATGAATGGAGAACCCAAGCCTATGAAAATGCCAAGCTATTCAAAGAAAAAGTAAAAAGATGGCATGACAAAAGAATCCAAAAGCAGGAATTCAAAATAGGAGATTATGTTCTTTTGTTCAACTCTCGTTTAATATTTTTTGCAGGAAAGATTCTCTCCAAATGGGAAGGACCATATATTATCGAAGAGGTTTATCGTTCTGGAGCTATCAAGATTAATAACGCCGAAGGTACTAACCCGAAGGTGGTCAATGGACAAAGAATTAAGCATTATATCTCAGGTACGCCTATTAACGTTGAAAGCAATGTTATCCAAACCATGACACCGGAGGAACACATAAAAGAAACTGTTGACACACGAACACGTCACCGTGTACCCTCGACGCCGGGGTAATGCACCGTAGCTCACGTCGAAGGAGGTCCGACCGGCAGCACGATACGCAGGACAGCCGGCAGATGCTTTTGAAGACCCGAAGCCCCGCACGCCCGGGAGGGACCCCGTCAGGGAGTGCGGCAGCAATGGGCTGCCCTAGGTCGATTCGCTCGCCCCTAGAGCCTCTGTACTCGCAGCTCTCCAACACGAAGAACGACGAAGAACGAGAGAGAAAAACGATGGAAAGATAAAACGTAGATGAAAAAGTAGTATAATGATTGTTCGATTGTGTGTTGTTTTAATCGGCCATCACCCCCAACATATATAAGAGGCGGCTAGACTTCCCGTACAAGCAAAGGATTCACCTAGGCTTTCCTTACAAGAAAATTACATCAATTCACGTCCTAGAGTCCTAGTTCTGGTCCCACTCGGATTCAGCCCGAATTTGGTCCAATCTTCTGCCTTGCTCCTTGCGTGGGCCGTGGAATCAGCATATGACTTCCGATGGAGATGGTTCAAGTACCAATTTTGTGCGCTTTGACGAGGCCAACAATCCGTATGTTGATCACTTTTCCAAATAAGGCCATCTTGAATACTCCACGGGGTCATCCTTAATTTCGAGTCGGACTCGTTCATATAGCAGACTGGACCGTCCGACTCTTGTATCGTCTCTGCAGGTCATATACTACGTCGGATGACGATGACTCCAAAAGCAAAGTTGACCATTTCGACGAGACGAACAACTTTCATGTTGAACACTTTTTCATCCGAGGCCATCTTCTTTTCTCGCGGCAAGATCTTTACCCGGCAAACTTTCTGCACCTTGCGGGTTCCTTTTGTGGTAGTAAACGACCTCGGATGAAAATGAGCTCAAAAGCAATTTTAACCGTTTCGACGAGACGAACAACTTTGGTGTTGAACACTTTTTGATCCGAGGCCATCTAGATAAGTATTTGAGCCCATCTCCAGCATCTGGTCGGATTGGCCTTGACAGTTTTTACTGGTCACGACGGCAAGCTTTCCCCCGGCCTGTTCACGGCGGCAAGTACTGTTCATGCGGCAAGGTTACTGTTCATCGCGGCAAGGTTACTGTTCACTGCGGCAAGCTTTTCCCCGGCAAGGTTACTGTTCACCGCGGCAAGGTTACCGTTCACTGCGGCAAGCTTTTCCCCCGGCAAGGTTACTGTTTACCGCGACAAGCTTTTCCCCCGGCAAGGTTACTGTTCCTCGCGGCAAGGTAATGTTCACTGTTCACCGCGGCAAGGTTACCGTTCACCGCGGCAAGGTTACTGTTCACGCGGCAAGGTACTGTCCACTGTTCGCCGCGGCAAGGTTACTGTTCACGGCGGCAAGCTTTCCCCGGCAAGTTTTCTGGCTGCACCTTCCGGCAAGGTTTTTGAGGCAGTAAACGACCTCAGATGAAAATGTGCCCAAAAGCAATTTTGACCGTTTCGACGAGACGAACAACTTTCACGTTGAACGTTTTTCGATCCGAGGCCATCTTGAAGGGCTAATTGCTCACGCATTGCATCAGACACCCATCAGACATGTGTCTGATGGGGCGCGCCGTATTTTGCCTCTTGACAGGGCTGCATTCAAATAGCTCTAACTTTTGCATACGAACCCGGTTTGAGACGATTTTAATATGAAAATCAACCGATTCGACGAGACGAAGATAATTTATGTAGAGCATTCCTTCATCCGAGATTGTCTTGGAGGCGTAATCGACCAAAAAGCACTTAGAACACCTAAACATGACAATCCGAGTGTAGTTTTGGTCTTTGATTTGATGCCGAATGATTATGGTCCAAACATCAAAGTTGTTCCACTCGGCAATGTGAAGTTTCTCACGTAGAATATCTTGTCATTTGAGGTCATCTCTATTGCATTTTGTATTGTGCCAAAATCAGGTGTCAACACATGCCCCCCTGTTTTTCG
This sequence comes from Elymus sibiricus, assembly GCA_039707655.1. NCBI lineage: Eukaryota > Viridiplantae > Streptophyta > Magnoliopsida > Poales > Poaceae > Elymus > Elymus sibiricus. The sequence continues at coordinate 206,058,074 of CM077675.1, forward strand.
GCAAAGCTTGCATGCCGAAAAATAATTTGCACCATGTTTGTTCTAAGGACGATGTCAACACTCCATCGGCCATTCATATTTCTCAGGGCGATAATTATGTATCGGTCATGTTTATGCTAAGGGCGATAATCATATATCGGCCATTGCCTAATCAGGCTTCTTGCCACACACTCGGGTGGTACTTTTTCAGATATCTGCCATTGAGAGCTCGAGGTAATAATACTCCTTGCATGGATTCTACCAAATATGAATTTCCAGGAACTACCCTTGCAATCCTAAAAGGACCTTCCCAGTTTGGAGACCACTTCCCGAATTTTCTATCTCTAGAACCAAACGGCAGAATCACTTTCCACACAAGATTGCCAACCTGAAAATTCTTCAACTTGACCTTTTTATTGTAAGCTCTTGCTACCCTCAGCTTGTCCCTCTCTATAGCCTTCAGAGCAGCCAAACGTTTATCGGCAACTTCATCAATGTTGTCCATCATCAAATTGTAAAAGTCCACTGCCGATAAATCATTCTGTTTGGCTATTCTCAAAGCATTCAAATTCACTTCCACTGGTAAAACAACCTCTTGACCGTATACTAGCTCATACGGAGTTACCTTTGTAGCACCATTCCTTGAGATTCTATGTGCCCATAAAGCTTTAGACAATAACTCATGCCATTTTCTTGGATTATCCTCAATCTTCTTTTTGATGAGCTTGATCAATATCTTATTGCTAGATTCAGCTTGTCCATTAGCTTGGGCATAATACGGAGATGAATTGAGCAACTTTATGTTATATGATTCGGCAAATTCTCTAACTTGATGTGACATGAAAGATGAACCTTGATCTGTAGTCAATGTCTGAGGAACGCCGACTCTATGAATAATGTGCTCAGTTATGAATTGAATTACCTCCGTATGTGTCATGTTCTTGAGAGGTACTGCTTCAGACCATTTGGTGAAATAATCGGTTGCCACCAACACGAACCGATGCCCCTTCGAGGAAGATGGATGAATTTGCCCAATGAAATCTAAACCCCATCCTCTAAAAGGCCACGGCTTGATAATAGGATGTAACATAGCAGCAGGAGCTAACTGAATATCACCAAATTTTTGACAAGCTTCACACCCTTTATAATATCTGAAGCAATCATTGATCATAGTCGGCCAATAAAATCCAGCACGTCGTAATAACCACTTCATCTTGGGAGCCGACTGATGAGTACCACAAATGCCTTCATGTACCTCTCCCATAGCAATTCTTGCTTGGTCCTCGTCCAAACATTTCAAAAGAACATCTTCAACCGTTCGGCGATAAAGATCACCATCTCTTATTGTATATTTGAAAGCCATACGCCGAACAGTCCTGTCCACCCTTTCACTTGGATCACGCAAGTAATCCATAATGGGCTTCCTCCAGTCATGATTTTCACCTGCACTAGATTTTTTGTTAGTGGCCGAATCAGTGGGCTCTGGTTCGGCCTCTCCCATATTAGCAAGACAAGACATCGGCTTCTGAGAAATATGAAACATGCCATGATCAACATGTTAACCGGATGCTTGCTGTGCCAACTGATTTGCTCTCCAATTGTCATGTCTAGATATATGAGCAATGCTAAAATAATCCAAAGTAGAAATTGTATCTAGACACTTATCAAGATAAACATTAAGTGATTCGTCTAAACATTGAAAGACTTTGGACACTTGCTGCACTACTAATAACGAATCACCAAAAGCCTCAACATGTGTAGCACCTATAGCAAGTATCATCTCCAGGCCGAATAACAATGCCTCATATTCGGCTTGATTATTTGTGCAAAAATATTCTAAGCGGCATGAGGCTTCAAAAACAGAACCATGAGGAGATATATAAACAATACCAACACCTTGGCCATTGCTACAAACTGAACCATCAAAATATAATCTCCATGGTACTAACGAGACAAGGTTTATATCAATATCATGCTTGTCATCAATCCGATGTTCAACAATAAAATCAGCAACAATTTGGCCTTTCATGGATTTTAGAGATTCATAAGCCAAATCATATTCAATTAAAGCATAAGCCCACTTGCCAATTCTACCACTAAGAATTGGCCTATGCAGCATGTATTTGATGACATCGGTTTGACAAGCTATTATGCAAGTACTAGGCACTAGATAATGTCTCAATTTTGTGCAAGCATAATATAAACAGAGGCATAATTTTTCAATAAATGTATACCTTGTCTCGGCGTCCAATAAGCGTCGGCTCAGATATGTAATAGTATGCTCTTTCCCTTCGGTTTCTTGAGTTAAAACAACACCAATAACACCTTCCTCTGCTGCAATATAAAGCCTAAAGGGTTCTTTGTGCCTGGGTGCTTTCATCACCGGAGGAGTGCACAAATAATTTTTGATCATATCAAATGCTTCTTGCTGTTTTGCCCCCCAAGTAAAATCAGTATCATTCTTTAACCGAAGGATAGGAGTAAATGCATCGACTTTCCCTGACAGATTAGCTATGAACCTTCTCGAATAATTGACCTTGCCAAGGAACTTTTGCATATCTCTCTTGCACGTTGGAGCCTCCACTTTCTGTATGGCCTCTATCTTTTTCGGATCAATCTCTATGCCATCTTCATGAATAATGAAACCCAAAAACTTGCCAGCCGACACGCCGAATGCACACTTCAAAGGATTCATCTTTAGTCCATATTTTTTCATTCTTTCAAAAGCTAAGCGCAAATCGGCTAGATGAGATTCGAAAGCATCCGATTTGACAACAATATCATCAATATAGACTTCAAGTATAATGCCGAGCAGATCATGGAAAATTAAATTCATATCCCTTTGATATGTGGCACCAGCATTTTTTAATCCGAACGTCATTACTGTCCACTCGAATAAACCAAGAAAACCAGGGCAACGAAAAGCTGTCTTGGACATGTCCTCTTCGGCCATAAAGATCTGATTGTATCCAGCATTACCATCAAGAAAACTAATAACCTTATGTCCAGAAGCATCATTAATAAGCATGTCGGCTATAGGCATGGGATACTCATCTTTGGGTGTAGCTCTATTCAAATCTCTGAAATCAATGCACACCCTTAACTTGCCGGAGCCTTTCTTCTCCACTGGTACAATGTTAGAAATCCACTTGGCATACCTGCAAGGTCTAATAAAATTAGCTTTAAGCAAACGACCGATCTCTTCCTTGATCCGGTTATATGCTTTTGGATTAAATTTTCTGGCCGATTGTTTGTAAGGTCTAAAACCGGCCTTTATAGGCAACCGATGCTCCACTAGCTCTCGGCTTAAACCTGGCATCTCATGATATTCCCATGCAAAGCAACAAACATATTCTTTCAATAGCTCGATCAACTTAGCCTTATGATCGGCTCTTAAATTTTTATTTACAAATGTCGGCCTAGGAATTGAACCATCTCCTATGTCTATCTCTTCTAATGGATCGGCCGACGTAAAACCTTGTCCTAATTTATCCATATCAACTAACTCCTCTATAGATTCATATATATCATTCTCATTGGACCGATATTCAACAAGACGCTTTTGCAACCAATCTGAGTTAGAATCCATTTAAATACATCATACCTTGGAGCCGATTACCATCAACCGGCTTTAGAGAAATGGGCACGAAACCACTTTTTGTGGGGCTAAGAAAATCAAATTCTGACAAGTCGCGTCCCGTCAAGCAAGTAGCATTGGGATGTTGCCAATCCACCGATGCATCGGCCAAAGCAACACAAGCCGAGTTATCCGCATGAATGACTTCCACTTCATCATCAACCCACTGGATCAAAAACTGGTGCATAGTAGATGGCACGCATTGGTTTGCATGAACCCAATCACGGCCTAGTATGGCGTTGTAGTTACCTTGCACCTCAGCAATAAAGAATGCAGTAGCCAAAGTTTTGCTCCCGACCGTAAGCTCCACATACATCACACCTTTGGCTTCAGTTTTCTCTTTGCCTGCAAACCCATTAAGCACCATATTGGTCTTGATTAGTTCTTCATCTGGCAGACCCAATTTTTTGAAGACCGAATAGGGCATAAGATTCACCACAGCACCACCATCAACAAGCATCCGAGCGAGTGGTGATCCGTTGATATGACCTCGGAGGTACAATGGTTTCAAGTGTGTCACTGGATCTTTTGGCCTCTCAAATATTGCATTTTTTGAGCCAAAATCCAGTTGAGCCACTTCCCCTTCTTCATCTACAGCACGGAATTCAGCGGGTAAGTAATACACCATATTGATATCCATACCTTCATGAACCGGTGTAGACCCATAGTCCAACAGATCGTCTTCCTCCTCGGGCGTGTCCACCAATTCTGAATCCTGTCCGAGTGAAGGAGAAGTAATAGGTGACGTGGACGATGTAAGAATGGTTGCATCGTCCTCTTTTAGCAGTGTAAGTGCTGCTGTGATAGATGTAGAAGCTGCTGCATCTTGTATTGGTTTAGGCTTCCACACTTGCTTTGTTGGTATCATGGGCCGAGTGTCATTGAACAACTTGTCCCTTTGCTTCTCGGCCTCTTGTTCTGCCATCTCTTGATTCCTTAACCTCTGCAGTTTTCTTTTCTGTGTTTTTGTTAGCCCTAAAGGACACCACCTTGGCTGAGTGTATTTAGGATCTCTTAGCTTTACTTGGCTGGTACTTGCTTCATGATCATTAGCCGAGTGCTTTGGCGCGATAACAAGTATCGGCTCAGTAGGGTTGCTATGCACAATCGGCTGCTGTGTGGTGAAAGTTTCGGTGCCCAAGATGAGTGAGTCGGCATTGATATTTTCTTTACCTTTTCCAGACTCGACCGCTGCACTTGGAGATTTAGCACGCCACACTTGATTGCTGAAACTCTTTTGACTATCTCGCATTGGCCGGTTGACACCACTGTTCAAACGGCCTCGTGTGGGATAAGAAAGCCTCTCACGAATAGGCCTCCTTGGTTCTGCCCACCCTGGATGAAAAGCATAAGGGGCCATTGGGGGCTGCCCCCATCCTCCATTGAAGCCTCCCATGTAATGTGGCGCATAAGGTGGTGGCGCCATCCATGGTCTTGGTGCCCACGGCCCATATGTCCTTGCATGATGCTGAAATTCTTGCCTTGGAGGTGATCTTGAACGCTTCAAATTAGCTGACCGGTTAGAGCTAGAACCGGCCGCTTGATTGGCATATTTGGACAGCAACATATCAAAAGTTGGCTTGATTTTCTTGCGCTGCACTTTAGCTTCATTCGTCTTACATTTGCCAATTTCTGGACTCTTGGGCTTAACAAATTTAACACGAGCGTCTTGCTGCACTTGTGGTTGCCCCCCGAGTGTAGGATTCTTGATGGTGATCCTGATCACTTCCTTGCCATCAGGTTGCTTGTCAAGCACAACCTGCCTCCCTAAGACCTTGCTGTCCTCCTTGCCTTTCCTGGGCTCGCCAACAATGACATTAGTTTTATTAGCAGATTCGGCCACTTCCGGCCGAATGAGTAACTTTTTTCCCTCCAAATCCAGAGTGTTCATTGGGAAAGGCTGCTTATCAATTTGCATCTCAGAAAAGTTCAATCGTCCGTCATTGATGGCCGATTGTATCTGTCGTCGGAAAACATTGCAATCATTAGTAGCATGAGAAAAAGAATTATGATATTTGCAATAAGCACGCCATTTCAGCTCTTCAAACGGTGGTAAAGTATGAGATATCCTAATGATCTTAGCTTGCAGCAAAGCATCAAATATTTTATCACACTTGGCAACATTAAAAGTAAATTTCATCTCTTCATCACGATTCTTATGAATCGGTTTCAGATCATTGCAAGTAAATGGTTTGGCCTTAGATGGCCAAACAAATTCAGTAGCATACATATCACCCTCATCGTCCGAGTTACCACTATCATATTCAACCACATTCATCTTAGGACGGTCAGTTTTATATGTATGCACCTCTTTGAGATCTTTGCTTCGGCTTTCCTGAGCCAAAGCTCTTTGTAAGACTTGGTTGATGCTTATAAATTCATAGCCTTCTAGCTTTTCTCTAATATGAGTTCTCAAACCATTGAGCACAAGATCAGCCAAGTCTCTCTCAGTTATCACTAAACTATAACACCGGTTCTTTGTCTCTCTAAATCTCTTGACGTAATCGGAGACCGATTCGTCATGCTTCTGCTTAACCGATGTAAGATGTGACAACTTAAGTTCATTGTCGCCGCTATAAAAATGATCATGAAATTTTTGCTCTATTTGTGACCAAACACGAATAGAGCCATGCGGCAAAGAAGAAAACCATGAAAATGCAGTACCAGTTAATGACAAAGGAAATAAATGCACTTTCAATTCATTTATCGAGCCTGCTTCACCCAATTGTGCTAGGTATTGGCTAACATGCTCCCACGTGGTCTTCGTGCCTTCTCCATTAAACTTAACAAAATCTGGAATTTTATATCCTTGAGGGCACGGAATTGCATCAAAGTACTCAGGATACGGCTTTTGATAAATCCGATTCCTAGGTAATTCAACACCAAAATTCTCTCGAAGCGTTTTAGCCATCTCCTCTCTAAAATTAGCTAAAGCATCGTCCATAGTAGACGATGAAGCTTGTGGCACTGGCATAGGAGGATTAGGGTTAGCAACTACGGGTACAAATTGTGGCATGTTTGCCGAACCATAGTTCGGCAATGATCTAGCAATGTTTCCACCTATCGGTAAGGTTTGGTTCGGCGTTGCCACCGAACTCTGCATATTCATAAAAGGATTAGGTGGTGCAGCCACAATTTGATTGGTATGGGTGGGAAAATAATTCATCGGCATGGGGGGCGCCGATGAGATAGGCAAAGTTGAATTAGGGTTTCTCATACTAGCAGGCATATTAGGCATATTCTTCTGAGCATTATTATTTTCTAAGAAAGCTTGATAGATCAGATTATTGCTATCAGAAATACGGCTCTCAATTTCAGCCCATTGCTCAGGAGAAAAGGTAGTACTTACAGAAGGTTTAACCTGATCGGCTTGAAGAGGAGGGAACTTGATTTCTCCAACCGGAGTGATATTGCCTTGGCGGTCCTTCTTGAAGTTTCCAAGGAACTCCTGCAACTCCTTCTCTTCACGCGCCTTCTTGTACTCCTCATAAGCTTGGCGATGCTCGGCCGATAACTCCTCCAGATTGGGCTTGATGATGTTATCGGCGTCAACTTCCGAGGGATTGGGAAGATTGGACATGATGGATGATGATGATGGATCAAAGTCCCCAGCGGAGTCGCCAAAAAGTGTGCTAACACACGAACACGTCACCGTGTACCCTCGACGCCGGGGGTGATGCACCGCAGCTCACGTCGAAGGAGGTCCGACCGGCAGCGCGATACGCAGGACAGCTGGCAGACGCTTTTGAAGACCCGAAGCCCCGCACGCCCGGGAGGGACCCCGTCAGGGAGTGCGGCAGCTATGGGCTGCCCTAGGTCGATTCGCTCGCCCCTAGAGCCTCTGTACTCACAGCTCTCCAACACGAAGAACGACGAAGAACGAGAGAGAAAAATGATGGAAAGATAAAACGTAGATGAAAAAGTAGTATAATGATTGTTCGATTGTGTGTTGTTTTAATCGGCCATCACCCCCAACATATATAAGTGGCGGCTGGATTTCCCGTACAAGCAAAGGATTCACCTAGGCTTTCCTTACAAGAAAATTACATCAATTCACGTCCTAGAGTCCTAGTTCTGGTCCCACTCGGATTCAGCCCGAATCTGGTCCAATCTTCTGCCTTGCTCCTTGCATGGGCCGTGGAATCTGCATATGACTTCCGATGGAGACGGTTCAAATACCAATTTTGTGCGCTTTGACGAGGCCAACAATCCGTATGTTGATCACTTTTCCAAATAAGGCCATCTTGAATACTCCACGGGGTCATCCTTAATTTCGAGTCGGACTCGTTCATATAGCTGACTGGACCGTCCGACTCTTGTATCGTCTCTGCAGGTCATATACTATGTCGGATGATGATAACTCCAAAAGCAAAGTTGACCGTTTCGACGAGACGAACAACTTTCATGTTGAACACTTTTTCATCCGAGGCCATCTTCTTTTCTCGCGGCAAGATCTTTACCCGGCAAACTTTCTGCACCTTGCGGGTTCCTTTTGTGGTAGTAAACGACCTCGGATGAAAATGAGCTCAAAAGCAATTTTAACCGTTTCGACGAGACGAACAACTTTGGTGTTGAACACTTTTTGATCCTAGGCCATCTAGATAAGTATTTGAGCCCATCTTCAGCATTTGGTCGGATTGGCCTTGACAGTTTTTTACTGTTCACGATGGCAAGCTTTCCCCCCGGCCTGTTCACGGCGGCAATGTACTGTTCACGCGGCAAGGTTACTGTTCATCGCGGCAAGGTTACTGTTCACTGCGGCAAGCTTTTCCCCGGCAAGGTTACTGTTCACCGCGGCAAGCTTTTCCCCGGCAAGGTTACTGTTCACCGTGGCATGGACTGTTCACTGTTCACCGCGGCAAGGTTACCGTTCACCGCGGCAGGTTACTGTTCACGCGACAAGGTACTGTTCACTGTTCACCGCGGCAAGGTTACTGTTCACGGCGGCAAGCTTTCCCCGGCAAGTTTTCTGGCTGCACCTTCCCGCAAGGTTTTTGAGGCAGTAAACGACCTCGGATGAAAATGTGCCCAAAAGCAATTTTGACCGTTTCGACGAGACGAACAACTTTCATGTTGAACGTTTTTCGATCCGAGGCCATCTTGAAGGGCTAATTGCTCACGTATTGCATCAGGCACCCATCGGACATGTGTCTGATGGGGCGCGCCGTATTTTGCCTCTTGACATGGCTGCATTCAAATAGCTCTAATTTTTGCATACGAACCCGGTTTGAGACGATTTTTATATGAAAATCAACCGATTCGACGAGACGAAGATAATTCATGTAGAGCATTCCTTCATCCGAGATTGTCTTGGAGGCGTAATCGACCAAAAAGCACTCAGAACACCTAAACATGACAATCCGAGTGTAGTTTTGGTCTTTGATATGATGCCGAATGATTATGCTCCAAACATCAAAGTTGTTCCACTCGGCAATGTGAAGTTTCTCACGTAGAATATCTTGTCATTTGAGGTCATCTCTATTGCATTTTGTATTGTGCCAAAATCAGGTGTCAACACAAACCTTCCGGAACACTCCAGAATTCTTAAAAATAGGGGGTACGTGATACGGTAAGTAAACGGACTCCGAAAAATCCGCAAAAATATTTTTTGTCAGTTTTGGAATATTTTAAAATTTTGGAAATAAAGAAATAAACGGGAAGGTGATCGAGGTGAGCATGATACACCAGGGCGCGCCAGGCACCCCTGGGCGCGCCCTGGTGGGTTGTGCCCACCTCAGATGCCTTCCCGACTCCGTTTTCCTTCCATATGCTTGTTTTCCAAGAATAAACATTTTCTATATGTACCCTCGACTGTTTTTACGACCGCATCGTAGAAAAATCCTCTGTTCTTGTTTCTTGCTGTTTCCCTGGCAGATCTAAAAATATGTCGTCTCAAGATTCGAAAGGGGAGAGCCATGTTGATCCCTATGTTTCAGACCCAAAGATCTTTAGGGAAATTTACCCCTATCTATGGACCTCGGAGGAGGAAGAACATGTTACCATGCAGGAAACAAAAGATGACAGCTCTGAGGAAGAGGATGACCCATTGCCTCAACCCGGAGACATGCATGTGGAATTTAAGAAGTCAAGCCTCCCTAGAAGATACAAACCTAAGGTCCAATTTATCCCATCTCATTTTCCGCAGGAGAGCAAGGAGGCCTTATGCCAAAGGATATTAAAGCTTGAGTTGGAGAATGATGATGTAAGGGAGGAAAACTTTATGCTTAAATATAAGTTGAAGAAGAAGGTTTCTTCATCACCACCACCTTCTTCATCACCACCACCAAAGAAGACTTGAGCTTACGGGTATGGGCACTCCCCTTGGCTTGAGCCAAGCTTGGGGGAGGTGCCCCGGTATCATATCACCACCACTTTTATTCACCTTTACCTATTTTAGTTCGATCTTTAGTTTTCCTTTGCTTTAGTTGAATAAAAGTTTAGCATGATCTATTTTCGTGTGTTAGTTCCATGGCCTACCTATCTATGTAATCGAGTGAGAGTTATATAATAAAGTTTAGTTTGAGTTTTGCCTCTCTACTTTCTTGTTGCAATCAAAATAAAGTAAAGAAAAACAAATGAAAAGGATCATATGCTAATCTTATGGTGAGTAATGACATCACATAAGAAAAAGTATAAGTAGTAAAATTTATTGAAGATTGACAAACATAGCATTGGTTAATGATGCAATTCATGAAAGAATTAATAAGGGAAGAGAAGATTCACATGCAAATACACTATCTTGGACATCTTTTATGATTGTGAGCCCCCATCAAATATTACATGTCAAAATTGTTGACGTTGGACAAGGAAGACAACGTAATGATTTATGTTTGTTCTTATCCACATAGAAGTTATATTGTCATAGATCCTTTAACATGTGGTGCTTGCTCAATATATTTGCTAGCCAAAATTCCGCACTAAGTAGAAATACTACTTGTGCATCCAAAAACCCAAACCCAAATTCCTTCTTTAAGTGTCCACCATACCAACCTATGGATCGAGTAAGATCCTTCAAGTAAGTTGTCATCGGTGCAATAAGGCAATAAAAATTGCTTCTAAAAGTGTTTGATCAATTAGTGTAAGAGAAAATTGAGCGCTATACGAACTTATGATGACAAAGTAATAAAAGCGATGGACTGCATAATAAAGGTTGCTATCATAGGGGGCAATGTAGCGTGACGTTCTTTTACATTAAGGGATTGGGCATACAAACCAATAAGCGCATGACAACCTCTGCTTCCCTCTGCGAAGGGCCTATCTTTTACTTTTATGTATTTACTTTTATGCAAGAGTCAAAGTATCCTTCCCTATTCCTTTTTACTTTTACTTTTTGCAAGCATCATGTGGTGATGAAAGATCTACGCACATATATCCAGTTGGATATTGGTGGGCATGAGTTATTATTGTTGACATCACCCTTGAGGTGAGTAAGTTGGGAGGCGAAACTATAAGCCCCTATCTTCCTATGTGTCCGGTTGAAACTTTTTGCTCATGGGTATGCCGTGAGTGTTAGCAATCATAGAAGACTAAATGATGGTTGAGTATGTGGACTTGCCAAAAGGCTCCGACGTGAGACCCTTCCTAAAAATATGATGAATTGTAGTTGCAAAGTTGACTGAGAACATAGTTTGTTGGTTCCCAATAAGGTTTATGCTTCATACTTCTATGTTGTGATGAATTGTTATCTGTTCATGAGAAGCTATATGACAAAAATGTATTGAAATAAGTTTTTATGATAGAGTTTGTTGCTGTTATATTAATAAGCATGATGCTTCTATGTCCGTATTTTGTTTTTATCAACACCTCTCTCTCTCAAACCATGTGGACATGCTTTTCAATATCGGCTTTCGCTTGGGGGAGTTGATACGTCCATTTTGCATCATGATTTCCTACTGTTATTTACTTTGTTTTGTTGAATAATAATGCTTTGGGGAGTGATTCTAATGCCTTTTCTCTCATAATATGCAAGGTTTACACAAAGTGGGAGAATACCAACAGCTGGAATTCTGGACCTAAGAAAAGCACGTCAGAGATACATATTCTGCACAACTCCAATGAAGCTTAAATTTTACGGAGATTATTTTTGTATTTAATAAAAAATACTGGAGCAGAAAACTATCGGAGGGGGCCTGCCAGGTGGGCACAACCCACCAGGGCACGCTAGGCCCCCTGGGCGCGCCCTGATGGGTTGTGGCCACCTCGGCCCACCTCCGGTGCCCATCTTCTGGTATATGGTCACATTTGACCTAGAAAAAAAATCAGAGGAGGACTTTCGGGACGAAGCGCCACCGCCTCGAGGTGGAACTTGGGCAGGAGCACTTTTGCCCACCGGCGGAGCGATTCCGCCGGGGGAACTTCCCTCCCGGAGGGGGAAATCGAAGCCATCGTCATCACCAACACCCCTCTCATCTTTGGGAGGCCAATCTTCAACAACACCATCTCCTCTCAAACCCTAGTTCAACTCTTGTGTTCAATCTTTGTACCGGAACCTCAGATTGGTACCTGTGGGTGACTAGTTGTGTTGATTACCTTGCGTAGTTGATTACTATATGGTTTATTTGGTGGAAGATTATATGTTTAGATCATTATTCTATTTAATACCCCTCTGATCTTGAGCATGGTTATTATTTGTGAGTAGCTACCTTTGTTCTTGAGGTGACGGGAGAAGTCATGTTGTGAGTAATCATGTGAATTTGATATGTGTTCGATATTTTGATGATATGTATGTTGTGATTCCCTTAGTGGTGTCATGTGAACGTCGACTACATGACACTTCACCATTCATGGGCCTAAGGGAATGCATTGTGGATTAGTTATTATATGATGGGTTGCTAGAGTGACATAAGCTTAAACCCTTGTTTATGCGCTACTTCGTAAGGGGCTGATTTGGATCCAAACGTTTAATGCTATGGTTAGATTTTATCTTAATACTTTTCTCATAGTTGCGGATGCTTGTGAGGGGGTTAATCATAAGTGGGAGGTTGTTCAAGTAAGAACATCACCCAAGCACCGGTCCACCCACATATCAAATTATCAAAGTAGCGAACACGAATCAAACTAACATGATAAAAGTGACTAGATGAAATTCCCGTGTACCCTCAAGAACACTTTGCCTATTACTAGAGTTTGTTCTGGCCTGTCCTTTGCCACAAAAGGATTGGGCTACCTTGCTGCACCTTGTTTACCGTTACCGTTACTTGCTTGTTACCAATTATCTTGCTATCAAACTATCTGTTACCTACAATTTCAGTGCTTGCAGAAATTACCTTGCTGAAAACCGCTTGTCATTTCCTTCTGCTCCTCGTTGGGTTTGACACTCTTACTTATGGTAAGGAATACGATTGATCCCCTATACTTGTGGGTCATCAACTACGATGATGATTCCGATGATGATTCAGATTCAGGCTTGACTTGCATAGCATGTGCCTCTACTGCAGCATCGTACTCCTTCGGGAATCATTCAAGTGACGGTGAATCACCTGCTTACTGCTTCATGGCCAAAGACACGAAAGAAAAGGTATCCTCCAAACATCACAAGGTTTACACCAGTGATCAATTTTCTTCCGATGAGGATGACCATGCAAAAATACTCAATATTGCTAAGTAGCAGCAAAACTCTCTTGAGAAAATTGAGAAAACCCTAAGGAAATCCGAAGGGTTGTTGGTTGTGGAGATGGAGAAGAACCAGTCGTTGAGAGAGGAGTGTTCTGCTCTTGAGTCTCGAATGATAGAACTGACAAGTCATCATGATTCTATCTCGGCCGATCATGAAAAATTGAGTTATGATTACCTAAAAAGGAAATTAGAGTTAGAGTCACTAAGAGTGCTCATGATGACTTGATCAAGGAAAATTCTCTTCTCACCCAACAACTCAAGGAGAAACCTGAAATGTTTGTTCCACCTTGCTTAAAATGTCTTGAATGCAGTAACAATGAATCAAATACTTTATGCTATAATGTTGAAAAAGATACATCCTTGAATGATATGAATGATAACCCCTCTTCCGAGGAAAAATGTATCTGTGTTTGATAAAAATGCTAGATTGAAGGACCTTCTTGAAACAAGAATGTTCAAAAGTCTCAAAGGGCATCAAACCTTTTGTGATGTGTTGAGGAAATCCATTCTTCACAGAAACCCCGGAAAAGAAGTTGTTGGTGTCGAGAGGAAACTGAATGAGAATAGTACAATAGAACGCCTGATCAATACCCTCGCACATTGTGGGTTCTTGCAAAGAGCAAATTGCTCGACCATGCATTACTCTCGGGATATGAATCCTTCATTTCTGATTATGCTCAAGATGATACTCTGGACAACTATAAGTTGTTAAAGAACCAATTTGGTGAAGCTTTTTCTCGCCATGTTGGACCAAACAACAGAAATGGCCCTCCAAAGAGAACAATTTGGGTTGCAAAGGAAACTACCGATGCATTACATGTCACTTCGTTACTAACCATGCAGGTAGAAGATGCTCGATATATTCTCAAGAAGGGGCGACAGAATGAGTGCATGCATACTTCGTCTAATCATTATGCTCACTCATGTGGAAAGAAATTCAGTGCATAATCTTTTGATTATGCTCGTTCTCCTTCGAAAAACAATTCTTATGGTTACCAAAAGAAATCATATCCTGCTCGCTCATATGCTTCGAAGCCACCTGCAAAAATGTGGGTAGTTAAGAATGCCTAATTATTCTGTAGGATTATGTCTCCGGGTGTACAGAAGGATAGCAGATAGTGGTTGCACTAGTCACAGGACCGGAGACAAGTCGTTGCTTGTCAAACCCAACTTAACTTCTTCACTTTTCAAGTATATTACTTTTGGCGACAACAATAAAGGAAATGTACTCGGTTTAGGTAAAGTTCTCATGTCCCAAGATAAGACCAATGATGATGTTTTACTTGTTCAGTCCCTTGGATTCAATCTTATGTCAGTTGGCAAGCTATGTGACATCACTAAATGCATAGTCTTTATGGACACTGACAATTCCTTCGTATTCGAGGGAAATAGAAATGGTAATCTGTATATTGTGGATTTCTCTAAGGGTCCCTCAGTCCAAACTTGTTTGCTTGCAAAAGCAACCAAAGGTTGGTTGTGGCACCGAAGACCAATCATGCAGGTATAAGGAATTTACAGACTCTTCTGAAGAAGAAGAATCTTCGTGGCATTCTCGATGTAAAATTTGATAAGGACCATCTCTGTGGTGCATGTGAGGCCGGCAAATTGGCCAAGAAGCATCATTCATCGAAAACTTTCATGACCACAATAAGACCTTTGGAATTCTTCATATGGACTTATGGGCCATAGAACTATGCAAATTTCGGTGGCAGACATTATGGTCTGGTTACTGTTGATGATTTCTCTCGTTACACTTTGGTATTCTTTCTAGAAAACAAAACTTGCACCCAAGACATCTTCAAAAGATTCACCAAGAAGGCTTAGAATGAGTATGATGTTTGAATCAAGCATGTCAGAAGTGATAATCACACTGAGTTCGAAAATACTCACCTCGAAGATTTTCTCAATGAAAATGGTATTACTCATGAGTTCTCTACTGCATACACTCCCCAGCAAAATGGAGTTATTGAGCGAAAGAATAGAACACTCATCGAGATGGCGAGAACAATGCTCAGTGAGTACAAAACTCGCATTCGCTTCTGGGCTGACGCTATTAACACTACCTCCATGTTATCAATCGTGTTTATCTTCACAAATTCCTTAAGAAAACTTCTTATGAGCTTATCACTCGCAAGAAACCAAATGTTTCATACTTACATTTTTTCGGTGCACCATGCTACATTTGTGATATAAATCATAGTTCTAAGTTTGCACCTAAAGCACATGAAGGTTTTCTTCTTGGTTATCGCTCGAATTCGCATACTTATCATGTCTATAACTCACACAACGAGAAAGTTTTGGAAATGGTAAATGTGCGGTTAGATGAATCTAACGGATCTCAAAAGGAGAACATGCCAAATGTGATAGATGAACCTCCTATTTCGGATGCCATTCAGAAAATGGCTATTGGGGATGTTAGACGTGTCGAAGGGAATGTTTCTGATTCTTCCGATGAAGATGCCCCTGTTGTTCGAAGAAGAACTCATCAATCTACTGCCGAAGAAAATGCTACACAAAATTAATACACCTAGAAATCAAAATGCCGAGTGTCGGAGAAACGACACCTATGGGATCGAAAGGATCCCCTTTACGATTCGGCAGGGAAAAGGTTTGCACAAAGAGCAGATCTAACGATCAACACGAGGGATTTTTACCCAGGTTCGGGCCGCTGAGAAGCGTAAAACCCTACTCCTGCTTTAGTATATTGGATGTGTTTTAGCCCTGGTTCTAGGAGCGCTTGCGATGAACAGTACACAGCAGCTACGCATGCAGAACGGGTCAGAAGCCGATCCCCCCTGTAGCTACGCCTTGGGCCTCCTTTTATACGCTCGAAGGGGTCACCAATAGTGGCGTATAGGGCATACATGAGGTGTAAAGTAGCAACAGTGTTATCATACCTAACACTGACGGTTTAGGACAAACACATTTAATGCTCCATTGAGGTGTCCCTTAGCCTCTTGGGGATGGGGAAAGAAGCCGTCCCATCAGCACCGCTTGAGCCCAACGCCGTTAGCGCCCTGACACGCATCCAGGAGGACAACAGCAAAACGACAAGCTGGTCGCTGCGCTGGAGCGGTGGCGGGGTGGCGAGGTCTTGCCGGGTGCGAGCCTTGCCGGGGCTGCGAGCCATCCCGACAAGATCTTGCCGGGGCTCCAGCATTCGGTCTTCTGCTATCTGATTGTTGGCTTGAATGCCTCTTCAATAGCCTTGTGATTAAATTCAGTTGTCCCCCGGCAGGCCTTGCCGTTGGTGTGGCTACAACTGTCCGTGCACAAGTATGGGGTACAAAAAGGATCCAAACTTTAGTACACCGACATGAGTCCCCGGGCCTAGAACATACACGAGTGCAAGGCGTTGTTGGGCTAGGCCCAAACAGTGCACGAGCACGCGTGGCAGGAGCTAACCGCTGTAATCATTCCGCTTACTGCGCCCCACCACGACGCGCATTGAATGCGGGACGTGGGATGCGTGCGCGGAGCGGCCGTTACAGCCGCGCACTCGCAAAGGCGTTTTCATACTGATTAGTAAAGAGGCAACCCCGCGCCTTCCCCATAAAAAGGAAACCGCAGAGGCGCTGCTCATTTACCTCCTATCTTTTCCAATCTGGGAACCGCCGTCGTCTCCTTCCTCTAGCCCGAAACAGAGCTTTCTCCACTCATCCGCCGCCTCCACGCTTTCGCGGCCCTCGGCCTCCGCTTCCATAGCTGCCATGGCGCCCAAGGCGAGCAAGGGCAAGGGGGCGAAAACCGCCGTCTCGGAAGGCGAACTGGCGAAGATGCGGAAGAAGCACGCTATCTTCGCTTCGGCGCTCGATGCAAGCGCCCTGAAGGACCGATACCTCTGCATGTGGGCGAAGGAGACGAAGGCGCATCCTGCTACTCGCGTGAGTCCAGGTTCCTTCAAGGGTGGTCCAGATAAATACCCCTTCTTCGTTGACTATTTCTACTGCGGGTTCTGTCCCCCTTTCTCTGATTTTTTCAATGACATCATGTACACATACGGCTTTCAACTCTTGGATTTTATGCCAAATGCCGTGACATGCATGTCGGTCTTTGCGCATCTTTGCGAAAACTTTGCCGGGGTAGTCCCCAACACAGCCCTCTTCCGCAATTTTTTCGTTCCTCATATCCAAGCGGGAGAAGCCCTTTCTGGTTCCATCACTTGGATTCCAAGGGCATGGAACAAGGAGGTATATCCAGACGGGGTCTACCGCGAGAAGTGGGAAGAATGGCGGGCCAAATGGTGCTGGATTCGGGAGGATGACCCTCAACCCTTTTGTGCGCCCCGGCAAGCAAAGATGACGCGCGGCAAGGACTGGAGCGACTTCGATCCCCAAGATGAGAAGCTCACAGTCACAGTCACCGGGATCCATCGCCTCAAAGCTGCCGGGCTCACCATTGAGATGATTGGTGCTGACTTCCTTCGCCGGCGCATCGCCCCTCTGATGAACAAAGGGAGACCAGCTTGGGAGTTCTGGAATGCGGCAGACATCATGAGGCTGCACCCTGGGCTGAACAACAACTTGACGGTCATGCAGCACACATCCCTCTGCCACAAGTTGTTCAGGACCGACGCCAGATTCAAGCTGCCGGCGGATATAATCCCTTTGTGCAATAACTCTGCTCTGGCCTCAATAATCGCCATGATGCCGGCGTGTAACGCTCACGGCCTTGACAGGACTTGGGAAGAGCCATCCACGGAGCAGGCATAGGAATTCTTTGATAATCTATCGGAGAAGGCCATCCGGGAAGAAGCAATCCTCATCCGCCCCACCCTTGAAGAAGAGGTGGCATTCATCGCCAGCAGGGCAGAAGAGGCGGCTCTTGCCGCGGAGGCCGGCAGCGCTGGCTTCACAGAAGAGGAAGCCAACGAAGAGGAAGTGTTGTCGGAGGAAAAACTTGCTGGGCAGGGCGAGGCTGCCGGAGAGCAAAGTGGCACATCTGCCGGGGGTCCTTCTGCCAAAGATGCAGTTGAGGAGGAGCTGCACGAGGAGCCCCCAGCTCCTGAGAAGAAGAAGAAGCGGGTTCTTCGGAAAGCCGCCTCTGGTGCCTCAACCCAGCAACCCACTTCTTCTGCCGTAGCCAAGCGACCCAGGACCGCTCCCTCTCCTCCTCGCACGAGCACCGCGGCGGAAGTCGACTTCGACCTCTCTGCCTTCAGCTCGAAGGAAGAAGAGTAAGGATCCTGTCACATCTTTCATCTTCTGAATTTCCGGTTTTGCTTACTAATTTGTCTTGTTTTTGGCCCGTCTCCATAGGGATACGAAAACATTGGCGCAGAGGATGTCGAAGAGGGCAAAAACTTCGACGGGCGATGAGCCGCCGGCAAGCACCTCAGGTGCGCCAGAGCTGATTAACATCAGCCCGGAGTCTAGCCCACGACGCAGCCCCCGGCGTGAGTCCATTACTCATTTTCCGCTGGCAAGTGCCGGGGTGTGTATCTTCACTGCTAACCTCATCGAGCGTGTAGGAGAAGAGCGGCAACAAGGAGCGCCATCAGAAGCCACCCCTAACGTGCCGCCTCCGTCAACCACGCCGCCCAGAGGCAAATCTTCGACAAGCGAGCTCTATCGCGATGAAGAGGAGCCGGCAAGCACAGGCTCTGGTGGTCCTACTTCGGCAACTGCTGTTGCCGGGAAAGGAGAAGCCACCTCTCAACAGCACGACACAGGTAAGCCATTGCCTCAGAGTACTTGTCGCTCCGTCTTTCTTTTTTGTCTTCTTGAACTTCCTCCTCAGCCGCATCTTGCTTATTTTCTTGGCCTCCAGATCTTCCCTCGACGGAGCACATGAATGTTGATGCTGTCATCGAGGAAACTGCCAGGGACGCTGCCACCGAGGCCGACAGGGTTGCTGCTAAGGAGGCTACCAAGAGTGCTGCCGCCAAGGCCGCCAAGAATGCTGCCGCCGAGGCTGCCGCTGCCGGGGCCGCCAAGGCTGCACAGGAGGAGGCCACCAAGAAGTCTGCTGAGAGGGCCGGCAAGGAGACCGGTGACCATGCTGACGGCATTCCTGCCGCAGGAGCGCCAGGTGCTACGCCGGCCACAGAGCCCCCAGTTGCCGGTGAGGCAACTATTGAGGAACATCCATCAACATCCGAGGCCCCCTCGTCAAGCAAGTACCTCAAGGTTGGCGACAACCTGTTCATCAATATACAAGGAACGGCAATCACTGGAGTGCCAGCCGAAGGGGAAATCTTTGACGAGGAAATCATCGCCGCTGTTGGGCTCAAGATTGTTGACGAGCCATGCGCCAGCAGCAGCAAATCCGAAGAATAAGCGCTCCTTCAGGCCGTGAGCAATAACTTCCAGAGGCTTCAAGCGCTTCACCGCGCCCGGCGAGAGAAACTGGATTCCAGGGCAGCAGTTGTTGAAGCAGCGGAAATAGATCTCCAGAAGCGCATCGAGGAAACGCAAGCCTGGTATGCTGAAGCCTTTCAGGAGCTGATGCGAAACAAGAGCAGCTGAGCCAAAGCCGGAACGAGCTCCTCATGAAGCAGTCTGATGTTGAGAAGGCACAAGAGGAGGCCAAACAACAAGCCGCTGCAGAGGAAGCACGCTTGAGAGAGCTCCGTGTTGGGCTTGAGGCTCATGACGATGACCTCACCGCTTGCGAGAAGGCACTTGCCGACAAGCTTCGCGCCAAGGACGAAGAGATTGAAAAGCTTGTTGCGCAGCGGACCCAAGACATAGAGCAGCAGCACAAGGAAGCCCTCGAGGCTCTAATCTTCGACCATGCCGGCAAGCTGAAGGAAGCCATCAATGCTGCCGAAGCTGCAGAGGCCACCAAGAACTTGCTGGAGGAGAAGGTGAGGAAGCTGGAAGCAGACCTTGGGGATGATGGCAAGGAGCTCTCGACACTCAAAACTGAAAGAGAGAAGACTCTCCACAGCTTGATGGAGATGCAGGTTGCCATATCCGACAAGACCAAGCAGCTCTCCTCAGCCACTGACTCCATTGACGATCTGAAAACGAAACTGGCCACGCTGGAGGAAACCCTTGAGGGCAGCAGGGCTCGCGAGAAGACCTTGGTCAAAGACCTCCAGAATGAGAGGGACCTGCTCAAGAGCGCCGCCGCCACAGATAACGATTATGTGGCAGGTGTGCAGATCTGGACTGAGCACCTTGTCGACGTCGCGGGGAGGCTTGCAGCACAGCTGTCCACCATGGATTTGCAAGGCTTCAACTACTCTTCCGATGAGAGAGTGTTTACAAGCGCCAAGTTGACCATGTTCTTTGAACGTATGATCGACGCCCTGAAGCAGCTCCAGTCTAACCGAGCAACCCATCTGGCCAGCGAATCCCGCAAACTCTGCCAGGCCGTCCTCCGCAAGGTGCTCGTCAAAGTGGTGCACAAGAACCCCGGCATCAACCTCACCAACGTCCTCGACCGCTTGCCGAAGGATGTAGACGTCAAGGCACTTGAAGAGCTTGTCGCACCCATCATGGACAGAGTGAACCAAGTCAAGAGGGTTGAAGGCGATCGCCGGGACTAGCTGCCTTACCTCTTGTTATCGCCACCATTCCATGCCAAGAACAAATTTGTCTCATGTTAGAATCGCGACATCTATTTATGTAATATAACTTGCTATGTTCTGGATGAATGCATGCTATTTCCCCAGTCTGATTTCTTTCTGTATGGTACTCGCCCTACGCTTTGTTGGAAACTTGCCGGTGCGCATAGCCTTGCCGCGAGCGCTAGGTGCGGGACTTTAGCAGCCTGCTGGAGGTGTCGCTGCCGGCAAGATACCTTAGCGTTTTCAGTGCAGCCACTTAAGCTGTTGAGCGGACTCGAAATAGAGTAAGGGCGCAACTGATCACGACAAGGTTCCCTTCGCGTGCAGGTTTTCCATACATAGACCGAAATCGTTGAAGGAGAATAACTTTACAAAACGAAAATTTGTTCAAAGTTTCTGCAACTTAACTTTTTGTTGCTGTACTTCTTCCGGCAAGATGTCAACCTTGAACGTCGCTTGTCGGTATCCATACCATCATTCCCCCCGGCAAACTTGCATGCGAGGGAACCTTCTGTCCCTTGAGAAAAAGAAAGAAGAGAAAATAGAGATATGGAACCTTGGCAGTTCGTTAGTACTTGCTGGAAGTAAGTGTAATACAGTATCTCAGACAAACATGCATATGGATAAACATGGAAATCAACAAGAACTGCAAAACACTTAGTCTTATTCAACTATGCACAGGGTCTTCGCCTGGCTTTGTACAAAGGATTACATGCTTCATCGGCAAGACTTGTACAAAAGGTGGTTGCCGGGGGCCCCGGCAACCGCGCCTTATGGATAGAACTTACGAAGATGTTCGATATTCCAGGAGTTGCTCACTGGGACGCCATCTTCGGTCTCTAGGCGGACTACGCCAGGTCTGGTGACTCGTACTACCCGATAAGGGCCTTCCCACTTCGGCGTCAACTTGTTGGAATTCTTGGCCGACTAAACGCGCCGAAGAACAAGGTTGCCTTCCTCAAGACTTCGGGCATGAACCTTGCGGCTATGGTAGCGGCGCAAGGCTTGCTGGTAGCGTGCAGCTCGCACAGCAGCCTGAAGACGATCTTCCTCAAGGAGCACAGCGTCATCTTGCCGCAACTGCCCTTGCTCGAGCTCATCATAAGCGAGCACTCGAGGTGACCCGTATATGAGTTCCGTGGGGAGAACTGCTTCCGCCCCATACACTAGGGAGAAGGGTGTCTGGCCGGTGGCTCGATTTGGTGTCGTCCTGATTGACCAAAGATCTGCTGGCAACTCATCAATCCAGCGCTTTCCGCACTTGCGCAGCTTGTCGAAAGTTCTCGTCTTGAGGCCTCGCAACACTTCAGCATTTGCCCTTTCCGCCTGGCCGTTGCTCCTTGGATGAGCAACAAAAGCAAAATAGATCTTGCCGCCGAGGTCTTGGACATACTGCATGAAGGTGTGGCTTGTGAACTGTGTGCCGTTATCGGTGATGATCCTGTTAGGCACGCCAAAATGGCAAACTAGTCCCTTGAAGAACTTGACGGCTGACTGTGTTGTCACCTTTCTCACTGCCTCCACTTCCGGCCACTTTGTGAACTTGTCGATGGCAACGTACAAGTACTCAAAGCCCCTGGTAGCGCGGGGGAAAGGGCCCAATATGTCGAGCCCCCAGACCGAAAATGGCCAGGAAAGAGGGATAGTCTGAAGAGCTTGAGCTGGTTGATGCAATTTCTTCGAATGAAATTGGCACGCTTCACACTTGGTTATTAGTGCAGTTGCATCTTGGAGAGCAGTGGGCCAAAAGAAACCTTGCCGGAGTGCCTTACCAACAAGAGCTCTTGATCCTATGTGGGAACCACATATGCCTCCATGTATCTCCGCCAACAACTCTAGTCCATCCTCCCGAGGAATGCACTACAATTTCACACCATTCGGTCTCTTTCTGTACATGACATTGTCCACAAATTGGTACATACTTGGCCGATGGGCTACTTTCTCTGCTTCTTCCTGCTCTTCGGGGAGTTCTCCTGTTTGAAGGAAATGGACGATGTGTTGTGCCCATGCTGGAGCCTGGGGCTCGACAACAAGGACTAAAGGCAAGTCTTCTGCCGTGGGAGCGTTTGTCTCTACAGCAAGGGCCCGAGACCCTGCCGGAGCCTGTTGCTCCCCGGCAAGCTCGGCAGGAGCGTTTGTCTCTACGACAAGAGCTCGAGGCCCTGCCGGAGCCTGTCGCTCACCGGCAAGCTTGGCGTCATTCCCGGCAACTTCTTTGCCGGCGGCCTCTGGGAGATCTGCCGGAAAATACTTGCCGGAACTCAACTTCCTTCTTTTCTCTTGTCCCACTGATGGCGTTATGGACGGTTGAGTCAATCGAAGCACAAAAGTTCCTGGTTCCACAGGTAACTTAAGGGCAGCGCGCTTTGACAGGTCATCAGCAATGTTGTTTTCCTCACGAGGAACGTGCTCCATTTGCAGACCATCAAAACGCTCTTCCAATTACCTCACTTCATCAACATAAGCTTCCATCAATGGACTCTGATAATCTTTATTCACCTTCTTGACGACAAGCTGTGAATCGCCTCTGACGATAAGCTTCCTAATTCCAAGGTCTGTCGCGATCCTGAGACCGGCAAGCAGCCCTTCATACTCCGCAGTGTTATTTGTCGATCTCTCCCGGGGAAAGTGCATCTGAATCACGTATTTGAGGTGCTCTCCGGTGGGTGTGACAAGCAGCACGCCAGCACCGGCGCCTTGCAACGAGAAAGCCCCATCAAAATACATAATCCACTCTTGATTCGTTTCCTTACCGGGGAGAGTTGTCTCCGGAGTCTCCTCGTCTGGCGTCGGGGTCCATTCCGCAATGAACTCTGCCAAAGCTCTGCTCTGAATGGGTGAAGTACTTTCAAACTTGAGACCAAAACTTGACAATTCCAAAGCCCACTCCACAATCCTACCGGTTGCATCTGGATTTCGCAAGATCCGCTGCAACGGAAAGTGAGTGACAACGGTGATCTCATGTGCTTGAAAATAATGGCGCAGCTTCCTCGAGGCCATAAGGAGGCCAAAGAGCAACTTCTGCACGCCAGAATATCTTGACCTAGCCCCCTGCAAAAGGGAACTGACAAAATAAACTGGGCGCTGCACCGTCTTCTTCTTCTGTGTCGCTTCATTTGACTACGCAGATCCTGTCTTGTCGGCACCAGATTCTGCCGGGGAAGATCCCAGCTCGTTGCTTGGCGGTCCTGCTTCTGCTGCTGCTTCTTTGTCAACTTCTCTCTCCGCCACTAACGCAGCACTCACCACTTGATTCGTTGCCGCTAGATATAGCAGCAATGGCTCTTGTGGTTTTGGCGCGACTAGTACTGGCGGAGAGGAGAGGTACCTCTTCAAATCCTGCAGCGCTGCATCCGCTTCCGGAGTCCACTTCATGGGACCTGCCTTTTTCAAGATTTTGATAAAGGGCAGGGCGCGCTCAGCAGATTTTGAGATGAACCTACTCAGAGCAGCAACGCAACCGGCAAGACGACGCACATCCTTGACACGTCTTGGCGCTTCAATCTGTTCAATTGCCTTTATCTTGTCGGGATTTGCTTCGATTCCGCGTTGAGATACAAAGAACCCGAGAAGTTTGCCGGACGGAACGCCAAACACACACTTCTCAGGATTGAGCTTCAAATTGATCTTGCGCAGATTCGCAAATGTCTCTTCTAAATCTTGTATGAGCGTTGCTTTGTCCTTGGTTTTGACCACTATGTCATCCATATAAGCTTCCATATTTCTATGCAGCTGGGGCGCAAAACCAATCTGGACCGCTCTTGCAAACGTTGAACCAACACTTTTCAACCCGAAAGGCATACGTAAAAAGCAATACGTACCACATGGGGTGATAAATGCGGTTTTCTCTTCGTCTTGCTTTGCCATGAAGATCTGATGATATCCTGAATATGCATCAAGAAATGAAAGCAAATCGCAGCCGGCAGTGGAGTCCACAATATGGTCGATGCGCGGCAAGGGAAAAGGATCCTTTGGACATGCTTTATTGATATCTGTATAGTCAATACACAGCCTCCATTTTCCATTCACCTTGCACACTACAACTGGATTGGCCAACCATGTTGGATGGAGCACCACTCTAACCAAACCTGCCGCTTCCAATTTCTTGATTTCCTCGGCAATAAATTGTTGCCGCTCCAAAGCCTAGTTCCTAAGCTTCTGCTTGACGGGCCGCGCATGAGGACAAACAACAAGGTGGTGCTCAATTACTTCCCTGGGAACACCGGGGATATCAGATGGTTGCCATGCAAACACATCGATATTCGCCCGCAGGAAAGCAACGAGCGCGCTTTCCTATTTGTCATCGAGGGTGGAACTTATGGTGAAAGTTCCTCCCGTACCGTCCTCCTAGGCGGGCACCTTCTTAGTTTCTGGTGGAGCTGCTTTGGATTTCTTGCTCTTGGCGGTGGAGCTCTCTGGCACATCCTCAACGGGAGCGCAGCACTCCGAAGAGGTGCGCTTGCCGGAGTGAGTGCAAGAGGTCTTGCCGGTCTTCTTCCCCCCGGGAGCTTCAACGGCAGGAGCAGGTGCTTTGGCGGCAGATGCTGCAACTGCCTCCCGGTAGATTTGGTCGGTGCATATAAGCGCGTCCTTCTTGTCGGAGTTGACAGTGATGACGCTCATCGGCCCGGGTATCTTCAATACATTGTAAGCGTAGTGCGATGCCGCCATGAACTTGGCCAGCGCTGGGTGACCAAGGATCCCATTATACGGCAATGGAATCTTGGCGACGTCGAAAACAATCTTCTCCGTCCTGAAGTTCAGGTCACTACCAAATGTTACCGGCAGTGTGATCTTACCCTTTGGCTGGCTCCTTCCTGGATTGACCCCTTGGAACGTGCCCGTTTCCTCGAGATCCTCGTCAGGAATTTGCAACCTTTTGATCACTTCAGGTGAGATCAAGTTCAAACCGGCCCCACCGTCAACTAGCATTTTCGTCACCTTGAGGTTGCGGATTGTTGGTGAAACCAACAATTGCAGACACCCAACCGCAGTTGTGCGATCAGGGTGATCCTCAGCGTCGAAAATGATAGGCGTGTTGGACCATTTCAATGGCTTCTGGGCACTGACAGATGGCTCTGTCGCATTAACCTCGCGCGCCCACTGTTTAAGTTGGCGGCGGGAAGAATGCAACGAGGCGCCCCCGTCAATGCACATCATGTCGGTAGCCTTTTGAAATTCTTGCTCGCTGGACTCATCGTCCTCGTCGTTGTCATCGTCACCCCCCCTCTTGCTTGTCGCGGCCTCGAGCGGGCCTCTCCTTCTGTTGCTTGGCCTTGCCGCAGCGACCTCCTCCGCCACCGCGTTTCTTGCCGGACCCCTCAGCACCATCCTGGGCCTTCTCCTTGTCTCGCCTCTCATACTCACCTTTCTGCTTCTCGACAAGCTGCTCAACTTGCCGACAGTCTTGGAGATCATGGCCCTTGGTGCGATGGATCTTGCAGTACTGCTTGCCGGAGCCCTCTGGCTTGTCGGCAGCCACCAAGGCCTGACAGGAGGCGCACCCGGCAACCTCCTTGCCGGGGGCGTCAACCTTGGCCTTCTTGGCGGTGTCGATGTTGCCGGATCCCTCGACAGCAAGCATGGCCTTGCCCTTGCGCTTCCTGTTACGCCGTCGGCCTTTCTTTGCCGGGGCGGCGGCGTCATCGTCTTTAGAGTCGACCCCTGCGCCAGCATCTTCGCCGGGGAGTCTCCTCCCTTCTTCAGCTCGAGCACACTTATCTGCCAGAGCATAGAGCTCGGCAACATCCCTGACTTTGTTCATTGCCAGCTCTTCACGCATCCTGCGGTTGCGCACGTTCTGATGGAACGCGCTGACAACAGCGGCAGGATGAACGTCTGGGATGTTGTGATGTACACGGCTGAATCTCTGTATGTACTTGCGCAAAGTTTCGCCTTCTTTCTGGGGGATGAGATGCAAGTCACTTTCTTGGCCAGGAGCTTGATGGCCTCCGGTAAAGGCGCCAACAAACTCATGGCACAGATCTGCCCAGGAAGAAATGGAACCTTCCGGCAGATGCATCAACCACGACCTGACGTTGGGCTTAAGCATCAACGGGAAGTAGTTGGCGAGTATCTTGTCGTCGCGAGCTTCGGCAGCCTGCACCGCAATGGTGTAGATGCTCAAGAACTCCGACGGGTGGGTCTTGCCGTCATATTTCTCTGGGACCTCTGGCTTGAACGTGCAGGAGTTGGGCCACTGGACTCGCCGCAGCTCACGGGTAAACGTTGGAAAACCCACCTCATAGGGTTGATCGACAGGATACCCTGGCGCAGGCTTGTCCACAGTGGGCCCTGCGCGCTTATCAGATTGATAGCGCGCTTCCCGCCGCCGTTCGATGGTAGTTCGAGCGTGTTCTTTGCCTCGTTCCCGAAGAACTTGACGTTGATCGCGGCGGGTTCGCGGATCAAACGACGTCGTCGAGTCGATCTCACAGGCGTCGACCCATCGAGTCAGTGACTGCTATTGCCGTCGTGGAGGAGAGTGCACCGTGGTCGTGCCGCCTCCGATTTTCCCGCCGCCGGCGCGCGTCGGATCGATGGACGGCCGCCGCGACAGCTCCGCCTGCTGCGGCCCATCTTTATTGGCGACGCTGATGAGGCTCTGAATAGCGGCTCTCCACTCTTGGAGCTTCTCCGCAGCAGGAGGATAATCCAGGAGCAGCTGTGCTCGCGCCAACGCTTCTGCCGGTGTAGGAGGTGGCGATAGGTGCGAGGAACGTGAGGTGCTCTGACTCCTAACCGTGTTAGAAGGAGCAACATCACGGTCCCGCGACCGCATGCCGCCCCCACCAGCATGTTGGCGTGCATGCTGGTCCCGTGCATCTCGAGGGTGATGCTCAGGGGCCTTTCCATGGGGACGCTTGGAGCCACCAACGTCACGGCGCTGTTCATCGCGAGCACTCTGAGAGGGCCGCGGTGCATGCGCCGGCGTGGGTGTCTTGGAAGGCACCCTTCCATCCCTTGAGTTCGCTACGCCGCCTGCATGCAGCACAACTCCGTCCTTGGATCTTGCGGCGCGAACGACGCCGCTCGCGTGGCTATGATCACCAGAACGTCGTGGAAGCTCTGGATTTCCGCCTTCTTCTTCCGCGTCGACACCATCGCCCGTGCGTGTAGCTATGGGCGCAGTGGACGTGGATGGACCAACCACCATGAAACCCTTCTTCTTGGGAGCCATGGCGATGAAGATGATGAAGAAAGTGACGCGCCGATCGCTAGATCAGGTTCACGCAACCCTCACCCCCTACCTAGCACGCCAAAGATGTCGGAGAAATGACACCTATGGGATCGAAAGGATCCACTTTACGATTCGGCAGGGAAAAGGTTTGCACAAAGAGCAGATCTAACGATCAACACGAGGGATTTTTACCCAGGTTCGGGCCGCTGAGAAGCGTAAAACCCTACTCCTGCTTTAGTATATTGGATGTGTTTTAGCCCCGGTTCTAGGAGCGCGTGCGATGAACAGTACACAGCAGCTACGCATGCAGAACGGGTCAGAAGCCGATCCCCCTGTAGCTACGCCTTGGGCCTCCTTTTGTACGCTCGAAGGGGTCACCAACAGTGGCGTACAGGGCATACATGAGGTGTAAAGTAGCAACAGTGTTATCATACCTAACACTGACGGTTTAGGACAAACACATTTAATGCTCCGTTGAGGTGTCCCTTAGCCTCTTGGGGATGGGGAAAGAAGCCGTCCCATCAGCACCGCTTAAGCCCAATGCCGTTAGTGCCCTGACACGCATCCAGGAGGACAACAGCAAAATGACAAGCTGGTCGCTACGCTGGAGCGGTGGCGGGGTGGTGAGGTCTTGCCGGGTGCGAGCCTTGCCGGGGCTGCGAGCCATCCCGGCAAGATCTTGCCGGGGCTCCAGCCTTCGGTCTTCTCCTATCTGATTGTTGGCTTGAATGCCTCTTCAATAGCCTTGTGATTACATTCAGTTGTCCACCGGCAGGCCTTGCCACTGGTGTGGCTACAACTGTCCGTGCACAAGTATGGGGTACTAAGGATCCAAACTTTAGTACACCGACACCGAGCTCAATGGCAATACTGATCAAAATGTCATTGTCAATGCCAATCTAGATGCCGATGCCGAAAAAAATGAAAATGATGATCAAGAAGGAAATCCTCTTCCACGTGTAGCAAATCGAGTTGATCCCAAATTAATTCTAAAAAATCCCGAGAACCCGGGTTATCAACCCATGATGACTGATATTTTTACACTCATTTGACCTTTGTTTAAACCGAGATAGTTCATTTAAAAAGAGATATTCACTCCGATATTGCTACTAATGACTAATGAATGAAAAGGATTCCATAAATCCTCTCTTTAATATTTTTCATAGGAAATGGGCTAAAAAGGTAAGAAATCATGTGTGGAAATGCAAAGGAAGGAAAATGGAGGAAGAAAGAATCCACAGGGGATGTCTACACAAAGCCAGAGCAAAAGACGGTGTTCCATAGATTTCGAGGCAGGTCGTCTACGTGAACAACTTTTATAAAGGGGACTCCATCAAAATGTCAACAGAACAGCGCCGGGAGCAACAAGCAGAACTTCTTCATCATCATCCACAAACCCTAGGCGTCGACATTTCTATCTCCATAGCCATCTCACCACCATTATAGTGCTCTTGCATCAAGTTCATACTTGTAATCCTGCATCGCACAAGGCTTCCATTGTAAGACATATTGCAATCAATCAATCTCAAGATGTGTTCTTCAATGCTTTCTTCTCGTGAACTAATCTCAATGTGTGAGTAGTTCGGGTTGAGGCATTAGCCTTACAACCCAAGGTATTTGTTTAGGGGATCAATTGAAGACTTTGACATAACGTCCCGTATGTGTGAAATAAAATTGCTTCATGAAGATGTCTCTTGTCTTGTCGGTGATCTTCATCCCTGCAAGTACCCAGGATCATGGAGATCGAGCACCAGTGAGGCTAGGATCAAGGAGACCATGAAGTGTTATACCGAACACCGGTGACAATAAGGTTTAGTAGGGTACATGGATCATATCCTTTGGGATGAATAAGGTGTAGTGCTACTTGTAAACTGCGTTGGGTTGTTCCCCAAGAGGAGAGGAGATGCAACACAGTAGAGATAAGTATTTCCCTTAGTGAGAACCAAGGTTATCGAACCAATAGGAGAATCACACAAACCCCTGTCAACAGCACCTGCACACAAAGAATAAAACACTTGCACCCAACGCGGGCAAGAGGGTTGTCATGCCCCTTGAACTCGTTACTTCCAAGGATTAAATTTGATAGATAGATATTATAAATGCAAAATAAAATGAAAGTAATAAAAAAGACAACAAGGTAAATAAGGTTTTTTAGTTTTTAGATTTAAGTAGACCCGGGGCCAATAGTGTTCGCTAGAGGCTTCTCTCTCGAAGAAAGCATACGGTGGGTAAACAAATTACTGTTGGGCAATTGATAGAAAAACGCATAGTTATGACAATCATTCAAGGGAATGATCATGTATATAGGCATCACGTCCATAAGCAAGTAGACCGACTCCTGCCTGCATCTACTACTATTACTCCACTCATCGACCCTATCCAGCATGCATCTAGAGTATTAAGTATGAAACAGAGTAACGCTTTGAGCAAGATGACATGATGTAGACAAAGTAAACTCAACTAATATGAATAAACCCCGTCTTTTTTCCCTTGATGGCAGTAATACAATACGTCTCTTGACCCCTTCTATCACGAGGATAGAGCACCACAACATTAAACCCA
Organism: Elymus sibiricus; assembly: GCA_039707655.1. Classification (NCBI taxonomy): domain Eukaryota; kingdom Viridiplantae; phylum Streptophyta; class Magnoliopsida; order Poales; family Poaceae; genus Elymus; species Elymus sibiricus. The sequence continues at coordinate 206,088,563 of CM077675.1, forward strand.
TCACAACGCACCACTCCCAGTGAAGATAAATCATTCTAGTTGGCCAAACCAAACCGATAGATCGGAGAGAAATACGAAGCTATAACAATCACACATAAAAGAATTCAGAGAAGGCTCAACTAATATTCATGAATAATCTGATCATAAACCCACAATTCATCGGATATCAACAAACACACCGCAAAGAGGATTACATCGAATAGATGACCGCAAAGATGCGATGAACTTAAGATCATCGAGAGAGATTGAGAGAGAGAGAGAAACATCTAGGTACTAGCTATGGACCTGTAGGCTTGTGGTGAACTACTCACATATCATCATGGGAGCATCAAGGTTGATATAGAGGCCCTCTGTGATCGATCCTCCCTCCAGGAGAGTACCAGAATAGGACTCCTGATGGGCACACGACGGAACAGAGACTTGCGGCGGGCCGGTGGCAAAAAAAGGGTTTCGGGTGGCTCTATGTTGATTTCCCAATTTTAGAGAATATATAGAGGTGGAGGTAGGTGAAATGGGGCCACGAGGCGGTCCCAAGGCAAGGGGGCGCGCCCCCACCCCTAGGGCGCGCCCTCTTGCCTTGGCACAGCCTCGTGCACCCTCTGAACTCCCTCCTAAGCTTCGAGGTCTTATTTTTGTGCAGAAAAAATCATCTAAAAGTTTCGGGTCATTTGGACTTCATTTGGTACTGGTTTCCTGAAAGGCAAAAGACAAGCAGAAAACAACAGCTGGCACTGGGCACTAGGTTAATAGGTTAGTTCACAAAAATGATACGAAATAGCATATAAATGCATATAAAGTATCCTAGAATGATAATATAACTGCATGGAACAATAAAAAATTATAGATACACTGGAGACGTATCAGCATCCCCAAGCTTAATTCCCGCTCGTCCTCGAGTAGGTAAATTATAAATACATTTTTTATGCGACATGCTGCCCAACATGTAATCTATTTTAGGTATGATCTTTGAGAAACAATGAACTTATAAACATCAACATAATAATATCCATAAGCATAATAAACATAATCATTAACTTTCAAAATATACGACCCTTAAAGAACATTACTCCCCAGCTATTTTATCATATTAGCATGGCATGACTCCGTCTTCACCACATAAGTACAAATCATGAGCACTAAGGTGTCATGTCAGACAATTGGATCGTACTTCTAACGCACTTCAACATTTTGAACCTCATGCAATACATGAGCGTGAACCATGGATATAGCATATGGGTCGAATAGAATATGGTGGTAGATATCAAAGGAGTCAAAGAGGAAGGAAAGTCTCGCATCAACTAGGCGTATCAACGGGCTATGGAGATGCCCATCAATAGATATCACTACGAGGAGTAGGGACTGCCATGCAACGGATGCACTAGAGCAATAAGTGTATGAAGCTAAACGGAACTAAGTAGGTGTGCATCCAACTTGCTTGCTCATGAAGGCCTCGGGCATATCACGAGGTTTGGATGTCTAACATCCTGATAACCCACAAGCATAGGGGATCGCAACAATTTTTGAGGGTAGAGTATTCAACCCAAATTTATAGATTTGACACAAGGGGAGACAAAGAATACTTGAGAGTATTAGTAGTTGAGTTGTCAATTCAACCACACCTGGAGATTAAATATCTGCAGCAGAGTGATTAGTAGCATAGTAATATGATAGTTTTGATAGCAGTAGCAATAGTAACAGTAGCGGTAACAGTAGTAGCAATAGTTTTGTAGCAGTTGGAACAGTAGCAACAGCAGTAGTAACTTAGCAAGAACAATAAGTGAAAAGGTCGTAGGCACTGGATCGGTAACTCGTTGGACGATATTCATCATATAACAGTCATAACCTAGGGCGATACAGAACTAGCTCCAGTTCATCAATGTAATGTAGGCATGTATTCCGTAAATAGTCATACGTGCTTATGGAAAAGAACTTGCGTGACATCTTTTGTCCTACCCACCCGTGGCAGCGGGGTCCATAAGGAAACTAAGGGGTATTAAGGCCTCCTTTTAATAGTGAACCTTAACAAAGCATTAACACATGGTGAATACATGAACTCCTCAAACTACGGTCATCACCGCGAAGTATCCCAAATATTGTCACTATGGGGTTGACGGATCATAACACGTAATAGGTGCAGATGACTAGGCAAGATCGGATCAAGAACATGGATATAGAGATGATAACATAAACGGTCCAGATCTGAAATCATGGCACTCGGGCCCTAGTGACAAGCATTAGGCATAGCAAAGTCATAGCAACATCAATCTCAGAACATAATGGGTACTAGTGATCAAGCCCTAACAAAACTAACTCGATTACATGATGAATCTCATCCAACTCCTCACCGACCAGCAAGCCTACGAAGGAATTACTCACTCCCGGTGGGCAGCATCATGGAATTGGCGATGGAGAAAGGTTGATGATGATGAAGACCGAAGATTCCCCTCTCCGGAGCCCCAAACGGGCTCCAGATCTGGCCTCTCGATGAAGAACAGGAGGTGGCGGCGGCTCCGTATCGTGAAACGCGATAATTCTTTCTCTCTGATTTTTTTCTCCAAATTTAGGAATTTATAGTGGCGGAAAAAGGTCAAGTGGGGCCACGAGGTGGGCACAACCCACCAGGGCGCGCTGGGAGGGGGCTGGCACACCCTGGTGTATTGTGCCCAACCTGGCCTCCCTCTCCGGTGGTTTTTGGCACCAGTATTTTTTATATTTTCCAAAATAAATCTCCAAAAAGTTTCGTTTCATTCCGAGAACTTTTATTTCTGCACAAAAACAACACCATGGTAATTCTACTGAAAACATCGTCAGTCCGGGTTAGTTCCATTCAAATCATGCAAATTAGAGTCCAAAACAAGGGCAAAAGAGTGAGGAAAAGTAGATACGTTGGAGACGTATCAACTCCCCCAAGCTTAAACCTTTGCTTCTCCTCAAGCAATTCAGTTGACAAACTGAAAGTGATAAAGAAAAACTTTAATGAACTCTTTTGTTCTTGTTTACATATATATGCTTAAGTAGCACCCAGGTTTTCAGCAAAGATCATGACTAACCATGTCAACAATAACTCTTAGGAATTATATTTACTCAAATCAATAACATAAGCAACTAGCGAGCAATAATAAGATATCTCAAGCGCCAACATTTTGTCAAAACAATCGGGATACAATATGACAATAGTGGTATCTCGCTAGCCCTTTCTAAGACCGCAAAACATAAATGCAGAGCACCTCCAAAGTTCAAGCAGCGACTAAACATTGTAATTCATGGTAGAAAAGATTCAATCATGCTGCACCCAACATCAACTATACACAATGCATGAGGATGACAATAGTGCTCTCAGGTCTGGCGCTTATTTGAGAAGGTGATGACTCAACATAAAAATAAATAGATAGTCCCTTCGTAGAGGGAAGCATGGATTTGCAGCGGTGCCAGAGCTCAAAGTTTAAAACAGAGATAGATATAATTTTGGGAGGTACACCCTTCCTGTCAACGTCACGACCAAGAGTTATCAATATCTTCCATGCTAAACAAATTAGCGGCGGTTCCCAAGCGGTAAAAGTAAAGGTTTACTCCCCATCCACCAACAATCACACTCCACGGCGAGCCGCATCCACGAGTACCGTCCAAACCAACAACATTCCTGGGGGAGTTTTGTTTAATTATTTTTGATTTTTAATTTCGAGACTGGGAATCCCTATTACCGCCCTCTCGTGTAAGGACAAGTGAATAAACACTCGTCATGAGAATAACCCGCTTAGCATGGAAGATACTGACTGCCCCCTATCGCTCCATGAGCGGTCCTGGCACACAAAGCAGATGTTCATTTGAATTTTTAGAGGTGGCGCATGCAAATTTACTTTGGAACGGCAGGGTAATACCGCATATAGGTAGGTATGGTGGACTCATCTGGCATAACTTGGTTTAACGGTTTTGATGCACAAGCAGTATTTCCGCTTAGTAAAGGCGAAGGCTAGCAAATAGATTGAGAAGCGGCCAGCTAGAGAGCGAAGACGGTCATGAACATGCATTACATATAATCAACATTGAATACTAGCATGAGTAGGATATGGACACCATGAACATAAATATCATGAAGGCTATGTTGGTTTTGATTCAACTACATGCGTGAACATGTGCCAAGTCAAGCCTCTTGAAACATTCAGAGGAGGATACCATATCATCATACCGCATCACAACCATTTTAATGCATGTTGACACCCAAGATAAATCATTATCCACTCCTAGCTACTTAAGCATGGCATGAACAACTATAATCTCTAATGGTCATTGCAAACATGTTTGATCATAATGAGCTGAATCAAGGGATACTAGGTTAAACATATTTACAAAAACAAAAAACAAGTTGAGTTCATACCCGCTTTTCTCTGTGACAATCAATTCATCAAATGTCGTCATTATTGCCTTTCACTTGCACGACCGAATGATAAGAAAATAATAATAGTGCAAGAATGCCGTGGACTAAGCTGGAATCTGCAAAAAGAAAGGAATTACAGAGAAACACACTGAAATATTTTTGGAGATTTTGGTTTTTAAAGAAGCAAGCAAATTAAATAAAACAAAAATGAGAAAAACTATTTACACGGGAAAGCTCCCAACAAGTAAAAGAAGAAGCGAGAAATCTTTTTGGGTTTTCTTTTGGTGCAACAATTAAAATAAGCTAGAAAGAAAAACTAAAAAGAAGTGGGAAATATTTTTGGGTTTTCTCAAAGTTTTTCAAACACACAAGAAGAAAGCGAGAAAACAAATCTAGCATGGATAATACAATGAAAGAGTGTGAACACCGACAACTGGAATGAAATGTGTGAACATGCATGTAATGTTGGTGGAAATACGTACTCCCCCAAGCTTACGCTTTTGGCCTAGCTTGGTAATCACCATCCGTATGAATAATAATCTGGGTGATGGCTCATCGAGAACCTCAGAGCAGACTCTGCGGCCCTCCTGGCAGCTTGAACCTCCGCGTTGTACTCATAAGCTTCGCTCTCAAGAACATAATATCTTCCCCTAGTGTGAAAATCAAAGAGAGCAGGAGCAGGCAAAACAATAGGCACAACAGGTTTCTTATAAAATCTCAAGTTATAGGTATAGTTGGTGGCCGTACCCGTAAGGAACTTATGATGCTTCATAGCATCAAAGTCTAAATACTGAGTGGGTAGGATGGGGTCATTAGGCCAAGGTGAAACATTTAATCTCTCAGCTACACGGGAGGCATAAATTCCTCCATAAAAATCACCACTAGCAGCATTAAGCTGCAACCTCCGTGCAACAATTGCACCAAGATTATAATCCTTATTCCCAGTTATGGCAGTTTGTAAGAGACTCAAATCATGAGCACACAGTGTACTACAATCTTGTTTGCCTACAACACATTTACCGTTAAAGAGCGCAAAATGTTGTAGTGATGGAAAGTGGATACTGTTAATTCTCCCTTGTGTAACCCCCGTATCTTCGCCAAAGCAAAGATTAACTAAAAATGACTCGTACTCAGATTTTGTTGGTTCATCGAGGGAACCCTCATATGGAAGTTTGCATGCATCGCTAAACATTTCTAACGGCATGGTAAAGGAATGATTGTACAGGTTGAATGAAATTCTAGACTCACGAGGAAAATATTTGAATTTCTTTGTGAAGGTTTTCGTGAGTTCGAGGTGTTGGGGGCACTTATCTGCGATGAAGGAAGCAAGCCCTGTGTTGTGGATAAATTGATAAAATTCCTCCTTAATACCTGCACCTTCCATGAACTCGTCGCAAGGCCACAAGCATGATTTGGTAGCGGCATCTCGCATCGAGCTTTCGCTTGGTTCAACATAAGACTGTCGAACTGAGCTTCCACTTGACGAGGCTCCCGAGGATCTCCTCCTCGAAGAACTCCTAAAGAATTGCATTTTTATTCCTATAAAAATTCTGAAAAGGTTTAGTCCACAAAAATTTGTCAACAAAACTTTGTAAGATTGTTAGCAACTACTCCCAAGCATGCATAGATGCCATATTGAGCATCCAAACTACTTAGAACTCTAAGAATTCAACATGCAAACTCATCTCCAGCAGCACTGTAGCGACCCGACCCGAAACGGTCGAATCTCCGGTGTTTCCGTACCATCCCAAGATCATGCTGGTACACACACGGTACATCAATGTATATATCAAGAGTTCAATCACAACTGCTTTATTAATCAAAATCTCATATCGAGTCCTTTATTACAATAAGGATTACAATAAAGTGGCTGAAGGCCAACTCATGAGATAAACTAATCAAAATCTTGCGGAAGCTTCAAAGGTAGTTGAGTCCATCTGACTCCAAGGGCATCTCACCGAGCGTAGAGCGTATCCTCACTCCTGGTCGGAAAAGTACTCTGCAACATGATACGTTGCAGCCATGTAGGTCAGCATATTGAATATGCTGGCAAGTCACAAAAGAGAGGGGATGAAAATATCAACTATACTACATGCATATATGGCAGGTGGGGCTGTAAGTTTAAGTTTAGCGTAAAGCAAATTTTTCCTACAACAAGAGAGGGGCAAAGCGAAAATTTTTACTACAATGTTGGTTGTTTAATGAGAAGGTTCCACCAACCATTTCTCATACCCAAGTTATCAATATAACCCACATCATTAATATTATTTGTGTTGAGACTAGCTCATAGTATCATCTCCGGTGCTCATGTTGTCCATAACTGGGGACACGGCTAATCGATTAGTTTGACACTCTGTAGAGGTTTGTACACTTTACCCACAAGATTTGATCCCTCTCGTTGTGTCCTCGCACTGCATGATGTTTGAGAACGAGACGATCGAAACATGGTCTTCCAAAATGATCCTCTGATAGAAAGTCAGTGCCCATCCAATCCTACCGTTCTTCTACGTCTCGTAGCAATCTGACCTACCAGAGTCACCACTAAGGTCAACCAAGCCAGAGCCCATATTGACTTGCGGTTGCACACGTAAGCTTTCCGGCCTTGAAGTATCCATCCATCTCTTTGAGCCTGGGTGGCATTCCGTTGGGATGATCACAGGTAGATACCAGGATTCCCGGGCATAACCATGATAGATATCAGGCTGCCAGATGCATGTCCAATCCACCCAGAGGTATGTTGAAAACTTGTAGTCTTGAAGTCTTGATCATCATGTAGGTCTTGAAATAATTTATCTCACAACTCTCTCATGAATCACACAACCAACCCCGTCTACTAAAAGCATAGCAAAATAAAATAACGTCCCGGTCCAAAGTAACAAGGGAATAGGGGTGCCTACCACATGATACTACTCAAGTAACCAAGTTTCCAAGTACCTACTTTGCATGCAATGGGTGGAAGATTGAACTAATGCAATTTGAAAACATAGGTAATAACATGATCAACGTGAACTTGCCTTGCTGACGATCTTCGTACCCGAGTGACTCTAGATAACAAGCCTCGCACTCCGGATGATCTAACGAATCAAACATTGCACACAATCAGCATAACCATAACACATCTTACACTAACAGCAAGGTAAACTAATAATACTAAAACAATCAATAGCACAATCAAAAGAAAAGAAAACCAAAACAAATAGAAAGCCTCTCAAATTTTGTGGCAAAGCTTCTACTAAAACAAAACAAGACAAGAATTGTTTTCAGCAACTAATATAGAAAATAACAGAAATTAAAAGTAAAGTTTTATTAGAAAACAGAAAGTATTTCACCATAAATCTTTTATGCAAAAAGAACTACTATAAACCTATTATAAAACACCACATAAAGTGGAAACAATGTTTTCCTACTAAAACAATGAACAAAACAATAAAAAATATTCTCATTAATAGAAAATAAATCACCTAATGATAAACAACATAAACTAAAAGACTTATAATAGAAAGTTAAAAGAAAACAGAATCAAAATCAAAACTAAAACAAAGTAAATCAAATTAACCCTAAAAGAAACTAAACAGAAACTGTTTTGTTAAAAACCCTAATTTAAAATATACTAAAAATTCCCAAATTGAACAGGGTGATAAAACTAACTAATACAAAACAGTGGCAAAAAGTTTCATTCAAAAATATATTTTTAAACTCAAGATAAACAGATTCTAGTGATTTGAGAAAATTCAAAAGAATTCAAATTTAAAAGTTCAGAATTTGAAATCCAAAGCTACTGGCATAAACTACATACAATTTGTGAACTACTGCAAAAAGAAACAACTAAAAACTCCTAATATTCTACGAGATATTCACAGAACAAAAACTGGTTGTATTCTGTTTCAGAAACTAAAAACAGAAATAAAAGAAAAACCTAAACTACGAACATGCTACGTGGCGGGCTAAGAGTGGATGCGGGTGTGCGCGCATTAGCTAATCGGGTGAACGTTCATTAAATAAAAAAAACGGTTCGGGACAAAATAAAATCTAATCGCGGCCGTACGTTTTAGATCTAACGGTCAAAGAGGGGTGGGGTGCTCACAGCGGCGGCGTGAGATGCTCCGGCGATGTCCGACGGCGGCGGAGCTTCGGGTTCGATGCGGGCGGCGTCTCCGGTGGTCCTCCGGCGAAGTGAAGACGGCTGTCGATGCAGACGAGCAAGGCGGAGCGGTTGGCGGCGTCGGTGAAGCTCGGGGGTGACAGAGGTGAGCGCCTCGAGCTCGAAGGTTTCGGTGGAGGAGCAAGAGCTCTGGCGAGTGGTGGTGGGGGCGTTCTGGCGACGGCTTGCTTGGGGTTTCGGGGGAAACGGAATGCGGGAGAGTCGGAGGTTTATATAGGGGGCACTAGGGGCTCGGGGAAGGAAGGGAGAGAGAGATCGGCAGCGGATCCGATCTCGCCGGCGAGGAAAGGAAAGGGGAGGGAGGAAGGAAGGTGGTGACCGACGGGGGTCGGGATCGGCGGTGGGGCCGGGGCGTCAGTGGGTGAAACGAGGCGGCGGGGCAATCGGTGGCCGATCCGAAAAATCTTCGGATCTGATCCGGAGTGGATCGGGCCGCCACTATTCCTATTGGGCCTCGGATACGATTCCGTTTTTAAAACATTTTCCTAATATTCAAAAACAGGAAAGAAAACAAACAAAAGGAAAAAGTAGATAGGGTCAAATATGGAGGTAGTATATACGAAAATACTCAGAAAAATAAATGCCACACGATGGACATTTTTCCACGGACAAATAAAATACTTTTTAAAACAGTATTTTCAGAAATGCCCAAATTTGATTTATTTCTTTTGCAAATATTTTTCAAATAATCCCCTGGTTATTATAGTTCACAAGTTTCACAGAAATACCCCTGGTGTGGAGGGTCATGTTCCTCCTCTCCTATTTGAAATATTTCAGGGGTTTGCAAATTTTTGAAAAGCAAAAGCAAAAGAATAGAAATGAATTCCATATTTCAAATAAGAACTCCAGATTTTTATTCACTCACAAATATTATGCAAACAATATGATGTGATAATTAACTATATTTCATAACATTCCAAAATGAAATTTTGGGATGTTACAAACCTACCCACCTTAAGATGAATCTCGCCCTCGAGATTCGGGTTGGCTAGAAAATAGGTGCGGATGGTCTCGACGAAGATCTTCTTCTCGTTCCCAGGTGGCTTCTTCCTCGGTGTGGTGACTCCACAGAACCTTGCAGAACTTGATGATCTTGCTGCGGGTAACTCTGTTGGCAGTCTCGAGGATCCTGACGGGCTTCTCCTCATAGGTCAGATCACTATCAAGCTGTATGGCCTCTAGGGGCACTGTGTCTCTCAAAGGAATATCAACCATCTCAGCATGGCATTTCTTCAACTGGGAAACATGGAAGACATCGTGAACTCCGGACAATCCTTCCGGCAGTTCTAGCTTATAAGCAACTTCGCCTCTACGTTCGAGAATTTTGTAGGGGCCTATAAATCGGGGTGCTAACTTTCCTTTAACACCAAACCTCTTGATTCCACGAAGTGGGGACACACGGAGATATGCTCGGTCTCCCACTTCGTATGTCACCTCCTTGCGTTTGCTATCAGCATAGCTCTTCTGTCTGGACTGGGCTATCTTGAGTCGGTCACGAATCAGCTTGACCTTCTCTTCAGAATCTCGGATAAGATCGGGACCAAAAAGTTTTCGGTCACCAACACCATCCCACATCAATGGTGTTCTGCACCTCCTTCCGTATAGAGCTTCGAAAGGGGCCATCTTCAGACTGGTCTGATAACTGTTGTTGTATGAGAACTCTGCATAAGGTAAGTTATCGTCCCAACTAGACCCATAGTCTAGCGCACAAGCTCTCAACATGTCCTCCAGAATCTGGTTGACTCTCTCGGTCTGTCCATCTGTCTGCGGATGAAAAGCTGTACTGAACTCCAGCCTTGTACCCAAAGTTTCATGTAGCTGATGCCAAAACTTTGAGGTAAATTGTGTTCCTCTATCTGACACGATACTCCTCGGAACTCCATGCAGACATACGATCCTGGTCATATATATCTTGGCTAACTTAGCACTGGTATAGGTGGTCTTCACTGGAATGAAATGACCCACCTTGGTCAAGCGATCGACTACTACCCAGATGGAATCATAACCTGAACGGGTCCTGGGTAATCCTGTGATGAAGTCCATACCAAGCTTCTCCCATTTCCACTCGGGTATCGGCAAAGGTTGGAGTAACCCTGCTGGTTTCTGGTGTTCAGCCTTTACTCGCTGACAAACATCACATACTGCGACATGCTCGGCAATATCCTTCTTCATACCTGTCCACCAGAAACTTTCCTTCAAGTCCAGATACATCTTGGTGTTGCCTGGGTGTATCGAGTATGGCGAATCATGGGCTTCTTGAAGTATCAACTTCCTGAGTTCTGGGTCATTAGGCACATAGATACGGTCCTCAAACCATAGGGTTCCGTGTTCATCCTCACGAAAGCCTTTAGCTTTCCCATCCTTCATTCTTTGCTTTATCTCAGCTATTTCCTTTTCCGATTTCTGGGCTTCACGGATTCTTCCGGTCAAAGTGGATTGAATCTCTAGTGTGGCAACATATCCTCTTGGAACTATCTCCAATTTGAGCTCTCTGAGATCGTCAGCTAACTCCTGGGGTAATCCTCCCGCTATGAGTGTGTTCACATAACTCTTACGGCTCAAAGCATCTGCTACAACATTTGCCTTTCCTGGATGATAGTGCAATCTCATGTCATAGTCCTTGATCAACTCTAGCCATCTCCTCTGTCTGAGGTTCAACTCCTTCTGCGTGAAGATGTACTTCAGGCTCTTGTGATCAGTGTAAATATCACAACTATTTCCGATAAGGAAATGTCTCCAGGTCTTGAGTGCGTGCACTACGGCTGCTAACTCCAAATCATGGGTGGCATAGTTCAACTCATGAGGTCGTAGCTGTCTGGATGCATATGCTACAACTTTCCCCTCCTGCATGAGCACTCCTCCAAGTCCTTGGCGTGAAGCATCACAATAAACCTAGAAGTCCTCCCGAATGTTCGGCAAAATCAACACTGGGGCTGTGACCAAACGTTTCTTCAACTCCTGGAAACTGGCCTCACATTCCTCGGTCCAAATATACTTAGACTCTTTCTTCAATAACTCCGTCATAGGCTTGGCTATCTTCGAGAAGTTCTCGATAAACCTCCGATAATATCCGGCAAGTCCGAGGAAACTGCGGATCTCCTTAACTGAGGTGGGTGACTTCCACTCGGTGACTGCTGCAACCTTAGCAGGATCCACTGCTATTCCATCTCCAGAAATAATGTGTCCAAGAAATCCGACTTCCTTCAACCAAAATTCACATTTGCTGAACTTGGCATATAACTGATGCTCTCTGAGCTTCTCCAGAACTAAACGCAAGTGTTCCTTGTGTTCTTCCTCGCTCTTGGAGAATATCAATATATCATCGATGAACACCACGACAAACTTGTCCAGATATTCCATAAATACCTTGTTCATCATACTCATGAAATAGGCAGGAGCATTAGTCAAACCAAAGGACATGACCGTATACTCATATAGGCCATACCTTGTGGTGAAGGCTGTTTTGGGTATATCCTGTTCACGAATTTTCAACTGATGATACCCTGACCGAAGATCGATCTTGGAGAACACTTTGGCTCCAACCAGCTGATCAAACAAGTCGTTAATCATCGGCAGAGGGTACTTGTTCTTTATAGTCACCTCGTTCAATGCACGATAATCGACTACCATTCTCAAGGTTTTATCCTTCTTTTGTACCAAAAGAACTGGGGCTCCCCAAGGTGAAGAACTTGGGCGAATATACCCTTTGTCCAATAACTCCTTAATCTGCTTCTTGATTTCTTCTAAATCATTTGCGGGCATCCGATAGGGTCTCTTGGATATTGGGGCTGTCCCTGGCAATAACTCAATCAGGAACTCAATCTCTCTATCCGGTGGCATGCCCGGTAATTCCTCCGGGAATACATCTGGGAAGTCTTGTACTACCGGCACTTCCTCCTGAACAACTCCTGTGAGGGAATTCACCCGAGTACTCTTCGGGGTGTGTCGGGATACATACTTAATCCTCTTCTGCTCTGGGGTGGTGAGCAAAATAGACTTGCTGGGACAGTCAAGGTTCCCTTCATACTTGGTCATCCAATCCATGCCTAGGATTACATCCAATCCTTGAGACTCTAAGACGATGAGGTCGGTGGGGAATACATGGTTTCCAATGTTGAGGTTCAATGCGTGGCATCCTATCCCTGCCGTCATCATACCTCCTGGGGAACTGACCTTAATGGGCTGACTAAGGGTTCTAGTGGGCAAACCGTATTTCTCCACAACTACCCTTGATATGAATGAATGAGTTGCACCAGAATCAAAAAGTACCAATACTGGACGTGAATGTAACAAAAACTTACCAACCACAGTCTCAGGCTGATCATAGACTTCCTCCACATCAATGTGGTTCACCTGAGCGCGGTGTAAAGGATTGGGCTTCTTCACTCCAGAGTTTCCGTTGCCATTTCCACCTCCATTTCCATGGCCATTGCTTGGGTTAGCATCAGGACACTTGTTGGCATAATGTCCAGTCTGTTTGCACTTGAAACAGGTGACGGTGCTCAGATCCCTCATTACTGGAGCAGAACGATGCTGAGTACCATTTCCTCCATTGCCGTTCTTGGAGTTGCCATTGTTGGGACGATTATTCCCATTTCCTCCATGGTTATGTCCTCCATGGTTATGCACGGCATGAGTGTGTCCTCCATACTTACCGGTCCCTGTTCCGGTATTCCCTGAGTATGGGGAATAGCGGGGCTTCTGCTGAGCTCCAGAGTAAGACTTCCCCTGTCCATATTTCCTCTTGCGGCTCTCAATTTGCTGCTGCTTACCCTCTAAGATGAGGGCCTTGTCTACCAGCTCCTGGTAGTTGTTGAAAGTAGCCACAATCAGCTGCATGCTCAACTCATCGTTGAGTCCCTCCAGGAACTTCTCCTTCTTGGCTGCATCATTCGCCACATCTCCTGGTGCATAACGGGCCAACATGCTGAATTCATCTACATACTGGGCAATAGAGCGATTCCCCTGGCGTAAGTTGCGGAACTCACGCTTCTTCAGACTCATGGCTCCAGCTGAGACATGAGCGGTGCGGAAAGCCTGCTTGAACTGCTCCCAAGTCACACCGGCAATGGGGTACGTGGTGGTGTAGTTCTCCCACCATGAAGCTGCTGGGCCTTCAAGTTGATGTGCGGCAAAACGCACTTTCTCAGCCTCAGTGCATCCCGCGGTGATAAGTTCCCTCTCCATCTTGCGGAGCCAGTCATCTGCCACAATGGGCTCAGTGCTGCTGGAGAAGGTCGGTGGGTTCAGCCTCAGAAAACGGGTGAGGTTGTCGGCCTGGGGTGGAGGGTTGTTGTTGTTGTTGTTGGCCTGATTCTGAATCAACAGCTGCATCAAGGTATTCTGCTGCTGGATGAGTTGGGCGAGTTCCGGGGGAAAGTTGGTGCTGGGGTCACGTCTCGGAGGCATCTGGTGTTTTCAGAGTGATGAGAAATAGAATAGAACAAGGGTCTAAAGAGAAATTCACTACCCATATGCAATGCAACAAACATTAACACACCAAACACTCATTTATTATTCAACTAAAAAGGTTCACACTCGAGATACAAGTCTCCTGACAAACGAAACATCGACCTACGATTTAACGTGAAAAAAAATAAAGATACATGGTGGTCATGTCTAAAGTTCCCCTCAAAACTCCATGGTGGTGCGTCCTCCTCCGGTGGTGCTCTCCTCATAGTCGTCCTCGTTGCTGATCAAGGGGGCATCGTCACCTTCAGGGTGAAGGTTTTCTCCCATGTCCAGTTGCTCCTCCAGATTTGCAACGAGAGTCTTCAGGTTCTTGATCCTCTCTAAGAAGTCCTTCACTTCATCTTCGTGCTCGTAGTGGGCTTCTCGTGCTGCATCTTCGAGTTCAAGTTCACGGGTCTTCAGCTGCTTGATCATCTTCGTGTCCTTGCGTACACGGAGCTCCAGAGTCCTGATGTGTGTCTCCAATGTTTCGACATAAGCACGAACGGGGTCTTCAGTCATGGTGTTTATGATTTTTCCGTCTGCACCTCTGCGGCAGACCATGCTGAGTCCCGGCGAAATGGGACAGCCTCTGTATTCCTCCTGGATACGTCCGAGGGCATGGTGAATCGCCATGTTCCTTCCGAGAATCCAGCTTGGTGCTACAAACTTGAAATTGGTGGGCTCTCTGCGACTTCCGAATGTCTTTCCGTGGATATGCACCTCGATCCTATAGCGAGAGTCTGCTGCAAAAGACATGATAGTAGTCCCGGTGATGCTTCACAGAGCAATCCTTACGTCCTTGGTGATCTGTACCAGCTCTTTGCCGAAGGGCATGGTTGCGTCCGGCTGGCAAAACTCCGTGAACAAAACTGGGTGGAAGGTGGCCATCTAAAATGTTGGAAAATCGGAGAGAAGTCAGAAATGAGCAGATGAGAATATAGGAAATTTTAAAGACATAAGAAAAATGATTTTCTTCCTAAGGCTTTTCCAATCCTAGAGGTTACGTCCTACGGTCAGCGTGTGCTCTGAAACGGTCGAATCTCCGGTGTTTCCGTACCATCCCAAGATCATGCTGGTACACACACGGTACATCAATGTATATATCAAGAGTTCAATCACAACTGCTTTATTAATCAAAATCTCATATCGAGTCCTTTATTACAATAAGGATTACAATAAAGTGGCTGAAGGCCAACTCATGAGATAAACTAATCAAAATCTTGCGGAAGCTTCAAAGGTAGTTGAGTCCATCTGACTCCAAGGGCATCTCACCGAGCGTAGAGCGTATCCTCACTCCTGGTCGGAAAAGTACTCTGCAACATGATACGTTGCAGCCGTGTAGGTCAGCATATTGAATATGCTGGCAAGTCACAAAAGAGAGGGGATGAAAATATCAACTATACTACATGCATATATGGCAGGTGGGGCTGTAAGTTTAAGTTTAGCGTAAAGCAAATTTTTCCTACAACAAGAGAGGGGCAAAGCGAAATTTTTTACTACAATGTTGGTTGTTTAATGAGAAGGTTCCACCAACCATTTCTCATACCCAAGTTATCAATATAACCCACATCATTAATATTATTTGTGTTGAGACTAGCTCATAGTATCATCTCCGGTGCTCATGTTGTCCATAACCGGGGACACGGCTAATCGATTAGTTTGACACTCTGTAGAGGTTTGTACACTTTACCCACAAGATTTGATCCCTCTCGTTGTGTCCTCGCACTGCATGATGTTTGAGAACGAGACGATCGAAACATGGTCTTCCAAAATGATCCTCTGATAGAAAGTCAGTGCCCATCCAATCCTACCGTTCTTCTACGTCTCGTAGCAATCTGACCTACCAGAGTCACCACTAAGGTCAACCAAGCCAGAGCCCATATTGACTTGCGGTTGCACACGTAAGCTTTCCGGCCTTGAAGTATCCATCCATCTCTTTGAGCCTGGGTGGCATTCCGTTGGGATGATCACAGGTAGATACCAGGATTCCCGGGCATAACCATGATAGATATCAGGCTGCCAGATGCATGTCCAATCCACCCAGAGGTATGTTGAAAACTTGTAGTCTTGAAGTCTTGATCATCATGTAGGTCTTGAAATAATTTATCTCACAACTCTCTCATGAATCACACAACCAACCCCGTCTACTAAAAGCATAGCAAAATAAAATAACGTCCCGGTCCAAAGTAACAAGGGAATAGGGGTGCCTACCACATGATACTACTCAAGTAACCAAGTTTCCAAGTACCTACTTTGCATGCAATGGGTGGAAGATTGAACTAATGCAATTTGAAAACATAGGTAATAACATGATCAACGTGAACTTGCCTTGCTGACGATCTTCGTACCCGAGTGACTCTAGATAACAAGCCTCGCACTCCGGATGATCTAACGAATCAAACATTGCACACAATCAGCATAACCATAACACATCTTACACTAACAGCAAGGTAAACTAATAATACTAAAACAATCAATAGCACAATCAAAAGAAAAGAAAACCAAAACAAATAGAAAGCCTCTCAAATTTTGTGGCAAAGCTTCTACTAAAACAAAACAAGACAAGAATTGTTTTCAGCAACTAATATAGAAAATAACAGAAATTAAAAGTAAAGTTTTATTAGAAAACAGAAAGTATTTCACCATAAATCTTTTATGCAAAAAGAACTACTATAAACCTATTATAAAACACCACATAAAGTGGAAACAATGTTTTCCTACTAAAACAATGAACAAAACAATAAAAAATATTCTCATTAATAGAAAATAAATCACCTAATGATAAACAACAGAAACTAAAAGACTTATAATAGAAAGTTAAAAGAAAACAGAATCAAAATCAAAACTAAAACAAAGTAAATCAAATTAACCCTAAAAGAAACTAAACAGAAACTGTTTTGTTAAAAACCCTAATTTAAAATATACTAAAAATTCCCAAATTGAACAGGGTGATAAAACTAACTAATACAAAACAGTGGCAAAAAGTTTCATTCAAAAATATATTTTTAAACTCAAGATAAACAGATTCTAGTGATTTGAGAAAATTCAAAAGAATTCAAATTTAAAAGTTCAGAATTTGAAATCCAAAGCTACTGGCATAAACTACATACAATTTGTGAACTACTGCAAAAAGAAACAACTAAAAACTCCTAATATTCTACGAGATATTCACAGAACAAAAACTGGTTGTATTCTGTTTCAGAAACTAAAAACAGAAATAAAAGAAAAACCTAAACTACGAACATGCTACGTGGCGGGCTAAGAGTGGATGCGGGTGTGCGCGCATTAGCTAATCGGGTGAACGTTCATTAAATAAAAAAAACGATTCGGGACAAAATAAAATCTAATCGCGGCCGTACGTTTTAGATCTAACGGTCAAAGGGGGGTGGGGTGCTCACAGCGGCGGCGTGAGATGCTCCGGCGATGTCCGACGGCGGCGGAGCTTCGGGTTCGATGCGGGCGGCGTCTCCGGTGGTCCTCCGGCGAAGGTGAAGACGGCTGTCGATGCAGACGAGCAAGGCGGAGCGGTTGGCGGTGTCGGTGAAGCTCGGGGGTGACAGAGGTGAGCGCCTCGAGCTCGAAGGTTTCGGTGGAGGAGCAAGAGCTCCGGCGAGTGGTGGTGGGGGCGTTCTGGCGACGGCTTGCTTGGGGTTTCGGGGGAAACGGAATGCGGGCGAGTCGGAGGTTTATATAGGGGGCTCTAGGGGCTCGGGGAAGGAAGGGAGAGAGAGATCGGCAGCGGATCCGATCTCGCCGGCGAGGAAAGGAAAGGGGAGGGAGGAAGGAAGGTGGTGACCGACGGGGGTCGGGATCGGCGGTGGGGCCGGGGCGTCAGTGGGTGAAACGAGGCGGCGGGGCAATCGGTGGCCGATCCGAAAAATCTTCGGATCTGATCCGGAGTGGATCGGGCCGCCACTATTCCTATTGGGCCTCGGATACGATTCCGTTTTTAAAACATTTTCCTAATATTCAAAAACAGGAAAGAAAACAAACAAAAGGAAAAAGTAGATAGGGTCAAATATGGAGGTAGTATATACGAAAATACTCAGAAAAATAAATGCCACACGATGGACATTTTTCCACGGACAAATAAAATACTTTTTAAAAGAGTATTTTCAGAAATGCCCAAATTTGATTTATTTCTTTTGCAAATATTTTTCAAATAATCCCCTGGTTATTATAGTTCACAAGTTTCACAGAAATACCCCTGGTGTGGAGGGTCATGTTCCTCCTCTCCTATTTGAAATATTTCAGGGGTTTGCAAATTTTTGAAAAGCAAAAGCAAAAGAATAGAAATGAATTTCCATATTTCAAATAAGAACTCCAGATTTTTATTCACTCACAAATATTATGCAAACAATATGATGTGATGCTTAACTATATTTCATAAGATTCCAAAATGAAATTTTGGGATGTTACAAGCACCAAGAGTAGCTAATTACTCTAAAAATGACCCACTAAAACAAAAACTAATTGGAGCAATGGAGGAGTCACATACCAAGAAGCAATCCCTCCAAACAGTTTCAGAAACGGAGCTTTGAGCAAAGAGATCAAAATCCGCAGGTTTGAGAGCAAGAACATGAAAATGGTGGCTGTGGTGAATTTTTGCTGGAGGTAGGTGACAATGTGGGCTAAAGAGATAAGTGAGGGGGCCCACGTGGGGGCCACAACCCACTAGGGCGCGCCTGGGAGTGCTGGCGCGCCCTGGTGTCTTGTGGGCACCAGGTGCACCCCCCCTCAGGTGTTATTTGCATCAGAAATTCATAAATATTCGGAAAAAATCGTGTTAAATTTTCAGGGCATTCTGAGAATTTTTATTTTTGGATCATTTTTTTATTGCACGGAAAAAACAGAAAACAGGATAATCATGGCATTTATTTTATTTAACTAACTAAAACAGAAAATAAAATGTGGGAACAGAGAGTTGTGCTTACTAGATTCATCGACTTCATACCTCTAAAAAATGATCCATTAATAAGGTTGATCAAGTCTTATTAACAACCACTTCCGATTAGCATGAAACCGAAGAACTTTCGTAAAACACTAAGTTACCTCAATGGGGATGTGCATATCCCCAACAATAAGTATATCATATTTCTTTTTGGCAGTAGGTAGAGGTAATTGAAAACTTCCAATAGTGATGGTCGGAAATTCTTCAATAACATTTATACCATTCACTTGGAATTATTTCTTCGGAAAGTGCACCGTATGCTCATTACCATTGATATGAAAAGTGACTTTGCTTTTATTGCAATCACTAACAGCCCTTGCAGTATTCAAAAAGGGTCTACCAAGGATAATCGACATGTTGTCGTGCTCGGGCATCTCAAGAATAACAAAGTTCGTTAAGATAGTAACATTTGCAACAACAATGGGCACATCCTCACAAATACTAATAGGTATGGCTGTTGATTTGTCAGCCATTTGCAATGATATCTCAGTAGGTGTGAGTTTATTCAAATCAAGTCTTTTATATAAGGAGAAAGGCATAACACTAACACCGTCTCCCAAATCACACAAAGTAGTTTTAACATAGTTTCTTTTGATGGAGCAAGGTATAGTTGGTATTCCCGGATCTCCAAGTTTTTTAGGTACTCCATCCTTAAAAGAATAATTAGCAAGCATGGTGGAGATTTTAGCTTCAGGTATTTTTCTTTTATTGGTGATGATGTCTTTCATATACTTTGCATAAGGAGCCATGTTCAAAATATCAGTTAAGCGGGTACGCAAAAAGACTGGCCTAATCATCTCAGCAAAGCGCTCAAATTCTTCATCATCATTTTTCTTAGTTGGCTTAGGTGGAAATGGCATGGGTTTCTGAACCCATGGCTCTCTTTCTTTACCATGTTTCCTAGCCACAAAGTCTTTTTTATCATACCGTTTATTTTTAGGTTGTGGGTTATCAAGATTAGGAGCAGGCTCTATTTCAACATCATTATCTGGTTCTTTATCATTGCTAGGTTGAGCATCATCGTGAACATCATCATTATCATTTTCATTATCACTAGGTTGATGTTCACTACGAGATTTAATTTCAGCATCGGAAATAGAGACATCATTATTATCAAGAGGTTTTTGTGTCTCAGGTTCACTAGAGGTATGCAAAGTCCTATCATTTTTCTTTTTCTTTTTGTTCTTAGAAGGACTAGGTGCATCAGTATCAATTCTCTAAGAATCTTGTTCAATTCTATTAGGGTGACCATCAGGATAAGTGGTTCTTGGGTCATTCTACCTCCTCTAGTTACTACTCTAGCAGCAAAATCATGCATATTACTATTCATTTCATCAATCAATTCTTTTTGAGACTTAGCAACTTGTTCTAACTGAGTTTGAACCATAGAGGCATGCTTTCCTACACCTCTAACATCATTACTGATTCTAAATAGCAAGTCACTCAAGCGAGCAATCATATCACAATTGTATTTCAATTGTTTCAGAACACGAGCATTGAAATGATCTTGCTTCATAATATAGTTATCAAACTCATATAAGCATTGACTAGGATGTTTATTGTGGGGAATGTCACTTTCATTGAACTTTAATAAAGAATTTACCTCTACCACCTGTGGAGGTGGTGGTGTGTCAAGGCCATGTATTTCTTCAATAGGTAGCAAATTCTTGACATCCTCAGCTTTAATACCTTTTTCCTTCATAGATTTCTTTACCTCTTGCATATCTTCAGGACTGAGAAATAAAATACCCCTCTTCTTCGGAGTGGGTTTAGGCGGTGGTTCAGGAAGAGTCCAATCATCATAATTCTTTAATATGTTATTCAATAATTCCTCAGCTTGTTCAACAGTTCGTTCCCTGAAAACACAACCAGCACAACAATCTAGGAAGTCCCTAGAAGTATCGGTTAGTCCATTATAAAAGATATCAAGTATTTCATTTTTCTTGAGAGGATGATCAGGCAAAGAATTAAGCAATTCGAGAAGCCTCCCCCAAGCTTGTGGGAGACTCTCTTCTTCAATTTGCAAAAAGTTAAATATTTCCTGTAAGGCAGCTTGTTTCTTATGAGCAAGAAAATATTTTTCAGAGAAGTAGTAAATCATATCCTGGAGACTACGCACACAACCAGGAGTAAGAGTATTGTACCATGTCTTAGCATCACCCTTTAATGAGAACGGAAATAACTTAAGGATATAATAGTAGTGAATCTTCTCATCAGGAGTAAAGAGGGTGGCTATATCATTCAGCTTAGTAAGGTGTGCCACTACAGTTTCAGTTTCATAGCCATGGAAAGGATCAGATTCAACCAAAGTAATTAACTCTGGGTCGACAGAGAATTCATAATCCTTATCGGTAACAAAGATAGGTGAAGTAGCAAACTTAGGATCACATTTCATTCTAGCATTCAAAGTCTTTTCCTTATACTTGCATAGCAATTTCTTAAGATCGTCTCTATCCTTGCAAGAAGGAATTTCTCTAGTTATCTCCTCGTCCATAACATAACCTTCAGGTATCTTAGGCATTTCAAACTTAGGAGAGCTAGGACAAATAGGAGTTTCATAATGATAATCAGTTTCATCAATCTCATCGGTTTCAGTAGTTTAATTTTCTTTAGCTCTAGCAATTTGTTCATCAAGAAATTCTCCTAGTGGCACATTATCATCAAGCATGGTACTAGCATCATCATAAGCATCATTCATAGAAGAGGTAGCATCATCAATAACTTGCGACATATCAAGATTACTAGCATGTGGTGGTGTTGCAAGCTTACTCATAACAGAAGGTGAATCAAGTGCAGAGCTAGATGGCAGTTCCTTACCTCCCCTCGTAGTAGAGGGAAAAATCTTAGTCCTTGGATCCTTCAGATTCTTCATAGTGATAAATTGATATAAATCCCAAGTGACTCAAGAAATATTGCTATGCACCCCGCCAACGGCGCCAGAAAAAGGTCTTGATAACCCACAAGTATAAGGGATCGCAACAGTTTTCGAGGGTAGAGTATTCAACCCAAATTTATAGATTCGACACAAGGGGAGCCAAAGAATACTTGAGAGTATTAGTAGTTGAGTTGTCAATTCAACCACACCTGGATATTAAATATCTGCATCAGAGTGATCAGTAGCACATTAATATGATAGTTTTGATAGCATTAGCAATAGTAACATTAGCGGTAACAGTAGTAGCAATAGTTTTGTAGTAGTTGGAACAGCAGCAATAGCAGTAGTAACTTAGCAAGAACAATAAGTGAAAAGGTCGTAGGCACTGGATCGGTAACTCGTTGGATGATATTCATCATATAACAGTCATAACCTAGGGCGATACAGAACTAGCTCCAGTTCATCAATGTAATGTAGGCATGTATTCCGTAAATAGTCATACGTGCTTATGGAAAAGAACTTGCGTGACATCTTTTGTCCTACCCACCCGTGGCAGCGGGGTCCATAAGGAAACTAAGGGGTATTAAGGCCTCCTTTTAATAGAGAACCAGAACAAAGCATTAACACATGGTGAATACATGAATTCCTCAAACTACGGTCATCACCGTGAAGTATCCCAAATATTGTCACTATGGGGTTGACGGATCATAACACGTAATAGGTGCAGATGACTAGGCAAGATCGGATCAAGAACATGGATATAGAGATGATAACATAAATGGTTCAGATCTGAAATCATGGCACTCGGGCCCTAGTGACAAGCATTAGGCATAGCAAAGTCATAGCAACATCAATCTTAGAACATAATGAGTACTAGTGATCAAGCCCGAACAAAACTAACTCGATTACATGATGAATCTCATCCAACTCCTCACCGACCAGCAAGCCTACGAAGTAATTACTCACTCCCGGTGGGGAGCATGATGGAATTGGCGATGGAGAAAGGTTGATGATGACGAAGACCGAAGATTCCCCTCTCCGGAGCCCCAAACGGGCTCCAGATCTGGCCCCCCGATGAAGAACATGAGGTGGCGGCGGCTCCGTATCAAGAAACACGATAATTCTTTCTCTCTGATTTTTCTCTCCAAATTTAGGAATTTATAGTGGCGGAAATAGGTCAAGTGGGGCCACGAGGTGGGCACAACCCACCAGGGCGCGCCGGGAGGGGGCTGGCGCCCTCGTGTATTGTGCCCAGCCTGGCCTCCCTCTCTGGTGGTTTTTGGCTCCAATATTTTTTATATTTTCCAAAATAAATCTCCAAAAAGTTTCATTCCATTCCGAGAACTTTTATTTCTGGACAAAAACAATACCATGGTAATTCTGCTGAAAACAGCGTCAGTCCGATTAGTTCCATTCAAATCATGCAAATTAGAGTCCAAAACAAGGGCAAAAGAGTGAGGAAAAGTAGACACGTTGGAGACATATCACATCCCGAAATTCTAATTTTTGGAATGTTAAATTAAATATATATTTTTGATTGTTTGTTTGTTTGTTGAGTGAATGGTTGATTGAAAATGAGTGGAATTGAAAACTTTTGAAAATGAAAAGAGAGGGAATAAAAGTACTTTCCCAAAAGTGTTTTTGTTTGAAATGATTTGAAATTTCATTCTGAGAGCGTTTCAAACTTCATGCCACTCAACGACCTTCATGAGAGAAAATGAAATGAATGAAAGAGAGTGGAGAGTTAAAGAAAACTATTTTGAATTTCCATTTGAATCATTTTCATTTTTGAATTTCAAAATTCAAATGCCCATGACCATATTCAAAATAAAGATAGGAGCAACATGACACTCCAAATCGGGGGCAAATTTTAATTTCATTTGAATTTATAAACTCAGAAAAACATTTGAAAAACATTTGATCTTTGGATCAAAGTCATTTTTTGAATTTTGGAAAATAATTGTTTTAAAAATATATTTCAAATGCCTCTTAATTTTTTGCATATTGTAGGAATTTTTTTCTAAAAATTCTAATATATAATATGTCTATATCAAATGTTGATTTATTTTCTTTTATTCTATTATGTATTCTGTGTTTAAAAAAAACTGCAAAGCCCACGTGAGGTTGGGCCAACCTCACGAGGTCGTCCCCAACTTCCAGATCCCGAGCTCCAGATCGCGATGGCCACAATCCCCGCGCCTCGAGGCCCCCTTTCCTTCCTCCCCTCGCCCCAAGAAGCTTCCCCATATCTCCACACCTTCCTTCTCTGCCTCCCCGTGCCTTTATGGCCATCAAGGCCGAGATTCTCGCTCGCCAGAAATCTGGTAATGGCCGGATTATTCTCGGCATGCCGCCGCGCCCTAGGCCCTCCCCGCCCCTATATAAAGCTTGCCCGAGATCCCTCTATTTCCCCTTGACCGATTTTCCCCTCGGGAGCCCAAACCCCCGTCCCTATCCAGAGCAATAGCTTGTCGGAGTTCGTCAACTCGTCGGCCATTCCTCACCGACCGAGGCTCGGGCCGGCCCCGATACAGCCTCCCTCGAGGTTGTTGAGACCTCCTCTTCCACGTCCCTGACTCTCCCTTCATGGGGGACCACACCATTGCCGGATCCGAGCTCATCTACATCATCTTCCCCAACTCCGGCGACTACTCTGGTGAGATCCAAGAAATCCCGTATTCCATTCTTTCAGAAAAATAGCAATCTTAGAAAAATCATATCTATTAGCCTACTTATCCAAATTGAGTGATTCTTGTTGCTATAGTTTCAAAATTTTATGAAGTTTCTCATTGTGCACTTGGATTTCAAATTTGAATAATTTAATTTTGAATTTGCTTAATTTTGTTCAAATCATTATTTTGCCATATCTTGAGTTTTATAATATATTTTTGATTGATTCTTTTTGCCACTGTTTTTTTATTCGTTGGCCTATCCAGTAGCCTTTAGTTACTTATTTTTAGTTTTATTTAAATTAGGTTTTTAGCTAAAACAGTATTGTTTTGTTTATATAGTTCTTTTAGTCATTTAAATATTGTTTTTAATTATTTTTAGTTAGTTCTTTTTGTAGATTTTTACATGTGGTTATATGTTTTTTTAGACTGCAGTAGATAAATTTTTATAATTAATTATTATTATTTTAGCTATTGTTTTGTTGTATTGTTGTTTGGTTATTTAACTAGAGTAAATAGAATAGTTTTGTGGTCACAAAAGTAATTCTGTTTGCCACTTCAAGTTATTTTATTGCTGTTAAATAGTTGTTTAATTAGTTTCTTTTCTGGTATTTGAGTGTTTAGAGTAATTTAGTATTGTTATGATAGAATTCGTGTGAGTTGGTTTCTCTCTAGTTTTCTTTAAAGTTTTCTTTGGATTTTTATTTTGGTATCCTTTGATTTCATTATTGTTTTCCTTGATTGTTTTATTATCAGTTTTACTCGTTGTTATTTATTGTTTGTGAATATGTTCGCTTATTATGTGAATTGTTTGATTCATTAGATTGTCCGAAGTGTGAAGCTTGTTATTACGAAGCTTTAGAGTTTCAAGACCGTCATCAAGGCAAGTCATTTGATCATGTTTTACCCAAGTTTTATTTGCATTAGATGACATTTTCCACCATGCATGCAGTAGGAGTATTAAACTTGTTGAGTAGTTTCATGACGTAGGACACCCCCACAAATCCCCTGTTAATCTGGCCCTGGGACGATACTTTTATTTGATGCTACGCTTAAGTAGACGGGGTTTTGGTTTAGTGTTACATGGGAATTGAGAGTGTCTTGGATGAGGACCACTTCAAGATGATCAATACCACTTCATGATCAAGGCTACTTCGAGGAGATGAAGACTTCATGATTCAAGACAAACTTTAATACACCTATTGGGTGGATTTGGAAAATAGGCTCCCTCGAATACCCAGTGGGTGTGCACCTTGATAGGCTGCTGGAATACCCAGTGTTTGTGAACCGTTGAATTGCGCCCCTAGAATACCTCAAAGGGGTGAACCTAACACTGTTGGAGAGATACCAGCAGACAACTCCACCCAGACTCAAAGAGATGGATGGATACTTCATGACGGGAAGCTTACTTGTGCAACCGCAAGTCATTATGGGCTCTGGCTTGGTTGATCTTATTGGTAACTCTAACCTGAACTCTTAACCGGGGGTTAGGGTAACTCTTAGAATGACCATGTTTTGGTCGTCTGGTTCTCAGACACCTTGAAGTGCGAGGAAAAAAATGAAGGGATCAAATCTTGCGGGAAAAGTGCGCAAACCTCTGCACAATGTTAAACTTAATCAATTAGCCATGTCCCCACTGACAATTGAGCCTCTGGAAATGATACTATCAAGAACTCTCAACAACACACTTGATGATAATTAATGAGGGTACATGATAATAATTGGGTTATGAGATTTTGTTGGCGGAACCATCTCATTAAACTACCAACATTTTGTAGTAATTTCATGATGACCCTTTGTTGTAGGGAAAACTTGCTTGTATGCAAAACTCAGACCTTTGCCACCATCAGCCAAATACATATAGTTGTGATAGCATTTTTTCATTTTTTTGTGATTTGCCAGCATATTCCATATGCTGACCTACACGGCTGCAACGTGTCATGTTGCAGAGGTTTTCTCCGACGAAGTGTGATGTCTACGTCCTATGCTTGGACTTTCCCTTTGGAGTTGGATGGACTCAACTAGTTTCAGGCTTCCGTAGGATTTTGTTAGCGCTATCTCAGGAGTTGGCTTTTAGCCAAGTTACTTTTTGTAATAATGACTCTATATGAGATTTCGATTAATAAAGCATGTGTGATTGAACTCTGTTATATACATTGATGTACTGTGTGTGCTAGGATGATCCAGGGATAGCATAGATACATAGAGGCTTGACTCTTTTCGAGTCGGGTCGCTATACATATGGTATCAGAGCACACGCTGACTGTAGGACACAACCACTAGGATTGGAAAAGACATAGAAAAAAAACTTATTTTTGAATTTTCCTATCTATTCGATGGTCTATACTCTCCTATACTCATTTCTATCTCTTCCCTACTTCAATGAAATAGTTGTCCGAGTTTTGCTCAGCCCGACAAGATCCTGTCCTATGAAGATGACACTGATGAAGAAGAAGCTGGATGGCGACGTTGATCTGATGAAGTCTTTCACCGATGAGAACTAGATCCACACCACCATGTAAACATTAGAAATTCATTAGTCGATTGGGTTTTCGGTTAGTTCATTATGATCGATGCCTGAGACTTGATTGAAGTGATTGGTGTGTTAATTGATTGTTGCATGCATATGGGTAGTGTTATTTTCCCTTCAGACCCTTGTTCTATTCTAATTCTCTTCCACTCTAAACATCAGATGCCTCCGAGACGTGACCCTGGAACCAACTTTCCACCGGAGCTCACTCAACGGATCCAACAGCAGAATGCACTTATGCAATTGCTGATCCAGAACTAAGCCAACAACAACAACCCTCCACCCCAGGCCGACAACCTCACCCGTTTCTTGAGACTGAATCCACCCACCTTTTCCAGTAGCACTGAGCCCATTGTGGCTGATGATTGGCTCCGCAAGATGGAAAGGGAGATGATTACCACTGGTTGCACGGAAGCAGGGAAGGTGCGTTTTTCCGCACACCAACTAGAAGGACCGGCAGGTTCTTGGTGGGAGAACTACATCACCACATATCCCATTGCCGGTGTGACTTGGGATCAGTTCAAGCAGGCCTTCCGCACTACACATGTCTCAGCTGGATCCATGAGCTTGAAGAAGCGTGAGTTTTGCAACTTACGCCAGGGGGACCATTCTGTGGCTCAGTATGTGGATGAATTCAGCATGTTGGCCAGATATGCTCCCGGAAATGTGGCTGATGATGTAGCCAAGCGGGAGAAGTTCATGGAGAGACTCAATGAGGAATTGAGCATTCAATTGACTGTGGCTACCTTCAACAGCTACCAGGAGCTGGTAGACAAGGCACTTATTCTAGAGGGAAAGCAACAGTAGATAGAGAACCGCAAGAGGAAGTATGACAAGCTTTATTCTGGAGGTGATCAGAAGCCTCGTGCAACACCATATTCAACATCCGGGAAGTTCAGTGGTCATAACCACCATAACCATGGAGGACATGTTCATCATGGAGGAAACAACTACAGTAGCCATAAAAATGGCAATGGAGGTAATGGCAATCAACACCATTCTACTCCGGCCGAGAAGAATCTGAAGCACATCACATGCTACAATTGCAGAAAGAATGGCCACTATTCCACTGACTGTCCGGAGAAAAAGCCCGGCAATGGCAATGAAGGTCCTAACAAGGAGTCCCACCATTTTCGTCGAGCTCAGGTGAATCACATTACTGTGGAGGGAGTCAATGGACCGTCAGATACATTTATTGGTAAGTTCTTGTTAAACACACCAACCGTATTGGTAACTTTGATTCTGGTGCATTGCACTCATTCATGTCAAAGGTAGTTTTGAAGAAGTATGGGTTACCCACCCAGACCGGTGGCAGACCACTTCAGACCAGTTTCCCCACAAACCCAGGATCTGACCAAGGTACAAGCAATTTTGTTGAAGGAAGAGTTCTGGAATAATCTATGGAACATCTACTGACGAAGTCATAATTATTTTGTTAGGAGGATACGAAAACTCGAGAGTTGTGAAGAAACGATAGATGATTTGTCCAGTGCAGAATCAATGGATTTATCCGAACCCAGTTCGTTGACAAGAGAAATTCTGCAATGCTTGTGAGGATGCCCAAGTGTTAGAATACACGATTCACTGTCTGTGTATGTAGTAATGATTCAATTACGGGATGGATTGGCCCCCATACCGGAGACTTTTATCATGAACCACCATATGTTGATGGAAAATCAAAGATCCTTAAAAAAACCTAGAAGAGTGTCGGTACGACAAGCCAAAAACCTTAGAATGGCAGGACGATGGAACCTTGTACGGGCAACCGTTGCCAACGTAGGTTATACGATGAGATTTAATCCTGACCCATTTCCTGCAGGAGAAACCATTAATTGATTGACCACCATGAGATTTCGATACTTATTTAGTATTAAAGACAAACCTATTAGCTAAGAGGACCCAGTTTCGGAAGAACCTTACCAGAATGAAGGGACACAAGAATTTGAGGAAAAGGTTATGCCCTACCAAAAGAGCCTCGGTGAAAGAGTTATCTCGGAGAATATGAGAGTACCGGCACCATCAACTCTAAGGATGGAGTACCTAAGTTTTTGTTGGAACCGTAACTTTGTTTCTAAGTGTGGTAGCACCCCAGACCCTTGTGATGATCAATGGATTTGCAAGAAGACCCCAATCCTAATCTTCTTCTAGCCTCTTCGAATCTCGAGGACGAGATTCATTTTAAGTGTGGTAGGTTTGTAACATCCCAAAATTCTAAATTTTGGAATGTCAAATTAAATATATAGTTTTGATTGTTTGTTTGTTTGTTGAGTGAATGGGTGATTGAAAATGAGTGGAATTGAAAACTTTTGAAAATGAAAAGAGAGGGAAAAAAAGGACTTTCCCAAAAGTGTTTCTATTTGAAATGATTTGAAATTTCATTATGAGAGTATTTCAAACTTCATGCCACTCAAGGACCTTCATGAGAGAAAATGAAATGAATGAAAGAGAGTGGGGGAGTTAAAGAAAACTATTTTGAATTTTCATTTGAATCCTTTTCATTTTTGAATTTGAAAATTCAAATGCCCATGACCATATTCAAAATAAAGAGAGGAGCAAATGAACCTCGAAATCAGGGGAAAATTTGAATTTCATTTGAATTTATAAACTCAGAAAAACATGTGAAAAATATTTTATCTTTGGATCAAAGTCATTTTTTGAATCTTGGAAAATAATTGTTTCTAAACATGTTTCAAATGAATCTAAAAAATGTTCACGTTGTAGGAATTATTTTCTGAAAATTCTAATATATAATATGTCTATATAAAATGTTTATCTATTTTCTTTTATTCTATTATGCATTCTCTATTTAACAAATGCTGCAAAGCCCACGTGAGGTTGGGCCAACCTCACGAGCTCGTCCCCAACCTCCAGATTCCGAGCTCCAAATTGCCATGGCCGCGATCCCCGCGCCTCGGGGCCCCCTTTCTTCCTCCCCTCGCCCCAGGAAGCTTCCCCATCGCTCCACACCTTAATTCTCCGCCTCCCCGTGCCTTTATGGCCATCAAGGCTGAGATTCTTGCTCGCCGGAGATCTGGTATTGGCAGGATTTTTCTCGGCTTGCCGCCGCGCCCTAGGCCCTCCCTGACCCTATATAAAGCTTGCTCGAGGTCCCTTTATTTCCCCTCGACCGATTTCCCCTCGGGAGCCCAAACCCCCCTCCCTATCCAAAGCAATAGCTCGCCGGAGTTGACGAACTCCGGCGGCCATTCCTCACCGACCGAGGCTCGGGTCAGCCCCGATACAGACTCCCTCGAGGTTGTTGAGACCTCCTCTTCCACGTCCCCGACTCTCCCTTCGCGGGGGACCACACCATTGCCGGATATGAGCTCATCTACATCATCTTTCCCAACTCCGGCGGCTACTCCGGTGAGATCCAAGAAATCCCGCATTCCATTTTTTTTCAGAAAAGTAGCAATCTTAGAAAAATCATATCTATTAGCCTACTTATCAAAATTGAGTGATTCGTGTTGCTATAGTTTCAAAATTTTATGAAGTTTCTGATGGTGCGCTTGGATTTCAAAATTGACTAATTAAATTTGGAATTTGCTTAATTTTGTTCAAATCATTAATTTGGCCATATCTTGAGTTTTATAATATTTTTTGATTGATTCTTTTTGCCACAGTTTTGTTATTGGTTGGCCTATCCAGTAGCATTGAGTTACTTATTTTTAGTTTTATTTAAATTAGTTTTTTAGCTAAAACAGTACTGTTTTGTTTATATATTTGTTTTAGTTATTTAATTATTGTTTTTAATTATTTTTAGTTAGTTCTTTTTGTAGATATTTACATGTGGTTATATGCTTCTGCTAGACAACAGTAGCTAAATTTTTATAATTAATTATTATTATTTTAGCTATTGTTTTGTTGTATTGTTGTTTGGTTATTTAACTAGAGTAAACAGAATAGTTTTATTGTCACAAGAGGAATTCTTTTTGCCACTTCAAGTTATTTTATTGTTGTTTGTGTTAATTAGAAATAGATTAGTTTTTATAATAATTTAGTATGGTTTTAGTGTTTTTATTGTTATTATAGTTGTTTTGGTGATAACTAGATAGTAATTTTAGCTATTTAAGTATTTCCTTTTAGTAGTTAATTGTTTATTAAATTGATTGTTGTTAAATAGTTGTTTAATTAGTTTCTTTTCTGTTATTTGAGTGTTTAGAGTAATTTAGTATTGTTATGATAGAATTCGCGTGAGTTGGTTTCTCTCTAGTTTTCTTTGGATATTTATTTTGGTTTCCTTTTATTTCATTTTTTTTCCTTGATTGTTTTATTATTAGTTTTACTCGTTGTTATTTATTGTTTGTGAATATGTTCGCTTATTGTGTGAATTGTTTGATTCATTAGATTATCTGAAGTGCGAAGCTTGTTATTACGAAGGTTTAGAGTTTCAAGACCGTCATCAAGGCAAGTCATTTGATCATGTTTTACGCAAGTTTTATTTACATTAGATGATATTTTCCACCATGCATGTAGTAGTAGTATTAAACTTGTTGAGTAGTATCATGAGGTAGGACACCCCCACAAATCCCCTGTTAACCTGGCCCCGGGACGATACTTTTATTTGATGCTATGCTTAAGTAGACGGGGTTTTGGTTGAGTGTTACATGGGAATTGAGAGTGTCTTGGATGAGGACCACTTCAAGATGATCAATACCACTTCATGATCAAGGCTACTTCGAGGAGATGAAGACTTCATGATTTAAGACAAACTTTAGTACACCTACTAGCTGGATTTGGAAAATAGGCTCCCTGGAGTACCTAGTGGGTGTGCACCTTGATAGGCCACTGGAATACCCAGTGTTTGTGAACCATTGAATGACGCCCCTGGAATACCTCAGAGGGGTGAACCTAACCCTGTTGAAGAGATACCAGCAGACAACTCCACCCAGACTCAAAGAGACAGATGGATACTTCACGACCGGAAACTTACCTGTGCAACCACAAGTCATTATGGGCTCTGGCTTGGTTGATCTTAGTGTTAACTCTAACCCGAACTCTTAACCGGGGGTTAGGGAAACTCTTAGAAATACCATGTTTTGGTCGTCCGGTTCTCAAACACATTGAAGTGCGAGGACAAAAAAATGGAGGGATCAAATCTAGGGGGAAAAGTGCGCAAACCTCTACAGAGTGTTAAACCTAATCGATTAGCCGTGTCCCCGGTTATGGACAATTGAGCCTCTAGAAATGATACTATCAAGAACTCTCAACAACACACTTGATGATAATTGATGAGGGTACACGATAATAATTGGGTTATGAGATTTAGTTGGCGGAACCATCTCATTAAACTACCAACACTTTGTAGTAATTTCATGATGACCCTTTGTAGTAGGGAAAACTTGCTTTTATGCAAAACTCAGACCTTCGCCACCATCAGCCAGATGCATATAGTTGTGATAGCATTTTTTTCATTTTTTTCTAGGATTTGCCAGCATATTCCATATGCTGACCTACACGGCTGCAGCGTGTCATGTTGCAGAGGTTTTCTTTGACGATGTGTGAGGTCTACGTCCTATGCTTTGTGTTGCCCTTTGGAGTCGTATGGACTCAGCTAGTTTCAGGCTTCCGCAGGATTTTGTTAGCGCTATCTAAGGAGTTGGCTTTTAGCCAAGTTACTTTTTGTAATAATGACTCTATATGAGATTTCGATTAATAAAGCATGTGATTGAACTCTGTTATATACATTGATCTACTGTGTGTGCTAACACAATCCAGGGATAGCACAAATACACAGAGGCTTTACTCTTTTCGAGTCAGGTCGCTATAGATATGGTATCAGAGCACACGCTGGCCGTAGGACACAACCACTAGGATTGGAAAAGACATAGAAAAAACTTATTTTTGCAATTTTCCTATATATTTGATGGTGTATACTCTCCTATATTCATTTCTATCTCTTCTCTACTTCAACGAAATAGTTGTCCCAGTTTTGCTAAGCCCGACGAGATCCTATCCTATGAAGATGACACTGATGAAGAAGCTGGATGCCGATGTTGATATGATGAAGTCTCCCATCGATGAGAACTAGATTCAGAACACCATGTAAACATTAGAAATTCGTTAGTCGATTGGGTTTTTGGTTAGTTCGTTACGATCGATGCATGAGACTTGATTGAATTTATTGGTGTGTTAATTGATTGTTGCATGCATATGGGTAGTGTTATTTTCCCTTTAGACCCTTGTTCTATTCTAGTTCTCTTCCCAAAAACATCAGATGCCTCCGAGACGTGACCTGACGTGGCTTGAGACTACGTTGGTATTTCCCCAAAGAGGAAGGGATGATGCAGCACAACGACGGTAAGTATTTCCCTCAGTTATGAAACCAAGGTTATTGAACCAGTAGGAGGATCACCACCTCCCAATAAGAAGTACCTGCACACAAACAACAAATACTTGCAACCCGACACAAAAGAGAGGTTGTCAATCTCTCTACGGTAATAAGATAGAT
Organism: Elymus sibiricus; assembly: GCA_039707655.1. NCBI lineage: Eukaryota > Viridiplantae > Streptophyta > Magnoliopsida > Poales > Poaceae > Elymus > Elymus sibiricus. Next base: position 206,122,030 of record CM077675.1, read on the forward strand.
TAGGTAGTGATAGATAGGAGAGATAGATCTCTCAAGAACACAAAATAAAAAGGGCAAATAAAATATGCAGCAATATGTTTTTGGGTTTTTGGTTTTGTAGATCTGAAAACAAAGATTGCAAAATAGTAGATCGGAAAGCAATATGTTGGAAAAGTAGACCCGGGGGCCGTAGGGTTCACTAGTGGCTTCTCTCATCAGTATAGCGCACGGTGGGTGAACAAATTACTGTTGGGCAATTGATAGAAAATCGAATAGTCATGACGATATCCAAGGCGATGATCATTATATAGGCATCACGTCCAAGATAAGTAGACCGACTCCTGCCTGCA